>OY744616.1:14450771-14513271 GCA_963556255.1 Allolobophora icterica
TTCAATGCTTTCGTAATTTCTTCTTCATATCTTATTTCAAGTTTTGCGCCTGCATGCAATGCTTTTTCAAATCTCCGCCTTGCGTCTTGAAAACTTGCACGCTGCAGTCCCTTACTTCGTAAACATCCGTTCGAAATAACCAAACAAAAGTGGCTGACGGCAGATGAGATCCATTATTAGACACTGGCATTTTTGTGTCTAGGTCACAGTATGTTTTTATTGTGGACAGAATGTAGGCGACGGCTAGCCTGGAGACTTTTCAGTGTTATTTATAGCGGTCAATTCCAAGACTTCTATTGTATTCCAACGTGTTTACTTCGACCTGCAGCGGCTAAACTTAAACTGCTCGGGAAACCTACGCTTCTTCTGCTTAAAACCAGCCCAGTAAAAAGCGCCCAATGCTCGCGTGACTGGTCACTAGACCATAAATGATGCACATAGGTCCGTCCGTCACTCTGTGCTGATTGACTAGACACTATAGAGTCCTTTGGCGGCGGCCTACGCGTCGCTGTTTCTCTGTGTGGTCGGGTGTTTACAAAATCACATCATGCCCCTCACACGGCTCTAGGCCCCGTTCGTTGCTAGTTTAGGGGCGTGGGGCAGAGGCACGAAACGCGTGGGCGCTATATTATGATTTCGAGATAGTTCTGCTGAAAAGAAAGAGCAACGCTATGAGCTGCTGTTGCGAGAAAACCGCAGTGTTGTTATGAACACCTATGACACACAGCAGGGTATACTCATACAGACAGTCCAGAGAAAGACATAGGCTAATGGATATACAATGACGAGATACAGACAGACAGACAGACGAATAGACAAAGACAGAGAGACAGACAGAGACAGACTGACAGTCAGACAGACTAATTGACTGAATTACGCGGAAAGGAGACCAGACTGCAGCCCAGACCTGAGGAACAGACAGACGGGGAGGGGGAGGAGGTTCCTCATTCAATGAATGAGACCATATATATCACTCTATATATAGTATTATTTTTATATATACATATATGCTATATATAGGCCCTTGTATTATTTTTATATACATATACATGTATATGTACTTGAAGAGATGGATGAGTCGTTCAAAGGCCAATCCTTGCACCTAAGATACCTTTATTCTATCGATCATTGTATACACGTGTATAGGCTAAACTGTTCGAGGTATTTATTCATCTACAATAATAAACTGTTTGGGGTATTATTCATATAATTTCGGGCAATTAATTTCGTCCAGACTTGAAATCGGTCAAAGGGTCAGAGAAGGGACGAGTCTCAAATTAATCTTCACACGGTGGGCGAACCACTGGGATACTCTCGTCGCGTAGGTACATATACAATTATATATATTTACATATACATATCCATGTGAATATGCACATGCCTACGCATACATATATATATATATAAACAATAAATACTTGCATATTCATAGTTGTGCACACATGCATTCACAGACGGATACAATCGATACATATACACATATACATACATATACATATACACACACTTACACATACGTACATATACATATCCAAGTGCATAAACATACAGATATGCAATTATACATGCATACTTTAACCTATATATGTATACATTAATGAATAATTGATGAGCATTACAGAAATATGCTACAATCCCAAATGCAGGTCAACGAGACGACATTTTATAGTCTTTCACATTATCGGGCATTTTGCACTTTGGGACTGGAATCCAACCATGTTAGCACTCCAGTTTCTTAATGGTCATTTCGCCCTGTCACAGCCGATGGGGTCGATTGGCACTGCCCCAGTTTAGAGGGGTCGGGAGGTGAAGGAGTGTGAAAGGCACGCACCTTTGTTTGCCTGGTCCAACCTTTAATGAGTGTGAAGTCGTGTAAATATTGAGTCGACGGGAGGCCACCCCACACCCCCTCGGACCGTAAGAGGCGATGGAGCTTTGAAGTGCTAATCGGCACTCGCCTTCACGTCCGATTTTAATGTCTGGATGATTGAAAAGTGTTAAGCTCCTGTCAGATCGACCTCTCCCATGAGGGGGGGGGGCATTTTGTAGATCTCGACCACGTGCACACACACACACTCAATAGAAATTATAGCTACGTGTTTAAACCACGATGAATCGATTTTAGATTTGAGATCTGTCAATAGTCAAATGGGTTTTCTGGTCTTTAAGATGTCATCAGACAGCGATGTATATATATAACCATGGACGTCTTGCAACGCACGTATACATATCTCCCTCCTTACAATAAGTATACATACATACATACATACACACACATACATATATATACACACATACATAGGGCCTACATACACACATACATGCATACGTATACATACATACATACACAGGGCCTACATACACACATACATATGTGTATATATACATACATACATACAAACATACATACACACCTAAATACAAACTCATGGTATGGTATTGCATAATGTAGCATAGTATATTGCGGCAGACACTATCTTGAGATGGTACGAACATATATTTAAAATCTTACAATTTACACAGACACAGACACAGACACACACACAGACACACACACACACACAGACACACACACACAAGCTTATGTAGTTTATGCTTCTTAAAAGCTGGTTATACACACATTTACATAACACACCCATAACATGGCACAGCATAGCGAGGTATAGTATTGTATATTGCAAAAGACACTATCTTAAGAGGGTATGAATCAACTATATATATATATATATATATATATATATATATATATATACATGTGTCAGTATATATGTGTATCCTGGCATGACTTTCATTCCATGCGGGCACCTGTTGCTGTCTGGTCTACAATGAAGTAATCAGAGTTCAGAGTTCGTCAGATAATTGGTCTGACGAATTCCAGGCGCCCTATTCTATTTCGATCGTACGTCTGCGAGGTCTTTCCGGCATCCCGAGTCCATTCCCCCCCTTCCCGCTCCTTTACGGGGATCTGTGGAAAAGTCTACCCGTTGACCCCATTCCATGTACGAGGGCGATGACAGCTTTTCACTCACCCAAGTAGACCAGCTGCACATCTGAAGTTGAAAGTCGCCGTTACTGTTACAGCTTTTGGCCGGAAATGTAGCCGTATCGAATATTTTTATAGCGTCATTTCACGAAAACGGCTCCTGTACTTATCGCCCCAGTTGAGAGAGAGAGAGAGAGAGAGAGAGAGAGAGAGACAGACAGACAGACAGACAGACAGACAGACAGACAGACAGACAGACACGGGGAGAGAGAAAGAGAGAGAGAGAGAGGGGGAGAGAGAGAGAAAAGAGAGAGAACCCCTAATGCACACGTTTATATAGAAGAGCGATAAGGAAGCCCTGTTGGGAGTGATTAAACGGCGCTCCAAAAATACCCAGATACAAACAATACAATACAAATTCAAGACGACGAAATGCACTAACACTGTGGAATTCAAATGCATTGAAATCGGACAGGGAGTTTAGAGATAAGTGACGGTGGCGTTACAGAAGTTATGCTAGCTTCTAGGTAGTCGCTCTTGGGTAACTCGGTGTCAAAGGCTGTCAGCGACTCATTGTGACTGCCTGGAAGCAGCATAGCCCCCCTTCAACGACAACAACACCGGCGCCACCTAGATATATCCTATTTACATTTCATTCGCTCAAAGGGTATGGTGCTGTGTTCCGTAGCGCGCCCTACCTGTGATCCAACGATTGGGGTTCGCATCTGCTGAGCGGACTGCGTGTAGAATCTCGGGACAAATTGTCTCGTACTTCATATTCAATTTAACTGACACTGCACTCGTAATAAGTGCAAAAAAATACAATATTATACTGGCAGATAGCTACACTGGCGCCTCTAAACACCTCTCGATGGGTGCTAAAAATGTGGCCATCGTGTCAGGATAAGTTCCCGCAATGCATTGTAAATCGCAGTCCTGTTAGGGCGATAGTTTTAGGCCTATGGATCCAGCTGGCCTAATGGTCATCATTTTACAGGCCTACTTACCCGATAACTATTTTCTATTGCTAAGTATATACAATGTATACATAATACAAATGGCTTCTACATTTATATATACATTTATTTATACGAAAATGGATTATATATAGACATATATATTGCTATATATAATCTATATATATATTTTTTGTGATGTGATGTCATCACTTGCGTCGTTAACGTTCGTGACAATCTGGGTGCGGATGATGTCAATCGCTAGGTGGAGTTAGTTTAACTCGGCACGCATGCGCACACGCATATACACCCACGTAACCACAACAAGTATATACAGAATCAAGCCGGGTTTCAAACCCATGACGCAGAGGCGACGGTTTAACTCTTTATCAGTCAGTCACCTACGTCAGCAGTTTGCCAGCCTTTGTTTACAAAGAAATGCAATGGGCAATAGCCACTCCCGACAGACAATAGCCAAGGGAACAATGCTTGATATTTAGATTCGAATTGGTCTGCGCTATAAAAAGATGACGCTACAGATCTTTTCAAAGGAATGCCGAAACAAATATTGTCTCTAATCGAGCACAGTTTGGTCTGAAGTTTGACGGATGCAATGCATTGTAAATCGCAGTCCTGTTAGTATCTGAGGTGATCAGACACTTCTGTGCCGTCGTCTAGACACCGCGTATTGTAGCTCCCTCCGTCTTTGACGTATTTGTAAGTCAAGTTTAACATCCTATCTCTTGTGTACAGGGACGGGGAAAGGAACAATTGACCCTAAGGGAAAGTACTAAAGAGGTTTTAGGAGTGACATGGATGAGGCGCAAAGTTTCACTCTGTCTCGCAACGCTGTCGTCATGTAAAGACCCAGTCTGCCTTCCTGCCTCATGTAAAGACCCAGTCTGCCTCCCTGTCTCATGCAAAGACCCAGTCTGTCTTCCTGCTTCATGCAAAAACTCGTTCTACCTCCCTGCCTCCAGAAAAACCTCGATCTACCTCTGTGCCTCGAGCAAAGACCCAGTCTACATCACTGCCTCGTGCAGATACCCAGTCTGCGTTCCTACCTCATGCAGAGCCCAGGTCTGCGTTCCTGCCTCGAGCAGAGACTCAGTCTGCCTCCTTGCCTCGTGCACACACCCAGTCTGCGTTCCTGCCTCAGGCAGAGACCCAGGCTGCCTCACTGCAGCGACATGCTTAGGTCGAGCGTCGCCAGTTCAGTAATCGTCTGCGTCGTAATGACGTCCTGTCGCCCAACTTCTAATACGGACTCAGACGACGTGGAGACGTCGTTAATGCGTTGATCAATTTATCCAACGGATTTATAACCGGTCCATATTACGTCGCTGTCGACTCTGCTAACGGCTGTATAAATACACATAAAACTCCCGCAAGCAAGCAATCCGAAAGACTCTCTGTGGGTTAGCCTGTTCGAATTTCAGTCTTCAGAGGCTCGATTTCCTGAAAGAAACGATTTATTGTTTCAATCATATATTACCAGTTCTACTTCAAACCACATAGTTTCGATAAAGAAAGATGTCCTCTCGCTTTGGTTTATGGTAGAATGGTAACACGCCGGCAGGAAGATCAGAAGGACGCGGGTTCGATACCCGCTAGCTCCATAAATGTTGAATCCAGCCATTTCACTCCCTACACTCCCTAGGGGGCGACTGTAAAATGAGCAGTAGGACATATGGGCACCTTACAGGCTGCCATACAGTTAAATTCGACTCCTGTTAAACCTGTTGTCATCTGTTACTACTATGTCATGTAATCTTACTGCGTACTTGTCAGTTTGAATTTAATAAACGAATATTTTTATTATTTATACAATACAAACATTACTTTACAATTTGATATTGCCATTCGTTCGACGTTCAAAATTGCACACACGACCGTCGCAACTGTTCGTGAAGGACTTAAGATCCTACACAGCGGAAGTTCGAACCCCGGCTACCGTACCACACCGAGCTTAATTGCCGGCAGATCCTTCCATCCCGATGAGTTTCTTTAGAGTCGTGTAAACAGATGTAGTAATGTCTCTAGGCTACCTTTATCTTCATTAGTTGTAGTAAGGATGTTGTATTGAGGGACGCTCTCATCTATTCCGATCTGATAGGTGATCGTCCGCAAACAAAAGTCCTTGGGAAGTCCGTCAGAAACGTTCACGTTAAATACATCATCGTAAATCGTTAAATCGTAAATGTTAAGCGCTATATGAAAGCACTACACACTAAGTACAGGGCAACAGCTTGTCAAATCATACGCAAATGCAAGAACACGTTCATACACATACATGTGCAACATATATATAATATATATATAATATATATACATATATATATATATATACATATACAAGTACACGTTCAGGGAGGCAGAGAGGTAGACTGGGTCTTTGCTTGAGGCAGGGAGGTAGACCGAGTTTTTGCATGAGGTAGGAAGACAGTCTGGGCTTTTGCATGTATATTATGCATATATATATCATTGTATATTATACATGTACGTATGTACGTATATGTACATGTACATATATATTATATATGTATATTTGAAATTCTTGAGTGTGTTTATACTATGATGGTCGTATTAGTACTATTGACAATATAGTAATAACAAGTGTAGTGATATTGAGCGAATCGTGTTGCGTCTGAAGTATACTTGTGTGCGTGAGTAAGCAGACACGTACGTAGGTCGGCTCAGAGGCATGACTCAGAAATTCTGCCGCAGATATGTTCGGCTTGAGGCGGCGACGAGGAGGAGGAGGGGACCGAGAGAGGGAGGGAGGCACGCACGGCAGCTCTCCTACTTCAACCCTGCACTGACCTCTAATCGCTCCCAGGGCTCGACTTAACTGGAAAGTCCTCAGTAATGAAGAACGGCGACAACAGGGTAGACAAAGGCACTGGCCTCGACTGATGGGGGAGGGGAGTGGGATGGGGGTTGGCAATGGTTGTGGTGGTGGTGTTGGCGGTGTGGGTCAGTTCGATGATGTCCTTTTCGCTGTTTTTATCCCAATGCGTATTCGAGATGATTTATGGCACGATTGCTGATGGCCCAAAGTTTTAACCAGACGATGAATACTTATGGCAATCGACGCTAGACAGGTAGACAGACATGCAGGCAGACAGACAGCCAGGCAGTCAGATAGACAGACAGAAGTACACACTCAGACAGACAGACAGACAGACAGACAGACAGACAGACAGACAGACAGACAGACAGACAGACAGATTGGCAGACAGGCAGACAGATAGACACTCACTCAGACACACAGGCAGACTCAAGCTACCATCCATGTGACTTCTGTGTTTTATGAAATTCGCGAACCTGTTGCATTCGCGACAGTCAGTCTTTTTATTGTTTCATTTTAATGTTTCTATTGTTTGTCTTTCTTGATCTCTTTCGAAAGTTTTTGTCTGTGTTCTCTACTAAACATTTTGATTTGAAACTGATTTGAAACGCCTCATTCCTTTCTTCTTTCAGAGAACGCCATAACCTACAGCCGGAAACGGAAACAGTAGCAACGGACTGAATCTCAAAGTGTCCTCCTCTTTGTCTCGTTCGTTCCTCGTCAAGTCCTTCTGCCGCCATGCAGCAGACCTACTACATGTCCTCCCTGCCACTTCTGACGCATGCGCGCGGCTGGTCCGACGCCATGCCGGACACCACGTGGCCAGACATAACGTCATACCTGTATGACGTCGACAACGACTTTCGCGTGATCGAAGAACTGAGCCCGGTGCAGGGAGGGGTGATGGATGCCCTCTGCTCGTGGCAGCCGGGGACAGACTATGACAGTTGCTATTCACCCTCATCGCACAGCTCTTCGTCATCATCACCCCCTCTGTCTACCTGCCTCGCCCCTTCACCTCCTAGTCTCTACGACCAGTCGTTCCAGAACCTCGGTTCATCGACCCTCTGGGGCCATGCCACTCCTGTTCCCTGCTCAGCGCATCAGCCAACGACGCATAACGTCCTGTCCTCATCCGTCCAGTCCTCTTCTTCGTCCGAAGACATCCCTGGCTCTTGGAACGGCCTGAGGTACCAGGTCCTTGAGGGTCCAGTGGCCAAGAGTCCGCCGTCCTACGTCGAACATATGTCCCGCGTCGGAGGACTTCATCAACTCAAGACGGAAGAAATGAGACCGGAATTGGAGATGATGGAAACGAACCTGAGCAACTACTGCAAGTACGAGGCGGTCCAGCCGACAGGAGTGGCAGCAGAGTCTTTCGTTTACACGACTGAAGACGACGACTTTCTGAATAAGGAGTTTCTCAAGGTCATCAGCAACTTCGATTCGAAAGAAGGCAAGGATGCTCATTTCCTCGTTCATTCATTCATTCATTCATTCGTTCATTCAGTCATCCATCCATCCATCCATCCATCCATCCATCCATCCATCCATCCATCCATCCATCCATCCATCCAACCATCCAACCATACATCCATCCATCCATCCATCCATCCTAACCCACCCACCCACCCACCCACCCACCCAATCCCCCACCCACCCACCCACCCACCCACCCACCCACCCACCCACCCACCACCCACCCATCCATCCATCCATCCATCCATCCATCCATCCATCCATCCATCCATCCATCCATCCATCCATTTCATCCACTTCTTGTCAGTTCTTGTCTTTGTGCTCATTCAAACTCTGGCGCCAAGTGAATTATTCCTTGTGATAGGAGGAAGTCTTGAAAGGGAGACGGGAAACGTTTACGATAACAGGTTTCCTTCGACGCTACGAAGATACTTAGGCATCAATTTACTCAAATTAAACCGTCCACACAAACAACATCTGTACTGCACATACAGGTCACAGTCATGGCATTAAATATACTTGCAGGTGTGTGTATATAAGTATGCATTAAGCTGAATGCTTTTCAATCAAAATATGCATCTATATATATATATATATATATATATATATATATATATATATATATATATATATATGTTGATATGTGTATATATATGTATGTATATCTGAGGTGTTTCGGTGAGTTTATGATGCGATTAAGTAATTATCGGTTGCTGATACGGAGTCTCCTGTTCCAATTCGACTCTTTTTATGGCTAATCTGATAAGATTGGAAGTCGCAATGAATTCGTCTATTTTCGGCAGCGATGCGATCCAGCGTGAGTCAAACGCTGTGCCCTTGAGTCACGTGGCTTATACGGTCGTGACTCACGACGCATGAGTTGTCCCAGCTGCTGTTGTTGCTGCGGCCGGAGGTGATAACATACCACGGATGCAAGGTTTCTCAAGGTTCAACACAGCCGGTGTGATGCTACATAGTGTACGGGGTGAAAATGTGTCCGAAAATACTGCCATGACGTCAGGTAGCAACTGTCAAGCTGAACTATTAATAGGAATGCGAGATCTCGTCCAGGAAAGACATTAAGTACCAAGATAATGCAATGAACTCAGTTGATACTTTATACTCTATGCTTCGCCACAACTTCTTCTACGTCGTCTGGAAAAAAATGAAACAAATCCCCAATAAAGGAAAAATCTAAATTCCGTTAGTTTCAAAATGTAGGTGTGTGCACGCACCTCTTTTCCAGACTATGATAAGGATTTTAATTTTTGTTCACATAAAATTCCATCGCCCCTTTTCCAGCTTGGGGAATTTGTTTTTAAAAAGGAACTGTGGTTTCCATCGCCCCTTTTCCAGCTTGGGGAATTTGTTTTTAAAAAGGAACTGTGGTTTCCATCGCCCCTTTTCCAGCTTGGGGAATTTGTTTTTAAAAAGGAACTGTGGTCAGCGCTGCCTATCTACAGCACCGTGTGTCAAATCATTCGACTGCTCACAATATATTTTTTTCGGTTTTCTCGTTTCCTTCGACAAAAAATATTGTTTCGCATATGAGTTTGTTATTACGTTTAAACGATACTTCAAACGTTAACACCATACTTCACACGACGTCGTCGAACTGCCCAGACCAATGGTTCGAATATCATATCATTCGTACAGTATCTCGCCCACGTCGTGCCAAATACTGTCCTTGCAACGGAAGTGGGCGAAGTCGGACACATCTCCGCCCTGGACACTATGTCGCACCACACCAGCGCCTTGAAAGTTTGACTTAGAATGGATGGATGGAAGGACGCATGCATGGATGGTTGGATGGATGGATGGATGGAGAGAGGGAGGAAGGACTGAGTAAGGGACAGGAAGAAGGTGTGAGGTAGGGAGGGAGGTGGCCTGATAACACTATTGTTTACTGGGTTGTGAGTCAGAAGGGAGGGGGCTTGTTTTCGCGGGATATCTGTGAGCTTAGATGGCGCGGTCGTTTGGGTGTCAACCTGCCTGGGATAATAATCGGACGATTATCTTAATTGCGGTTGTATGACTGTTGCAGGTATTCTCGATGGCCCTTCGCCGAATGTTACCATTTCGTCAGGTGCCACACCCTGTTCTCTCCCATCCAAATCCAGATCCCCATCCGATACGAAACTTCGACACATTCTCAGCTACTTCGGTGCCCTTAATGCAGGTTCGTCATTCTCTGAGGAATCAAACTAATTAATAGCTATTAATTACATTGTCATCTTAATGATAACAACGAGACCATTTGTGTAGCGCTTTAGCTATGTCAAGGCCGATATTACAGGTATTGTATGTGAGTTCAAAACTCAACGATAGTCATATATTTTAAAAAGATATGTCTTGAGCCACGATTTAAATGTCTCCAAAGATGATACATGTGCGTTCTTCACATAGCCGGGAGATTTGTCGTGTCAGTGTTTTAGTTGTCGGGGGGTTGGGGGGGGGGTTGAACCCCCCTAGTTCTCTTTCTAACCCCCTCAGCTAAGTAACTGAAAATACGTTGGGGGGGGGGGTTAGTTTACTACAAACAACTGGTGTTTGGTCTATGTGATGGTAATCTGCAAATTTTTGACCCCCCAGTTGTTTTTGGACAACTAAAACACTGTGTCGTGTTTGTTTGCCTTTTCACAGGATTTGCACTATTACTATGATGATGATATTGATGATGATGATGATGATGATGACGATGATGATGATGATGATGATGATGATGATGATGATGATGACGATGATGATGATGATATTGATGATGATGATGATGATGATGACGATGATGATGATGATGATGATGATGATGATGATGATGATGATGATGACGATGATGATGATGATGATGATGATGATGATGATGACGATGATGATGATGATGATGATGATGATGATGATGATGATGATGATGATGACGATGACGATGATGATGATGATGAGTTCTCTGCCCAAGGGAGGTCCATTGGCTTTATGCCACAAGGGAATGGGATGAGTGAGGTGGTTTAATTCCCGTTGCCTTCCTCTCAGACATTTTTGGGTGAGAAACTTGTCCAAGGTGCTACACATACATACAAACATACATACAAACATACATACATACATACATACATACATACATACATACATACATACATACATACATACATACATACATACAAACATACATACATACATACATACATACATACATACATACATACATACATACATACATACATACATACATACATACATACATACATACATACATACATACATACATACATACATACATACATACATACATACATACATACATACATACACATGCACCCACATGATACAAAGCATGCTGTCTGTTGTCTGGTTACAGGTTCGACTCACGTCCAGCTGTGGCAGTTTCTTCTGGAGCTGTTGGCTGATGACTCGAATGCATCCTGCATTCGGTGGGAGTCGCACGAGGGGGAATTTCGAATGCTCGACCCCGAGGAGGTGGCGCAGAAGTGGGGCCAGCGGAAGAAGCGGGCCAACATGAACTACGACAAGATGGGCCGGGCGCTGCGCTACTACTACGACAAGATGATCCTGACGAAGGTCCCCGGCAAGAAGTACACGTACCGGTTCAACCTAACGGGGATCCTCTGTCAGGGGAGGCGGAGTCTGGGCGGAGCAGCGGGAGGAGTTCGACACCTGGACGCGAACTCTAAGGACAAGACGCTCACCGAACTACTTTCCCTCTGCCGGTAGAACCTGTTGGATCAGTCCTAAACCTCCAGGGTGTCTGATCAGGCTGGTTTGAACACGGGGGACTCAGTGTGCTGCCACTCGGACCAGCGGCAGTCCTGTCCCATGGGCTACAAAACTGGAAAAGCCAACCTGAGCGGTGGGTCGTATTGATTATACTGCCAGTGTATCTCTCTCACACACAACACTCCAGAAGCAGCTTCCATGACTCGTGGTAATTTCGATACTGTCTCTATGGTTACGCGTTGCCTAGCAGCGCCCGGACGATGACGCGAGATGAAACCCTTGACTGCCTGTGAATCGGCCGCGTCGGCCGCGTTATTTTATATACGGAATAATTTCGTTAAATATATTGATATATATTTTGCTGAACTTTATTTACGCAGCGTTTTGCTGATGTGTGAACATTTGAAATTGGGTTGTTGATCAGTCCACGAGATTCATGTTCTGTATATTTTCGTTTATTTAGTATGTGCGAATTGTACTTTTTCGTGTAAGATCGTCAGCTAGCGTATTTTTCTGTGTACGTTTCATAATTTATGATTGTCTCTCGTGCCTTTTGAGTCTCGTCGCAAGAGATTTGTTACTTCAGCCACTCAACTGCTCAGTTTTTATCTACTTTCTACTTTAAGTATAATTAAGCGACTCTACTCTGGGTGATATTGAACTATAAAGGAAGGTCTCCGATAGGATGTTGTTTGCATGACAGTATCTAAGCTAAATTATTTTTCTAAACTTAATTGATCTGAAGCTGCATTAGCGGCAATGCATTTGTAATTTTGTCATTGTAAATTATAAATTTATATAGCACCACTTCAGAAAAAATAATCAGGTGCACGCTCTATGCTTGTCTATATGATGTAATATTGCCAAAAAGGGAAGGGGAAAAGGGATGGTCATTGTTTAGTAGAACAAATAGGCAGAATTAAGGGACTAAGCAGGAGAAATTCCTACATGATCAACAAGAGGGTAGCAGCCTCATGGCAGGACGTATTAAAGAAAACAACTATTGTCATTGAACAGATCTCGTTTATTTGTAATATAATTTTGAAGGTAACACTTAAATATATTAAGTATTGTGGTAAAGCTTTACCGATTTTATCTTCACAACTGAACATTTCGGCTTAATTAATTAATTACTGAACATTTTGGCTTAATTAATTAATATCATGCTATATACATGTGAGACGCAGTATGGAAATCAGGCCAACGAGCACTGACTGGAAAGGAGATCCAAAGTTTTCGGAACAGTCGGTGGCAATGGATTCCACTGATCTGAGACGACAGAGGGTAATTTCAGTAGTGTCTGATCCTATTCAGAATAGAATGGTGGCGCATGATCTGAATCTTTCTGTGGTTACATTTTACTTGCTGCTCATCTGTATTTATTAAAAAAAACACGTTCAGAAACATTGTTAAGCTATAGTTGTTCATTGTGAATCTTAAGCTGTATCCGTATTCAGACAACTAAGTGACAGTACTCAACCCAAAGTTAGTCATAATTAATGTTAAGAGTTTGAAAATTTTATGTCGCTGATCGTTTTGTTAAACTGTAGGTCCAAGTTCTTAACTGTAATGCATTTGTTTTAAAGAATCTCTGCTCAGACGTCGTTGCGGAAGAACAGTTTACGCAGCAGATATTTATTTTGTTTGATAGTCTCAAGTAATTATAGCTTTTATAACATATAATTATGTATGAAAGAGAAATCAAGTTTTTACAAATGAAGTCTCTGAAATTTCTGTTGTTTCTTGGTCATTGTGTTTGAATTATCTTCGGCTTATACTTGGTTGATTAAAAGTCTTTTCTATATGTAGATTTTGTCGGCCCAACAGATACAAAAGCAAATGAAATTTTATTATTTGTTAAATTGCTACTTTCGGCCTTTCTTTTACTGGTTTTGCAGATTATGCTTTAACGTTCGTTGCTTTATTTATTAATTATGTTCTGAATGATGCCCGTCTGTCTCAATTCTATGTTCTTTATTGTGTGGTTCAAATTTTAGTTTACTTGTCGAAAATATGTTATTGTGTAAGTACACAGTCTGCCTTAATAATCTCACTCTTCCACAAGAGCGCCTGAGTTTATTTTATTTTCTGCAACGAATTAAGAACTCCCGCGACAAGCGATAGTGCTGCACAACTGCTTTTGACAGCTGTCGCTATGTAAGTGGTCATTTGCACTACACTACATAAATAATTATTCAGTTTGTATATCAGGTTACAAATTCTGGTATCGTTGTTGTACGTTCTTTGAGATTCATCTGTAATTATTGAATGCAATTACTCAGCAGCATCAGGGCTGTAGTCGAGGGTATACGCGGGTATACAGCGTATACTTACCTCTAGAGAAATTTGAGAGCATATATACTCATGGCTGTAGAGGAGGGTATACGCGGGTATACAGCGTATACTTACCTCTGGGGACGAAAATTTTTCAAAAAAGAGAGGTTTTTAAAGGTTTTTAGGGCGAATGACTAAAAAAAAAAAAAAAAAAGGTCATCAACTTTTTCAGAGACGAAATCGTAAAAAGTCTGAAAATTTGAAGGGAATTTGTGAAATTCAGAAATTTTTTTGAGACGATTTCCTAAAAACAGGTCTTCAAATTTTTTTTACGCCGCCGGTCACCGGTAGCGTATACTCACCTCAAATTTTACCACTACAGCCCTGAGCAGCATGTCTCAAGATGATCAAGTGCATTCACCATTAAGGAAAGCACAAGATACGGGTGAATGTAGGCTAGTTGACGTGCAATAAAAAGCAATCGCTAACGATGCACTATAGAGCAGGCATGTAAAATTGCACATTTAACCGTATCGAAAGCGGTCATGTGTGAAATTCTCTCTCAACCGGCGAAGAACGTTCACTTTATTGTCTGGTTTAGTTTGCGCTTTATTTGTAACTTCGCCGTTTCTATCGAGTTACATTCCAGAGTTTTAATGCCTTGGTTGGCGCTTCTACTTCTTCTATCAGCACTTTAGTAAGTCATGATATACGAATCTCTGTTGTTTGAAAGTGTCTGTCTGGACGATAATAAAATACACATATGTTGCAAAACCTGCTTCGGCTACGATTCCTGTTGTTCATTTGATGTCTGATGTTAGCCTACCTGCCGTCTCCTTGTGCCACGCTCGTCCCGCACTTTGGCTTGACAATCAGTTTCATAGGAAAGATCAGTCTTTTTGACACCCGGGTGTATTAGTCTTCTTTTCTTATGTCGACGAACTCGGCTGAGTTTAGCCGCTGAAACGAAACAACGCTGTCCTTATCCTTCCGCTATGATGACCGAAGTTCAAGGTCATCAGCTTACCTACCACGACTGTTGTACAAGTGGTCCTACGTTGGTCACGTTGTCTTTTCCAGTCCATCGGGGGATTTTCCATTGTGGTCACAGGGATCTCGGGTGGTCCTCATCTTTAGGAAGTCATGCGACGTGCCCGAAAAACCCAGTCTGCGTTTCGGGAGAGTGGCAGACTTGTACTGAGTGACTGGTGCTGACTTAGCGCCGGTGAATAACCTGGTCTCCCTGACGTGGCTTTTGTGTGGCGCTGAGAAATTTCGGAGATTTACATTACATTACATTACATTTCTTAGTGGCCCTTAGTTTGGGTAATTCGATTCGTTATAGCCTCCAACAGTGTTCACTTTGGATTCAATTTAAAGTTGGTATTCTTGTACTGACAGCAAGCACTCGATGGTTTAACACACTAGCGACCTTCCCACTTCGCCGTATACGTTAATGCTACGTCCTCTGAGGTCAGAGGCACTTATGATCATCAGATCCACAACCACATGGCATTCACTGCCTGCAGTTTTATGCTGCCCATTTTTATTTCTATTTTTATCTCTTTTCATACACAAATTAAAACTCCTCACGTTTAGCTTCCCGCGATCTCAATACAAATTGAATAACTTTAGCGACACGAATATTGAACAATAATGATCAATGATATAATTCCGACAAACTCGTGCATCTTCTTAGGAACTTGTTCAGGTTTGTCAGCAATTATTTGCTAATAGATAACCGCTGCGTACTTAACGAACGTTAACATCACTAGATCTGTGTAGTCTGCGCTTGTGTGAGGGCGCTATGTTAAGTGCCTGGACCATAAAGACATCATTACATGTATGTCATATCTCTGACGCTATGTCGTCAAAGGTCACCGGGTTTAGAGTTCTATATATGTGTAGTGTTCCTTGAAGCTGGGGCAACTCGCCTTATTTTCCAGAAACCGCTTATACGGTTTAGACATTGGGTCACTGTAAGGTCCAGGCATTGTACCCTGCTACAGAGGTCATATGTAGAAATTTTGCTTCGTCCAAACAAACAGTCAATACAAATTCCTGGTTATATCCTCCAGGAAGATATGTAGGTTTATTGTTTCCTTTTTTCCTGACTGTAGCTCTGACTTATAGCTCGGACTGTTTCATTATATCCCGTAAGTGGCAAATATTAGTTGTTTAATTGGTATGACTCTTTAGTGTGTCCCTTAATTCGTCCGAAAAAAAACTGTTTGCTGACACGCCCTACTTATAGGGATATGACTCAGCTGTGACAGTTCGTAAAACAGTCACACGAGTATCAAATAGGAAAAGCATCCGACAACACACAGGAACGAAAATTTCCACTTTGAGTATCTGCCAGTCATTTGAATTGAAGTTTGTATTATTTGGAAGCGGTCCCTCGCAACGCTCGACGAAAAGCCCAGTCTGCTGTTTGGCAGAGACTAGGACTGACTGGTGCTTTATAAGTACCCCTATAAAAACTGTAGTTTGGGCAGTGCTCGAAATGGAAAATTTTAGGAAACGGAACGCTAGTCAAAGATATGTGAGCATTCACGTTAATTTCATAGTATTTTCCACAATAATTCATTTGACGAACCGGAACGGAAACGCTAATTCATTTGACGAACCGGAACGGCGTTCCGGTGCGTTCCGGTCCATTTCGAGCACTGAGTTTGGGTGATTCGATTCATCAGTCTCCAGAGGTTTTCACCTTGGGTCCAATTTAAAGTTGGGGTTCTTGTATTGACAGTGCTCCACGGTTTATCACCCCCTTGTTAATCACCTCCTTGTATTGACAGCACGCCATGGTTTATCAACCCCTTGTTAATCACCCCCTTGTATTGACAGCACTCCATGGTTTATCACCAGTAGGCTTTCCACTTTTGCCGTGTACCGTATACGTTAACGATACGTCCTCTTAGGTCAGGTGCACTTATGATCATCAGATTCCCAGCCACGTGGCATTCATTGCTGTCCTTTTATTTCTATTTTTATCTTTCTCTTTTCATACACAACTAAAAACTCCTCTTGTTTGGCTTCCTGCGATCTAAACGCGAATTGAATAAATGTCGCGACACGAATATTGAACAATAATGATCAATGATATAATTCCGACAAGCCCGTGTATTTGAACGATCAGCTTTAAGAAATGTTGGTTCCTCGATTGAGTGGTGCATGCTTGATTATTATTTTTTAACCCAAAGGAAGGATGACATCCTGAGGTATGGAAAACTACCTTAAACAGCAAGAGCGAATGCATGTCTGGGACGGCTAATATCTGCAGTAGTCTGGCTCCTCAAAGAACGCTACATAATCCAGAAGAGAGAAATCAAGGCTGTGTACAAAGACGCAAACGTCACGGGTTTTGAAGAGGACGATTGTAAAGAGCTGATTTTCATAAAAAATTATACGAACAATTTGTCGCTCTAACCCTCAACCTAACCAGTCGTGATTTTTATAGTTAGCTTACTGATTTTTATTTGTGTTCTTCAACGCAGATTAAAGTATCGCAGGCAACTCTTCTGTGGGGGTACACCGGAAACTCACTATCACGCTGGCCTTTGGAACCGTATCAAGAATCATTATTATAACGAGATCGTGTTATGATGAGATGAGGGTATTTCCTAAAGCTAAACCAAATTTCTTGTGCCGACCGTTTAATTTTTATCTTATTGCATATAATTATGTAGCGCCTTCTCTTCTAATGATAATTAATTAGTAACTTCTATAGCGCAGGTGTTCCATACTATGTATCTATATCCATGAAAACAAATGCGCTATATAAATTAAGTGTATACGCGCACCATAAATAGGGACCTGCGCCTAATGTTTCAGTCTTCCTCCACTTCTTCTAGACTTCGTCTATCTATACGTGTGTCGTATGTAAGCGGTTCTTCGTTGTCCTACTATGTGTGCATGGATACTTTCATTTTGAATCGAATGTAGTACACCCGCAACGAGGTAGATCATGCAATGCATTTATTCTGCTGTCTGTAGGAAATAGGCGCCATATCTATTCATGTGTAGGGGGAATAGATGAATGGTAGCACTATGGCCTGAAGAGCATTAGATCTTGAAAAGTCGCGGTTCGATACCCGTAAGACTCCCTACAGGCTATAGGTCGA
Source organism: Allolobophora icterica (assembly GCA_963556255.1). Lineage (NCBI taxonomy): Eukaryota > Metazoa > Annelida > Clitellata > Crassiclitellata > Lumbricidae > Allolobophora > Allolobophora icterica. Next base: position 14,469,171 of record OY744616.1, read on the forward strand.
CTCAGCCTTCCACTCTCTATGGGGCAGTAGTAAAATGAGCGAGCGCCTTACATGCTGCTAAGACGTGTTAATTAAGATCTTGATAATTGTACCGTCATGACATTTGTTTCAATTGTTTCAATGTAACTTACTGCGATTTCTCAGTGAGCTTGGCAGTAAACACGATTATTATTATTATTATTATTATTATTATTATTATTATTATTATTATTATTATTATTATTATTATTATTATAATTATTATTATTATTATTTTATTTTTATTTTGTCACCATGCGCGGACCAAAATACGATGTGAACGAATGAAGAAAAGTTCTTTTGATGAGGTGGTTTTGCACATAAAGTTAAATTTACAACCTTAAGAGTAGTTACATTGATAGGGAAAGATTATTCTGCGCACTCTGAACTATCGGTTGTGGTTTTTGTGATGCTTTTGTTTCTCGATGTAGACGATTCACGATTGGGCCTACCATTGGCGACCTAAACTGTTCACGCAGTAACACTATCAACGTTTTGCTACGAGTTATACCTCTTTGTATCCAAACTTGGCTTGTGTAATACTTTCAACAACTTGCTTCCATTTCAATGCTATGTTTGGTCAGCCATTCGTTGTCTCAAGCAGTAGGCCTTGATTCGACACCTATACACAGATTTATGCTTATAAAGGCTACTTAGACACTGCCGTATAACTTAAGGTTTTATTTGAAGTTTAATGCGAATCCGCGTTGATTTAGATAATATTCTATGATTCTACGTAAATAGCACTTCAAAGCATTGATTAAGTCAATTGGAGTTTCTACGGTTTACGGAGTCGAATAACTTTCATGCGTGAAGCTGAGGCTTCCAAATAATTCTAAACCAAATACAAACTTTAAATATTTCATAGAGAAATGTTTTCAGCTATTAAACGGCAAAGAGTCTTGAGCAGATGAGGCGAAATCTGCCTCATCGACATGGGATGGGGGACTGTCCGGGGGGAAATGTCCGGGGAATATGTCCAGGGGGGGGGTAAATGTCCGGCATTCGGTTTCCTCTCACCCTGCCAACTTTAACCTTGCCTATACCTTTATGTTGTAATTAGACGAATGACTGACCGTATTTAATACGTGTAGATTTTGTTAGTTCTAAAATATAAGGTATACGGCCAGGAGCCAATGCCTACGTAAACTATAACACGAGGTAAAAGTAAGAGTTTCGCTGGTTTGGTCGTGTTCGCAGCGCTTTTGAATAGTCTTGGAGCACGTGAATAGGCGGGTGCCCTGCGCTTGGCCTTCGAGTGGCGCTTTAGAAGTTTGGAGATTACCATTGTGACGCTGTTTCGATTAAGTCTCTGTTACAGCCAGGCTCGATCAGACTGGAATATGAACCACTTTCACGAAACCTTAAGCTCTACGAGCCTAAATTTTTTACTTGTTGAGGTCATAAGTAGCCTATTATTGTAATCGTCGCCTTTTCAAGAGCGACTCATCAAAGGCGGTCTTATGTTGATATTAAAATTAAAAGATAACGAGGCCTCCTTTCAGCCTCTGCAGGGGTCTGTCTCACGTAACTCTGACAACTGTCAATCACCTTCAATACTATGTTTGAGGCTCTTGAAATAATGTGCACATGCACTTGACTCCCCTTGAGAGGGTTTAATCTATCTTTATCATCATACAATGTAAGTTAGTCGCCATCGGTTACTGATGAAATGCCTCTACCGGCAAACAGCCAAGTCTTGCTTCTGATATAACGGTCTCAGAGTTGAAGGAGGCGACGCAAATCAACGCGACTGGATAAAACAAAACCATACGATACCCTAATTAGACCTCCTTGAAGAAACGAACGTCATCGCTTGAAGAGATACAATCTAACTGGATCAGTTTTGATCAATCCTTTCAACTAAATTCAGCTCAATTTATAGCTAAGGTCAGATCAGTTCAGCAACGGAGTCTTGATCATACGCACGGCGTCAAAACATATAGGGGCAGGGTGGGGCGCAACACCTTTCTCGAATCTACATCTGAACACGTTCAGCCCACGGCAGGGCAGGCCGGGATGATGTGTCCCACATTCAAGTTTCGTCCCCTCCTGCAAAAAATTCAGTGAGCCGCTTGCTAAAGCATGCTTCGCCATGGATGCCACTGTAGCAGGAAGCGGAAGTACTATAGTCCAAGAAGTCGGTGCAAGAACAGACATCCGTTTCCGGGAACTGTTCCAGCGTATTTATTCAGTCGCTCATTCTTCCTCGTTTTCTCTGAGAGGTGTGATACCACAGTTGACGAACAGCTCCTCCGGACTGCACCCGATGAGATTGTCCATGTTACAGACGAATCGGTAGACGTATCGTTTGCCCGTCGTCTTGTGGATGATGTTCTTGTCGTAATAATATCGAAGTCCTCGGCTCAGCTTCTCGTAGTTCATCTTCGGCTTGTTCTTGCGTGCCCCCCATCGTCTGGCCACCTCGTCCGGATTGGTCAGTTTGAATTCCCAACCGTTACCTGTCCAGGCGATGAACTGCTGGCAGCTGCGATCCGTCAGAAGTTCCAGCAGAAACTGCCACAGCTGTATCGGGCCATTTCCTGTAAAACATAAGCTCTTATAATTATAGCGCCTTTTCTGCCATCCAAAACAACACATTATACGGCGTCGTAACTTCACGTTTAAGGCACGGCCAGTATTTACGTTTTAGAGCCGAGTTCGCGGCTGGGGAGAGGGGTAGTGATCTTTATTTAACGTTTTTATCTAGAGCCTTTTACGAGGATCACAATGTAACCACGGTATGGTGACCGAGTAACTATTTTAACCGCGGTAGCTATTATGGTAGCTCTGAGAATTACCGCGGTTAAACCAGTCAAATAAGGTCGTGTGTAGAGGACACACATGGCAATTTTCCCACATGGGCTTCATACGTCCTGCCACAGTTGGACATATAAAGTCTATATGGAAATGTTATAATGCCATACTGCCTTACGGACTGATCTTCTTGATACTGACCTGATTGCGGTTTGGTTTTGGTGCGCTATCGGTTGATGCCTTGTGCATTAGGCAGCGGCGCGATAGAAGTTACTAATTACATTTACATTTACAGTCGTATGGGGTCAAATGAAGTCGTTGTTGGGATATGACAGTATGGTAAGGATAATGACTGACACGGTACACATAGCAGCCACAGAACTTGCGCCTGGAGTGAGTGTCGTGTTATGAAACATCTTATGTGTCGAGTTATTGCTGCATTGTGCCGAATTGTTGGCATTCTGCCATTATACATATTTGACTATTTGCAGTGCCATTTGCGTCGAAAGAGTGGAATCTAAGCCCCTTGATCACCCATAACAGGATAACAAAGTTGCTTTTAAGATGCCCGCACCAATTCTTCTGAAGTTCTTGAACTATAGTATTTCCACTTCCTCCTACGGGAGCCCATCCATTGGAACCAGTTGCTCAATGACTCTGAAGCGTTTTTATCTGTCAATCACAGCAAACAACTTGACATCTGTCAATCGTAAGCAGTCGTTCCAATGATTCTTTGAAATATTTCGAAATCGTATCTAAACTATTAATTCTCGTTCACACATTTCGTGTTCTTACAGTCTGAAGTAATACTTTACTACTTTGCTGCCCTTATTTTTACTGGCGTCTTTTACCCATCGGTAAAGCATTGCGACCAAAATGATTCTGTAAAACGCAGATCCTAGTGATTATTGACATGGTGGAATACCATATGCATGGGATCGGTATCTAGTGCAGTGACATTTGCCTCTCTAGCCGCTTCAATTATAAAAACCATCCACCGTAGCCGCGTAGCTACGTAACCTAAGTTCCTTGTTTATCCGTAACAGGATAACAAAGTAGTTTTCTGATACCAGCACCAGTTCTTCTGAAGTTCTCGAACTTCCGCAGTTCATCCGGGCGAGTTCAACCTACGAAAATTTGACAAAACCTCACCCCTTGCTATCTCTCCACAGGTCTTTCACTCAAAACTGAAACCACTTCTTTTCCACAAATCCTATCCTGATTCCTCCTCTTCCCCTAACCTCCCTCTCCGTTTCAATTCTAAACACCACCTACTGTAGCCGTAAGACTGTTTGTCTGCCTGACCCCTTTGAATCTTGATCTGGAACCAATTTTACCCTACCTACCTATCGATTTTGTTTTCACTGAGCGCATATATGAATAAGTTGGTTCTCGCGACTTCGCTTTGCGCCCTGTAGAAATCTCGAGATCACGATTACTTCGGATGCATCACTTGATTATAGTTGAGTTCGTTAGGGGCTCAGAAATCTCGATTCATCTTTTACAATGACGCAAAAGCTGGAAGGTGATTCGAGATTTCTGCTCCACTTGCGCCTCCTAGCGAGTGAGCTCATCTATTAAACAAGTACACTGAGAGTACAGTGTCCGTGGAACGATCAGACGGCGAGTGAGGTGACTGGATGACACACGTCCTCACATGCCTATGCTAAGAAATGAAGTCGCTAATACTTCGTGCACACAGCTGCCTCTAGGGCAGCGGTTTTCAACCGGGGTTCCGCGGAATCCCTTGCTCTGACTGCTATTAACTCTAGTGCCTTCTAACTCACCTGGGCAACCGGATACAGAGGCTGCAGGGAATGTCTGCTTGAAATCGACGCTCAGGTCAGCGATGTTCTGCTCAGTCCAATGAGACGGCGATGGCGATGAACGAACAGGCAGAGGATGCTGTTGATGATGCTGCTGCTGCAAGCGACGCTGCAGTTGCTGATGGTGGTAGTCAGCGAATTCATCGCTGACCTCGTATGTCCAGTGACCACTTCCGGTCATCCACTGACCGAGTTCCGCTCGGCTCCAGTGATCCGCGTGTTGATTGGGAGTGGCAAAGGACGTCATCTGCCGGACGGAGGAAGCCAGGCCAGTGCTTTCGGATTGTTCTAAACAGGGACAGACAATGCATGTGTTTATTATCTGATTATTTGTATAGCGCCTTTTGAGAACTCACAAAGTCAGCATGCGTTGAGACAAACCATGGTATGGTATCCGATATAAATACGATTCATTCTATTCAGTGTCTTAATGTACTCGATAGAAAATATGAGGGCGATGTTTTAAAGTGTCGAGATGCATTATATAAAAATAAAATCTTTTGATTATTATGATTAGTCATTGATTACTAAAACAGTCCCAACACGCGTTTCAATGCGAAGAAACACTTAATTATTTAGGTAAAGTCCTTGATAATTATTTATTTAAAATTTTTTATATGCAAACTTTTTTTATATGCAAAAACGTCATTTTGCCCCTTCCAAAAAGAAATTTTGCCAAAAAAATTTCTCCACCCCCAAGAAATTCATGCGGACGCCCATCTACATAAATGCATGCATACATACATACCAGATTTGAGTTCGAACAGTTGCGACGGATGGTATTTAGGTTCAGCTGGGGTCCAGAATGGATCTGGAGAAGCGAGGTCTTCGAAGGGCTGAACGAGGCAGGCTCTGCTCGTCCTCGTATCGAACAACGGAGACGGAAAGAGGCAGAAGGAGCTGGAAGAGACGGCAGTGGAACCGGAAGACGGAAGAAGATGATGCCTCGGAATTAAGGAATCGTCGGACGACGAAAAGGTAAACTCTGTAGATGGACACAAAGAAACGATTCCTATTGTCTAAGTCATCGTTTCTGCACCTGCCTCTTCCTTTATTAACATCATCATTCTCCATCGGCCTCGTCGTCATCATCATCACTGTTGCCGTCGTTGTTTTCGTCGCCAGTTTCATCGTAATCATCATCATCGTCATCGTCAATATCATCGTCACCGTCACTGTCGTCGTCATCATTGTCATCATCATCATCATCATCGTCGTCGTCGTCGTTATCACCGTCATCATCATCAATTTCATCATTGTTATCAACATCATCACCATTTTCATCATCTTTTATCATCCTTTGTCGTTGTCGTTGTGGTTGTCGTTGTTATCTTCTTTATTATATTTATTGTACCATTTATGAGGAAAGGATGAGGGTAATGAAGAGGATGAAGAGGATGAAGATAAGAAGAAGAAGAAGAAGAAGAAGAAGAAGAAGAAGAAGAAGAAGAAGAAGAAGAAGAAGAAGAAGAAGAAGAAGAAGAAGAGGAAGAGGAAGAGGAAGAGGAAGAGGAAGAGGAAGAGGAAGAGGAAGAGGAAGAGGAAGAGGAAGAGGAAGAGGAAGAGGAAGAGGAAGAGGAGGAGGAGGAGGAGGAGGAGGAGGAGGAGGAGGAGGAGGAGGAGGAGGAAGAGGAGGAGGAGGAGGAAGAGGAAGAGGAAGAGGAAGAGGAAGAGGAAGAGGAAGAGGAAGAGGAAGAGGAAGAGGAAGAGGAAGAGGAAGAGGAAGAAGAAGAAGAAGAAGAAGAAGAAGAGGAAGAGGAAGAAGAGGAAGAAGAGGAAGAAGAAGAAGAAGAAGAAGAAGAAGAAGAAGAAGAAGCTGAGGATTGGCAAGAAGAAGACGAAGACGAAGGTAAGGATTATGATTGGATAACTTGATTATGATTATGATTATGATCAGATTACTTGAATCGTGTTTGGCGGATCGATTCATCGTCGATTTCTTAATGTCTTCTGTCGGCGTTGAGACTCCTTCGATGGAGCTCCTGTTCAGTTGCTTCTGGGCCTCCATCACGGACGATGCAAAATCAAGGTCCGCCCGGTCTTTCTCGGCCTCTGCTCACCAAAGCCATCACACCAATAACTATTAGCTGTTACTTGTAACAAACGCTTGATGGTTCACCTTCATATTAAAAACAAGCGCTTTTCAGAGAAGTGTTAATGGTGGCAGAGAGTCGAGACAGACAAACGACAGACAGACAGACAGACAGACAGGCAGACAGGCAGACGGCAGACAGACAGATAGCCAAGTAGGCAGGCAGGCAGAGCGACAGGCAGACAGACAGATAGACAGACAGACAGATAGACAGACAGACACATACATACGCACAGACACACACAAAGACACACAGACAGACACACATACACACAGAGACATACAAACAAACACAGATATACACAAGCAGTGAAAACAGAACAAGAGAACGTAGAAAGAAAGAGGGATATTGTTTTCTTTAGTGAATGTTCACTAACTCTCACGATCAGGCTAGTACCGTGTTGTAGTGCGCCTACACGAAAGACAAATTTACAGAATAGTCGAGGAATGTGCTACAATGAAACTTGTGCGCAAAATGATTGCCTGGCGCATGTGGATTTGCGAAGATACCTTTCTGGAGTATTTCGAGGTGTTCCCACAGAATGTCGCCAACGAACGGAGGTGACCGGGTGAGAAATTCCTCACGGTCGAGTCCGATCAACTGCTGACCAGTCAGAAGGAACTGAGACACTTCGAGGCCCTCGAGGCTGAACTCCTGGATCGCCCAGTTCATCCACTGCAGGACCTGACGCTCTGTCCAGTCTCGAGGATCTGCAGAACGGAAAGAAGCCAAACAGTCATCTGAGAAGACATTAAACCTATATATACTCTTAAGATTGTATGTATGCATGTATGTATGTACGCATGTACGCATGTACGTATGTATGTATGTATGTATGTATGTATGTATGTATGTATGTATGTATGTATGTATGTATGTATGTATGTATGTATGTATGTATGTATGTATGTATGTATGTATGTATTGTATTGTATCTAAACATTTATAAAGCGCCTCTCACAGTATTCGCTCAGAGGCGCTCCCAGTGCGAAAGACCCAGTGAATAGAAAGAGGTTTTAAGATAGCGGAACGAGGCACTTGGGCCACCAGCTAATAAAGAGGCACGTGTCAATGGAGGAAGTTGATTCCATAGAGCAGGACCAATGCAAGAAAAGGCTCGAGTTTTGGCCATAGACGTCCTGGCTCGTGGTACAAGAAGATCATGTCGATTGTATTGTATTGTATTGTATGTATGTATGTATGTATGTATGTATGTATGTATGTATGTATGTATGTATATATATATGCATGTATGTGTGTATGTGTGTATGTGTGTATGTATGTTTTGTATTGTATTGTATTCAGATATTTATAAAGCGCTTCTAGCGGGAGGGCCATTCAGAAGCGCTCCCAGTGCGAGAGACCCCGAGAGAAAAAGCAAGTTTTAAGAAAGGTAAAAGAGGAAGAGACATTACCTGAGAGAATACAAGAACGAACGAACGAACGGAGGAAGCTCATTCCAAAGAGCAGGGCCAATGGAGGCAAAAGACCTAGATTGAGCCAGAGAAGTCCTGACCCGGGGAACGAGGAGGTCAAAACGGTCAGATGAACGAAGAGGACGAAGAGAAGCAGCAGAGTGAGGGCGATGAATTAAGTCACATAAATATTTTGGAGCGAAACCATGTTGAGCCTTAGAGACAAGGATGAGGACCTTAAATTGGACGCGGGCAGAAAGCGGGAGCCAGTGGAGTTCTTCTGCCATAAAGGTGGTGATACGAGAGAATCGAGGAAGACGGGCAATTAATCTAGCAGCAGCATTGAGAACGGACTGAAGAGGAGCAAGACGGACTTTAGGAAGACCAATGAGGAGGGAATTGCAGTCGTCAAGTCTAGAGCAGACAAATGCATGGACTATTGAAGTGAAAATTGGAGATGAGAGAGAGCGACGGATAGCGCTAAGGCGCCTTAGGTGAAAATAGGAAGTGCGAGTGAGTTTGGAAATGAGTTCAGTAAAGGTAAGAGAATTGTCAAGGGTCACTCCTAGATCACGAACGCTAGACGAGAAAGTGAATAACGGAAACCTTTGAACAGGGGCGTATCTAGCGTTGGGCTTGGGGGGGGGCTGAAGCCCCCCAAACGAAGTTGAAGCCCCCCCAACAAGTCAGGCCGTTGTATACTTACGGCTAAAATTCGTATGAACACTGTATAAATGTTGCCATGCTCAAGGCTTAAGCCCCCCCCCCAAACGAAAAATCCTAGTTACGTTGCTGCCTTTGAAACGGAAACCTTTGTATGCATGCATGTATGTATGTATGTATGTATGTATGTATGTATGTATGTATGTATGTATGTATGTATGTATGTATGTATGTATGTATGTATGTATGTATGTATGTATGTATGTATGTATGTATGTATGTATGCATGCATGCATGGATGAATGTATGCAGCAGTATGCTCCGCTAGAGTGTAAACTTCAAATGTGCTCAAGAACAGAAACAATATAACAGAAGTTGATGAGTTTGTATCGTCTGCTGTTGGCTATATACTGACCTCTAGGGATCGACAGACGGATCTGTTCGTTCTTGAAGCTCTGGAACGTGTCCATGATCGCCTGCGACATCCTCTGATTGGTTCCAGGAGTCAGTGGAACAGCAACCGGCGGAACCGTTGAGTTATCTGGAACAAAGCCGAGCGCAGCTTTTGAAATCCAACCAGAAATCGTTGTTGTATATTATACAATATACAAACACGCAAAAGCGAAGATGATGATGATAATGATAAAAGCAACACTTCCGAGAAAATCAAAGAATAGGTTTGATTGATAGTTTGAAGTGGTGCACACCTGCAGGAAAATGTTTGTATGATGAGGTGTATGTTTGTATGTTTTGTTGTATGTTCGTATAGTTGTTTAACAGAAATATGTGCCATGTTTGCCTTCTACTGTCGACGTCGGTGGTCTGTAGGTTGCTAAGCATAAATAAACATGATGGTCCTATGCGTATAGTTTAGGTCGGCCAGTAACACTACAGTGAGTCGAAATCAGAGAGAGAAAGGTGTGTACACGTCATAATCACGTGATTAATTTATTTAGCGTCAGTAGTAATTAATTCAGGTCAGTTAAGCTGAATAGGAAGTGATTGTAAACAACTTGTCACAGGTCGTTAAACGATGGTCACTCAGAAGACTCTAACCCTAAATCGTTGTATTTCAAATTCAGCGCTCTACCGAATAGGCCACTAAGCTGCATAGGGAGACTTAGTGCGCGTCGAAAATAGTGTCTCGTGGTTAGATTTACAAGATTGCAAGCATTAATTAATGGCATCAAAGTCATCATCGTTGTAAGGAGGAAGAGAATTGAAAGTAACTGAGGATAGAGTGCATGTAACGTACAATAGAGACTTGTTGTAACGCTGCCAAATAAAGAACCGCCTTATACAGAGGTAGTGTTATAACTGACTATAGCAGAGCAGGTTTTGGATTCCATGTCCTCGACCGCGTTATATCAGAAATCGTCTGATAACGAAGCCTGTTATAGCGAGTAACCAGTGTAATGCTGACTTCATGCAATGTTACGAAGTCAATCATCAGCATGAATACAGAAACGATTCAGATGGTGGCTTACATAAAAACACCTAGCCACCCACCATCATCATCAGACGAAGCCACCCGGACACTCATAGCCACCCATCGAAGCCATGAAACGGCGATAAGACTCGGTGTCGATTTACAGGAATGCCGAGGAAAACAGCGAAATCAGAGGAAGGCTAGAGAGACTGAGCAAACACTTAGGAACATTACGTAAACAATCGCAATGGTCGTCATAACAACGAACCACAGAACGAACGGAACAGCAAAGGCCTGTAGCGGTTCGACATTGTTTGCTCAGTGTGTTCCTCTATCTCCGACGCCGGCGAGAATTCGCGATTCCCGATACTCTGGGATAAATACGTGTATATCCCGTCGTACCGTATCATTGGCTAAGTACGGCGTTGACACGTGGAGTGTTAGTAATCTGCTCGCGAGGGGGCGCCTAATGCAAAGCAGGTTCTCGCGCCTAGGACTATGCGCTCACTTGTCGGCTACTAGTTTCCCACGCTGGATGCCATGCACTGGCTTCTGATGCCTGGACGGATGGATGGACTGACGGACTGACGGACGGCACCCGCGCCGTAATAATCTCGACACGTGAATGAAAGAAAATTGAAGGTGAAAGTTGCCTCGCTAAGCAAGAGTAACGACCAAATCGCACCGCGTGCCGTAAGAACAATTAGTATGGACAAACACGATACGGGTTTGGAGGTTAAACTAGAGATTCATGGAGTCATTTAATAGAGATGAAGGCCATTAGCAGTGGCTTAGCTTTGCTCCAGAAAGTCCTGTTTATTTTAGGGATGCATTACTGAAAACTTAAAATAATTTTTTTATAGTTTTGAAAGTTAACCACTATTACGACTTTAATCTGAGATTACACAACAAGCCAAAGTCGAATGCAGCCGGAGTCTCATCATTAATACTAAGTAAATGAAGTAAAAATTAATCTTGGTTCTGTAACAAAGCCCGCATCACTGGCCAAAACGGCAATTGAGCACAGAAAGTGAAGAGCAGACCCCGAGAGGCAGCTGTGGGTATAGAGTATTGGTGACTTAATTTTCTTAGCCTCGGCATATGAAGGCGGGTGGCCAGTCCTTTATATGGCCGCCTGATCTTCTCACTCACAGTATGCGGTCAATGTACTCATTATAGGAGAGTTGTCTAGAGGTGCTATTGGATCCGAAATTTAGAAACACATTTCTGCCCTGGCAGGGATTTGAACCTCTCACCCATCGATCAATGGTTCAGCATGATGACCTCTATAGTATTGCGCACCCCTACAGTATTAACGCTAATCTCTGTCACGTCCCAGCCTTAAACCCTAAAAACCCTAAACGCTAATCCTAATCCTCTCTACCAAATGCTACCATTAGAAATTTTACCAAACTAAAGCCAATATTAATTAACCAAACTAAGTTAAAACAAAATATTAATTAACCAAACTAAGCTAAAACCAATATAAATTAACCAAACTTTAGATATTACAAAACCCGATGCGATTATCCCTCTTGCCTAATCCGCCTTACGCGGCCCCCCTCACCCAATCGAGCGATTATTTGGTGCGCCATCTATTGAGAGTTATTGGCGATGTCTTCAGTTATCGCGCTAATTGGAATCAGCGATGGCGTTGGCAGATTGGCCGTTAAGAACATCGCTTCTGTCTAGACGTGGTGCTCTCTCCGTCTTCTTGTTCGTCTCGTTGCACGTGTGATTGTCTGTGTACGCGCGTATTGGATCCATGAATGAACGTGCGGAACCATCTTCACGTTTGAATGACATGGATCAAAGTGCGAAAAGCCGGAGTGTAACCTTCTGCTGGTTCCCTCTACTTGCAGACTTTATATTCAGTTATCTTCTGAACAGATGCTCTGCAACATGTATAGCCGACCCTAGTCTAACACAATCTAATCTATACTAACATGACATACGTAACGTAACATAGCGTAACACGACATGACATGACAACGTTACATGACATGACATAACATAGTGTAACATGACAACGTTACCTAACACGACATGACGTAACGTAACATGACATGACGACGTTACATAACGTAACATGACGTAACATGACATGACAGCGTTACATACCATGACATAACATAATGTAACATGACGTTGTTACCTAACACGACATAACATAACGTAACATGACATGAAAACATTACAAATCGTAACATAAAAAACGTAACATGACGTGACAACGTTACCTAATACGACATAACATGACGTAACATGACATGATAACGTTAGAAAACATGGCAAAACATAGCAACACAATACAACAGCAATACAACTTAGCCTAACCTAACCTCACCTAGCACAACATAACAAAAGTATCACAAAGTAACGTGACATCTTAACACATCATAACACAGAAGAGAAGAAGAGCAGTCCCTTAAGCTAGCCATTAGGCAGCCAGGGGTATGAGGTGTTAGCGACTTCATTTTCTAAGCCTCGGCATAGAATGGCCGATGGCTAGTCCTCTCCCTCGCCGTCTCATCTTCCCATCTGCAGTCATTGTACTCTTTACAGCTGAGTTGGCTGTGGGACGCAGGTGGAGCAGAAATCTCGAAGCAAATGTCTGCCCTGGTGGGGATTTGAACCTCCGATCTCTCGACCGAAAGTCCAGCACACTAACCTCTACACTATCGAGCACATAACATAAAATAAAATAACATAACGACACGTAATTACATGCTGAGCAGAATTCAACACAGCACCGCACCATATTCACCCAAACATAATATTACAGGATAAATGTCGCTGGCAAATTGACCCAAGAAGCACTGATGAAATAACTCCGGATGTTACTATTTTTAGCAAATTGGCCTTCGAACTCGGAAGAAAGGATGCTTTTCACCCGAAAACCCTAATAACCCATATTCACATCAAAGGGCTATAGTACACCCGACGTGAACGTGTAATATTGCACCATTTTATATGTAAAATTGCCCTTTTTAGGGAAAGACTCGCTAGTCTAAATTTATCTTAAACGCCAACAACAACGCAAGCCGTCTCGGGCGCCTTTAAGGGCTGTTGGATGAAAGACTAGAGGCATTCAGTGTTGGTGTTGGATGTAAGACTATAAATAGAGCAAATTGATCGTATATTGGTAGTTACCTCTAAACATTATACTGCTTTGATGCTAGTTCACTGAAATGATTTCTGTTCAAGACTGAGACATCATAAGCCAATAGAATGCATTAATTTATAATACATGTACATTGTAGAGATAGATCCCTTACTCTGTAGTATTAATACAGCGTATAATATATATATATATATATATATATATATATATATATATATATATATATATATATATATATATATATATATATATATATATATATATCCACTGATCCACAGTTAGCTCCGGATGCAGGACGACTGACCGTTTCCATCCCTGCACAAATGAGTTAAGGTGACATGCAGGTCTAATTAACACCAACAGTAATTCCTGCCCTCGACAGGTAAACAAACGCCCTTAGCTAATTTCATGGTGCCATATATATCTTACCTCACCTTATTTTACCCAAACTACCCTTGTCTTTCCTTACCTTACTTTTCTTGTCCTCAACGAAACCCGCTTTAGCTACTCCTCTGCCTCCTCCATTCCTCCTATTCCCGCTCTTTTAACAGCCGGTCTCTATACGTCACTTGTTATCTCGACCTGGACAACCCCTCTGACACGACGCAGCGCTCGGGAGTAAGCTTGTGCCCTTCGCTTAGCTTGCGATTGGCGCTTTAGAAGTGTGGAGTTTACGATTACAGCTACCGTTCACCTTACAATCATTACGTTACATATTACGTTTCCAAACATAATCTCACGTTGCTCTACCTTACCCTATCTCACCTAACCTTATTTTGCCTTACCTTGCCCTACCTACCCTCGATCAGCCACCAGGTGCCACCGAAGAAACCCTCCCCCAATGCCGTAGATCAGAGGGATGTTAGTTGCAAACAACACTTGGCATCCGACATGACGCTGACATGATCGTCAATCTGGACAAGACAGAGAAAGGATGAGCCATTTAGACGGGAGTCCCTGCTTTGTGGAAGAAGACGAAGACGAAGGGGGCCCTGGGCCACCGGCGGACGGGGGTTAGACACGCGACTGCCAGATGCTGCACACATGCTGCCTTGTCGGGTCTGTCTTGGACTGCAGAGGCTGAAGCTTTCACTTGACCCCAGGCGCCGCTGAGGGTCAAACAACCACAGAAATCGGCAACCATTTCTGTCTATAATGTCGACTGCCGCTCGGTTTAAAGACGGTAGGACCCGGTTACAGACAGACAGAGACAGACAGAGAGACAGACAGAGAGACAGGCAGACAGACATACAGACAGACACATAGACAGACAGACAGACACATAGACAGACAGACACATAGACAGACAGACACATAGACAGACAGACACATAGACAGACAGACACATAGACAGACAGACAGACAGACAGGCAGATGGACAGACAGACAGACACTCAGACACACAGACACACGGAAAGACAGACACACAGACACAGAAAGACAGACATGCAGACAGAGGAACGGACGGAAGAATAGACGGCAAAATGGACAGAAGAACGGACAGACACACAAACGCATAGACAGACGTACAGAGGGACAAACTGACAGACGGACGGAAGGGCACATAGACATCCAGTCAGACGGACATATACAGAAAATCAGAGAGGCACAGACGCGGTGAGATATAGAAGCAGAGACAGTGACAAAGACAGACGTAGAAACAGACAGACATATACATGGCTGAAACAGAGACATCATGACTTTGTTTCCCTCATCGTTTGACCCCTTTTAATTACCCTATCCTTTTCTGTTAGTTCTTCTGGGCTGTCTCTCTGTCTGTCTTTGTCTGCCTATCTCTCTGTCTGTTTTAGCATCTGTCTTTACTCGTGTCTCAAATGTCTCTTTGTCTCATTCAATCGTGCTACATACAACTATGTCTCTGTCCCCCTCCCATTCTTAATACAGCCTTTGATCTGGCCGCCGTTTCACATTGAATATTTTTTTTCTTACGCTTCCTCTTTCCTACACGTGTATGCGTGAGTGTATGCATATGTGTAATTGTATGTATGTATGAATGTATGCATTCATTTATGTTTTCTTTTGTTTATCTGTCTGTCTGTCTATCTGTCTGTCTGTCCATATGTCTGACTGTCTGTCTGTCTGCCTATCTGTCTGTCTGCCTGTCTATCTGTCTGTCTAACTGTCTGTCTGTCTGTCTGTCTGTCTGTCTGTCTGTCTGTCTGTCTGTCTGTCTGTCTGTCTGTCTGTCTGTCTGTCTGTCTGTCTGTCTGTCTGTCTGTCTGATGAAGCATGTGCTCTTTCCATAGACTGCCTGGCTCCGTTGCAGTCGTCTCCTTGAAACGTCATAAAGTGAACACGTGGATCGCAGCAGTTGGGGGATGGAAAAGAGGATTGGCTGAGGCAGGGGAGGAGTGGAGAATAGATGGTGGGGAAGGAGGAAGGAGAGGAGAAGCGATGAGGGAGGATGAAAAAGACAAGCGGAGAGGAGTGGATGATTGTGGGAGGGGCAGCAGCAAAGAAGGAAGTAGATGACAGCGGGAGGAGGGAGGAAGAAGTGGAGGAATGGAGAGAAGGAGGAATAAGAGGGGAGAAGGACTGGAATGAGGATGAAGCTGTAAAATGGAAGATGAACAGAGCTATTAAAAAACTACGCATCAGGAAAATAAGGGAGTATGCGATAATTATAGATAGGAGCAGAACAAGGGTCATAGTCTCATGAGGAATCAATGGCGGATGGGATGCACAGCTCCCTTTAGAAGGAGTTCTGAAAAGCCTGACAAATCACCGTTTCTAAGAACAGCGCCTTAAATCACAGGATTCGAGATTGCATAACATTTATTTATGCTGTTCCAGAGATTACATTGCACCGAATTCTAACACAATACACGTCATGTGATCTTTGTTGCCAGTGACCTAATATACTTTGAGCGACACCGTGGTTGTTTGGGCATCGTAACTCTGAGTGCAGATTCGTATCTCCTCTTGGATAAACACTAGTAGAATAAATTCTCACACGCAATTAAAGCGCAATCGCTTAGCGCCATCTACTGTGTACTGCGTATCTACTGTGTACTGAAGATTATATCTTAGCGCTAAAAGAATAAATAAATAAAGCTTTGGGCCTACTGATTGAATCATTATTATGATTTATGACGCTGTCTGCTGCTTCGAGCACAAGGAACTTGACAAACAAACAAATAAAAAATGATTGTGTGAATAAACTTATAGATTGCTACAGTTAGGCGTGTATTATAAATTATTGTAATTTTATTTGTTAACAGTGACGACTTTATATTTCAATGTCACATGTAAAGAATAAGTAAATAAATAATTAAATTAATTAATTAATAAAATTCATGATTACTACAGTTCGGAACCTCTAAGCTTTAATGTAATTATGTGTTAAAATTCCTTTTTCCAGGTTCAGTGAGAAGATCTGGTGAACTGAGACAATTGCAATTTCGTCCGAGTAATTTGAATAGTCTTCATAAAAGTCACTTAAAGCTGGGAACAAACTAGTCAACGGCACAAGGTTAATACTCTCGAAGTTCAAAATTCTCGCCTCCTGCTCCAACATTTGCACCAGATTGTTACCTGTCCAAGTTATTCAAGGAAGTCAGTTTCTTGGCACTTACCACCTGTTCCAGGTTGTGATAATCTGGTAGCACACTCGCACGCGGAAGTCAGTTTCTGTTGCGGTTTTTCACTGGATATCAACATCTGCTGACCGTAAGGTTCGCTCACCTCAACAGCAGCGCTATAAACGTTCTTAGGTTAGAACTGTGAAAATAGCAATGACTACGCTCATTTCCAGCAACCCTATGACCAGGGACGCCCGCAGCGTGGCGCACTGGACGGACGTGCGTCCACTCACCAAATCAAATCCACACAAGGAATTGGCATCGCATCGATATTTTTGCTAAACGACCATACGGCATGTTAAAGCATTAGATGTTATCTAAATTGAATTTAGTTTGTTACGCTTGTCACTACTCACTACTCTATCTATGGCAGCTATTTAAATTTTCCTACTTATATCTATGATAGAAAAGCGGGCAAGCGGCCATATTATTTGTTTACGAGAGGGGTGTGCGTCCAATTTTTTTAAGCCTGCGGGTGCCTCTGTCTTTGACCTCATTATTATCATCATTATTTTTTTTTGCCCCGAGGTATACAGGATCCCTCAGGGACTTAAATATTAACTAATGTAGAAAAAAGTGTCGTTATAGGCGCCAGATTGTTTTACAATTATTATTACTATTACTATTATTATTATTATTATTATTATTATTATTATTATTATTATTATTATTATTATTATTATTATTATTATTATTATTATTATTATTATTATTATATATTATTATTATTATTATTATTATTATTATTATTATTATTATTATTATTATTATTATTATTATTATTATTATTATTATTATATTGCGCCCCTTCAAGGTAGTCTACTCAGGAGCGCTCACAGTTCAACCATGGCTAAAAAGAACAATCTTTAAATTAGTAAAGAAAATAGGAGAGTGACCCGTGGGGACCAGTCTGATTTTAATGTGCCGCTGACATTCATGCCAGCGGTGCTCTCCGGTGCCAGAAGCGATAGTGCTTCGTTCCCTTCATTGTTCATTTTTAATCATCATCCTTTTCACCCATTCATCTCCGCTCCTACTGTACATCGATGCGGTATGACACCGATATTTCTATATCAAACGACTATACAATACAAGCGTCGCAGGACGCCTGGGGTGGGGCAGCAAAGCTCCCGCAAGTGTAGGGGTGCAAGTGTACCTCCAGGCAGTGCCTGACCAGCGCAGAGACCCTATACGTAATCCGCAACGGAAATGGAAGTCAGTGCAGAACTTCCCGCATGAACTCAGTAACCTGTCCAAACCTATGGAGATGCGACCAACGAGGCGTGCAGCTGTACGCAGAAACCTGGTCCAGGCACCCAGCCCGGACAGCTGGGAGGTCAACATAAAGGGCACTACAAGAGTCAAGACGGGAGACCACAAAGGTGTGGACAAGGGTGGAAGCAGCTGCTTGGATCAGAGAGCGAGAAACCACCCTAAGCTGACGCAATTGATAATTAATAGCAGTCGCGATTGATTTCCATTATGTGTACGCTACAATCTTTTGACATCCGTGCTCGAGTTAGAAATGTTGTCGATATCGTGCGTGTAGATAATTTTATGTCGAACTCTGACGTATTGTTGTGCTGCTGTCATTGAACTGTTCGTTATTGTAATTAATTGAAATTATTTATTTTGGTAATTGGGGCATTTTCTCATGTGCTCGCTCCCTCTGGTGTTAAAACCTGGCAACGCCACTGGTTATTGTATACCATCGAAACTATAAGACAGTCTTCTCGTTACTTGCGTTAACGCTATTTTACAAATCTGGCGTCAACGGTCCGAAACCCGATCGTTTAACGCTTGGGAGGTCGTCGATAATAATACGTTTTAACCTATGATTATTCGTCTGCAGGATTGTCATAGGAAAAACGAAATGGTCAACGATTGCCTATGTGCTTCTTCTGTGCGTTCTCGGTTCAAATTGCGAGGACAATTTTTGGGTCATTGGCAAAACTCTCTTCCTCTATTCATCACCCTATATACAGGCTATCCACTCCAAATTGAAGTCTCGCCTCGTCAAGAATTCCTACCCTAATCCATCCGATCCTCTGCCTTCCAAGAGTTCTCGTCCTCAACGAAACCCGCTTTAGCAGCTGCTCTTGCCTCCTCTCTGGTCTATTTGGCAACCAGACTTAGACTTCCACTGGATATCTCTGGACGTCCCCTTTGACGTGACGCAGCGCTCGTGAATAAGCTGATGCCCCGCGCTTAGCTTTAGAGTAGCGCTATAGAAATTTGGAGATTACGATTACGATTCTACAAGAAAGCATCAGCATATCGAATGTGCCTCACATTTTGATGATGATGATGATGATGATGATGATGATGATGATGATGATGATGATGATGATGATGATGATGATGATTATAACGACGATGGTAATAATGATGATTATGGCGAATATTATGATGATTATGACGATGATTTTGATGATTATGACGATGCTCATGATGATTATGATGATGATAATGATGATCATGACGGTGATTGTGATGACTATGACGTTGATTATTATGATTATGACGATGACGACGAGGATTATGATGATTGTTGGAATGATGAAGATGTTATGTATAACAATGATGACGAGACAATGGCTTCGTACAATTGGCAACAAGTAGAAGCCACGAGTAGAAGCCATGAGTAGAAGCCATGAGTAAAAGCTGTGAGTAAAAGCTGTGAGTAGAAGCCATGAGCAGAAGCCATGAATATAAGCCATGAGCAGAAGCCATGAATATAAGCCATGAGTAGAAGCCATGAGTAGAAGCCATGAGTAGAAGCCATGAGTAGAAGCCATCTTACTGATCGATAGTTGAAGTTGCTCGATGTCTACGCAAGAACGAGGTTCATCGAAGCAAGTTGATTCTGAACCGGAAGTCCTTTCTTTTGTTGGAAGTAAACAGATCTTCGGATGTGGTTCCCCCAGATGGAAGACTTGAGCGCCGGGGAACTGTGGCAGCAACAAAGTGGAGAAACCAGACGTCGGCTGGAAAGGTGATTCGTCCAGCGGAAACGAAAACTTCGATTTTGTTCCACACCCGGTATGATCCTCAGATAGCGGAAGTTCATCGGTGTAGCTGACCCTATAGAAGCGCTGGTCGCCTGGATCATAGTTTGAAGGGCTCTGAGTCCAGACCGAGGGAGACCCTGAGTCTGGAACCTTTTCCGATGTTCCGGATCCAGTAAGGAATTCCGGAGACACCATTGCAGACTGGTTTCCAGAGGAGGAGGAGGTCTCAAAAGTCGTGAACTTGAGCGTTAAATCCGCGTCAAGTGTCTGCCTGTAGCAAGACATCTATGGACGATACACATCGAATGTATGCGATATCAGTTACGAACTCCCTCGCCCAAACTTTCACACTTCCCGGTCTAAGATTTTCCGAATTGTAATCTACGAAGTCGTAGTATCTTCATACGATAATTAAGCTAAAATTGCTATGCATACAAGTAGAAAACTACAATCGGCTATATTCCTGAAAATTACTCAAGACGCTGTTAACCGTACTTCTGGAACTACATAACTTTTTCTTGAAGGTAGTTACAATCCACGAAGCTGTCAAACATGTGCAAAAAACGTGAAACTTATCGTGTTGCACCGCTGCTCGCAAACTGGAAATCAGTAGCAAGCATATTTCCCGAGAATGTAATATGGTTATTAGTTGTATTTCACAGAACGGACTGTTCATCCTTCTTCCCACGGAGTCAGAGCAACAGCAGCAGCAACAGCACTGCGCCAGAAGCCCTAATCTAAAACTCATCTGCTACTTCGTGGTTAAAAAATAATACGCTTGTTTATAGTTACGGGTACAAAGAGAGATTTGTATTCGTCTGTTTCCTGCTTTCTATTCGCCGATAGTCCTACATGGTTGACTAACTCCACCTGACGGGTGCCTTGGCAGCCCGCCCATAGGTCGGTCCCGGCTGAGGCGGTGGATAATTGATAATTCCGCGCAACTGTCGAAGTCTTCCAGCGGCAGCGAAAGATGGGAAGGCGTGGGAGGATGAGCTCCTTGTCCCCCTCCGCCCCATCAGAGATAAGCCAACAACGCTATTGGCCACAGGTGGGCGGAGCTGGATGGTTTTGCGAATGGATTGAGGAGAAAACGTTTATTCGAAACCTGAACTCGATAGACGCTACTCAACGTTTTGTGAAGGGATTCGGAGTATTTTTGTAAACCAATCTTTGTGTTAGCGCAGCTTGTGAGAGAAGACGCTCAGAAATGGCCAGAAATATAGCACGTGGTTAAATAATGCATTAAAATGCTAAAATACCTCATCAAATCCAATAAATTTTTGTAGCGCCGTTACAATAATGCACAAGATATCAATAGCAAATAGAGAAGATCAGAGCTTCTCATTTGAAAATAGTAGGCGGCTTGAAAATCGATCGCGCTGTATCGAGTAGGCGAGCGATGCGCGGTCGACCTCGGGAGCTTTTGTGTACAGCGTATTTTGTGTATCGTATTCGTATAACTGCATATAATTAGTGACTTACGAATGATGTCACGCGGCGTGAGGTGTCGACCGTGTTTTATGGCCAATCATATTGCACGAAATTTGAGTGATCAGTCAGCAGTCATTAGGTCACGGCACGCATTCACCGCTGCCGCAGGTAAGTAAATTAAAGTAATGTAAATTTGGTCAGTAAAATAATGGGCAAAATACCCGATGAAGAAGAAAAAGTGCAATTCCATAAGTAGCCCTGAGGCAGCCATGGGTATGGTGTTAGCGACGTCATTTTCTTAGCCTCGGCACATGATGGAGGGTGGGCACTCCTCTGCCTCGCCGTCTCATCTTTCCACCGACAGTGTACGGCCAGGGTATACTCAATATAGCAATATAGATGAGTTTCCTGGGGGGAGGTGAAGCAGGAATCTCGGCACATATTTCTGAACCCCCGTCCTCTCGGTTGACAGTCCTGCTCTCTAACCACTATAGATTATCGCACACCCAGAAAACTATAAAGTCAACCAGCAAACACATGAAAGCACGTGACTGTCGCGTGCACCCCCCCCCAATATACTTGACAGAGGAGTAATTGACAGCCAGTCGCTACAAGGGGCTTAGTACTCTATAGAACACTCTATAATGGGGCATACATTATATGGCCAAGAATGAGTCGGTTAATAAGATACTAATCGTTCTGCCTATGTTGTTTCAGCCAGGGTGAGAATTGTCGGGGCTTGGGGGTTCAACCCCCGTAGTCCTTCTTAGGACCCCAGTTAAGACTTCATTGCGCTTCCCATGGCAAGGGGGTCGTTTCCAACCCCCATGCAGGTGTGCTTGTGCATATATTTTATCATTTTCTTTCACAATTAACTTTATGGGTTACTAATAATGCAATGCTCTGGTTTATTATGAGATTTATGACCATGTGAATTGTATACTAATTACTAATAAATTTGGTGATGTCATCACTTTAAGGAGTTTAAGCTTTCTTTTGCATCTTTTAATTTTCTTAGTTTGCAAAGCACGGATAAAATATTCAGCTCCACATGGATCAAACTCATCAAAGTCTGACCCCCAGTCTTTTTTCTAACACAATTCTCACACTGGTTTCAGTTTCAACTGAAGACTAATTTTTCACCATAGGCTGCCTATCTCAAGGGACTTAAACTTCCGAGTGTTGACACGACTGAGGCTTCTTTTTGGTGCGCCATCGGTTAAAACCTCGTGCATGAAAAACCGGCGCTATACAAATCGTTAATTACTCTGCGATCGAACACAAGTGTTTTTGATTAGCGCTCAGTAACCGACAAACATACAGAGGCTCTGCGATGACACTGTATACTTTAAATGAGTTTCGTTGGATGTGTGGCCGACGTGGACTCGCTTGTTATAGAGGCTGTGGATGAACGGAAGAACCAACGGATGAATGGATGAATGCTATTGCATACAAAGGATCCTCTCTCTGTCTGTCTCTCTCAGTCACTGTCTCTGTTTGTCTGTCTGTGTCTCTGTCTGTCTCTGTCTCCGTCTGTCTCTGTCTGCTGTGTCTCCTCTCTCTTTCTCGCTCTCTCTCTATCTTTCTGTCTCTGTCTGTCTATGTCTGTCTCTGTTTCTGTCTGTCTCTGTCTGTCTGTCTGTCTGTCTCTGTCTCTCTCACTGTCTGTCTGTCTCTCTCTATGTCTCTCTGTTTCTCTCTGTCTCTGTCTGTCTGTCTGTCTGTCTGTCTGTCTGTCTGTCTGTCTGTCTGTCTGTCTCTCTCTCTCTCTCTCTCTCTCTCTCTCTATATATATATATATATATATATATATATATATATATATATATATATATATATATATATATATATATATATATATATATATATATATATATATATCCTCTCTCTGTCTCTCTCTATCTCTTTCTCTCTCTCTCTGTCTCTCTCTCTATCTATCAATCAATCTATCTATATATACACATACACACACATATATACACATACGAATGACTGTATGTCTATCGACTCTTGCGTTGCTGTGCTAAACGAGAAGTCCACTATAAATACTCGCCCTGTTGTCATAGTTGTGTAGTTGCAGAGATTGACAGCAGACGAACGACAAGTAGAGACATCGCATCCCGAGCAAGAGCTTCGCATCAGCACCGAAAGAAAGAGACTGAACAGCTGCCAACACAACTGGTGAGTTCAATCATATATATGTTATGTAGAGCAATTCTGTGCAATATAAAAAGATATTATATGAATAGGTATTTTGATGGGGCGCTATAGAAATTCCTTGAATGAATGAATGAATAATGATATGAAATGTTGATATTAATGCGAGAAGGTGAAATATGATATTGTGCGATGTGGTGAGATATGATGCTAAACGATAAGATCAGATGCGATGTTAGTTTGTGAGATTAAATGTAATGGTATACGGAATGAAAATAAATGTGATGTCATGTGATAAGATGAAATGTGTTGTCACACGTTTAGATGAGATGAAATGGGGTGAGATGAAACTTTATGTAATTTGAGGATACTTCTTTGCCATAGGCCTAGATACCCACAAACTCATTAAAAGTAAAAATTAATTTACCGACAGTAATTTATTATAAATGCCCACGAACTTGTTTAAAACTAACTTGAAATTGCGGGTATAAATATTAGAAATGCCACGAAGTTGAAAAAGTTGACATGTTGGATCAATCAAAAAGTTGTAAAATGAATAACCAAAGGACTGTTACATTTCATATTAAGACAGTTGTTAGAAATACCGACAAATCTGCTGGAAAAAGTCGTTCAGTGAAGATTCCGATGGTTTGGTTATGTAGGAAGAATTCCAACTTACCGATCCCACACGATGCACAGCATGCTAGATTCTAAGGAGAGAGAAAAACAAAGGAAGACATTGGCTACACTGGCTATATAAAACAAGCCTCTTAAGCCAAGCTAATAGCTATAATCTCCTAAAGACGCGTTTAATCCGCTCCTGCGCGGTCTCGATTTGTGGCTTGTCGGAAATTTCCGAAGTCGCTGCCTGCTTCAAACGTCATACAGCTTCTCCATTACACTTTAACGACAAGAGCGTATTAAAAGCAATTGGGAAACCCATGCAGTTTTCGGTGTGTTATGGTCTCTCTGATGAGAGTCTGATCTCTCAGATTTCGACCTGTCCATCCAAATGCATGAATAATGTGCATTACACGACTTTGGCTAAACGTGAGAAAAGCGCTAAACTTGACAGTTGATCGGGAAAAAGGAGATGATCTAAGTGATGGGTTATTATAATAGAGATAAAACAAGAATCGTGATAAAGCGGAAGGCGCCTTTTGTTACAATCTCATCAAATTATAATTCAAATTATATACCGCCTTCTCCATGATCACTATAGTAGCTTCGAAGCACAACCGCAGTCAGTGAGAATATTCAGGCTTTAGAAGATTTAGCTGGTCGTATACCGTCAATCATTCACGACTTTTAACAGACATATGTGAGGTATTAGGCTTTAGAAGATAAAGCTAGTGCCCGCATGGTATATACTTCAGTCAGTCAGGACTTTAAACATTATTTGTACGATGTTGCATGTCTTTCTCAACCTCGAATCCACCCAAATCAAGCGTCTCCAACTTATCCAAAACTCACTAGCCAGAGCTGTCACTAGAACGTCAAAACATCATCATAATTATCACTCCCATCCTCAAATCGCCATTGGCTAAAGATCCCAGAGCGAATTCACTTCAAAGTCCTATCACTAACCTACAAGTCCCTACAATATTCCCAGCCCAAGTACCTCCGTAATCTCTTCACCATCCAGGCAACGAGCTCCACTCGATCCTCCTCCTATCTCAGTCTTTCTCGAACCCCGATCACTACTCATCTCAAGTCCTCCAACCGAGCCATATCCAACACAGCACCACGCCTCTGGAATGATCTCCCTCTGAATTCCGCAGATTCTCCGTTCCGCCATCATCACTACAACCCCTCCTTCCTCGTCCTCCTCGTCCTCCTCGTCCTTCTCCTCCTCATGTTCCTCTGTCTATCACCCCACGGACTTTCCACTCAAATAAACGACGCCCGCCTTAACAGCTGCTCTGCCTCCTCTTTTCATCTGGCCTCCTGGAAACCGGACTCGGGCCTCTTTTGGACTACTCTCTGAAAAAAACCCTATGATTTGATTTGGCCTTCTGGAAACTGGACTCGGACTGCTTCTGGACCATTGACGTAGTGCTCGTCAGTAGGCTGGTTCCCTGCGCTTGGCCTTTTAGAAGTTTGGAGATTACGATTACGATGGTTTTACAAACACTGTGCAGGAAAAAATCGTAATGAAAATTACGATATGCATAGACACTGAGTCTCCAAAGAAAGAAGGAGCCGACGAGGTAGACCCAGTCTACCCAGAGTAGAAAATTCGTCTGAAACAGAGGCGCGTTTGAAACGGGCAAACATTTTGGGGGGCCCTTCTGAACTTGTAGCTGTTATAAATTACAATAATAAACTTTTACGTGAATACTACTGTAAAAATAGAAAATAATTATATTTAAAATAATTGAAAATTCAAAAATGTTATTTTTTTATAATTGAAAAAATATATTCATTCGTTCGGGGGCCCTCAGAGATTTGGGGGCGCTAGGCGCGCGAGTAGTGCGCCTATGCGTAAACGCGCCTCTGGTCTGAAACGACACAATTTGAGCTGAAGAAGAGAAGGCATACGACTACGCATACCAGAGAGAGAGAGAGAGAGAGAGTGAGGGGGAGAGAGAGAGAGAGAGAGAGAGAGAGAGAGAGAGAAAGAGAGAGAGAGAGAGAGAATGAGAGAGAGCGAGCGAGAGAGAGAGACACAGACACAGACACAGACACATACACATACACAGACAGACAGACAGAGACAAAGACAAAGACAGAGACAGAGACAAAGACAGAGACAGACAGACGGCGAGAAAGACAGAGACACAGACAGAGATCCTGAGACAGACATAGAGCAGAAATACATAGAGGTAGAGAGAGATACTTAGAGGGAAGGAATACGCAGGTATTAGGGAGTCTGTTAGCGGAGTCAACCTATATCGACAATTTCAGAGTTCAAATCTTCTGTGAAAACAAAAAATATTTGTTGTCATAGCTCACAATCCTAAAGAACTGGTTGGTTTTGCAAGAACTGTTCGAAAATCATGGTCATAAATTATATAGCCTCTCTACGTAAAAACCTCTGGTTATACGCTCTATATGCAAATAAACACATTTGGCAGGAAAAGCCTCCACTGACAAGCTCTTCTACACACGTAGAGCCTGTACTGATGGATTTCAATTCGATTTTTAAACTTTTAGTGCTGTCGATTGGTTCCTGTGTTTAAGGCAGTCTAATATTTCAATGCATCAGCAGCAAATACTGGTCAACAGACAGACAAACAGACAGACGGGCACACAGACAGACAGACGGGCACACAGACACACAGACACACACAGGCAAACACACGCACAGACGCACATACACACAGACGCACATACACACAGACAGATGAACACACAGACACACAGACAAGCAGACAGATACATAGGCACAGAGGCACACAGACTGACAGCAAGGGACACTCAACTATTGCATCAACAATTTGATTCCTACTCGCAGGTATTCTGTGTCATTCCACGTGGTATCTGAGAAGCGTTTGAGTCAAAGGTTCGGGGGCTAAAAGCATCATTCATGGTGGTGTTCAGTATCGTATCTCTCCAGCTGTCCAGGACTAAGACCCTTTCCACTGATTCCGAACTTCTCCAGTCGTAGCTGTAATGGCCAGATGCATTCCCAGTCCAAATGACACGCAGTATTCCATTTTCATTTGAAAATGCAACAGGAGTTCTTAGATAAAAGCCGTTCTACGCAAAACCGGATGTTAATAGTAACCGGAAGCCAGCTTGCACCGGAAATGGATTTCCTTTGAATCAGAAATGCCATCTGAGGAAGGAAGAATTCTCAGTTTTTGTCGCTTCCTCTCTTTTGTCGCGCGGCTGAAACTCGGGAAGACTGCATGTAAGAGACTGTATCGCTGGATCTGATATTAAGTATAATCTTAGTTCATTTTTCCATTTGCGGAGGAATTTTTATAATGGAAAATATTTTCGCAAGATTGTATTGTAGCAAAGTAGATCTTTACTGATTCCTCTCCTTCACCGCCTGGTCTTCCCACTGATGTTGTACCTTCAGTGCACTTAACGGAGTTCACAAGGGGCGCTAGCCTAATAGACTAAAACATCTTGGGAAATAATAACAGTAGTAACAGTCATCTTGGGAAACCTTCTGTCTTGACTTCTGCTTTGACAGTGTAGAGCGCTTTTCGTTGTAGTCACTAGACTACCAGTGACTTCTTTGAAGCCTCACGTAGCAAAATCTGACTTTGGTTATGTAGAAGTTCCCTAGGTGGCGCAGGTAGAAGGATGTGAATTAAATGTGTGCAAAATACAGTTTATAATTACATGAAGATGTCTGATTTAAGATTTGTAACTATGTTCACCTGCTTGCTTACAGATATATCGATCATAGGCAGCTAATACTGGTAACGATATCAAATACTACTACTACTACTGCTGCTGCTGCTGCTGCTGCTACTGTTACTACTACTACTACTACTACTACTACTACTACTACTACTACTACTACTACTACTACTACTACTACTACTACTACTACTACTACTACTACTACTACTACTACTACTACTACTACTACTACTACTACTACCACTAGTTCAACAACCACCATGGCTATTTTTACTGTTGTTGATGCCACCACCGCCGCCGCCGCCGCCGCCGCCGCCGCCACCACCACCACCACCACCACCACCACCACCACCACCACCACCACCACCACCACCACCACCACCACTACTACTATTGTTAATACTATTAGGTCTACTACTAGTAGTAGTACTTCTGTTACTACTGCTACTACTACTCCTGATGCTGCTTTCATTGCTAGTAATAAATGATAATATGAAAACAGTGTCTGTATGTGTTGCAGCAGCTGCCGCCATGCGTCGTCACGTGCTATCATTGTTTCTCTTGACGTTTCTTGTGTCGCATCAGTTCCTGTCTCAGTTTTCCTCCTCCTCCTCATCCCTAGTCTCCGCATCAGCTGTTCCATCCTTCTACTCTCCATCCCATTCCTTCTCCTCCTCTTCTGGAACCGGTGGCGAAGAGGATGATTCTCCGAAACTGACGGGTCTGTTCTTCGGCAAGCGCAACCTCAACCCCAACATCAACCACCTGCTCTTCGGACGAAGGAGTGGCACTAGTCAGAACGCCGTCGACGTAGCCAGGACGCTGATGAAGGGTGACCATGGTGATGAAGGAGGCATCGATGATACGAGGTCCAGCACCAGAGGAAGATGGAGGCTGATGAGGATGCCGATGGTCGAGATGCCGCCGCAGTCGATCAGATAGACTGAAGATAGTTAGACAAACGTTGATAACAATTTAGAATTATTATTAATTATTTTATGATTTATTGTAACTTTAATCTATTAGATGCGAATGTAGGCCTATAGATATGGTGATTTCTAGGCCAGATTTCTGGTTAAGTGATATCCACCACATTGATATCTAATTTATTTATTATATTTAATATTTTAGCATTATTAATTAATTATGTAGATTTGTTTATTCTTCCTGTTCAGAGATAATGTCATCTACAATCTATATTTGTTCATTTATTGTTTTTATTTATTTATTTATTTCAGTCAATCAATCAATCGAAATTTCTATAGCGCCCTCGAAGATCCCTACTCAGAAGGGCTCCCGACTCAGGCCAAGAGGAAGAAAGTAATCTTAAGGAGCGAGTGGAACTGAGAAGAGGTAGTATTTATTTATTATACACTCATTTTTGTATTCGAAAGATTACGCTTCAAGGATGTAATACAGAAATTATGCTGGAGTTAATAATTGTATTTTATAATCTTTGAATCCCAGTACAACAGCCACTTCCCTCATACTTTCATACATTAATCCCTTATCGCTGTCAACTGCCGCGTTCTCCTGACACAGGCTTGTTGCTCGTGCTTAGATTTAGGACAACAATTTATTCATTCATTCATTCATTCATTCATTCATTCATTCATTCATTCAGAGGATTTGTACAGCGCCCCTTCAAGAATTCTACGCAGAGGCGCTTGCGACTCAGCCCCAACTAAAATAGCAGATTTTAGGTCATTATAGAACGTGTAAGAGGTGGTAGGAGTCGCAGCTCCAAACGCGAGCTCGTTCAAACAGAAACAGTGGTACCGACAACTGAGAAGGCACTAATTGTTTAGGTGTCACGTGCTTACGCTCAGGATATAATTTTTCAAGGATCACGTGCCGAGGTTTCGCTGGTACACTTGTTCGTGTTATGAAATGTGATTGCACAAAAATGTTAGACTATCTAAGCCGTTTTGGTGTCTTTCTCTACGATATAAATTTCCACTTGAAAATCTGCCTTGTATACAGTTCACAAAGTACTGCATCTTAACCAGTTTGAGAATTGTAGAAAAATGATTGGGGGTGGGGGTTGGGACAGACTTTGACGAGTTTGATCCATGTGGAGTAGAATATTTTATCCGTGTTTTGCAAATTAAGAAAATTAAAAAAAATGCAACAGAAAGCTTAAACTTCTTAAAGTGATGACATCATCAAATTTTTAGTATGCAATTCACATGGTCACAAATCTTACAACAAACCAGAGCATTACTTTATTGGTAACCCACAAAGTGAATTGTAAAAGAAAATGCTAAAGTATATGCATAATATAATCACACTAGCACAACTGAGGGGGTTGGAAATGACCCCTGGGGTGTACAATGAAGTCTTTACTGGGGTCTTAAGAAAGACTGGGTGGTTGAACCCCAAACCCCGACAATTCCCACCCTGTCTTAACCAACCTACCTAACTCTGCTCCATGCTCACCTATTGCACAAATATATACTATACACTCGAGCAATGGACGCTATGACTTGTTCACTGACTCCTGATGTTCCTCTCACACGAACAGTGTTCGGCCCTCGGGTTTTCTCGGTCGTCGGTCCGAAGCTTTCGAATTCGCGGCCCAATCCCGTTCGTTCTTTCAATTCCTTGGTTTCATATTCAGGTCTAAACTTAAGACTCATCTCTGACTTCTAGTTTCTTTGATCCATCTGATTTCGAACTGGCTCATCGAAAGAATTATGATTTGTTAAAATTGTGATTTGTAATTGTAATTAGTAACTTCTATTGCGCCGGTGTCTAATGCACAAGGCGTCAACCGACGGCACACCAAAGCCAAGCCGTAATCAGGTCAATATCCAGAAGATCAGTCCATAAGACAGAGAGACAACCTATGGTGGATAAGCAGTTTGAAAGAGGTAACTCTTAAGTGGAGAACGAAATGGCGCAAGCGACTGAGCAGAGCGCATAGAAACAGGAAGAGGGTTCCAAAAGTAGGTACAGGAATCGAAAAAGCTCGTTCACTAAGAACAGTTCTTGATTTTGGTATGACCAGACAAAGATAATCAGATGACCTCATTGAATAATGATAAATCTGAGGAATAAGAACTAATTTTAAGTATTAGACCTATGCGCCCTAATTTTTATTTGAAACTAGTTCGAAACTATTATTCTTTGCTGAACAGGAAGCCAATGCAGAGATTTAAGCACAGGGTTATATGTTTAAAGTTTGATGTATTAGTCATGGCTCTAGCCAAATAGTTCTGAACTCTCTGCAGCTTCAGTAGCCTAAGTCTGACTATGCCTGACCAGTTAGAAGCGCGTTACAGTAATCTTGATTTCACTCTAAGCGAACATTGACTTATGTCTTAGATAATTATGATAACTGCGCTATAGAAGTCATTATATTAGGCTACATATAGGCTGTTTATAGGAGACAACGTTAAGTGCATATGCATGTAATCTTAAATGCATACATAGGCTGTGTGCAATAGACAATGTAATCTTAAATTTATACATAGGCTGTATACAGGAGGCCGTGATAGACTGGGTTGGGTCCTACGGCGTCTCATCAGGGGACGCTACCTCCCAGAAGACACCCCCTCCATAGTACAGCACTGCCGCTTGACCGATCATTCTCGACTCTTCGCCGCAGTACGGAATATTCAGGGACATGTCCTGCATGATCTGCTGCCACCTATCAAGCGTACAGGCGACTTCCTGCGCCCACGAGCTCACGACCTGGAAATCCCGACCGCTGATAGCTTGTCCAGAAAAACGTTTATCATCAGGATGCTTTATGAAGCTGCTTAGTTTACGCTATGGGTAAAAAAACAATATAAATTGGGGATAATTGAGACAAATATTAGTAGCTAATATTAACATATTATTAGCATATTATCTGTATAAACATGTTTACGTTGCTGTACACCAAAATGCGGTTTGCAATTGGTTCCAATGAAGAATATTCTATTTTATTCCATTCTATGTTAGACGCGTGTAAGACGCTCCACAGCACGCACACACGCACATACACACACACACCCAAACACACCCAAACACACCCAAACACACACACACACACACACACACACACACACACACACACACACACACACACACACACACACACACACACACACACACACACACACACACACACACATATCAAACGTGTTCGGCATGAGGATGCGTGGTGGCTCTGTGGTAAGTTCGGCGCCTTGTGACCGGAGGGTTGCAGGTTCGAATCCCACTCTAGCCGCTGCGTACGGACCTTGGGCAAGTCCTTCACTCGCGATTGCTCGTGGCGCTTCGGCGTGAAAATTCCGGCACAGTATCAAATGCTGTAGTCGGGAGCACCTCCTCGTAGTAGTTGACTTCGAGAGGCGCTATAGAAATATCCGGAATAAATAAATAAATAAATAAATAAATAAATAAATGAGAATCATCAATATTTAAGGCCTCTAACACAGGATATGGTTCTCATGTCGGTAATTTCAAAACCCGTCCTGGGCAGACAGATATTTCTAAATCTCCGTTTCAATTGCGCCACCTAGCGACTCAGCTTTAAAACAAGGCTCCACTGGGACGATGGAAAGCATTTCAATTCTTTGCTGAACAGGAAGCCAATGCAGAGATTTAAGCACAGAGGTTATATATTCAAATTTTGATGTATTAGTTTTGGCTCTAGCTAAATAGTTCTGAACTCTCTGCAGCTTCAGTATGTCTGACTATGCCTGACCAGGTAAACTGAGGTAAACTATGTAACATGTTGAATGTATAATTATATATATATGTGTGTGTGTCTATGTGTAGGTGTGTTTGTGTGTGTGTGCGCGCGCGTGTGTGTACGTGCCTGTGTGTACGTATATATATATATATGTACATATATATATATATATATATACATATGCAGCGTTTGCTGTAGTGGGTCCCACGATCTGGAATGACCTTCCCCCTCTGCTCAGAGCCAAATTAATGACTGGCTTTTCCTCATCGGTCTCGCGTTCCCTGAAGGCATTTCTGTTTCCCCGGGGCTTCTGTGCTGAGAGCGCCTCTGAATAGTTATTCTGCGAGAGGCACTTTATAAATTTCTAGATACAATACAATATATATATATATATATATATATATATATATTGTACGTAGATTTCACGTGTGTGTACGTGTGCATTGGGTTGGTCTTAGTTTAGGAGGGATCTTGCGGATGAAACATTGATATGGTCACGGATGAGCTATAAGTAGATAATGTATAAGCAAAGCTGAGCCTTTGAGCGATTTATAAATGGGCGAGAAATGAATGCATACCTACATGCTTACGATAACAAGACCTCTGAGAAAGAGACACGCTATGAGATGTATGGCAACCACAGTTTACACCTACACCTCTGAGTAGTTCCCTTGAAGAGGTGCTATATAAATACTCGAATGAACTAGGTGTTCTCAAACTAAATGGCCTGCGCTACATGACCTACATCATAAATAAATAAATAAATACATACATACATACATACATACATACATACATACATACATAGTACATACATACATACATACATACATACATACATACATACATACATACATACATACATACATACATACATACATACTTACATACATGCATACATGCATACATGCATACATGCATACATACATACATACATACATACATACATACATACATACATACATACATACATACATACATACATACATACATACATACATACATACATACATGCATACATGCATACATGCATACATGCATACATGCATACATGCATACATGCATACATGCATACATACATACATACATACATACATACATACATACATACATACATACATACATACATACATACATACATACATACATACATACATACATACATACATACATACACGCATACATCCATAATACATTGATACATAAATACAATATAGAGTGGACCATATACGACACTAGTCTATCGCAACATGTTGCAGTGGAAAACCACGATGTATAGTAGAGCCGCACAGTGAGGTTTGCTTCGAGTTGAGTAGTACAGTAGCATACAGCGTTGCAGTATAGCACAGTTGAACTACAGTTGAACCATTATAAGGTAGTACAATACTCCAGAATGCAACCCGATGCAACACAGCGAACGTTGCACAGAATAAAAACGCCCAGCAGATGGTGTTGCTTTTGTTGCATTGATCCGCTTCGAAGAATTCCGCTCGTCGTTGAACGTAATCTTGGTTCTTTTTATCCGATCGAATTCGCTTCTCTTCGATCACGTTCACTGATCCGTAGAGGATTCGGACCAGCGGATTCGTGGCATCCGGTCACGGTTCGGGGTCGTTACGCCAAGCCGCACTGCTCTCGACAACTTAATTGGCTTCACACTCAATAAACCACGGTTCAACGGCCGCGTGCGCATGCGCGTTCGGCGTATCCGGTTCGACGGCGCATGCGCCAGTTCGATCGAAGGGGTCAAGGGTTGCGCGTCGTAAATATTCACCCTTAAGATTATTTTTACCGTCCGGATGTGGAAGACATTAATGCGTAGTAAAGCGCTGCCCGTGTATGTTGCTGTGTGGATGTGACACGTAGCAGCCGAACAGTTAGCTATTTGAAGCTCTTGATGGTTGTAAAACAACGCATAAGTTTGCCCCAATGGCATTGCACTTATTGGCGGACATAGAATTATGAACTATTTATTGACTGCGTCGTTCAACGAGGACTCCGATGGTTTGGACGCGTAGAGAGAATGTCAGTTGACCGAATCCCACGCAAATGCACTAAATGCAAGATTCGAAGGAAACAGACACATAGGCAGACCAAGACTACGCTCGATAGATGATATGAACGAGGACATAAGAATTATTCCGTGAACTTCTTAACCGATTGATTTTCTGTATATTTTAGAATGAAAAACTTGGGATTCGACGTCTTATATAGGGGGACAGTAGGTCACTATTCTACGTTTGATCAAATACTTAACGCTATTCATAGTTGACAATAGACGTATTGATATTAAATGATGTCGCTAGATGATGCCATGTTTTAGGAGCATATAGCGTAATAATTTTGTAATGAATTATCATTACCAGTTATACAAGACAGTTAATTTGGTCACCAAAGAAAATCGGGCAGTTTCAGTACAATCATGCAAGTCACCGCAGTTTCATTAGCGATACACAGCTTTTGTGTCACAATTGGTAGTATTGTTCCAGGTGATCGGAATGTTCCTACATCTCCTCCTCCTCTTCCTCCTCCTCTTCCTCCTCCTCCTCCTCCTCCTCCTCCTCGTCCTCCTCCTCCTCCTCTAAGTTTTCCTCTTCTCCATACTGCTCTTCTTACACCGCCCTTCTTCCTCCATCTTCTCTTGTTTCTCATTTCTTCTAACTCATCTTCTTCTTCCTCTTTTCCGTATTCTTCTTATTTGTCATTAATATCAGCATTATAATTATTACTATTGTTATCGTTGCTATTATTGTTATTAATCCCGCGTTATTTAAATAATAATAATTATTATTATTTATTCCTCCTCTTCCTCGTGTTTCGTACTTATCTTCAGGTGTTTCTTCTCCTTTTCTATACTTCTTCGTA
The DNA here is from genome assembly GCA_963556255.1 of Allolobophora icterica. NCBI lineage: Eukaryota > Metazoa > Annelida > Clitellata > Crassiclitellata > Lumbricidae > Allolobophora > Allolobophora icterica. The sequence continues at coordinate 14,504,572 of OY744616.1, forward strand.
TCTTCCCCGTCCTCGCTTCCCCTTTTCCATCTCCTTTCTATCTCCTTCTACCTCTCGACATCTTCCTCCTTTCCTTCACTCTCTTCTACCCCTCCCCTTTGTTACACCGTCCAATTTTGTCAGCGCCTCTATTACACCTTTTCGAGCCCTCCTCCATTTCCTTTCATCTAATCCCCTCCTGTTCCTCTCCTAATCTCCTTCCAGCTTCCTCTTCCTCACTTCCCAATCCCACACAGACGCTCTTCATGTCCCGTCCTAATCTTCCCTTCAGCCGTTCAAGCGTCCAGCCTCGCTTTCAAACCGAGGCTTCTGTAATAGAATGCACTAATAAGACGCGGGAACGGCTTACGCAAGTACCACCTAAAACAAACGTACGAAGACCCGAACATTTAGAGATACAGGGACAAACACACAGATACAAAGACACATAACAATAATCCAGCATATGCGCACGCACAGTTGCACACTCATGCTGCGTTATGCATACTTTTAGGGACGCCAATCCGGGGATCGAGGGAGTCAAGACCCCTCCTTTAACAGTGGGGGAGGGGGGAGCGGGAGCGGGGGACACAGTATATAGTTGTCCCCCCGAATTTTGAAGAAACACGGAAAAAGGTCAAAAAATTTCGCGAAAAAGTTTTTGACCTCTTTTTTGATCAGATCAGTTTAAAAGTTTCCGTTGTCCCCCACGTGTCAAACAAGATTGCCGCCTCTGCATACTTTGCATGAGATCGTACATATTCACTGCTGAGTTCAATCTGAGCTGTAGCGAAACTGGTTTTGTCCCTGTTGCAGTGTGGTGTAACGGTATGTTCTTTGCCTTGTAACCGGAGGGTCGCAGGTTCGAATCTACCTCTGGCCACTGCGTAGCCACCTTGGACAAGTTTCCCACCCACAATTGTCCAGCGCTCGTGAATAGGCTGGTGCCATGCGCTTGGCCTTCGAGTGGCGCTTTAGAAGTTTGGAGATTACGATTACGATTAAAAGGGTCGTTTGAATGGATCGTTTCGCATAGAAAACTGTATCAGAGGAACAACTATAGCATATCTAGCTTTGTCTCTCTTATCTGCCGACTCTTCACAACTAGAACAACAACTAGAACTAAATTTAACTATGGCATCCCGCTCGCGTGTGTAATTGTAATTGAAAATTGATATAGCGCCACTTCAAGACAGACTAAATCAAAGGAGCTCCCGGCCTAACACAATGAAACCATGATCGAACAGAATGGTCTTCAAGCGCTTGCGGAAAAGAGGCAAAAGGGGCTTATCAGTTGCGACAGCTTAGTATGCCTACCTATAGTTTGGTTAAGTACTGTGGGATACAATAGCTGATCGGTTAGAGCGCTCGCCTTGTAACGCAGTGGGTATGGGTTCGAGTCTCCCTTGAGATGGTTACTGTGGATAGGGACCTTGAGCAAATCCTTCACCCACAATTGCTCAGAGCCATCGATTGATGCTTGGTCATTAGACAGTGGTGCCAAATAAAATAAATGCATAATAGTAGCAGTAATAATAATAATGATAATAATAATTATACTCCTACTGCTACTGATGATACTAATAATGAAAATAATAATAACAATAAGAATAATAATACATACAGGCCTGCTGGTTGTGGCAGAAGAGGATACTCTGTGCGATCTGCTTGAATTATTATTTCTGATTCATCTGACTGATTCTTCCCATTTTTTCATCACGGTATCACACTTGAACGGCTTTCAATCTTCAATCCATAGCTCACCTGGCTTTGTCTCTGAGCCTCTGCCTCTCTTTCTCGGCTTGTTGCCCTGCCTCTGATTCTATGAAGGACGAGAGGAAGCGATAGAGAGAAGGAGAGAAAGAGGTAACGAGACGCGAGCAGACAGCGAAAGAAGAGGAAGAACAAGGAAGAATGAAAGAATATAAGAATAGAAAGAAGAAAAGCAGAATAGAAAACATAACAAAAACAAACAATGGTCGATTGGTGGTGGTGGTGGTGGTAGTAGTAGTAGTAGTAGTAGTAGTAGTAGTAGTAGTAGTAGTAGTAGTAGTAGTAGTAGTAGTAGTAGTTGTAGTAGTAGTAGTAGTAGTAGTAGTAGTAGTAGTAGTAGTAGTAGTAGTAGTAGTAGTAGTAGTAGTAGTAGTAGTAGTAGTAGTAGTAGTAGTAGTAGTAGTAGTAGTAGTAGTAGTAGTAGTAGCAGTACTAGTAGTGGTAGTGGTAGTGGTAGTAGTGATAGTAGCCGAGATAGTAGCAGCAGTAGTTATAATCACGTGTGTAACTACATTTTGTGGATATCAGGACTATAGTCCTCAGCCTGACCTACTTCTTGCCAAAACAGATCAAATGAGAAATCCTCTGCGTCCGTCGATAGTATAACAGTTGATGCACATGAACACTTGTAAATTGTTGCGTTCTGACAGCAATGTTTAATCCTGAATAAAAGAATATACAATTCAATTCATAGCTACTGGCGAAGATTTGGGTAACTGGGTTGATTCTTTCGGCAATCGACGTGACGTATTTCCAAGTGACATATTCGTACGAAACACCTCAACGGCAAACCAATTGCGCATTAAGAATTACTTCAAAGTCCTATTTGTTCTACGCCGAATTAGTCTTGTACAGATTCCTGGCTCAGATCTAAAGTCGTAGGATGTAACAATCATGTAGGCCGAATCTATACACTTTACGACACTCTTAGAAACGTCTCTCTCAACAACATATTTATAATGTGGTCAGAAAGTTCAAAGGCACAAGATATCTGTTCCTCAAGCAACTGTAGTCTGTGGATTTTCTCAAGGCCCAAAAGGCTAAGTTCTGGGAACCTACTTATATTCCACAGGATATAAAGCAGATTCGCTGTGGCACTGTGGCAGGTGGTGAAGTTTGGTTCCACGTCAAGTCGGGCAATTCTATGTCAAGTCGGGCAACTAAGTAAATGAGTTAATGTGGCCTACAGTGAGAGCTTATGGTAGGCCCTATGTCAAACATTAAACGTTCTTGATAGGTGAGGATTACCTGAATGCGATCATATAATTTTGCCATACAGTTAAGTGGTTACAAGCTGAATGGTAAAACCAAGTTCAATCCGTCAAAATAAAAACAAAAATGATGTCAAAAACCAGTGATCTGAATAATAGCGACAGCCTATGATGGGCACAATGGCTAACGTATAATAGGACTAGCTAGACCAGTGGTTCACAAACATTTTCACCAAGGTCCAAAACAAGTTATTATGTAACTCCCGGCGAGCCAAGCATCTTTATTGAAAAACTCTTTTTATATAGAATAGACAAAATTAAGTAAAAGCTCTTCAAATATCAAAACGAAATCATGTTGCAACTGAAACATTTCAGCTTAGCTTAATATAAAAATTCATGTGAATTAGAAAAAAGCTACCATACACCGTTCATATAATTCAAGACGCGACTCAGAAGGAAGCCCATTCGAAATTGTGGGTCCAACCACGGAGAAAGCGCATGATGACGGCATGAATGACACGGAGAGAAATTACAATCAACCAATTAATTAGCCTAATTAATCAAAATGAATGAATAAACCGAAACAACAACTTAATAGAATTTGAAACTGATATTCGCGTATATGAAAACTGGTATAATAAGCACTTTGTGTGATTAATTAGGAAACATATCGCTCCCTATTAGCTCGCCTATATGGTTTAGTTGTGCCTATTAACGATAAATGGTATATATACATTAATAGTGAATGCATAAACACACTTAACAGAGCGCCGCCCTTAGACTGCCTCACAAAAGGCGTTGAATAGAAGCATCGTGTTGCATTGGGCGCATCAGCATCGCCTCCGGCCTCACATATCATTGCTTGTTAAAAACTGGGTCCTAATGTAACGCTAAGGAAGCCAACGTTCATATTATTGTCTGATAATTAATAAGTCACCTGTAGAAGGATGCTGTATTACACCTGTAGAATATGCGACTGCTAATAGTAGCGTCGTGAAGTAGACAGCACTAGAGTGACCAGACGCTCATAGATATCAGTTAGTAACAGAGCAACGAAGCTGTGTATGTGTGTGTGTGCATGTGCGTGTTTGTGTGCGTGCGTGCGTGCGTGCGTGCAGGTATGTGTGTGAAATTATAATTTTCTAGCATATTCTAAGAATCTCTCGATGACGCTACTCAGCTACCTTAATCCAGACAGAAATGTGGACATTTTGTATTTTCGTTTGAAATTTGGAGTGTACGATTACGATTAGGATAACACTCCGCGTCATATAATTATGACAAACGCTCAAACAACCGGGTAGCGTATATTGTAAATTGGCATAAGTATATCTGCTGTTATCAGACATTAGAAGGAGCTTTCAATGGCTCTACCTCCTCAGAGCTCCTCTGACCTCCTGGCAACCGGACTCTAACCTCCTTTTGACTATCATTTTGACAACCCTCTGAATAGACGCAGCGCTCGTGAATAAGCTGGTATCCTGCGCTCAGCGTTTGAGTGACGCTTTAGAAATTTGAAGTTTACGATTACCATTAGAATTACACTCCGCATCCTATGGCAAACGCTCAACCAAACGGGTAGCGGGACTAGCGTATATTTTAAATTAGCATCAGTATATCTGGTGTTATCAGACATTAGAGGCAGCTTTCAATGGCTCCACGTGAGCGAAGATTTAATCCAGAGCGACGTTCACAGAACAACCACAGAACCAGTGATTGCAGCCACATCACCTGTGCCGTCTATAGCCGCAAGCGTCACCATTAGCAACAACAGTAGCAGCTTCAGCAGCAGGTGTAAACGCGCATCGGAGAGTGATGTAGTTGCTGGTCCTGTGTCTGAGAGACCCCCGGTCAGAAAAGAAAGACTCTTCTGTGGTGACACAGCTGTCGCGTCAATTAGTTTTGTTCAATATTACATCGGAGGTCGAGACACATCGAAGAACAACCAACAGCCAAGGCAGACAGCAAATCTCTCGACACCTTGACTTCATTCGGTCGCTAATACAGGAGGCTCCTCGCTGCTGCAGCCGTCTCATTGTCTGTCAGTCTGCACGTCATCCTCTCTCTGTCACTCTCTGTCTGTCTGTCTGTCTGTCTGTCTCTCCCTTTTCTTTCTTTCTCTTTTTCTCTCTTTCTCCTTGAGTCCGTTTCTGTAACTCTTTATATCCCTTCTCTGTCTGTCTGTCTGTCTGTCTGTCTGTCTCTTACTCCGTCTGTCTGTTCCATTCCCTATGTCTGTCAATCTCTCTTTTAATAGGTCGCTCTTTTTTGTTTTTCCTCTGCCCTTCCCTGTCTGTCTTTATGCTCCTCTTTGTCTCTCTCTCTCTCTCTCTCTCTCTCTCTCTCTCTCTCTCTCTCTCTCTCTCTCTCTCTCTCTCTCTCTCTCTCTCTCTCTCTCTCTCTCTCTCTGCCCTGTGTCTGTCACTCTCTCTCACCTATCCTTTTCTTTGCCTCTATTTGTCACTCTCTCATGCACTCGGTCTCTCTATATGTGTCTCTGTGTGTCTCTCTCTCTATCTGTCTCTCTATCTCTCTCTATGTCTCTCTCTATCTCTCTGTCTTTCTCTGTCTCGCTATCTCTCTCTTTCTCTATCTCTCTCATACTCTCTCTTTCTCTATCGCTGCCTCTGTCTCTCTCTCTGTGTCTCTGTCTATGTCTCTGTCTGTCTCTCTTTATCTCTCTCTGTCTCTTTATCTCTCTCTATCTCTCTCTATCTCTCTCTGTCTCTGTGTGTGTGTGTGTCTCTCTTTCGTTCTTTTTGTCTATTGCTAGTTTTTCTCTAATAATCCTCCAAGTGCAGTAATCCTTAAAAGACCTCCAAAACGAAGACATGGAAACACACGAGGATCGAAACTGAGACAGTGATACAAGAAGACGGACGGATTTGAGAAGAGACGAAGTAAGTGATATTTTGTGACAGAAGCGAATCCACTTCCGACTTCAAACGACAGGAAGAACATTTCTACCTAGTGACATCTGTCGACCAAGGATGGCATCAACTGATGAATGAATTGCTCCTAAGTGACATTGGCCAACAGGACCATCATCTCCTCATCACAGGACCATCATCTCATCACAGAACCATCATCTCCTCATCACAGGACCATTATCTTCTCATCACAGTACCATTTTCTCTCATCAAGGGACCAACATCTCATCAAAAGATCATACTCCTCATCACAGGACTGTATTCTCATCAAGGGACCATCATCTTGTCAAAGGACCACACTGTCTCATTACAGGACCATATTCTCTGATGACATGTTCTTTCTCATTCTTGATGCTGCTTCAAATTCTACCTCCTCTTTAGCCTATCTACCTACGCGGTTACACATTTTCTATTTTTCAGTCCATACCCACGCCGATTCACATGATTTCTACCTTCTCCGTTCCTACCCATGCCGATAACAATATTTTCTACCCTCACCGATAGTGATTTTCCCCGTCACGCTCTCACTCTGGAAGAAATGAAAAATCATTAGCAGAACACAACGTATTTCCACTTACAACAAATCACGTGGAAATAAATAACTTACTGCATTATCACGTGATACATACAAAAGCCTTAAATCTTAAGTCTAAAAATATAAATATAAGTCTTAAATATAAGATATATCACATAATGTACACACACATATATATATATATATATACATAAGTAAAGGGTATATAAATGATGTGGATAATAAATGGGAAGACGAATGGAAGAGATATGCAGGGAAGAGGTTAATAGAGAGCGATCGAAGAAGAAGAGGAAGATGAAAACAACTGTTGCTCTGTGTTGCATGACTTGATGAGCAGCTGTCAATCTGACTTGACCCAGTCGAATTCTAACATCGTGCTGCGTCAGGTCACGCGGACGTAAGCAACATCGTCCGGTAGAAGCATTTATGAGATGTTCTGACTGAGGATCATTCCGCGTATTAGAACTTAAATGTTGCTGATTGTGATTGGGTGGATAGAACAACTGCGTTTGATACATTGATGGATTTGTCTAAACCCCCTACATTTAACTTTTATTTCGAGTTTTCTCTCGTATCGCGAGCATAGATGTCATCATATACTAGTCCTGTGTTTATTAAGCGCCACTGTCTAAAGGCAGGGGAGGGGGATAGATGAATGGTAACACACATGGCCAGGAGAGCATTAGATCGCGGTTCGATACCCGTAACCCCCCTCTAGAGCGGGCGCCTTGCATGGCTGCCAAAACGTGTGTTTTTATTTAAGATCTTGATTGTACTGTCATGACTGTTTCAATGTAATCTTACTGCGTACTTGTCAGTTTGAATTAATAACGATTATTATTATTATTATTATTATTATTATTATTATTATTATTATTATTATTATTATTATTTTATATATATATATATATATATATATATATATTTTTTGCCCCAAGGTACATATGATCCCTTGGGGACTTAGATATTAATTTGTTGTTATGTTATTTCCAGGAGATCAGGCCTCGTCCTCCGTTGAGTCCCTGAATGTGCCACGGAATGTGATGGCACATATTATTATTATTATTATTATTATTATTATTATTATTATTATTATTATTATTATTATTATTATTATTATTATTATTATTATTATTAAGCAATTATGAATGAAAGATTTGCTCAAGTAGTCCACACAGCAACCATCTCAGGAGAGGCTCGAACCCTCACACCCTGCGTTACTAGGCCACCTCTCAAATAGGCTATAGGCTAGTATGTTATGAATTTCGAAGAAGAATCGGTTTGTGTATGATATCTTCTAGCGCTATAGGATGTCTCCTGCTGCGAGCCATTCCAACGCGAGTTTTTCGCCTCTATCCCCCATTATTTGGCCCTGTCGTGAAACCCTATGCGTATAATTAATCTTGAGATTATCGGAAAATCCACACTGATGCGATGAATACATATTTTCTGTTTATTTTTTTTCCAGGGAGGAGTGAGAATTCATGTTTCTCAGGCGCCCCGGACCTGTTCATAACATCGAGGGTGACAGTTCATTTTCATGGCTATACGAGCCATGTTTGTTGCTTCGTGTTGATTAAGCAGGCCAATATACTGTTTTGGAAGTTCAGAATAGCATGCCATAAATATACTACGCAAATGCAAGAGCTAATTAAAACATTCTAAGCTGTTTTGTAATGAGAAAATAGGCTAAATCCCCTGGAGTTCAACGACCTAGGCCCATTTGGGATAACACATTTCCAGTTTTAACAACAACGCAACTTACAACAAATACGATTAGCGTCGCCCTCCTCCTTTCTCCAGGCTTGGGACTGGCACTGCCAGAGTACGAGCAGTGGTGGAGTAACCAGCGTAGGAAAACACCTAACACTAACTGTTGGAAACGCAGGTCTAATAATTATATATACAGGGTGGGCCAGCATGATTGCATCGACTTTGCATGCATATAACTCTGCCAATTTTTGTAAGTTATTTATACTTAATGCGTCAAATTAAATATATCTTACTCTAGTATTAAGATTCAAACACATTTTTTTATTGTAGCTTTAGCCTACATCATGTAGATTCTGTTTTGATAACACTTTATGGCCAAACGATTAATTAAGACCAGTAGGTCTACTTACAAACAGTAATAAGACTTTACAACGTGTCTTTAATGTCTCACCCTGCATCTAATTGCAATTGTAATTATTGTCATTGTAATCGAACATAATATATAAAAGCGCCACTCAACGATTCAGAGGCCCTCCCGGCTCAAGTCTAGTTTAATCCT
>OY744616.1:14518271-14520771 GCA_963556255.1 Allolobophora icterica
CTGCAGCAACCAGAAGCTTCTATATGATGCACCGTGGAAGTTCGAACAGGGGGGGGGGGGACAACAAGATCACATTGTGCAGCAGAATTAAGGACTCTCTCTATACGATAAGCGAATGTATGTAGATGAGGCATACAACACTCACTAGAGTAAGATGGAGGGGCATAACGTGCAAAGCAATTAAACGCATAAGCATTAAGATCATAAAGTCAATTAGTTTTTTTATCGTTAGTATCGCAAACTCAATGAGTTTTGCACTGGTAATATTTTAAATCAAATGTGTGTTTGCATAATTATTGTTTGAAATAAATGAATTGCTAGTTCAAAGGATGAATAATAATCGTGATACCGGTGCACTAATCGCAAAGGAGCCGCGGGCATAAATAATCTGAGCTCAGAACAAGTCGACAGAGAATATGAATCACAAATTTTGAGTGCGAATGAACTTGTGTTATAATGCGACCGCACTTGGTTGACACTTTATGTTCAGCATCTGAATGTGATCCTTCATGATTCTTCGTGATCCTTCGTGATCTTTCATCCTGACATAAAAGTGATAAAACTCTCCTACAGCTCACTCGACAAATATCGACCTGAGAGCGAGTCTGTTGAATGCTATATCGTCATTTATATCCCGTTTAAACCATGGAACTAGATCGGAGGAGAGGATCCGTTGAGGACTAACAAGAGGATGGCATACAAGTCAACGGAGGAAACGAAAGATACGAAGGAGGAATAAAATCTGCCGTGATCCAGATATTTCCATCTATATTCTGGTCTTGATATGGACTTGGACACGCGCTATTTCTCGTTTATCGCACGATGTGAACAGTTAACAAACCTTGTCACTAAATCTAGTGTGGTCCGATAGCTCATGAACATGAAAAGCGCACCGACTGTGATTTGAAATCAGGAATTTCCTTTTGATACCAATTTAATTCTGCAGAAACGTCTTTACCATAGGCAACGACAGTTTTACTTAATTCCCATATAGTTTCTTTTTATTTCCATACAGTTTCACTTTATTTCCAGACAGTTTAATTTATTTTCCGACAGGTTAACTTTATTTCCAGACAGTTGTTTCACTGAATTTCCAGACAGTTTCTTTTTATTTCCAGACAGCCTCATTTTATTTCTAGACATTATTTATAGATTTGAACTTTACCTTCAGTTTTACTTTATTTCCAATTTCACTCTATTTCAGCTTTATGTTATTTCCAGACAAGTTTGCTCAATTTTTAGACTCTTCTAATTTATTTCCATACAGTTTAAATTTATTTCCAGACAGTTTCACTTGATTTCCAGACAGTTTAATTTATTTCCAGACAGTTGTCTTACTACATTTGTAGACGCTTTAAATTTATTTTCAGAAAGTTTTATTTTATTACTAAACGAGGGTTCTTGCTGCAACAGTGTCTGATGTCTCTAGATATGAAGACTGAGATTTTAACTTCGGAGAGGAGTATTAGGTCTTGGCGTAGCATTGTAACGACCTCGGACGCAAATGACCGGATAGCGTGAAACACGTGCATGGGGCGCAAAGGAATGTAGCATTTCTATGACGCGTCGGAACATCAAACCTAAATGATCGTCGATCGAGAATCGCTTTCTCTGGCGCCGAGATAACGATGAAGAAAGACTTTCGGTTGCAGGAGAAATAGGGTGAATGTTCGTGTTCGGGATATTCATACACACATCGAGATTTAAATCGTTTTATTCGTGTATTCGTCTATGCTCATTAGGACATTTATATAGCGCCTCTTCAAGAGGGATACTATATATACGCTCGTTCCTTCGTTTATCCTTAGGGGCTTTCTACTAAACGGAATTCATTCATTCATTCGTTCGCTCATTTGTTCGTTTTTCGTTCACTCACTAACTCACTCGCTCCATCACTCGTTCACTCACTGGCTCGTTCGTTCACACACTCACTCGCTCACTCACTCACTCACCCACTCACTCGCTCACTGACTTCCTCGCTCGTTCGCTCACTCACATAAATAAAGATGAGGGAGTTAGTGAGCGAGTGAGTGAGCGAGTGTACTCACTCGCTAGCTCGTTCACTCACTCACTCACTCACTCACTCATTCATTCACTCACTCGATCACTCACTCACTAACTCACTCATTCATTCACTCACTCACTCGATCACTCACTCACTCACTCACTCGCTCACTAACTCCCTCGCTCGTTCGCTCACTCACCTAAGTAGACAAAGATAATATTGAGGTCAGACTATCATCGAGTCCGTCCAAGTGTCTTACATTTGACAACTACAGAAAGATCTATGAAGTATTTGGAAAGTTACGATACAATGTAATATATCAAATAATAACAGGTCGTGATTACATTACATTCCGGTTCGTCGGAGAGGTTTAGGCAAGAAAGCGGAAGTTTTTTGGATGGAATCTCTCTTCACGACACGATTCACTGACAATAAGATTAATTGTCACGGTGTCCAATACATCATAGTGTGACATTGGCAGAGATTTCTGGCGTT
>OY744616.1:14525771-14558271 GCA_963556255.1 Allolobophora icterica
CTGAACAAAAGAGTTTCAAGACAAAGTCAGATATCTTCTGTGTATGTTGTTGATGAATATATCTGTCTTTGAATGTCCTTGTTTGCCTGTGTCTTTCGTCTTCTTTAACACTGTAGATATAATTAGCCAGTTTGTCCTTTTGCCTGTCCCTCTCTGTCTGCCTGTCTCTGTCTGTCTCTGTCTATGTCTCAGTCTCTCTCTGTCTATGTCTGTATGTCTCTCTGTCTGTATCTCTGTCTGTCTCTGTCTCTGTCAGTATGGCTGTCTCTGTCTCTGTATCTCAGTCTGTCTGTTTCTCTGTCTGTCTGTCTGTCTGTCTTTCTCTTTCTCTTTCTCTCTCTGTCTCTCTGTCTCTCTGTCTGTCTCTTCTGTCTCTGTCTGTCTCTGTCTGTCTGTCTATCTGTCTCTGTCTGTCAGTCAGTCAGTCTGTCTGTCTGTCTGTCTGTCTGTCTGTCTGTCTGTCTGTCTGTCTGTCTGTCTGTCTGTCTGTCTGTCTGTCTGTCTCTCTCTCTCTCTCTCTCTATCTATCTATCTATCTATCTATCTATCTATCTCTATCTGCCCTGGAACTCTAAGGCTTACTTCTCTCAGACAGAAATCCCGCTGTCACTCACGCCATCGGTTGCCATGACGACTGTCTCACAGATTCGGAGTCGGTAGTCAGTTGCAGGTGAGATGCGATGAGAATAGTTAACCGTTCTCACTGTTGCTTAGTTTTGCAGAGAACAGTCCAAAATGCAATCCTAGCTAAACCTCTATGTTAAAGACCATGTCTCACGTGGTTAGCTGACTAACTGATCTGAGGATGTGAAAGATGGCTAGCTTATCTAACAGATGGCTAGGTTATCTAACAGATGGCTATGTTATCTAACAGATGGCTAGGTTATCTACTCGAGTATCATTCGTAGGCAAGCGAACTTGCGGTTCTTTTGGACCTCTAACACCAGTTAGGGCAACGAGATGAGGGTTTGAGAGGTTCTTACAGAAGGCGATGTAATATGGCCAGATATACACACATACATTCATGCGCGCACACACACACACACACACACACACACACACACACACACACACACACACACACACACACACACACACCAGCGCCTTGCCTTCTCTGTGGCTGGCCCCATGACCTGGAATGGGCTCCCTACCAAACTTCGCCAAATACCGATTGGTCATTTCACCTTGTTTCTTACTGTTCTCAAAACTGCGTTGTTCGACCGTGGTTGGGCTGGGAGCGCTCCTGAGTAGGCAATCTTGAAGTCTTGAAGGGGCGCTATAAAAAACTGCTTTAATAATAATAATAATCTACATGCATGCATAAATACATTCATAAATATATATATATATACATACACATACAAATATATATTTGCAGATATATATTTGTTTAAATGAGACGCATCATTCGATGGCACTCCTAAACTTCAGATTCAAAGGTTGATTCCATGGAAACAGATTATTTATTCATACAAACTCTCAGACATGTTTGCTAACATGAAGTACTAATTGGCCTTCAACTGTATTCATTCTTCTGCTTATCTTCCTTTCTTCCCCTCGCTAGGCGTCGGCGTGGGTTGATTTGTCTATTTTCCTCTGTGTCCGACTGCTTGTTTCTGGCTGCATGTCTGCTTACATTTACCCTTTTACGTGTCCAGTTGTTTGAGTAGATGTCTGTTGCAAAGTCTATGTACGTCTGTCTGTCTATAAACTATCTAAGATTCTGTAACTACCTGTCATCATTTCCCCAGCCTCTCTTCATTCGTCCAGCCTTACACTGTCGCTCTCTTTCTATCCATCGTTCATTGTCTTGGCCTAAGCTCACATAAGAACAAACGTCAGTAAGTTAGAATTTTTATAGCGCCCGGTCTATGAGCTGGGATTAGCGGAGAACGTGCTACGGCATAGCTGCACCGAATAAGCGCACTATTTTACTGCCAGTAAAGGCTTTAGGAAACACCAACTCGCTCTGCATAACGGCCGCTGGCGCTCTATAAATTCGAGTTTTATTCGCACTGAGAAAAAGAACGCGAACAAAGTGTGGAGAATGCGCAGCGATTTTTTATTCGGCATTTATATTGCGCTGATTTCTCTGCAGGAGATCCTTAGTTATGTATACATTCATGTAAGAAATAATGTATATTGAGAGAATGAGTGATAGAATAGCAGATCGATCGATAGATCGATATATTGATTGATTCGCTGATCGATTCGTGATTGATTGACGTACGGCATTCGTACGAGTATTATAGTTTTTTCGATAAAAATTCATATCTTCTATATAATATTATAGCAGTTTATTAAAATGTGAATACCTCGTCACTAAATATAGCGCCGTTTGAGTGCCTCTAACAGGCGCCTAAGTATTTGTTGCTAAACTATAGTTAAGAACAACGAGCTCATTTATAAGCTGCTTACTGGGAAAGTCGCCATTGACGAGTTCTCGCGCACACGTGGAACCAAACCAGTGGAGTGCTATCCTGAGTTGACAGCTGAAAACAATTTCAGATTTCCTTACATTTCCTGATCCATGTAACAATTAAGGTGAAAATGACGACACCCATATGAAGTAGGCTACACTGCCCACGGCTAAGCTCACCGACTGGGGTTAAGCTCACCGACTGGGGTTAAGCTCACCGACTGGCACGACCTCTCTGTTTTCTTTCTGTTTCACTGCAATGATCTTTAATTGTGAATTATTGAAGGATAATTCATTGGCGAATGAATGGACGAATGAATGGATGAGTGAATGGTCGAACGAGTGACCTTGATTCCTGGGAACGATGAACAATGAAATACATAGGCCTATGCATACAGATATGTATTGTTGTATAAAATGCATACGTATATATATATATATATATGTTGCAGATACATATGTGCATGTATACGACTAGATATATGTATATGTAGATTTATATACAGATATATATATAATATTATGTATACATATATGTAGAATTGAGTTGCAGACCTACCAGCCAACAATAGTTAATATATGGTAGTATTGATGTCTTGGGTTCGTCTCTGATGCCGTCTGGTCTTGATGTGCTATGGCTGGCTCCGCATCTGAGGCTGGAACCAGGCTTTGATGCCGTCCTCTTCATTGCTGTTACTGCTGCTGCTTCTGCGACTGTGTAGGTTAATCTTAGCATCAATCCTCTCAACTACATCGTCGATTGTGGAAGAGACCGACAGACAGACAGAGAGGAAACAGTCTCCGATCGACAGAGGGAGAGGCAGAGAGACTGGAAAATACAATAGAGGGAAAGCGAAACACAGAAATCGAGAGAAATGTAAGTAAACCATTGAGTGACAGATGAGAACGAGGACAAGCGAGAGACAGAGACAGAGACAGACAGACAGAGAGACAGATATGGACAGACAGAGAGAGACAGAGACAGAAACATAAACAGAAAGAAGCAGTTAGGCAGAGACAGACAGAAACAGACAGAGAGACAGACAAAGAGAGAGACAGATAGAGACAGAGAAAGAGACAGACACAGATACAGATGCAGACAGACAGACAGAGACAGAGAGATAGATAGAGACAGAGAAAGAGACATACAGAAACAGACAGACAGACAGAGAGACAGATAGGGACAGAGAGATAGATAGAGACAGAGAAAGAGACAGACAGAAACAGACAGACAGACAGAGAGACAGATAGGGACAGAGAGAGAGACAGACAGACAGACAGAGACAGAGACAGAGACAGAAACAGAAAGAGAAAGAAATAGTTAGGCAGAGACAGACAGAAACAGACAGAGAGACAGACAGACAAAGACAGAGAGACAGAAAAAGAGACAGACAGAGAGACAGAGACAGACAGACAGAGACAGGCAGATAGACAAAGAAACAGAGAAAAAGAGAGAGAGAAGTAAAGAGAGAAACACTCACGCACGTATCTTCCATTGTACACGTGCTGTTTGCATTTGATTCTGTGCAGATACGTTTACCAATTTGGTTAGATCAGTTAGAAAGTCGTTCGCTTTCAGGAGATACTTAAAACGTCCTCAGTTAAATATTTAGATATGCATTAAGACAGTTTGTATTTATATTAACATGCATAGATATGCAAAGACAGAGCTGTCTTTAAATGAAGAAGGCGAACTGAGAAGATAAGAAAACACCCAGTCAGCATAACACTCGGTTTACTGAGTCACTAACGGTCATATTTTTACTTCGCTGATTAATTTTACTTCTTGTTCTTATTCACTTCTGTTGGCTCACTGAGACCTTAAAGAAACAGTTCGTAGTACAAGTCGCAGACTTCTGGCTACAGAGGCTTCTTCGATAGTCCGGCTATAGCATCAGTCATCCATTCGTCCATCGCAAACCCCAGCCTCACTGGTCCTTACATCTGGCTGGCGCGCATGCAATCGAGACGAAAAACGGGCGAGCAGACGAACCGCGGTTATATCGGTCAGTCGGCGTCGTTCTTTGGCGGTAAACACGTCCACCACCAGAGAGCGTTGTACTGGACTTTCTGACAATCGTTCCACTTATAACAAATGTTAGGCTATGTCTTTGCAATACTCGACAAAGAAGAATAATGGCTTTTTTTCGTTTAGGAACGGTTTGTTACACTTGAACAACAGCGAGTAGATTTGCGGTGTATCCTGGAAGCAAGGAACGTCAGCGAAAAGAACAATAGCGGAAGGCAAATGGCACTACTGTATAGACGCATAGAAATTCTATGCTACGGAATAAAAGACTTCCTAAGGCTGAAAGATCGCAATTGCGAGGTAAGCTTATCAAAATCTACGAGCGCGGAATGTTTTAACAAATAGAGATTAAAATAAGAGAAGCAGGTATATATGCATAAAACTGAAGAAAAGTCAACAAATATCTAGGGGAAAATGAAGTTCACGGCGTTACAGATATATCAATTCAAGAGCTGTCCCTGTCAGCATATCTGTGGGCATTTCGATGGCAAGCATATGGGCACTTTGCGGATCCAATATTAAAACATAGGTACAACACAGAATTCATGTGGCTACGCCGGCAGAAGTGCAAAGGAGAAGTTAGTCTCAACTTACTGACGTTTGCTCTTGTACAGGTGTGAAGACAAGTGTCGCACCAAATTACATACTTCTATGCTAAAATTTAGGCACTCATGATTTTCTCTTGTCTAAATTTCGAAATATATGTTGGTGATAATTTTTGTTAATACTCATGTGAAATCCGATTATAAACATGAAAATGACAATTATTGCACCAAGAAATTGTAGTCGGCTTATTGACCAGAGCGACTTTCCCATATTTTGCGTTTTTTTGGGCCAAGGAGAAGATTACCGTAATCTCAAAATACCTAAAGTGCTACTTAAAGGCTAGTTGCAACGTACCAGCTTATTTATGAGCGCTTAGTCGTGTCAGAAGGGTTGTCCAGAGACAGCAAGTAGAGGTCCAAGAGAAACAAAGTGGATGTATAACAGATACAAAGTGAAGATACAAGTTCATAAGCGCTACACAACAGTTCATGCTGCTACAGCTGCAGCATAATCAACTACGTTGCAGGTCTTCTGGTCAAATTCCTCAGCATCCTCTGATGGAGCGCTTGTTTTTGTATGTCGTCTAGGAATGTACGATATATATGTACGTATGTATGTGTCTATGAATGTATTGTATATATATGTTTGTGTATGTATGTAACTATGTATGTATGCGTGTATATGTATGTGTGTTTATATGTACGTGTATATGTGTGTACGCATGCATGTATGTAAATATGTGTGTATATGTATGTGTTTATGTATGCATATATGTATGTATGTATGGGTGTGTATGTATACATGTATACATGTTTTATGTATATACGTATGTATGTTTGTCGATGTTTGTCCATTGTTCCACCTATTTGTCCGTTCGTTGTTGTCTTTTGTCCGATTGTTCGACTGTCTTTCTTTCTGTTGGTCATTCGGTCGTTGGTTGAACAAATGTGAAGATGCCCGTGTAAATTGAAGATACCCTCCTCAAAGACTGACAAAGGGCGGCAGAGAGCAAGAGCCACTGAGGCATCGGACCGACCGATTGAAGGACGGATGCCTTCTTCGAATCCTCAGCCGATAATCAATCAGGCGAACAACGTACAGGGCTTCCTCTCTTCTTCTTCTTCTTCTTCTTCTTCTTCTTCTTCTTCTTCTTCTTCTTCTTCTTCTTCTTCTTCTTCTTCTTCTTCTTCTTCTTCTTCTTCTTCTTCTTCTTCTTCTTCTTCTTCTTCTTCTTCTTCTTCTTCTTCTTCTTCTTCTTCTTCTTCTTCTTCTTCTTCTTCTTCTTCTTCTTCTTCTTCTTCTTCTTCTTCTTCTTCTTCTTCTTCTTCTTCTTCTTCTATGCTACTGCTGCTGGTGCTGCTGCTGCTTCTGACATGTCATCTTGTGGTACTGTTGTCATCCGGCGTTTGGATGACTGAATCATGTACCTCCATGTGACTCCAGACATGGATGACACACCTTTCAAAATTACGCTAGTGGTTCGAACCCTTCAGTTTCAATCGAGTACTTGTGATGTCCGACCGAAAACCTCTCTGAGGAAGAGGCGCTATATAAATATGCATTTGCGATCTCGATTACGAATAACAATAATGTTGCATGGCATTATTCGCCCCTGTCACTAGAACGTTAATTAGACAAATTGACGAAAGCATGCACATGTATTACACGCTTTCATGAACAACAGTATTAGAGATTCTTGTCGTTTGAGGTCCGTCTCGTATTTGCACAATGGTTTAGCTTCAACCGACTGTGCACGTTCACCCAGATAACTTGTGTGTGAGAATTGGGTGTATTTTCAGTATAGGTGCAAGTTTATATATGTAGGGGCACTAGTTAGCGAGACTTGTACCCTTATGGGTCCTCCATTGTGGACCAAGAACCAAACTTACTAAAGTCAAACTTGTGTGTACTTAACTTGACTTATGTATACTACCGATACACAGTATATTATGTAGCCACTATCGGTTGATACATCTGGTTTGTTTCTTTCCTTGGAATTGTTTACTTGTTTACATGTTATGTTAAATGTTAAGTTAAAAAAAACAATTTATTACAATTATATACGTTAGCGTCGAGAGCGCTTCTCATTAGTGTTTTCCTGAATTGGCGCTATACAAATGTATGAAGAAAATTACAATTGGTTGCGGTGAGGGTAAGAAGGTTATGGTAGGGTATGATGTCATACAGTAGGCAAATTGAAATATATAACTGGAAGTTTATGTAGCGCATTCGCTTAGAGTCTTTCGAAGGCATCGAGTAGTGTAATGTAATGTAATTGGACATTTATATTGCGCCGCTCAAATGGATATCCAATTCAGAGGCGCTCTCTGCGCTAGCCTATAAGATGTTAAATGTCATCACGAACGAAAATATTACATCAGTTATAAAACAATGCAATAAGCTGGATGAGCCACCATTGGCGGTCCCTCGCACACACGTGGAACCAACCGACGGATTTCCGTCGACAGATGGCGGTAAGGTGCTTGCGTCAATCACTGTACGATTATTGTCATCGTTAAGTGTGGCTGATCTTATCCAGAAGCCAAATAGTTACGTAGACATCTCGAGTAAACAGAAGAGAGAAGAGATCTTCAACAGAGAGACAAATCGCAATCATTGAGAAAACGATGCCTCGCAACAGAAGACGTCTTAATAGATATACTTTTTTTTAGCTAAAACCAGAACAGACTAAACACGAAGATAAGGAAAACGAAAAAACCAAAAACACCCTCAAACAGCACAACCGAATGTGGCCGCAGAAAGCTCATAGACAAACCCGCCATGTTCTTGAAAGTAATTTCTCGTAAGATCAGACACTACTGTGGTCATAAAATTCACAGACCATGTTGATGTCCGATAGGATCAGTGCCTTTGTGAGGCATCTGAAGGGTGCCACATTAAAAGTCCTGATGCATACAGCCATACATACATATACGTACATGCATACATACATATTTACATACATACATACATAAATACGAACTTATATACTTGCACACATACAAACATACACACATTCACATATGCATGAATACATACATTTATACATACACGAATACATACATTTATACATACACGCACATATATACGTACATACATACATGCATACATACATACATGTAAACATGCATGCATGCATACATACATACATACATACATACATACATACATACATACATACATACATACATACATACATACATACATACATACATACATACATACATACATACATACATACATACATACATACATACATACATACATACATACATACATACATACATACATAGATACATACATACATACATACATGCATGCATACATGTAAACATGCATGCATACAAACAAGCACGCACTAATCTCAGAGTGCGACCACATGAATATGTGTTGCCTGACAAGTACAACAAGAACTAAATCTCAAGGGCGCTCTGTTCGCTAAAACGGTTCCAATCTAGTGCCTTTGCTATATAACTGCCTCTCGCATTAGAATGGCTCTAACAGAACAACCTCATTGTAGGCATTATACCAGAATGACTCTAACAACCATTCGTATACGCTTTATTATCCTAGCCTGAACGAGCGATATTGTACCAGAATGCGGTGTGTCATCCTGATTCTAATAAACGAATAAATTATATTATTATAAGTACCTACATGTATTCATACATACATGTATACATGCATGTATACCAACACACATATATATACAATATAGTATATAATATATATATATATATAATTATATATATAAAGCAGGGTTTGACTATAGTTGAGATCTAGCATTTTATCGCTTGTATCAGCAATATATCCTATGTTCCACATTGTTAGACCAACGTCTTAAGTGCATCAGTTGCACCAACACCAGGAATTTAAGTAGTCAAAAAGCTGTATCGCGATTGATCAGTTATCGTGTGATCACGCATCGTCATATGTATGCAGACTGCGAGCTAACTAAGCCTCTCTCTATACGCTATTATTGCCTGTTGCTGGCAGGCATTAAGAGACCACTCACCTGATTCTCTCATCCAGGTCTTCAAAATCAATTGAACAGCGGCTGTCTACTGTACTGGCGGCTTCGATATATATATGCGCCTGACATTAAGCCGTTTGGAGCCGATTGGATATGCTGTGATGTTTGGTAGTTGAAGCCCATGTGCCATCGACATTAATTTAACTATTGACGCAGCAAGTTCTTCAGATATGGCGTCAATATGCAGCTCTAGTTTTATGACCTTGCAGGGTACAGCACCTGGTAATGATGAACCACGGTGCACATTTCTAATTAACGTAGATTAACACGCAAACATATACATGTACTTATGATGTAGGCATGTGTATACTATACATATGCCTAAGAATTTAAATTAATTAACATAATATAGTATTATCCAATCCAATAAGCATTGGTCTGTAAGTTAAAGACAAAGTCAACCTTTATGCTGGGGCTTTCCTTCATTGTCTAGCAGTATGTACTATTGTAGTATGTACTTCATTGTCTAGCAGTACTATTGGAGCGTGCTGGTGTCGGGAGCTCCCTCTGAGTAGTTCCACTGAAGGGGCGCTATATAAATCCTCGAATGAATGAATGTTTAAAAACTACAACGTAGGCGACCGATAGGTTTGGAAGCAACCGAGTAAATTGCCGTTATCCTTCAACATAAATTGATTTGAATTGATTTGATTTGATAACATCTAAGTTTCCATAATAGCGAACAATGCAGGCAACTGAAAACCTTCCAAGCAACCGAGTAAATTGTTGTTGTTCATCAACGTCTTTGCGTTTGCACCATAACGGACAACGCAGGCAACCGAAAAATGTCGAAGCAACCGAGTATATCGCCATTGCCCATCAGCGTCCATTCCATGCAATGGGCCTATTTATAGAGCATTCGAGGGGTTCCTACAATGCGCTTTGTATAAAAGTCCCGATACAAACAGCGTCTCTGAGTTTGCTCGATAAGAGACAACGCATGCAACGCAGAGATTCGAGACAACAGAAGGAAAACCGGAAGTGATCGATGGTTGCAGTCATTCGATTACTCTCTGCGCCGTTCAGGCAAATAACTCAATCACGTGGTACGACTAGAAATACGCTCACGTTTACACAGATTCACTCTATCTGTCTATCTGTCTCGCGGCTGTCGGCCGCTGCATCCTATGGAATGTAAGGTAATGTAATGCAATGGAAGTCTCCGATATTTCATAGCGTGACGTAAACATCGCGCCATGGAGACCAGCTTATTCACCATTAAAGTAAGTAAAGTAAGTAAATTAAGTAAAGGTAGTGAAGTAACTTAAGTGAAGTAACTCAGGCAAGTTAAGTAAGTGCAGTAAGTGAAGTAAGTGCAGTAAGTGCAGTAAGTGAATTAAGCAAAGTAAGTGAAGTATGTGAAGTAAGTAAAGTAAGTGAAGTAAGTGAAGTAGCTAAAGTAACGAAGGCAAGAAAAGTATGTAGAGTAAGACATTTTAAGGTTTTTGTTCAATCAGCGCCCCTAACGAACTCAACTATATAACATGAATTTACTGACCGTACACTGTCGGTGGAAAAGTCAGTAGGTGAGGAAGAGGATTTGCCAACTCGTCTAGGTAAACAGAAAAACAATCGTTAGCATTTGATACCCGTGGCTGCCTCACGGGGTAACTCCCAGGACTGCTCCACTTCTTCTTACTTATCTTGGGGCGGGGGGGGGTTGGGGGTTGGGAGTTAATGGCCAAGAAGCAACTTGTTTTGGAAGCGAGCTGCCTGTTTACGATGACCCCGGTTTCCTTTCTTCATATATCTGAGATGACGATGAAAAGATATTAGAGCGATCGTCATTACCATTTCCTATTTATCATAATCATCTGCGGATGCGATGTATCTCTCTGGCGACCGATGCCACAAATGAAGAGAAACAGACGCCAGGAACACACACAGACACGGATAGACAAGCAAACAAGCAGACGAACAGACAAATAGAAAGACAGATACACGCATGGATAGAGGGAAAGAGATACACAGCAAGCAGACACAAGTGAATTGATACCAAGCGTCTGACAGACGGACGGACGGACAGACGGACATGCTCGTACGCATACGCACGACATTACAGCACATACATACAAACACGCATAAGTAATTACACATATACATACATACAGAAAGACAGACAGACACGGACAAATAGAAAGGCAGACAGATGGGACGATACACGCATGGATTGAGGGATAGAGATACGAAAGGACTGACACGCAGATAGATGCGCAAACGGACATATTTCCACGTGTACATACACATACATACGTACACACATACATACATAAATAGATACATACATACATACTTACGTATATGCAAACACGCATACAGGCATATGTGCATACATACTACATACATACATACATACATACAGACATACATAAAATACATACACACATACATACAAACAGACATACATACAAAGTTACAAACATACAAACATGCATACAGACATACTACATACATACATATTAGGGTGGTCCAACCTACCATGTAAAAAAATAAATTTCAAATATCAACTGGGGTCATAGTTACCCTTGTTTCTATATACCAGAGGGGCTTACAGGCCAAAAATGAAACGGATTCAATAATATTTAGAGGTGGCTCAAAACTGAACATTTTTACTGACATTATGAAAATAACAAAAGTTTCGAAAAAATTTATTATTTGCTTACTTTTTTAATTTTAACATTTCATTTAGGTTGGTTTTTAGTTATTTTCACTTCTGTTATGTTTTCACTTCCTTTTATGTGTTTGATATTTGAAAAATTACAATTTAATTTTATAAATTTAAATTTTTAATAATATTAATTAGTTATGCTATCCAGCGTTTTTGCTTCCACAGCCTTCGGAACTACCAGAGGACCAGATGTAGGCTTATTCAAACGATTTCAAAAAGAATGACCAAAGTTTAACAAAACCAATTATTACACTGCTAACGAAACACTCTTCAGTTGGTCCATGATGCATCTCCATAATGAGGTGGTTACAAGGTACCAAGCTGCTGTGAAAAACCAGCACCAGCGTGACGATTATGGCGAGCTTCTGCAATTGTGTATCACCTTCCTTGGTGGGTGTTTGAGAGAGGAAGTGTGATTTCGAGCTCCTGGGGCAATGCACCATGTAAGGTGGATGGCCAAAGGCATCTATTCTCTCAAAATCCTTGTTTTCAAGAATCAAATGACTCTCGACACAAGGGGGAGAGAAGCTTTAACAGATGTCAGCTTTCTTGTCTCCCTTGTCTATGGAAGATTTTGGCATGCAGTTTTCCTGGCAGAGATAGCTCCATATACAATGACTTGCAACTGTTGAACTTGTTGGACGTCTTTACCCGCAACAATATTGTGAAAAATGCAGCCATAACAGCTTTCAGGAGACACCTCTGGTATTTTCCAAGCATTTAATTGGCCTGGCATTTTTTGACCACCGCGTTAATGCTAATACAAGGGCCACCATGGTCAAGAATCTCAAACGTGCTGAAAAGCAGATACCATCAAAGAGGATTGACAGTAAAGCATTCAACTTGGGAAATCCACTAGAATCATTATATAACAAGCCGAACATCTTGGCTCTTCGACCTTACTCATTGACAGTTGGGCAGAAAAGGCCCAGACTTTCCTCTCGACACTGCCAGACTTTTGACAGTTGGGTCCAATTTATCTCCAATTGACAGAAAAGCCAGGCAGATGAAAGCAGTAAATGACTGTACAGAGAGAGGTATTTCTTTGATCTAGATGTTCAACTTTTCTATAACAAAAGACGAGAATAAAAAACAATACCTTCTTCAAGTTGTCAGCGCTCATCGGAAGGCCATTCCAGAGCCATCAAAGTCTCTCTTGAAGAATATCTCAAAAAGACTTATTTTTAATGTTGTTCTTATTAACTATAAACTTACTACTATTTAACTATAAACTTACAAAACAGTAAACACTAAACAGTGACTTTATTTTTGTTTTTATTTTATTTTGAAACGTTTTTTGTTCAAAAATGTGAATATACAAAATCTGAGGAAATTTCTTAGTAACAACATTTATCGTTCAAAATTGAGCCACCCCTAAATATTCTTCTAGAGACACAAAAATTGGTCCAAATATTCCTTAAACTGAATAGAACAAGGACAAATGTGACCCAAATTAATTTTCTAAATTTTACTTTTTTGGACCAGTCTAATACATATACATACAGACATACAGACATACATACCCATATACATACGTACAGACATACATACAAAGTTACAAACATACAAACATACATACAGACATACATACTACATACCGGTACATACATTCATATATACATACAGACATACATTTATGCATGCATACACTGATACATACATACATGCATACAGACAGACAGCTGTGTTAACAGATGGAAAAGCAGAAATGCAGACAAGCTAACTATCAGACAGACAGATTGAAGACACATATATAGATATATGTAGAAAAACACCATAGTCTGGTGAATGGAGAAATGCTGGCACAGCGCTCCAACCAAGACATTGACTGTGGAAGCCTAGATTCAGAATCACCCCAGACATATATCGGAATAGAAAGAAAGCTGAATTGATCGATGGGGAGAGCGACAATCAGAGGCTGCCATCGGTGATAAGTCTAACAAACATCTCAGCTCTGTGTTAGGGGTGGCATGTTTTCTGAATGTGTATAATAGGGTGGATGACCTCTCGTAAATTGAACCCAGCGACCCAGTTCAATTAAAATTTAGGACGGGTGATTAGGTTCGGACGAGGTAGAAACCATCGAGAAGAAGATGAAGAAGAAGAAGAAGAAGAAGAAGAAGAAGAAGAAGAAGAAGAAGAAGAACAAGAACAAGAACAAGAACAAGAACAAGAACAAGAACAAGAAGAACAAGAAGAACAAGAAGATGATGATGAAGAAGAAGAAGAAGATGATGATGATGATGATGATGATGATGATGATGATGATGATGATGAAGAAGAAGATGATGATGATGAAGAAGAAGAAGATGATGATGAAAAAGAAGAAGAAGAAGAAGAAGAAGATTCGTTAATTGACGGATAGCATTAATAGAGTACTATTTAGTTTTCGTTCACGTTTTTGGAATGACCGTCTTATAGATCATTTGGACTTGCAGGGATTAAGAGCTTAAACATGGGCTTAACGTGTTTGACGCGGTTTGTGTGTGATACGATAACCAATTGGTCTGAACACTCGCCTTTAAACACGTAGTATGCAGATTCAAGTCTCCCTGATGTTGTGTAGGGATCTTGAATAAGTCATTGACGCACACTGCGCAGCTCCATGGATTGATGTCTACTATGAGATATTGGTTGTAAAGCGATTAATGATGTGATGTATAAAGTATGTCAAATAAGGTAAGGTTTTATAAGGTTATATAAAGCATGGCAAGGCAAGTTAATGTGTGGCGAGGGCCGAGGCAATGCTGGGTTAAGTGCATTATGGTTAGGATGGGGAGATAAGGTTAAGTGAGGTTAGGTTAGTTAAGAAAGCACGGTTTGGCAAGTTAAGTTAGAGGTTAGGTAAGTAAAGAAAGGTAAGAAAAGATAAGTTTATGTTATGTAAGATTAGCGTAGTTGTAATCTCGAGAGTTCTACAGTACCAAAAAAGCTAAGTGTTGGGAATCAGCTTACTCACAGGCGCTCAGTCAAAACAGTCTATAGCCAGGTAAAAGTCAGATTCGGTTCGAGGTCAAGGTAGGGTAACAAGGTGAGGTGAGGTGAGGTAAGGCTCGTTGACTGCACGTACTGCAGTGGAAACAGAGGTCTTGTGATTGATTGATTGATTGATTGATTGATTGATTGATTGATTGATCGTTTGTTTGTTTGTTTGGTTGATTGATTGATCTAAGACTGCATTTGAGTGGATTGAATGTATTTCATAACATTACCGATAGATTACTCTTTGTGACATTTGATTGAATCACATCGGCCCATTAGAGATCCGATCCGATCCTCCTCCTCCTCTTCCTCCTCCTCCTCCTCTTCTTCTTCTTCCTCCTCCTCCTTCTTTTCTTTCTGCTCGTCTCCCTCTATCTCCTCCGAGAATTGGCTTTCTGGTCGGGTGTTGTTGGCTTTCATTGTCTTAATTAGAGATTATGGATTAGAGAGATTCGACGCGAGAGGCTGAAATCGATTTGCGTTAAGCAGAGCTCAGCATTCGCAGCGCAATCTAACGATTCCTTGTTCCTATTTAGGAATCTCATCCGGATTAGTCGAGCGTCCGTCACGGAGTCATAGATTTACATAGTCTCTATCCGTCGGACTAATCCTCTCTCTCAGGCTTTAGACTATTATACTCCTATAAGCAATCACACGAATTAAGCAGCTTTCCTCCAGTCTTCCATCTATCTCATCATTATACAGTCCTTGTCAATTCCTGTCACGTTCCAAAAAACCTCACCTTCACTACAGATTACTCTTTCTCACCATGTCTGTATACGTATGTTTGTACGTACATATACATGCATGATGTAGGCCTACATATATATGTATGAATAAATGCACTTGGAAGTAAGCAAGCATAATATTATGTGTATGTACATGTAGTATGTATGTTTGCATGCATGCATGTATGTATGTATGCCTGAATGCATGCCTGCATGTATGTAGGTCCATGTATGCATGTATGCATGTATGTATGTATGTATGTATGTATGTATGTATGTATGTATGTATGTATGTATGTATGTATGTATGTATGTATGTATGTATGTATGTATGTATGTATGTATGTATGTATGTATGTATGCATATGTATGTGTGTGTATATGCATGCATGCATGTATGTATGTATGTATGCATGTACGTATGTATGTATGTATGCATGTACGTATGTATGTGTGTATATGTATGTATATATGTATTATGTATGTATGAATATATGCATCTGGAAGTAGGCAGGTATGTGTGTGCGTATGTATGTATGCATGTAAGCATGTAAGTAAGTATGTATGTATGTATAATTGTATTTATGTATGTGTGAATATATGCATTTTGATGTAAACAAGTATGTATATATGTTCTGCTGTTCTGAAAAAAAGGTCACGTTTACACAAGCTGCTTCCACCAAGAAAATCCACTACCAATGCCCTTCCGCCACGGTCTCATGACGGGGTCCTGACTCTTGTAGACAACAATATGAGGAAAACTTATGCAGGAAAAATAGTGGTCTCTTACTGATTTTGTTTATGTATTATATGTTTGTGCACCGGAGTGCGGCTCTTCTGCAACCCGGTTTAATAAAGAATATTCTTAACTTCTTACTTACTTATGTATGTATGCATAGATGTATGTTTGCATGTATTTATGTATGTATGGATATAAGTATCTGTGTAAGCATGCACGTATTCATGTCTATGGTTTCTTTTGGTTGCTCTGATTTATCGGATTTCAACCGGACTGGACGATTCTGATATCCATTGAAGAAACCATAGATTGCGGGTGTATTAGGATAGCGGCGCCACAGAAGTTATTTAGATTACATTAGATAAGATATGTATTTATTCGATATTTATATGGAGCCTTTAGAAATCTCTTTAAGGCACTGATCTCATCTGCTCACTCACCTGCTCAGCTTATGCGATGTCACGATCAATATAGCATCGTGTCCCATTTCATCTTATTACCCCCAATTTCACCCTCATTTTCATTCCGTTACAATGTGTTTAATCCTGAATCAACCAAATTCATCAGCGTCACTTCACAGTATCTTCTCATTTAACCGCATCTGGGCTTTGCAAGGTTTTACGAAGAAGCAGTATTAATACGTTGATGCGCATTACACACATACATACATCACATGCACACGTCTGACTAAATGCATTTAATTACATGTATGCTTCAAAAGAGGCAAAAATTACATTTATGCTTCAAAAGAGGCAAAAATGTTATTTCACCATTAATATTGATCACTGTTACTTAATTCATCTCGTGATGCTTCGATACGTAAGTTTGCGATTGCAATAACATTTGCAATTTAAAAATTGCACCCATTTAAGCCGTAATTGTTGCAATCAAGATTTAGACTTTCACAACTAAAATTTTACTCGACTAAATGTCATAAAAATGTAAACTAAAACTGTAGAATTCTACAATAAAATTTGCACTCGTGTAACCGCTACAATAAAAACTGTACTCGTGTAACAAAATTTCCCTCTCATCTTATCTCACCGTCATCTGACTCCACATCCTCCTTACTTCATCATCCTCACACCCTATGCAATCACCAATCTCACCCCACACTACCTCATTATCAACCCGTCCTTTGTGGTCGATATCTATGTTGCCCTGGTTGGCGACGTGACCCACTCGTGTGATCTATGTTCGGGTTTGAACCGAGGACTCACCTCGATCGCCCGGCTTTTCGTTGATCAAACTCGGACAGTTTACAATAGCGCGCAGCTGGTAATATGATGGAATATTTATACAGCCCGACGCGAAATAAAGCATTATTGGGGCTTGTTTGTCTAGCGAGCGCTAGGCGGCGGCGCTGGAATCCTGTAGTATCTCGGCGACAAGCTTATGGGCGGCTTCAGCCGAGGGAGTGGCAAGAAGGCGGGCAGGTTTATGTGACGTGTTCTGGCGCATTTTAGAGGACCCTTTGCACAGGAACCGATAAAGACGTTTATACATCATGATCAAATCTGCGTTTGGTGACTCTAAATCCTTTATAGCTTATCCTGAACAGTTAGAGAGAGTCCTTCAAGGCACTTCTCGTCCTCCGTCCATATCTTGCCGGTCTTCCGCCATTCTTGTTTCTCGTCCCGCTCATAAATATTCATTAAGACAAACCGTACTCTTATGGTCAATAGGCAGTCGCGGCGTTCCTACCACTCCGGTTATTTTTCTTTCACAAACTGGTTTCGCTACTTGTTATGCTTCTTCGATCATGTACGTTCGGCCTATCCCATCGTTTGGCTTATGCTATCGTTTTCGTGGTATAGAATAGAATAGAATATTCTTTATTGGAACCAATTGCAAACCGCATTTTGGTGTACAGCAACGTAAACGTGTTCATAGAGATAATAATTATACATCTAATAATATGTTTATATTAGCTGCTAATATCTGTCTCAGATATCCCAATTTATATTGTTTTTACCCATAGCGTATACTAAGCAGCTTCATAAAGCATCCTGATGATGAACGTTTTTCTGGACAAGCTAGGCCTATCAGCGGTCGGGATTTCCAGGTCGTGAGCTCGTGGGCGCAGGAAGTGGCCTGTGCGTTTGATAGGTGGCAGCAGATCATGCAAGACATGTCCCTGAATATTCCGCACTGCTGCGAAGAGGCGAGTGTCGGCCAAGCGGCAGTGCTGTTCTATGGAGGGGTGAGAAGTTTTTAAAGCGCTATTTAGTGTTTCAATCTTCTATCTAGCTAGGATGCTTTTTATATCCTGTCCGTTTTGTGTCGTTATTCCAGCTTCCTATTTAGGTATTTAACTCCGAAAGAAGACATAAAAGACATCAGAAAATGATTTCAATCAATCAATCAATCAATTTTATTGTTCACTGCCTCATTTCCAAGTAAACAATGTTTACATATTGTTTACATACAGTTTCAGTGACAAAGGGTAATACCCTAAGGAACCTAAGGTTCCGCTAACAAGGTAGCCCTAATACAAATTTAAATTTGAGGTTTATGACAAAAGACATGTAGGTTTTTCCTATATACCGACGCTGTACCATAACAAAGACGATTGGTGTCTCCCTCATCCTTTATCCAGGTTTTGGTCTGGCAACACCCGGTTATAAATAAGGCAATGACTGGATTAGATTTCAACAGGTTAGCGACATTTCTTATGACTTTGAAGGTCATTGACGTAGTTATGAGAAAGATTTCTCACGTTTGAAGAAGAAGATTGGAATAGTTTAGCGGAGTTGATGAATAAATGTATTGCGCCTGTGCAAAGCATTCTACAGGTGTCTAAGATTAGTAATAAATTATTATTACTCTAGAGCTGAAATAGGAAGGAAGGAAGGAAGGAAGGAAGGAAGGAAGGAAGGAAGGATGGAAGGAAGGAAGAAGGAAGGAAGGAAGGAAGGAAGGAAGGAAGGAAGGAAGGAAGGAAGGAAGGAAGGAAGGAAGGAAGGAAGGAAGGAAGGAAGGAAGGAAGGAAGGAAGGAAGGATGGATGGATGGATGGATGGATGGATGGATGGATGAATGAATGGATGGAAGTGAAGAGGGGTAGAAGGAAATTATAAAAGGGAAGAAAGAAGAAAGATAAGAATGGAGGAATGGAGAAGGAAGAAATCTTAGAACTGAAGGTTTGTATCGCATCGTTTCGTATTTGGAGATTTCTATAGCGCCGCTCACAGCTGAGACCACTCAGCAGTGAAGGTTCCAAATGAAGAAAAAGGTTTTAAACAGGGAAAGGGCTGTCGGAATAGCTCCAGAAAGTAGTTACCAGTAGAGAGGAAGGAAGGGCATTCCACAGGGAGGGCTCTATGTTGCACAAAAAAAATGTTTGAGCTAGAGTGGTCCTGACACGCGGAACAAAGAGGACATGCCGGTCGCGAGAGCGGAGAGATCGGTGAGAAGGTGCAGAAAGAGGGGGCAGATGAGGTCCTTGAGATATCTGTGCATGGTAAAACTAGTATCTAATTCTCAACACGCGTCAACTGTAAAACGCGGATGTGATTTCGCTCGTCGAGTTCCACGTGTTTGCGGGAGATTTTTCGCATCGGCCGTAACACCTTCTTCCTTTCTTGCTTAGTTCCTTTGTTCTTCCTATCCTTATTTCTTTTTACTCTCCTCCTTCCTTCCTTCCTTCCTTCCTTCCTTCTGTCCGTTCTTTTCACCCATTCCTTCCATCCTGTCCTTCTGTGTATGGTAAAACCAGCATCTAAATCCGTTCCTCCGTCTTTTCTTTTTCTTCCGTTTTTTATAATTTCCTTCTTGGTTTTCTTCCTTCTTTCCTCATCCTCTCTTCCTTTCCCCTTCATTTTGTCCGTTCTGCATCGCTTCCATCCTTCCTTCCTTCCTTTCTTCCTTCCCTCCTTCCTTCCTTCCTTCCTGCTTTCCTCCTTCCGTTCATCTTTCCTTCCTTCCTTCCTTTTCTTCGATTTTACATTCTATCCTTCCTTTAATTCCTCTTTTTCCTTCATTGTTTTCCTTCCTCCTTTCCTTATTTCCGTTTTCCATTCTTTCATTCCTCTTTCCTACTTTTTCTTCAGTCATTCATTCTGGCATACATTCGTTTCCATGTCCTTCTGTTCCATCCC
Organism: Allolobophora icterica; assembly: GCA_963556255.1. Taxonomy (NCBI): domain Eukaryota; kingdom Metazoa; phylum Annelida; class Clitellata; order Crassiclitellata; family Lumbricidae; genus Allolobophora; species Allolobophora icterica. Next base: position 14,546,015 of record OY744616.1, read on the forward strand.
CATCTGCATATACCATCTGCTCTCGCGCACATATTGATCGAAAACATACAAAAATATTAACTCAAAGCCAATATCTCTTCCACCGCTGCTAAACCCAAAATCACGCATAAAAACCTCCGCAGCTGCCACCACCGCACAACTCTAACTCTCACTTGTTTCTGTATATGTCGATAAATCGTGAAATAAGAGAGCAAGCCATTTAAGCGCTTTGCCGCCAAAGCCACCTACAGCGGCCAGCCATCTGTAAATACATTTTCGCCCAAAGCCTATTCGGCGCTAAATAAATTACTTCTGCGTCTAGTTCGACTTGCGTGAGTGCGGGAACTATATATAGGATTGGGCGCCATCGATTTCTGATCGTCGCCTCGGCAGAGATCACTAGAGAAAGAGAGAGAGAGCGAGAGAGAGAGAGAGAGAGAGAGAGAGAGAGAGAGAGAGAGAGAGAGAGAGAGAGAGAGAGAGAGAGAGAGAGAGAGAGAGAGAGCCAGAGACAGAGACAGAGACAGAGACAGAGACAGACAGAGACAGACAGACAGACAGACAGACAAACAGACACAGAGAGAGACAGAGAGAGGGAGACAGAGACAGAGACAGAGAGAGATGAACGATAAACTTGGAACACCACCGATGCTTGGCTTCGCATGCCCATTTACCCTTGAATCTAATACATTAAGTGAATTCTCGCTTTGCCGTGAACGCACGCCGACCGCGGTCTGCGCGTAAGAAGATTTCTGGGCTAACTACAGTTTATTGAAATGTGACGTAAAGCAGTCATTTTTATGTAACTTAAAGTAATCGGATTCCGATGTAGCTAATTCCTGAGGAAAGCCTTTTACATTCCATCAAACCATTTGGCCACTAGAAGACATCGTGTTATGCACTTGCTTGGAAGCTTTGAAAAACAGTCTTCGAATATATGTACCGGTGCTAATGCCAAACTTTTTGTTCATACCGAATAGGATGCTATTGGAGTAAATATGATAGGGTATAATGGAATAGGAAAGAATATAATATCTTCGAATATACTAGTGCTAATGCCAAACTTTTTGTTCATACCGAATAGGATGCTATTGGAGTAAATATGATAGGGTATAATGGAATAGGAAAGAATATAATATCTTCGAATATACTAGTGCTAATGCCAAACTTTTTGTTCATACCGAATAGGATGCTATTGGAGTAAATATGATAGGGTATAATGGAATAGGAAAGAATATAATATCTTCGAATATACTAGTGCTAATGCCAAACTTTTTGTTCATACCGAATAGGATGCTATTGGAGTAAATATGATAGGGTATAATGGAATAGGAAAGAATATAATATCTTCGAATATACTAGTGCTAATGCCAAACTTTTTGTTCATACCGAATAGGATGCTATTGGAGTAAATATGATAGGGTATAATGGAATAGGAAAGAATATAATATCTTCGAATATACTAGTGCTAATGCCAAACTTTTTGTTCATACCGAATAGGATGCTATTGGAGTAAATATGATAGGGTATAATGGAATAGGAAAGAATATAATATCTTCGAATATACTAGTGCTAATGCCAAACTTTTTGTTCATACCGAATAGGATGCTATTGGAGTAAATATGATAGGGTATAATGGAATAGGAAAGAATATAATATCTTCGAATATACTAGTGCTAATGCCAAACTTTTTGTTCATACCGAATAGGATGCTATTGTAGTAAATATGATAGGGTATAATGGAATAGGAAAGAATATAATATCTTCGAATATACTAGTGCTAATGCCAAACTTTTTGTTCATACCGAATAGGATGCTATTGGAGTAAATATGATAGGGTATAATGGAATAGGAAAGAATATAATATCTTCGAATATACTAGTGCTAATGCCAAACTTTTTGTTCATACCGAATAGGATGCTATTGGAGTAAATATGATAGGGTATAATGGAATAGGAAAGAATATAATATCTTCGAATATACTAGTGCTAATGCCAAACTTTTTGTTCATACCGAATAGGATGCTATTGGAGTAAATATGATAGGGTATAATGGAATAGGAAAGAATATAATATCTTCGAATATACTAGTGCTAATGCCAAACTTTTTGTTCATACCGAATAGGATGCTATTGGAGTAAATATGATAGGGTATAATGGAATAGGAAAGAATATAATATCTTCGAATATACTAGTGCTAATGCCAAACTTTTTGTTCATACCGAATAGGATGCTATTGGAGTAAATATGATAGGGTATAATGGAATAGGAAAGAATATAATATCTTCGAATATACTAGTGCTAATGCCAAACTTTTTGTTCATACCGAATAGGATGCTATTGGAGTAAATATGATAGGGTATAATGGAATAGGAAAGAATATAATATCTTCGAATATACTAGTGCTAATGCCAAACTTTTTGTTCATACCGAATAGGATGCTATTGGAGTAAATATGATAGGGTATAATGGAATAGGAAAGAATATAATATCTTCGAATATACTAGTGCTAATGCCAAACTTTTTGTTCATACCGAATAGGATGCTATTGGAGTAAATATGATAGGGTATAATGGAATAGGAAAGAATATAATATCTTCGAATATACTAGTGCTAATGCCAAACTTTTTGTTCATACCGAATAGGATGCTATTGGAGTAAATATGATAGGGTATAATGGAATAGGAAAGAATATAATATCTTCGAATATACTAGTGCTAATGCCAAACTTTTTGTTCATACCGAATAGGATGCTATTGGAGTAAATATGATAGGGTATAATGGAATAGGAAAGAATATAATATCTTCGAATATACTAGTGCTAATGCCAAACTTTTTGTTCATACCGAATAGGATGCTATTGGAGTAAAGATGATAGGGTATAATGGAATAGGAAAGAATATAATATCTTCGAATATACTAGTGCTAATGCCAAACTTGTTGTTAATGCCGAAGAGGATGCTAGTAGAATAAATATGACAGGATAGAATGGAATATGAGTGAACCACTTACAAGGTTCCAGTGCTGGAACTGGAATAGAATGGTGTAAATCAATCAGTCAATCAATCAATAGTTTATTTTGTAACCAATTCAATACAAAAAAAGTCAGCAAGAGTATTGATATCGTTACATTTCGGCTACAAAAAGGGGCCCTGAAGGGATCGAGGATCCCGCTGAGTAGGGACACCAAAGTACAGATTAAGGTTATGAAAGAGGTGGCCAGGAGGTAGGATATCTTAACTCAATCATCTATGTGTGCTTGTTACAACCACGAGTACTTTGAAAAGCAGTACCACGATAAAAATGAAAGAAACAAAAACTCACATACTCGATGTGAACAAAGAAAAGAAATCAGAGAAAAACGTCATAAGAAAGCAATAAGAGAAGAAGAACAGAAAGGGAACAGAAAGAGATGCGTATCTTAACTAATTACAGAAAAACAAAGCTCAATTTACAGTCAATTATTGTACATAGAACGAACGAAATAGGAAAGGTCAATTATCCTATTGATTCCACAAGATAAGTGCTTAATTTATGGTATACAATATGGTACAGTCCGCCCTACAATGGGTCCTACGATGCAATTCACGATACAATGCGATTACCATAAACTACACAATGACCTACTCAACCCTACAATACAAGTATATAATCTAACTCAATGATCTCTTCTTCTACGTCGTAATCATAATGTCCAAGACTCCGATCAATGTTCCCTTAGAGTAAAATTGCAATCGCGACTCAGAACCAATTGGAGAAGCGAGGCCGATACAATGCAATACAATGCAATACAGACTTAATGTAGTCAGTGCATTCAGTGCAAACCGATACAAGAGTTCTCGTGTGCGACCACTTACAAGGTTCCAGTCACCAGGAGAACTGTATTGCAAACAAGTGCATCTTAAACAGCCCCATCGTCGACCGTCTCAAGGCAGGCATTAAGTCGAGAGCTCTCGGCCGCCGGCAGTTGGTACGGCAGCCGATCGAGGAGCGGCAGTTGCCAGTCGCCGTCCTGGATCGGTCATTTCGTTATAGAGTCCACCTGTAGAACGCTCTCAAGGTCACAGTCGTTAAAACAAAAGGCGCGACGTAAATGATGCTACCAAAATTCGACCTTGTTTAAAAAATGGTCAGGTAACTTATTCACCGGTGCACATGCAGTGGCAGAAACCATTTAGTTGTAATCGATCTTAATCGTAACCGTAAGCTGCGAATTTTAAAAGCGTAACTTTAAGGTTTATTCACGAGAACTTTAAGGTTTATTCACGAGAACTTTAAGGTTTATTAACGAAAACTTTGAGGTTTATTAACGAAAACTGTAAGGTTTATTTACGAGAACTTTAAGGTTTATTCACGAGAACTTTAAGGTTTATTCACGAGAACTTTAAGGTTTATTAACGAAAACTGTAAGGTTTATTTACGAGAACTTTAAGATTTATTCACGAGAACTTTAAGGTTTATTAACGAAAACTGTAAGGTTTATTCACGAGAACTTTAAGGTTTATTCACGAGAACTTTAAGGTTTATTCACGAAAACTTTAAGGTTTATTCACGAGAACTTTAAGGTTTATTAACGAAAACTGTAAGGTTTATTCACGAGAACTTTAAGGTTTATTCACGAAAACTTTAAGGTTTATTCACGAGAACTTTAAGGTTTATTAACGAAAACTGTAAGGTTTATTCACGAGAACTTTAAGGTTTATTCACGAGCACTGCGTTGTGTCAATGCAGTTGTTTACATATACGAAGTGAGGCTCCGGGTCTGATTGCCACAGGCGCAAGGGAGAAGATGCTGAGGAGTTGTTATAAGGCGGGTTTAGCATCCCTGCGGGTTTAGTCTCCTTGATGTAAAACATTGTAAACGATTTTTGTCTGTCTAGACTGGCGTCGATTGTGTGTGGTAGGCGGTTGTAGAAAGAATGGAGAAAAGAACAAAGGGTGAGGAAAGAAGGAAGTGAAGAGGGAACGGAGGAAACTATGAAAAAAGGAAGAAAGAAGTAAGAAAAAGATGGAGGAAGGGAGAAGGAAGTTGTGTTAGAAACGAAGGTTCGTATAGATCTGTGTATGCTAAAGCTAATCGCTTGTTTATTGGACGACTCTCTCCATGAGAATCCTCTATGGATGGATGGATGGATGGATGGATGGATGGATGGATGGATGGATGGATGGATGGATGGATGGATGGATGGATGGATGGATGGATGGATGGATGGATGGATGGATGGATGGATGGATGGATGGATGGATGGATGGATGGATGGATGGATGGATGGATGGATGGATGGATGGATGGATGGATGGATGGATGGATGGATGGATGGATGGATGGATGGATGGATGGATGGATGGAAAGATGGACAGCTTGTAGTATGGATGAATGGAGGCCATTGATGGATGAATGGATGATAGATAGATCGATGGTTGGATGGGTGGAGAAAGGAAGCATGGAAGGAACAAGGGAGGGAAATATGGAACGGATTGATTGATTGATTGATTGATTGATTGATTGATTGATTGATTGGATTGATGTAGTGATGGTCACATGAATGGATGGTTTCTTCATTCGTGTTGCGGTCGGATATATATGTTTAGATGAATAATCTCGTCATGTCAAAGCAAGTTAGGTAAAAATAAGTGTGTGATGGGTTGAACGCAATTGGAGACTACAACGGTTGAATTGAGAGGGTGAAAATACTAGGCCAAACCAGGTTAGGCCAGGCTAGACTAAAATAGACTATGTTATACTAGACCATATCAGACCAGACGATACTCGATTAGATTAGACTAAACGTGGACTGGACTAAAGGTAGACTAGACAAGCTTACAATAGGCAATATCGCATGAAATCACATGACAAGAGACGAGATTTGATCAGAATCGATCAGGGATCTTGGACGAGTCGATGTTGATGCTTCTTCTGTCTTCTCTTTTTAGAGAGTTCTGCGTCGCACGACAAGGCAATTCAGCTCCTGATCGATTCCATGTAATATCATCGACCGAGGACAAAGAGAGAGAGAGTTGGAGTCAGCGAGAGACAGGGAGAGATAGACAGACAGAAAGATAGAGAGAGAGAGAGAGAGAGAGAGAGAGAGAGAGAGAGAGAGAGAGAGACAGAGAGACAGACAGACAGACAGACAGACAGACAGACAGACAGACAGACAGACAGACAGACAGACAGACAGACAGACATATAAATAGAGAGAGACAGATAGACAGACAGACAGACAGACAGAGATATAGGGAGAGAAAGAGATAGACAGAAAGAAAGACAGAGAGATAGATAAGGAGAGACAGGGAGACAGAAAGATAAAGAGAGATAGGGAGAGATAGACAGAAAGACTGAGAGAGATAGGAGAAAGACAGACAGACAGACAGACAGACAGACAGACAGACAGACAGACAGACAGACAGACAGACAGACAGACAGAGAGAGAGAGAGAGAGAGAGAGAGAGAGAGAGAGAGAGAGAGAGAGAGAGAGAGAGAGAGAGAGAGAGAGAACCGATCGACTCGATGCCAGCGTCATTTGCCGGACGCACTATCTGCACCGGAGATCAGACGGGAGTCTCCCGTTAATCCTGCTATTTGCCGATCCGGGATTAGAGCCAATGCCGCCCTAATCCAGTCGTCGACCTCATTCACTGATTCCTTGCCACGTCGTTCCAGTTCCAGACTCTGCCACCGCCTCACCAGCCACACCAAAACATGAACGACCAACTGATGAGACCTTATCAGAGCACCCCGTTCCCCCTCTACGACCATCTGAATCCAAGTAGATCCAGATCTCCGCTGACTGTCATCTGGATCGAGGGATTTCCTGGGCTGTGGACAGAGTCAGAACCATCTCTGAGGCTGGAGTCCACTGTGACCGCCGTTACGAGTTCCTGCGTCGCGGGCAATGCTACGGAACTGTGCCGCCAAGGTATTTCGTCCGACGTCTGGGAACTTAGACCCGGTGACCTAGCAGGGAACTCCGGTCCTCCCTACCCAACCTGGGCTCTGGTCCTGATGGGACTGCTGGCCGGCTGCATGTCGCTTGTGACCGTCTCGGGCAATCTGATCGTCATCCTGTCCTTCTTTATCGAGCGAACCATCCGACAACCGACCAACTACTTCATAGCGTCTCTCGCCGTCAGCGATCTACTCATCGGCGCGGTGTCCATGCCGTTCTACACCGTCTACCTTCTGACGGGCCAACACTGGCCGCTCGGCGAGATACTCTGCGACCTGTGGCTGTCCGTCGACTACACGGTCTGTCTCTGCTCGATCTACACGGTCTTCTGCATCACGATCGATCGGTTCTGCTCCGTGCGCATTCCCGCCAAGTACCGGAACTGGCGAACGGAGCGCAAGGTGCTCGTCGTGGTCGCCCTGACCTGGGTCGTGCCAGCGTTGGTCTTCTTCCCGTCCGTCTTCGGGTGGCAGTGCTTCGTCGGGCAGAGGACCGTTCCGAAGGGCAAGTGCTACGTACAGTACATGGAGGACGCGCTGTTCAACTGCTTCCTCCAGGTCGGCTACTTCTGGGTGACGCTGTGCGCCATGTGCGGCCTCTACGGCGGCATCTACCGCGTCGCGCTGAACCTCCAGCAGAAGTCCGACCTTAAGCAGAAGACGACGAAGCTAGTCGCGTCCGCCGGGCAGAAGATGGCGCGCATAGGGTCAGGGGTCGTCGTCGGCGACGGTGATCATCCGAGCAGGAAGGAAGACGGGGGGCCGAACAGCGGCGGCACGAACGGGACGGAACGTCGGATTGTAAATAATGGCGGATGCGATCGGAGTAGCAGAGGCGGAGGCGGTGGTGGTGGTGGGCATGGCGGCGGTGGAGTAGGAGGAGGCGGAGTGACAAATGGCCGAGAAGAAGAGGAACGGGAGGACAGTCTGAGTAGTCCGGATTATCCGGGTATTGTCTATCTCGACGAAAACCCGGACGGGCGACATCTCTCGACGGCGGCGGAGGCGAGCTTCATTCATCACGTGGACGGCGCCATGACACCCGACGAGGAGGATCGGGAGAAAGAACGAGAACAAGAAGACAGGAGGAACGACGGAACAAAGAATTCGGTCGACGTCAGTCCAGTTCAGAACTCGGTCAACGCTCAATGCCAACAACACAGAAACCATCCGCGTGATCGGAAAACCACATCTGGGGGTAACACCCTCATGCGGAGCGAAGACGGTAATCGCTCGTCTCCAAATCTGTTTTCCGGAAGATCTCTGACCGGATCGTTGGTCCGTAAGACTCGGAAGGCCGTCTTCATCGAGAGATCATCTGGAGGCTACGAAGACGCTGAGTATCCGGCTCACTTCGAGGTTCGCTGGCTGTCCGAGGACGACCTTGAAAGTCGACTTTTCGAGGAGAACGTTCGTCTGCTCGTTCGCTCGCATCGGATAGACAGCTCAGCGACGGATTCTGCCGGAGAAGAACCCGGATCTCCCGTCTGGAAGAAGCGGGATTCGCCGAGTGAGCACTCCTCTCTTCTCGTCGCTGTGGACGACGGACGCTCGATTCAGTACCAGTCGACACTGCAGAAGGAGACGTCGGATCGTAAGGCCAGGGTCAATGACAATCGTCACAGCTGCAACCAGAATAGTATCCTCGCAGGAGGTTCTAACGGTTTCGACTCGATGAAGGCTGTGAAAGGTTACCGGCGAGTATTTACCAGGATCCGAGAGTGGAGGGAAAGGAGTAGGCACCGTTCGTTCATCGACGAGGTTCAAACACCCCCTCTTCCTCCTGTTCCTCCTCAGAGCGTCTGCTCCAGACTCCGCCACGTCTTAAACAACGGCGAGATTGAGCTGAAGCACTTGAGCGGCAGAGACAGCACGATGGACCTGGGCACGACAACCACGGGGGTTCAGAAGGACTCTGACCACCCCTGCAGCAACCAGTCGAGCCTCCGAGCGCAGGGTAGCAGCGCTGCGCCGTTCCAGTCCGTCCTGCGCCGACTGCGCAAGTTTGACGACAGTCAGAATAGAGACAGCGCCGGTGAGGCAGGGCACAAGTGTAAGAGGGTGAACAGGGCCCGTAAGGCCCTGCGGACAATAACCGTCATACTGGGCGCTTTCGTAGTGTGCTGGACCCCGTGGCATGTACTGTCGATGATCATCGGTTTCTGCCCGAAGGAGATCGTCTGCGTCACCCCCGTTCTCTACGACATTTCCTACTGGCTCTGCTACCTGAACAGTCCGCTCAACCCGTTCTGCTATGCGCTCGCCAATCAGCAGTTCAAGAAAACGTTCGCCAGGATACTCAAGTTCGACTGGCATCGAACCTGAGACAAGTTGTTCCGACCACAACCACGTTCGCCACTTGTCCAGAAGACGACAATTAAATTTTATTGATGAGACTCACGTTCAAAACCACAGTTTAAAGTGATCCAAAGGACCATTGACAATAAGCCTTTGTGAGGTAATTAAAAGGCGCTAATATAAATGTCCACATACATACGCATACATACATACAGTATGTACATACATGTCATATATACATACATACTTATACAGCATACATATATCAATCAATCAATCAATCAATCAAGTTTATTGAAGCCATTACCAAGGCACAGTAATTGTAAGATGTACATTAGTCATAGATGGTAACAAGGAAAGCCCAGAAGGGATAATAATCTCGCTACTAGGGCACCTATGTTACACATAAATAAATAAATACATACATGCATACATACGTATGTACGTACATGCATACATAGTACATACGTACATACATACATACATACATACATACATACATACATACATACATACATACATACATACATACATACATACATACATACATACATACATACATACATACATACATACATACATACATACATACATACATACATACATACATACATGCGTGCATACATACATATTACATACATCCTTGCATCAATGCATATATATATATATATATATACATACATACATACATACATAAGTACTCATACATGCACATGCTTACATACACAAATGGCTACATATAATTAAATATGTTAATTCTGGTTCTTAAGAACCAGTCTTCTTTGTTCAACCTGGTTACAATGATCGTTAAAACAATAGTTCGTTCTAGATACATTTATCTCTAAGATGATACTTGGCAGTTCAAGAAAATATGTACTTTGGGATCGACTTAAAGTTAACTTAACATCAACTTAACGTCAAACTAAATTAACTTAACATCAACTTAATGCTAACTTAGCATTAACTTAATGCTAACTTAATATTAATTTAATGCTAACTTTTAATGTGATGCTAACTTAACAATAACTTAATGCTAACCTAACATTAACTTAATGCCTACTAACATTAACTTAATGCTAACTTAACATTAACTTAATGCTAACTTAATATTAACTTCATGATAACTTAACAGTAACTTAATGCTAACCTAACATGTGGTTTTGACAATCGGTGCTCAAGTCATATAGACAAATTTAAACTACTTATGAGGTCTGAGCTTAGTCCTTCCAAGTTAGTCCAGCCTTGGACGTTAACGGTCCAGTCTAATCTAATCTAGTCTATAGTCTAGTCTAGTCTAGTCTAGTCTAACCTTATCTAGTCACTTCTATAGCGTCGGTATGATAATTTCTGAGGTCTTACAGTATGTTAGACTCGCATATGGAAAGGTTGGCATTGTTTGTATATCATTGGATGAACTGGCTTCAGCGTTTTTGATCTTTGACTTTTGGAAGTTTCTCATTTGTTATTTTGATGTATTAAAGCAGATATATGAAACTGTCGTCTATAATGCTTCTGTGTATTCATTATACGCTTCGTGTGCTTCGGGATAATAAGACTCTGGAAAACTCGTTCGGTAACTTTCCGTTACCTCTGTCATATTGAAGATGATCCTCCTCTCATCATGACATCCGTTCACATGATACTAAGTTAATGAGGTTCATTTCATTGCATGGTTCAAATTCCAGCGTGTCACGTATAATATTCAAATCGATATTAAACGAAGAAGAGCAATTGATCTATCTATCTGTCTATCTGTCTGTCTGTCTGTCTGTCTGTCTGTCTGTCTGTCTGTCTGTCTGTCTGTCTGTCTGTCTGTCTGTCTGTCTATCTATCCATCCGTCCATCTGTCTGTCTGTATATATGTATGTATGTATGTATGTATGTTAGAGTGGTCCAAAAAAGTAAAATTTAGAAATTTGTTTCTCCACATGGCTGCCCTTGTTACATGTAATATTGGGAATTTTGTGACAAATTTTGAAGTCAATCTCAGAATATTTAGGGGTCGCTATGAATTATCACTTTTTGGATAAACAGCGAAAAACAGCAAATAATGAGTTAATTTTGGTAATTACATCCTTGTGTTATTTTTATTTTTTGACATTCAGTAATAGGATGTGAACAATAAGAAAACAATTGAAAAACTGTTAACTGGTATCCTAAAATGTTAACAGTAAGAAGCATTAGTTTTGAAAGTAGTCTTTAAGATAAAAGTTACTATTGACATTAACACGAATGAATGCAGAACGAATGCAACATTTAAAAACTGGTTAAATGTAGTTTGTCAAGTCTGAAGGATAGAGTCTGGGTATGCAACTATCCATAGCAACCGTTTAGGGCAACAATGTTTACCTTTTAGTGATCATCAGCTCTCAATGCTGCTTTGAATAGGTTGGGGTAGAGCTAGCGGTGGCGCTTGACAAATTGGAGCAAGAACTGCTTCTGACCTTCATTTTTTGTGATCGTTTCATTATATTTCTGGATGAGCGCAATGCCACATTCAGTGCTGTCATTGACCACCCTCATGACTTGGACTCTTGCTTTCAATTTGTTGTAAGACTCGTCATCTTTCCATTCTTCTGTGTTCTTTGAAAGGAAAACCTCAGCCTCCTCCTTCCCTGTGATGCTCAGCAACTTGAAGAGATGCGTGGTTTGCTTGGTCACAAAGTTCTACAGTCTCCAGAACTTAGTGACTTTGGTGGCATTCACCCTCCACAGAGCCGATGGAGTCTTTGCAAGCTGGAGGTTGGCTCTTAAGGCCCTCTTGACATTTGAACAGTGCCAGTCCTATGAGGTGTTTAGAAACGTACATGTAGAGGACGAGACAATGCTGCCGCCTCGACATCGGCAACAAGGCGATTCGGATACATCTTGAGCAGACTAAGCATCTCGGCATCATTCCGTGCAGCATTCGATGGCATTGTAGCTTCATGCCAGAAACTGCCATGCACAAGTGCAACAAAAAGGGAAAGCTCTGTCAGTCTACTTTTGTCTCTAGCCATCAGCATCGGCTGGTCTTGGAAAAGTATGAGCAT
>OY744616.1:14563271-14578271 GCA_963556255.1 Allolobophora icterica
ACGGAGACAAACACATAGGCAGACAAAGCGAGAGAAGGAGAGGTCGATGGAAAGAAAGAGAAGGGAAATAGAATTAATAGAAAGCGGTTATAAAGAAGTGGGGAGAAAATGTGAAAACTATATATAGAGCTAGAGATATTTAAATCAGTGAGCCGAATTTTTTCTTTCTTCTGACTTTTCCGAATCTCAGAGTTACTATTTCTTTCCTTGTTTCTCTCTTCCGTTATACGAACATTTAAGTGTTAAATGGGAAAATTTTTTGCGATAGAATTATTATTATTATCATTTTCAATTAAATTTTATTTTTAATCCGAGGTAAATAGCATTTCTTAGCATTTCAAAAATTACGGATAACAGTTTTTCAGTTTTTTTCTGGTATGTCTATTCTTCGTTGATGTCGTGTTCGGCGGAACAAGCGATGTGAAAAGCGTTGAGTGTTGGATGGTCATAGATAAGCGCTGGTGGAAAATTTAGTTTTCCATGTTGCCCGTGCAAGGCAATGGCCAAGGCTGTTGAAGAAATGACGGTGACGAGACGATGCTGAGGTGATGATGACGAAAATGATTATGCCGATGATGATGATGATGATAATAATAATAATAATAATAATAATAAATAATAATAGCAATAATAATTTACCTCGGGGCATAAAAAATAATAACAATGTAGATGGTAATTGTGATGAAGATTGATGATGAATGATGATGATGATGATTATGATGATGATGATGATGATGATGATGATGATGATGATGATGATGATGATGATGATGATGATGATGACAATTGTGTTAGCGGGGATGTAGATGTGATGACGACGTTGAGTAATTAGCACTAAAACTCGGACCCGGCAAAAGGCTGCTGGCGCCTGGTCGAGCGACCATGCAGCATACAATCCCGAATTCATAATTATTGTGTGACAATTTTTTCAAGTTCTAATTTCATTGACAATCGACAAACGTAAAAATTAATAACGGGCTATATATATGGTGGTGATTGGAGAGATTTCGGGACGCAGTGTCATCATCCATCTACAAGAGACCGTTAGATGATGAGACAAACGTGAGTCATCGACGGTGGATCTCAGTGCCCAGGCATCGTCCTTCCTCATTCTAAATTCTATGTGCTCCAGGAACTCTGAACTTTCTGCCATCTGTCAAGTCTAGTTGGGAAGCTAGTCCTCTGATCAGTGTGTGCGCGCTACCCTGCCAATGATGACTTCTCTAGTCATCTGAGCAATGCTTGCTAACGGAAAAATATTCTGTTGTTAATGACATTTAACATCGTATAGACTATAGACTAGCGAATAGAGCGCCTCTGATTTCTTTTGAACTTTGAGCGGAGACACATAACTGTTCAATTACAATTACGAGGCAGTTTCTTTCAGATCTCATGGTTTTGAAAAGCCTGCGCGTCATCAATATTATTCCACGTATACATTATTGTAATTATATAGGCTAGCAACTAGAGCTTCTCTGAATTTCTTTTGAACTTTGAGCGTGGACACATAACTGTTCAATTACAATTACGAGGAAGTTTCTTGCTTATAGGATCTCATGGTTTTGAAAAGCCTGCGCGTCATCAATATTATTCCACGTATACATTACTGTAATTATATAGGCTAGCAACTAGAGCTCCTCTGATTTCTTTTGAACTTTGAGCGGGGACACATATATCTGTTCAATTACAATTACAAGGCAGTTTCTTATATTTAGGCTTTCATGGTTTTGAAAATCATGCGCGTCATCAATATTATTCTACGTATACATTATTGTAATTATTTCAGATTTATTCAGCACCACTATCCACTGACCAAGCATCAATTAATGGCGCCCAGCAATTGTGAGTCAAGGACATTGCTCACGGTTCCTACGCAGCTAGCGTTTCAGCGAAGTATCGAACCTATACTATCCGCGTACAAGGCGAGCGCTCTAACCAATTATCTACCGTGTTCTACGTTTTGTTGTAGTAACCTTTCATGGCAGACGCTGTCGAACTTATCTCCAGGAATATGAGATGACCAGCACTTATACAGCATGCATGATAAATGAGGAAAACCATCACAAAAAGAAATTACAAAACTGTCTAAAACTGGTGCGATACATTTGACATTTCCGCAGTATAACCGCACTGAATGTTGTTTTTATCGCTGCGCGGATTCAAACGGTTGATCGTCGAAGAGTGCTTCAGTAAACGACCTGGCCTTTTGCCTTCGTTGTTTTATTGTAAGGTCCAATTAAGATTCCGCTTTCTACGCGTCTGTATTATAACTTTAAGGGATATAGCCGCCTTTGCATTCACCATTAGGAAAAAGGCAAAACAGATATAAATGTCGACAGTTTGATCACATATTCTGACACAATGGATGTAAACAATTTGTTTAGCGTCGGGTTGGCGACTGAATCTCCAGACGTCTGGTTCACACTTTCGTCTAAAAGACGAGGTTGGCTGGAGTTGTAAAGTCTAGTGTATTCACGAATGCATGTGTTCACGAATATCTACGTATGCATGTATGTATGTATGTATGTATGTATGTATGTATGTATGTATGTATGTATGTATGTATGTATGTATGTATGTATGTATGTATGTATGTATGTATGTATGTATGTATGTATGTATGTATGTATGTATGTATGTATGTATGTATGTATGTATGTATGTATGTATGTATGTATGTATGTATGTATGTATGTATGTATGTATGTATGTATGTATGTATGTATGTAAAAACTATGTATGTATATATGCCCGCAAGGATGTATGTATGAATGTATGTATGTATGCATGCATGTATGTATGTAGGTATATATGCATGTATGCATACATGTGTGTGGTATGTATGCCTATATGTATGCATGTATGTATACAAGTACTACGTATGTATGTATGTAGCATATATTTATGTATAAATGTATGGGTGTGTATATATAATATATATACACATACATACATACATACATACAAACAAACATACAAATACATACATATCTGCATACATATATTTATTTCGGATATTTCTATAGCGCCTCCTCAAGTCTACTACTACTCAGAGGCGCTCCAGACTACAGCATTTGATACTGTGTCGGAGTTTTCACGCCGAAGCGCCACGAGCAATCGCGAGTGAAGGACTTGCCCAAGGTCCGTATACGCAGCGGCTATAGAGTGGGATTCAAACCTGCAACCCTCCGGTCACAAGGCGCCGAACTTACCACTGAGCCACCACGCCCCACAACATATATACCATATGTATGTATGACTCAATTGTTAGGAATTACTTGCATAGGCTCCACATAGACTATATCAGCAAGAACTGCCACCAAGCGAAGAGCAACATGCGATGATTGTCCCAATCCTTAATAGAATTGCATTAGAAGCTGATATATTAAGTCAGATTTCAATGAAATCTTATGAACCACTGGGGTAAGTATGTCTGCAGCACCATCACCATCAATTTCGGTTTCAAGGGGCTGTAATGGACTACAGAATATCGATGGCGCTCAGCAATTATTGTGAGTGAAGAACTTGCTCAAGGTCCCTGCAGAGTAACCGACTCACTGGCGGTTCGAACCCGTACTCTCCGCGTTCTAGGGCGATCACTCTATCCATTCGGCTACCGTGCATCGTCAACGCCAAACCGTTCTATCGTCCAACCTACACAGATAAGAATTCGGAACCGAAGTTGAATCTACTTTGCTTAACATACTTAGTTTGAGTCGCATCGGCTAAGCCCGTTTTCCATGAGGAACACTTCATGTTGTGCAGAGAAATTGAGTTTTCTCCAATCCGGATAAAGACAGAGCCGATACCACTTTCACGGAACAGAATAAACATATTGGATGTGACGGAGAGACATAACCAGTCAGCCAGGCAGATAAAGACAGTCATGAAGAGAGGCATTAACACTTTGACGAGGAACTGCATTGGTTTCCCAATCGCTTTTAGTCACATTCTCGTCGTCAAAGTGCTTAAAAATATACAGCGAAGTCGAAAGAAACGGAGAAGAATTCCTCTTTTCAATCAACGTTATCGTTTTCGCATCGGCCGAACATCATCCGCCAAATTCGCCAGTCCGAAAACTGGGGGTACGGGTACCCCTCGTACCACCCACAAATTACGCCTATGATTGAATGCATTCTGAACAACTTAGAAACCATGCTACGGCGCGTCACATTATCTAATCCTGTCCAATGACTTCTATAACGCCAGTATTCTAATTAGCCATAAACCATATGAGTGTTGGTGTCAACCGTACGTCTAATTGATATCAACCAAATTTCCGGAACACATAATGTGGCTTGCAGACAAATAATCATTAGCGCTTTTCTTAGTGGCTAACTTGTAGACAGGCCTATATCTTCCGTATAAACACAATGCAGACTGTGTGATCTGCCATCAGACAGCATCTGTTCATAAATATTCCTACCACGTCGCTTTCCAGAGCCTACGCGTACAGCGCCATTAGTGTCGACCATTTACGAGCTAAGACATGACCCCCAACCTCTGACATGACCCCCAACCTCTGACCCCGCGATAGCCAGACGGATCAGAGCGATTGCGGATTTAGTCGGTCAAATTGCGGCATAAGACCCACGGCCCGATCCATCTTCAGAACAATCAGGTCAGAAAGAACACCGCAAGGGGTCGCAATCGTCGGGCACATTGCCACTGCAGGGAGTTATAGAGTGGCCCGACCTATGGTGGAGGCATCTACTGCCGTTAAGTGTGAATTAATTCCTGAAGATTGGTCGCCCGCTGCAGTCTCGTCGTAAGTTGCGCTGCGGCAAATGAAAGCTTTCTAGAACATTGACTGTAATATCCTGGCGGGAGGGAGGCCTGCCTGCCTGTCTGCCTGCCTATCTGTCAGGAAATGACAGATAGGCAGGCAGACAGGCAGGCAGGCAGACAGTCAGTCAGACAGACAGACAGACAGACAGCTAGACAGACAGGCAGCAGGCAGGCAGGCAGTCAGTCAGTCAGACAGACAGACAGCTAGACAGACAGGCAGCAGGCAGGCAGGCAGACAGTCAGTCAGACAGACAGACAGACAGACAGACAGACAGACAGCTAGACAGACAGGCAGCAGGCAGGCAGGCAGTCAGTCAGACAGACAGACAGACAGACAGACAGACGGACATACAGCCAAACAGACAGAGAGGCAGGCAGGCAGGCAGACAGGCAGGCAGGCAGGTAGACAGTCAGACAGACAGACAGGCAGACAGACAGACAGAAAGGCAGGCAGGCAGGCAGGCAGGTAGACATATTATAGACAGGCAGGCAGGCAGGCAGGCAGGCAGACAGACAGACAGACAAGATGGACGGACGGATAGACGGACAAAGACATACGGATGGGCACATATCCATGCAGATATGCAGACATACAGATAGATAAACAGACGGGCAAACGAACGTTGTAATTTTCAGGTTCGTGTAAAATGCTAAAAATAGCCTTGGTTCTCTGCAAACGACGCAAAGAACGTACAGAGCACCTTGGCTGATGCCGCTGTGTGGTCTGCAGTTGCGTTTTCGACAATAAAACACCAGAAAGTACCTGTTGAAACACACTCGCAGAGAGAGAGAGAGTGAGTGAGAGAGAGTGAGTGAAAGAGAGAGAGAGTGAGAGAGAGAGAGAGAGTGAGTGAGAGGGAGTGTGTGAGTGAGTGAGTGAGTGAGTGAGTGAGTGAGTGAGTGAGTGAGTGAGTGAGTGAGTGAGTGAGAGAGTGAGTGAGTGAGTGAGAGAGAGAGTGAAAGAGAGAGAGAGTGAGTGAGAGAGACAGAGACAGAGAGTGAGTGAGAGAGTGAGAGAGAGAGAAAGTAAGGAGTGAAAGAGAGAGAGAGAGTGAGTGAGAGAGACAGAGACAGAGAGTGAGTGAGAGAGTGAGAGAGATAGAGAGAAAGTAAGTGAGTGAGTGAGAGAGTGAGTGAGAGAGAGAGTGAGAAAGAGAGTCACAGAGAGAGACAGAGACATAGACAGAGAGAGTAGGTCTAAAACACAGCCCGACCTTATGGGAGCGAATTACAGGGCAGCTGACATACAACTTCCAACAGGAATTACGACTAAGTCGTTCTTTTTTTCTACAGCACATTTTTCTGACATTTATTATCACCGTCATCGTCATCAACTTCGTATTTTAGCGCCTATTAGCCATACGACGCCTATAAAAGCGCCACACATGTAAATGTCACGTTACGTATTCGTGCATCACCACCAAATACAAATGTGCTTCCGTTGGCGATTCGCTTCCCGCCATCGCTGACCGGTACTGCGGAGAGATGGCGTAATAATCGCCTGAAGCTGCACCTGGCCTTCAGAGGAGAGTAATAATTGGGACGAAGGAGAGCAGGTAGAAAATCTAGCAATTGCGACAATTACCAGGATCTCTGGCTTCGAATCCTCTCACACCTTGTGCATGTATAGCCTACGCGTATAGCGAGCGTGGCGCAGCGCTCAGGGAAGACGGTAGAAAGTCGGGAATGGGTGGACGGTGTCATGCAGCGCGAGGAATAAAACCATGTGATCAATACATGTCGTAATGCATTAGTCGCACATCAGTCTGCTTCCAATTGAAACCTTCAATGGAAGAATTAAGTCCATTTTGCAAATCCGGTGGATATGGATTATCTGCAAGTGTCAAATGGCCTTGTAAAATGGCTTTGTCAAATGGATTTGTAAAATGGTCTTGTCGAAAGGTCTTGTCAAATGGCCTTGTCAGATGGCCTTGTCAAATGATCTAGTCAAATGGCCTTGTCGAACGGCCTTGTCAAATGCCATTTTCAAATGGCCTCAGGGAGCTAAATTCGTGAGACTTGATAAAAACAATAAAATCCACTGAACGCTAATTATGTACTGTTGGTACTGCCGTTTGATCGTCTCAATTATACTGTAGCGAGAAGAAGAGTGGACCATTATGCAATATCCCTGGGCAGCCATGGGTGTAAAGTGTTAGCCATTTTTTTTACTTATCCTCGACATATGACGGAGCCGCGGAACTACCTGCATCGCGGACTTAGGGTGTAAAAAATCTGATCTCACATTATATATTGTACTGTATCTAGAAATTTATAAAGCGCCTCTCGAAGAATAACTATTCAGAGGCGCTCTCAGTACAGAAGCCCAGGGGAAACAGAAATGCCTTTAGGGAACGCGAGACCGATGAGGAAAAGCCAATCATTAGAAGTTTGGCCCTGAGCATAGGGGGAAGGTCATTCCAGATCGTGGGACCCACTACAGCAAACGCCCGGTGCTGGGCCAAGGCATTTTTAACCCTTAGTTTAGTTATAGCTTCCATAAGGCTCAATATGAATAAAGGTTACACATAATAGACATATTCAAGCATCCTGATGTTGCATGCAGCCTCTTTGCCTGTGCTGCTTACTATGGATCTTGAAAAGGCATTTGATTCAGCATAAAACAATTTTTAATAGCATCCTTGTGGATCCGATTCCATATACACTGATGTACAGAAGATGTTGACAAGCTGCACCAAAACCGCAGGCAGCAGTGAGAGTGAGAGATGGAATCTCTAAATCGCTGGTACTAAAACGGAGGGTGTGATGGGATAGGATTGTGTACTATCTGCTTACCTCTTCAATATTCTTGACGTCCTAAGGAAATAGTTGCCTATCTGGACACTATTCGTCACAAAGCGCTGCACACGCTAGCATTATTTGCATTACACAATCTTTCTCTCAAAGCACTCCAACAACATTTAGGCATGTAAGTGTGGCTTTATGTGTGCCCATGTGACTTCGTGTGTGTCCAAGTGCCTTCATGTGTGTATGTGTGTCTTCATACGTACATGTATCCCATGTGTCCAATGACATACATGTCCATATGTGTCCATGTGTTTCAGTGTTTGTCCATACGTGTCCGCCTGTGTTCATGCGTGTCCAAATGTGTCTACATGTGTGCATTTGTGTGTCCGTGTGTGCCCATTCATGTCTATTTGCCTTCATGTGTGTCCATGTGTCTCCACGTGTGCCCATGTGTGTCCATGTGTCTGCTTGTGCATGACCGTTTCTCCACGTGTCATATACACGCATTCTTTGTTTCTCTTTCATCAGCGCGAGGCTGTTAACTTGGTCGACCCGAGAGATGACAGGAGGGGAGAGCAACGAACTACGTTCATGCAGATAAGACTCTTTGGCATCTTCCTCTTCCTCCTCTCAGCTTCATTCATCGGACGTAAAATTCGTCGAACTGATGTCTGTTAACAGCAGAGACTCAACTGCTTCTATGACAAACCTAGGCTTTTATAAAGCACGTACCGGTACAGTGGTACACTGTGACCCACCACGAGCAACTTCTGCACTTGCGACTACAACACTGATGTCTGATAGTAAAGGCAGTCATGCACTGAGGTCTGCAGTCAGACAGTCTTCTGCGATTACCACAATGTACACGTGAATCATACTTATGCTGTTTAGCGGAGAGAACCGATTCTCCGTTTATTGTCTCTCTCTGTCTCAACGGATGGATTTTCTGGATGTTGGTGTTTAATGCACAAGGTTTCAATCGATTGATACCTTGTGCATTAAACACCAACACTATAGAAGTGTTACTAATTAGTAAGAATAATAACAGCAGCAACAACATAATATTAGTAGCAATTATAAGAAGCCTCAATGACTATAGCAACAAGGATCCAATCGTGGCGCTAAGCAGCAATACGCAAAAACCTATACCCAGACTTCTCGAACAAGCGTCGAATCTGCACCGTCAAAGCACGGAAATTAATAATTATTTGGAAAACTAAAATAAGAAGTAAAATTATTTGAGAACTAAAATAGGAATGATAAGTAAAATTATTTGTGGAGTAAAATTAGAATTAGAAGTAAAATTCAAGAGCTCAGAACTGAATTAGAACTGAATTAGGAATTATTTTTAGAAGTAAAACATCACTGACACGCAGTGCTTTCGTAAGTGTCAAATAATGCCAGTGTGCGTTTTTGGCCACACTAGTCGTAAGCGCGCACTGTGGAAGCCAAGCCGACCAGAGATAAGATCGCGACCACCGCTCGTTTCCATTAGACGCTATTACGACCCAGGACAGAGACGGCGTCCGGGGGCCAGGACGAACCGCCCCGGTCCGGCGTGTATACGGCCATCCGCCCTCAAGCCCCGATGGATAGATAAACTATCGGTTATAATGTCGACGTGCCGACTGTGCGATAACTAGATGAGGAGCGAGCGATTGGACTGATTAAGCGTCCTATAGCGCTTTATGCTGAGATCGTCAATCTCACGTTGGTCAAGCGGTTGACCAAAGGATGTCCGAAGCGGTCAATGGTCCAGTCGTTGGTCTGGTCAGCGTCGCAACTGTAAACTTCTGAGTATTTATTCATGGATGCATGCATGTATATATATGTACATGTACGTGTATGTATGTATGTATATATGTATGTATGTATGCATATGTGTATGTGTGTATGTATCTATGTACTGATGTATGCATGCATGTATGTATATGTGTATGTATGTATGCATGTATGTATGTATGTATGTATGTATGTATGTATGTATGTATGTATGTATGTATGTATGTATGTATGTATGTATGTATGTATGTATGTATGTATGTATGTATGTATGTATGTATGTATGTATGCATGCATGTATGTATGTATATATGTATGTATGCATGTGTGTATGTGCATGTATCTATGTATTGATGTATGCATGCATGTATGCATATGTGTATGTATGCATGTATGTATGTATGTGTGCATGTGTGTATAGTGGATACGTGTATGTGTGTATGTATCTATGTATTGATGTACGTATGTACGACATTGTACGTATGTATCCATGTATGTATATGTGCATGTATGTATGTACATATGTATCTATGTCTGTATGTATATGTATATATGTATATATGACATTTTATGTATGTACGTACGCATCATTTAGGATCGCGTAGGAGGTGCATTTGTGCGGTACTTGAACGATGAAATATTAAGTATTTAAATAACTAATATTATATATATATAATTCAATCAATCAATCAATATCAATCAATATATGTCTTTATTGCAACCAATAACAGTCAATTACAATTCGTTTACAGATCAATACATAATAAAAGTACTCATAGTGAACATAATGCTTTTTCAGAACTAGTCATTGGTGGCAATGGGTGTCCCCAAAGGGAGGAAGGTCCCGCTAGGGGGGAAACCCAATTAAATCAATTACAAGACTGACTGAATGGCTGATCGAGAATCATCCTCCTAGAATATCGGCAAGCAAGAAATTAAATGTGGTACTTTTACTTGTTTAGGTGGGAGAATATAACTAAAAATAACCTTAATTACCCTTAACTAAAAAAACCTTAACTAAGACCTTCCATGACCGGGCCGCGGCGTGTCACAGCTCAGGCAAAACAAGGATTGATAAAGGCCTAAATGTGCCTAATGGTGGTAAGTCCGGATTCTATAAGAAACGTACGTATTCGTTTTTTAAAGTCAAATCGATTTTTTGCGAGTCTAATTTCTAAGGGAATGGAGTTCCATATTAATGGTCCTGTAGATCTAATACAAAATAATCTTACGTTAGTGCGCACTTTAACAGGTCGGTACGAAGTGGCCCCTCGTGTGTTATGCTCATGCAACAGGGAGCCAATTGAGAAGTATTGAGAGAAGGAAGATGGCAACTGGTTACGTTCGTAACGAAAGAGGAATTCCCCAACTTGTAAAATCCTAATTTGCTTTATGTTTAATAATTTGAAATCTTTAAAAATAGGTTCAGAGTGGTCGCTTCTTCTGGCTCCCACAATCATTTTAATAGCCTTCTTTTGGAGGATAACTAGTTTCTGCAATCGGGAGTCATAATTTGAGGCCCAGAGTAGATTACAGTAGTTAAGGTATGGGAGAATTAGTGAGGAATACAGGCTTAATCTCACATTTTTAGGGAGCAAGTGCGCAACTCTAGAAATGATACCTATATTCTTTGCTACTTTTAGCGATATATAGTTAATGTGCGGCTTCCAGGTAAGGTGCTCATCAACGAATACTCCCAGAAATTTAACGGAAGCAACCTGGGTGATAGGAGCTCCATCCAATGTGAAGGACCAGCTTACTGGCTTAATTTTTCTATGTGATTTAAAAATAATAAAATTTGTTTTATCAATATTGAGCGTGAGTTTATTGGCAGTGAACCATCTACCAACTTGCAGTAATTCGAGGTTTACAGTCTCCATCAGAGAACACCAGGAACTGTTGGAGTAAAAGATATTAGTGTCGTCTGCGAAAAGGATAAAGTACAGGGTGGAGGAAACATTTGCTAAATCATTGATATATAATAAGAAAAGGAGTGGTCCTAAATTTGAGCCTTGTGGAACACCGTAGTTAATGTGACGAGTATCAGATAGGATTCCATTACACATAACTCTTTGTGTACGAAGCTCCAGATAGCTTTTGAACCATTCTATTTGTTTACCCCTAACCCCGTAATTGTACATTTTTTTAAGTAGAATAGAGTGATCGACCGTGTCGAAAGCTTTGGCCAGATCTATAAAAATCCCTACAGAATATTCGTTATTATCTATGGCTTTGGAGATCCTATCTTCCATTTCTAGTAAGGCCATATAAGTGGAGTGCCCCTGCTGGAAACCATGTTGTGAAGTATGAATCATATTGGACTTATTGATGAAGGAACTGAGCCTATCAAACATAATTTTTTCCAGAAACTTTGCAAAATAAGGAAGAACTGAAATAGGTCTATAATTTGAGAGGTTTTCCTTATCTCCTTTTTTAAAAGCGGGACTACTTTTGCAGTTTTAAGTTGATGTGGGACTATCCCGTTTATCAATGAGCTATTGATAATTTCCGTTAGCGGACGGAGAACTAGTGACAGATTATAGGGGTTGCTATATAAGGATCTATACCATCGGTACCTTTGGTATGAGTTTTTTTTAATGTAAGTCCTATTTTCAGAATTTCTTCAGGGGAGGTTAGTACTAGTCCCATGGAATTTAAGTTAGTCGGAGGCATATAATCTTCAAATGAAAATTGCGAAGTGGGGATCTTACTGGCCAGTTCTTCAGGTAAATTAATAAAGTATTTGTTGAAGTTATTTGCTATTAACTCAGGATCGTCAATTCTAGTTTCATTGATTATGAGAGACTCTACTTTTTATGTTTATCGTTTAGTTGCATAGCAGATCGAATTAATTTCCAGGTCATTTTTAAGTCATTCTGATGAAGGAGAAATTCTGTAGCATAGTAGTTCCGCTCAGCATTTATTCTTATGGTTTTAAATTTATTTCTATATACGGTGAATTTTTGCTTAGTAGACGGATTCGGGTTTTTCAGATACTGTATTATGTATATATATATACAAGTATATATATATATATTCAGAATCTTTGTTCCATGAAAGGCTGGGCTAGTTAATCGGTGTTGTTGACTCGGAAGTACTGGTGATCACGTAGCGCTGCATGATTGCATATTTACATTATAAAGCATTCATTTACTTTTACACGAAATACGAGCTTAGCCTATATTAACAACAAAAGGACCGAAATATGATAGGCCTATTTTCGTTTGCACAAATTTCTAATTAAGTCTCCGAGATAACCGAGGCTGGTAAATGCCATGTAAAGCATCCCGTAAATATGGACGTATTTACGACTACAAAATGAAACGAAGCACATAATAATAATACGATCACACAATTATTATGTAGGCCGCAGATTCACTAATCGCATACGCTTGGCGCTATAAAAATTACACGTCCGTGCAGTTCGCGAGCTGTGTGCACTGGAGTAGCGAGCGATGCGACGACCGCGGTGCCAGCTTAGTGCTATTGATGGAGCCGAGTCTTTATCAGGCGCTGCATCCAAGATGCGAAGCCTTAGAAGATTCCGTAGAAACTCCGTCTCATCGGCCATCAAATGATCAGCGCTAAATGCAGGCCATGTTTCAACAACAGGATCATACATAAATATAATAAGTACATACGCATATATATATATATACATGATATACATATACATATATACATAGCCGACCGATTCATCCATGATCTATCAGTCTTTATGCAATATAATATCCCATATATATATATATGTATATATATATATATATATATTGTCCATACAAATATGCGCCCGTTTTTGTATGCTCGATATATATATATATATATATATATATCGAGCATACAAAAACGGGCGCATATTTGTATGGACAATTGCAGAAGGTGCAAGTTGCTCACCGTCGACCACACCGCGTGATAGTCCAGCACATGTGCGTACACTGACAACCGCATCGAATAGAGTACGGCTCAGGTGTCATATCATCATATGCCTCAGCATAGAATAGATTGGAGTGAATAGAATACGGTATAGAATGGAATGGAGCGGGAAGAATAGAATAGAATGAGTGACGGTTTTGAAATTGCATTTCTAATTACACATTTTTATAGCGCCATTTCGAGACACTCAACAGAAACGATCCCGATCTTAAACAAAAAACACGATCGTCTAGAATTCTAGATGAGTTTTCACGGAAAAGAGGCAAAAAATGCATGTGGCAGGTTGCTAGGCAACGATTTATAGAGAAATATGGACCAGAAACCACGCAGCTTCTGGACTTCTGTCCTGGACCGTGGAAGTTCGGGCTTGAGTATGTTTATTAAAATGCTGGAAAGTTGAGTGAATATTAAGCAGCAACGAGCCGGGTTAACACTTGGTTGTGTGGTTGTCCATTCCAGGTAAACTGGGCAAATAAGACCACCATCTTTTCAGATCAAACGCAAGTTGAGAATATCGAAAAAATTGGGATATTGTTGAGTTTCTATGAAAATGATTTCACGTTAACAGAATGTTTCTTCAAACCGTGGGTTCACGCCCCCAAGGAGTGTAAATCGAGATTTTTGAACAAACTTGTTACCTGTTCCTCTGATCTGATTTTGGTTCGATTTGCACTCGATGCAAAAGATTCTTACTTCACGCGGTGCGGTTTTTGTCGTTGCGGCAGCGCTGACATCCGGTCTGCCACATTCAGTTCAAGCGTCACCTGTTGCCATGGCAACAGGTAACACGGGAGCAGCAGCAGCAGCTTTAGGCGGTGTGTAGTTAGTCATGAAAATTGGCTGGTCTCGTTATTTTTTAAAAACTAGAGATGGTACATTGGAGTCATGGCAGATGGTTAAGACTCACAGGATTTCCATTTGGAAGTCCTGCTCTATTTCCATATAATGTTCTTTTCACAGTTAGTCGTCGTTAGAGAACATTGTCACTAATTACCCAGCTTCAAACCAAACATTCGCGCATCCTTCATCAGTGTAGGAATTGTAGAAAAAAGAATGGGGGTGGGGGTGGGGGAGGGTGAACATTTTATCCGCATTTTGCAAACTTATGTCAACGAAATTTGGAAGCAGCTGATTTCAACGCTAGCAGTTTTGCAAGTCAGACTCGAATCAAAATCAATTCCCTTGTTGAGGAAATTCAAAAATGCATACATGATACACCATGGAAATGTCTTCTCTTTGTCAGAGACTCAGAGTCAAATAATGCTAAATCACAATAGTACAACTAAGGGGGTTGGAAATTACCCCCCCCCCCCCCGGGGTGTGCAATGATGACTTGACTGGGGATCCTAAGAAAGACTATGCGTTTGAACCTCCTCAGCAATTCCAACCCCGACCTACGCGCACAGATGCACAAAGATATCCATGGATCTGGATCTGAGGCGCGAGACAGGCGCTGTTATGTAGCCTAACATACCTAATATACCTATGACATTCATTCAGTCAGAGCATTTATATAGAGCCACTCCAAGATACCTACTCAGAGGCACTCCCATCACATCCTCGGTTAAAGAGAACAATTTTCAAGGCTTTGCGCTGACCACAATATTATGCAGAATCCATTGTTAACACAGCGCACAGACTTTAATTGTCACTTCAGAGGGTTAGCCCAACCAGCGAATAAGCTCGACATTGTGCTCATTGTATGTGTCACAATATCATAGCATGCTTAATATATGGTATAATAGTAGG
>OY744616.1:14580771-14585771 GCA_963556255.1 Allolobophora icterica
GAAACTAGTGGTCGTCTACGTACGCTGTGTGGGTGCATTGAAGAAACATGGTTATCGGGAATCTATGCTTCTAACTCGGCTTCTTATGGTGACTTATTGCGTTCAGGGCTTAGTTGCTTGAAGGTGATTGCCAGATCAAGGGGTTTTCATCTGCCGCCTCACTAGAGTCTAAGGCTTAGCGAAAAGGAACTGGAAGGGAGAGAAAACTAGCCGAAAGGAGACTAAGTTAATAGGTCAAATATTGGGGCATTAACCCGGACATGAGCAGTAACGATATATATTGTCCATCACAGCAGAACTGAACTATTACTACTAATTCCGAAAGAAATCATATCCGTAGTCTCTGTATGGCAGAGGCAGAAGGGCTATGAAAAGTGAAGGTGTTTTGAGCCAGAATGGTCACCCACCTTTTTTCGGTGAGGAGCCGCATTGCAAAGTTTTAGCAACTTTTGGGAGCCGCATTTCGAAGTTTAGCAACTTTTGGTAGCTGCCATGGTTTTAGGCCGAATTTAGGAGCCAACAAATACTAGAGTATAGCACTATTAACCGCTAGCGTTACTCATAATATAATATCATTATACGGACCGAGGGTTCGGGGAGCGTCGACATCTCACCTAGCGAAAAGGAACTGGAAGGGAGAGAAAACTAGCCGAAAACTTGCTGACAATTGGGGTAGTTTTGGAGCATATGAAATCTAGGTGTATGTTGAAAGTCGACTCCGCTTTACGGAGATTGTAAATGCACCGTTGACATATTTTGAATGTTGGGCCTCACGATGTAAGAGGACGCGTGTGCTCAGAAGTGGGATTCAAGTGACCCAGGATGCCGTGGCCTCGTCGTTTCTATGGTGATAAATGAGTCGTTCATATCTATATCTATGATATATCTTGAATAAACCGTCAATTTCGTTCGTCGATCCTCGAATATCAGATCGGAAGACTCCCCATCGGATTTCTGAATTTCGCTTGTGCTACTTTTTTTAAAGGAGTCCGTCTGCGGTTGGTCATTGCCGAGTGACCGGCGAGTCCACATTGGACCGTGAGAGACTGACCATTCGCTTCTACCCACCTTTTAACAAGAAGCACACATTCAATTACACGTGCAGCGAGCAAATATGTTCGAGCGACATTGTATCGGCTGTGATCAGAGTGCGGCGGGAACAGTCGACCATACACTGTTCTCTCCGTGGCCCAATCTCAATTGCTCTTTTCATGTAATGCGCTGAACACGAAGCGTTGTACAATGATTGCGTCATAACGTAATGCATGTTTTACAGCACAGTTTGATCGCTCTCGTATAAGTGATCATTCAGAACTGGACTCGGATTCATAATATAATTTAGACTTTTAAAATTTATTTTGAGTTGTATCAGTTGTTCATTTATTCTGTTCTTTTAAAAAGAAAAGAGCGGGAAATGTCTATGTAAACTATTGGTACTATGAGAAAGCGGTTCGCTATTGTTACTAATTGATTTGTGTTACATGGGTAACCCTGCTAGTGGGTTTATTGGCCCTTATGGGTTACCAATTGTCACCAAAACATTACTTTACCGCTATACTTGTACAGTGCTTATTTAAGTTGGTTACAATAAATTCGTGTTCATTGTTAATTGCTCATTGCTAAACCTTTACATTGCAGTTTCTCGCTCTCATTTATATATTATTATTATTAATGCACGTTTTTCTTCTGTATGGATTCTTGATGGACATGAATGTGACAAAATATATACTGTCTTTTCCTTTGTTGGTTTTTCTGTGGTATTTCTGGTGGCTTTAATTCACAAATGTTTCAGTGACGAAGCTCGCCCGAAGCTAAAAGTAATTGTAAATGTTGATGTACACGTTTCTATAATATATACCCTCGGCCCCAAATCGAAATCGAGCAACGATACCTGGTAGCAGTTTAAGCGACGAATCTATCGGGAAATATTACGGTTGAAAAAATCGGGGAATTCGGAGAATGTCACTGGATGACGAACCTGGTCGAGATACGAGGCCGTTTAAACCCGGTGGATGGAAGATGAACTGGAGGTGGTCCTCTGAAAATTGAAAGGAGAAACTTGTGCAGAAGAGAAACTATAGCTATTGTCCGGAGATGTCGATGACTGCCGTGGCTACAGAAGGAATCTGAATCCTGTTAAGGTCCTTTCGAGTGGTCATTGCGCTGGTCGAGAATAACAAATAGAACGACTACAGCGCAGAATTGTCGGGTTACCAACCGCTTCCATAAGGCTCTGTGAACTATGCAATTTTGCCAGAGTGTATTTTGGTAATATTTATTTTGTATAAGACTCTGTGACTGACAGCCGTTGTAAGTCATGACCAAGGAAGAATCTTTGTAAATGCGAGGTTTTATTTAAGCATTCTAAATGTAGCAATTGAATATGGAAAACCGAAAACCATAGGCGTCCGTAGGAATTTTCGGTAGGGGTGCACAATTTTTCTAGGGGGTGCAAAATTTGTGTGGACGGGTGGGGGGCAAAATGACGTTCTTGCACAGCTATTCATGAATACAGAACACGTGACAACTTTTAAAACAAATAATGGTCAAGGACTTTACCTAAATAATTAAGAGTTTCTTCGCATTGAAAATCGTGTTTGGACTGTTGTAACAATCATAATAATCAAAAGATTTTATTTTCTTAAAATAAGTGCAAATCCGGAAAGAAGGCAAGTGCCAACTTGCTCCCTCTGTGGAAAACTTCTGTTTTTGTGCCGATTCTTGCAAACGAATTCGCGACAATTCTCGTCAACGGCGCACGGCTGCCACCTGGTGAATAACGTTGAATGCTGTGGATAGACCACTGCTGGAAAACGTTAACCCGAATGAAGATCATTCTCGCAATCAGAGAGGGGTGTTTCGCCACGAAAACAGCAGAATCTGGTTATATACCCCATAGCTTTGTCCTTCCTAAGAAAGGTGACGTAAATTTTATCACCCGACTCTTATATTGTCTTAAATCCAAACCATAACTAGCTTATTACATTTAATTGTTTCTTAGTTGTACCCTCTGTAACCAGATGCGGTCTTGTCGTTCTGGATTAATAAACGAAAAATACAATGAAATGCAATACAGTTACAATACCAGTTACTAGCCCAGTACTATGCCAGGATGAGGCCCTAGTATCGAACATGCTTTCCCCATAGATCATGAGTCTTGATTGCGATTCACTCCAAGTGACCATCGACAGATATCATGGACATTACGACAAGGGCGCTAAAGAAGTCATTAGATTTGATTAGATTAGATTGGATGAATATTAGATTGGATTAGTTTTTATTGTATTATAATCAGTGTGGGAATTGTAAAAAAAAGACTGGGGGGTGGGTTGAACATTTTATCCGTATTTTTACAAACTGATGTCAACGAAATTTGAAAGCAGCTGATTTCAATGCTAGTAGTTTTGCAAGTCAGACTCGAATCAAAATCAATTTCTTTGTTGGGAAAATTCAAAAATGCATACACGATGCACCATGGAAATGTCTTCTCTTTGTCAGAGACTCAGAGTCAAATAATGGCGAATCACAGTAGCACAACTGAGGGGTTGGAAGTGACCCCATGGGGTATGCAATGAAGACTTAACTGTGGGGGTCCTAAGAAAGACTAGGGGTTGAACCCCAACAATTCCCACCCTGATTGTAATGGATTAAATTAGAGTTGCTGTTATTTCCTTGCCTCTGATGTTGCTAATATTTCCACCAAG
Source organism: Allolobophora icterica (assembly GCA_963556255.1). Taxonomy (NCBI): domain Eukaryota; kingdom Metazoa; phylum Annelida; class Clitellata; order Crassiclitellata; family Lumbricidae; genus Allolobophora; species Allolobophora icterica. Next base: position 14,584,476 of record OY744616.1, read on the forward strand.
GCTGCTGTTCAGTTTTGTCACAGACAGCACTTCAATTTGCAACAACCCATTGTATTGCTCAGACCGGCTGCAGTTATTGACCGTCGTTGCTAGTGGTAACAACTGTTAACAATGGTAAAGACAACAAAAGCTTGTTTGCACACGTCTATGGAAACGCCTTATAATTGTGGTAGCGAGGTCCGAGGACCCTGCAGCCGAGGCGCTTAACAACCACAGCAGCCCAACGACGTGACTAATCTGCTTTTCAACATCTCGATGTAACCTAACAAAACATTTATATAGCGCAATCATAATCATGATCATATGCTCAAAGCTAAGCGCAGCGATAAGATAAGGTAAGAATATTCTTTAATATACCAAGCACCAGCTTATTCACGAGTGCTCCTCCATATCATATGCCCTGTCCAGAGATCGATGTCTAGTGCAGCTCCGGTTACCAGAGAGACCAAAACCGTGGTTTATCTAGCTCCCTTTGAGCACAAACAAACGGTAAGAGGAGTAGGCGCAAGTTACGTGGTATTTCAATTCCCAAAATTACACAGTCGTAACTCTGTATTGTGACGCTGGTGTTCGATCATCGCCACTTTCAAAAGTAGAACCCTGGTAACGCGTGCAGTAGAACCCTGGTAACGCGTGCGTTCCAATAAAACTCTTCTTTGGAGTTCCCACTGCTCACCCAAACCACTTTAACCACTGTGTAAACTCATCAACCGTTGCGAAACAGATTGCAAGTATGTACTTATGCTGGGTGCAGTGTGTCATCCAGATTTGATTAATAATAAACTAATATTGTTATCAGTCATCAGTATATCTCTGAGTGACCTTAAAGTGGCGGACAACTCACATTAGATTGTCGCATAAAGAAGGGGAGGGAGGAGGGAGAGGAGGGACGAGAAGAGAGGAACGAGGAGGGATAGGGAGGGGATTGGTCGTCACCACTTTGTTGGGAAAAGTTACACCATTACACCCAAATACTAACCAGGCTGTGTGTTGGTTGAATTCACTGCGCCTATCAAGAATACAATGTATTCGCTTCACCGGCTTATGTTGACATTGGCGTCGTTTGACTGATTCTGTTGCTTGGCTTAATGATTGGCTATTGTCAGTGTTGCTAACCGCTGCTATTGTTGCTGCTGGTCCTATTGATCCACAGGCTTTGATGGCTATAACAGTTGTTGCTCATATCGTTACTGTTGCTCTCTTGCTGTTGTCATTGTTGTTCATAGGGTTGTTGCTTTTAGCTTAGCTTGTCTAGTGCTTCTGCTTCGGGTGATGATGATAAGATAATAATGATGA
>OY744616.1:14588271-14595771 GCA_963556255.1 Allolobophora icterica
AGGGGCAAAGAGGCACGGAACCAAGCAGTTGGCGAAGCAGGCAGGCTGCAGGTCAGGCAGGCGAAACACAGGCAGTTGGCTAGGCAGGCGAATAGGAAGGCAGGCAGGCGAGCTAGTCTGGTGGTGCTGGGGTTGACGGCTGACATACGGAGGAACGGACGGGCCATTGATGACTGCGACGGGCCTGTCATGAAATTAGCCGACGGCTCATCAGCCTCCACGTCCGTCCGTCCGTCCGTCTGTCCGTCTGTCTGTCTGTCTTTGTGCCTATGTCTCGGGGTATTTGTGCGCGTGCACCGCGCGGCGAGGAATCGATTATCCTGCGATGTATTTCTGAGGACTTTATCGGGAAGGCTTTCGCATAATCGCAGCAGCGCCGTCAGAGAGAGAGGCGCTCGACGGAGCCAGCCGAACGCTCATCGCCTACATCCAGGTAAGCAGGCAATGAGGCTCTTTCGCAACGGCACCAGCATCATCATCACTGTCATCGGCATCATAAACATCACACACATTATTAGCATAATAATCCTTATCGTGATCATCATTGTCGTTGTTACCGACGTCGTCATCATCATCATCATCGTCGTCGTCATCATCATAATCTCACCAAAGGCAGATACATGTTGATCATTGCAGCCATATGTTCCATTTAGTGTGGATGGTAGGCCAGTTAGTTGGCCAGCCAAATTATGAATAGGACGCTAATCTCGTAATAAATGAAGGGTGACGATTAAATCCGACAGCTAAAATAACTCGTCGTAAACCCAATTAGCATCGTAGAAAATCCTGGAAAACGGCCAAAAACTCTTGGCACTTAAAACGGGATTTTAAGACTACAGGATAATTAAAAATGATCATTGAAACTGCTGATGACTGTGGAAAAGGTCGTCAAGCTCTTGCCATCTGTAAATTCCTGCGACTAGAAAGGCCTTCTGTCTAACAAGCGTGTGTCGTGGATAGCCAGACGTGCGTTGAAGACATATAATACGATTGCATGTCAGTGTAGGAGGAGGACGGCTGTGTACAGTCACGCCAATAGAAAATGATTCTTTGGCTAATAGAATTGGTCTTGCATTCATTCATTCATTCATTCATTTATTCATTCATTCATTCAAAGCATTCATATAGCGCCTCGTCAAGGAAACTACTCCCAGCCCCAGTCCAGACACGGTGGATAAGAACAGTTTTAAGTGTCCCTATGTAACACAACGCGCAGATCCAAAGCTGGATGGTCCAAGCAGATGAGGTGCGTGCAAAGGGAACCACTAGTTCACCCCGAGCAGTGGAACGCAGATTTCTACGGCCAGCAATGGGGCAGCACTATCTCTTTCTCTGGCGGGTCTGTGTGAGAGAGGACTCAAAACAGACGAAAGGTTCTGAGCAGACGTAAACATTTTCAAAGCCAGTAATAGTGAAGACCAGCGCTCGACTTAGCAATCCTGTTGCGTTCATCCACTGCTTCGCCCAGCTTAAGAACTCTTGACAATAAAAGAGCGTTATTTAAATGATCGTTACAGATAAATAGTTGGATGGATTAGATGATAGAACATACATTTTCGCAATGCGAATATGCGATGCGATCACCTTGAATTACGTCATATCGCATTTTACATCACCTGACGAGGATCTGTTTCCGTATGGGAAAACTATTTCTTTCCTTATGTAAGCATTTATTACGGGCTCAAAGTAAAGAAATGAGAATCCAAATCGTTGATTAATGTTTGCAAGACGGAGCCATGCAAAAGCGAAAGTAGAAACTTACATTACATTTTGTTAGAAGTCGGTTTACGCTGTAATACTAAAACACATTTTCTGTTCTATCTCAGAACATTGCTCATACTATGGATATTACCGTTGGCAATTGTGCTACAGCGGTTGACCACTCCACTGAATCGTCAAATCATCCCGGAGCACCATGACATTCGTTAAACAATAGACATCCGGTCACGTGAGCGAAGAATAAAACAAGATGGCGGCTGTCGTTGCCTCGACGCTTCGTCGTCGTACAATGCAGCAGAAGCAGTACCAAGCCGACGCAAAGTACCAGACGTCTGACCCCGAACAGGTGGCCTTGACCCGAACCCCGACGAAGACGTCGTCCTCCTACCGCCTGCACTCGGGCAGGTCACCTCAGCACGGCGAGGGAGTCAGAGGTACCAAGGTCCTCTTCGAAGACTTCTGGCCGCGACTGCTCAGCACATCGGACGCAACGAACAACCGATCAGTCAAATTCGAACAGTTCGAGTGAGTACCACTAGTTTCTGTTAGTTAGTTAGATATACATAATACATGCATACATACATACATACATACATACATACATACATACATACATACATACATACATACATACATACATACATACATACATACATACATACATACATACACACATACATACATACATACATACATACATACATACATACATACATACATACATACATCCATACATACATATATATATACATACATACATATATACATACATAAATACATACATACATAGATACATACATACATACATATATACATACATAAATACATACGTACATACATACTTAAGTAACGATATATAGGGACGATATATATATATTGAAGGACGCGGTGGTGTAGCGGTCTGTCCTGTGCCTTGTAACCGGAACATCTCAGGTTCAAATCTACCTGTAGCCACTGCGTATAGCCACCTTGGATAAGTTGCTCACCCACAATTGTCTGTGAGGAAGGCAACGGGAAACAACCTCGCTCATCTCATCCCCAGGTGGCATAAAGCCAATGGACCTGCCCTTGGGCAGAAGACTCATCGTCATCTTCATCATCATCATCGTCGTCCTGATCATCATCATCATAATAATAAACATCGTCATCATATAAATTTGCAATTACAATTATAACTACAATAATTATGTTCATAATTATTTACATGACACATATTTACATTCATACATAATTATTTACATACTATGTAAATATAATAACACACTATGCCTTCCATTGTCTTACCTTACCATACCTTAATAACCATAACCATAACCATAACCATTGTTTATTGTTTCAACAGCGACATAAAAAAAGTTGTGAATATATGCAAATACATAATCAAGTGCAAAACAAAGGGAAAACAAAAACCCTAAAGGGAAGCAAATCCCGACTAGTAGGGTCACCCTTACATCAAAGTATATTTGATGGGTGGTGAGCTGAATAACTGTAAATTAGGATAGGGCTTTATTCTTAATCAATTCTTAACTAGTTAACTAGCACACACGATGTTTAATATTATTCATCATTAGCAGTCACTTTGGTAGTCAGATAGGCACGCAGTTTACTCTTAAATTGATGTATGCTATTAAGGCACCGTATATCGTTTGGAATGCTATTCCATATCCTAGGGCCTGCACATCTAATAGAAAATGGAATAAATAACTTTATGTTAAGTTACTTTCTCTGAACGTACTTTACCATACATCAGCGGTTCTCAAACTGTGGTCCGCGACCATCATCTGAATGGTGGTCCGCGAGTAAGGCCTACAATTTATTTTTTTTGCGATTACAAACATGCAAACAGACAAATATTGTCACATTAAAAAAATTGTTTTATTTCTATCACTGGAATCGACTAGATGGCAGCATGAGACAAATAACAAGCGGATTTATGGCAAAAAGTAATGTCTTTTGTAGTAATTTGTTTTTGTCACAATTTTTAATGGTGGTCCGCGATCGAGACACAAAAATTTATAAGTTGTCCTTGAGCCTCGAAAGGTTGAGAACTGCTGTCATACATTAGGCCTACCATATCTTATCAATCCATATCTTACGTTTGGTCTACATGCTCAGCACACCTAACCTATGTTCAAAAAACCTATTTTGGTGTTGACGTGCATTTTCTCGCATGATCTTCTGTCATTTTCCGTTGTTTAAACTTATTTTAAAACTGTTGATTGCATTTCTTAAGCAGATGAAAACATAGTAATGGGTCATCGATACATCTGCAGTTTGAATTAGAAAGTGATTCGGGAATGATTCGCTGAATTTGGAGTCATTAATAAAACCACAGTGTTTTGTGTTTTCTGAGTTCGTACATGTATATATGACTGCGAACATATGACATCTTTCTGTGATCCTGATCAGAGTATCTGTGAATCCCCTAAGACGGTTTCTATAAGTCATAGCATACCCGGTGCTACCATGAAGAGCCGGGCATTCTCCGTCATCGGCCCGTGTACATGGAATGGGCTCCCCATGGAAATGACACTCTTTCCCATTGTTCCATGCTCAGTTTCACAGACTGCTTAAGACTGTTCTGTTCAGTCCGGCCTGGGCCTGGAGCACCTCCGAGTAGAGTGGAAGGCTGAGTCGAGCTAGTGTGCACTTCTGAACTTCGGAAGGACGGCACTATGAAATGCGACTGTATCGTATTGTATAGAAAGAAAACAACGTATCTGATGACACCGCAGTTAGTGTAGGACTTATAACGAAACTCTGATAACCTCTGGAAATGTTAACAGGCAGAAATGTCGCTGGCTGTGAAAGATAATCCTCTATGGCTATATCGAAATTTCGTTGACGTGTTGTTTTCCAAGAACGGATATATACGGTTTCGAATTTTATACAGGACGATAATACTTCGCTGGACCAATTCTACTCAGAATGTATTGATTCCAGCAAAGTACACAGACTGGTTATTCGTGTAAGCTGCGGCCTAAGCTTGACACTGGGATCACATCGAACAGATACACGAGCTTCAGCAAACATTCAGAGACAACATCATTTGTTGAGTTCTTGCCAAAATACGGGTTTCGCTGAGTTCTCGATTCTTGCCGCACTGAAAGGCAACGATTAATATTGAATGAAGCAACACATTTAAAACCGCTATATAAATACACATTATGCACACAAATGTATATATATATATATATATATATATATATATATATATATATATATATATATATATATATATATATACATATACGAGTAACATTTATGTATGTGTAGGACTATGTATACATGTAGTTTTATGCAATTAATATTGAATGGAACAAAACGCTGTACCGATATAAATGCATTGTGCACACAAATGCGAGTACATGTGTATATGTAATTTTATATAATTTATATGAAATAAAACATTGTACCGCTATATATACATATACATATAGATATGGGTATATGTGCGTAATTATGTACAATTCTGGTCCGATTGTTTGAAGCATCATCGGTTTGTTGCGTCTGTTCTGCAAATATAAGAATTTGCATTGTTTTTAATGTTGAGTGTTTACTGAACACATTGCGTCCGATGAGATAAGGACAGACCCTGTTCCTATCGCATAGGATGATAAGAGTAATTTGTGGGAGGTACGAGGGGTACCCGTACCCCCTACTTTTTGGACTGGGTGTACCGTACCCCCACTTTTTAAACAATGTCAATCAATATTTTATTATTGTGCCTTCCCAGGGATGGTCTTCATGTGAAAAACGAAAGTGGAAAGAAATTGGTACCCCCACTTTTTAGACCAAAGTTACGCCCCTGCCTATCAGTATCTTTAAGCTACCCTATCCTCATGAGACTCCTGCGCCACCACACGACCACCATCATCAACGATTTCTACCGTATAGCACCCTGCTGTCTCCTCGGCTTGACCTCCCCGGATTCTGATCTGGCACTGGAACGGACAAAACAGCCTGGCTATAGTATAGCGGACTTGATTTGATATAGCGCCGATGTTGAGCTGGTCTTCCTGACGCGGCTTTTGTGTGGCGCTGAGAAATTTCGGAGATTTACATTGACAATACAGCATCCAGTAGCATACTACATTTGTGGCACGGATATATGTTAATGTGGTTCGTTATTACGCTACACAGTGTATATTTCCAGTGTGAGAATTGCAGAAAAAGACTGGGAGGGGGTGTTAGATTTTGCTCCATGTGGAACTGAATGTTTTATCTGTATCTTGTAAACTGGTGTCAACTAAAATTGAAAGCAGCAGATTTCAATGCTAGCAGTTCTGCAAGTCAGACTCGAATAAAAATCAATTCCTTGTTGTGAAAATTCAAAACTGCATACATAATACACCATGGAAATTTTATTCTCTTTGTCAGAGACTCAGAGTCAAATAATGCTATAAATCATAATTTCTACAGGCTCTTAGTTTTCAAGCATTCATACTTTTCATGGCCTGCTGCAATGTTTACCGGTGTGAACGCCAGCACTGGAGTGTTCAATAACGGGCAAAAGATATACCTGTTTGGATTGGCTTAGCGACTGTTTATGTAAACCAGTGTTATTACTCTACATAGGCCTAAGTGGTGCTCTAGACCTTTACGTAATAATTTGTTAATAAGATAGCATGGAAAGGCCGTGACGTCAGATATCATGACGAGTTGTATAAAACGTCGTATGACGTCAGCAGTGACGAAGCTAGGACCGTCTGCTTCTGGTGGGACAAAGCACAAACTCTGCTAAATCAAATACAACTCTAAGCTAAATTTAAAAATAAGTTGCTTAAGTACTATACCACAATTTGCTCTCCATTCAGCCCTGCGTCTGGGGACTACTGTAACGCTCTAAGCCCACTCGTTATGTTCTGTACGTCAGAGAATTTTGCACGTCATCTGTGACGTAAAGGATTTTGTGGAATTTCCCGTTTGTCGTTTCCTATTCATCAAGTCTTTACATCGTCCCCTCTCTGTCTCTGTCTGTCTGTCTGTCTGTCTGCCTCTCTGTCTCTCTCTGTCTGTCTCTGTCTGTCTGTCTGTCTGTCTCTTTCTCTTTCTCTGTCTCTGTCTATGTCTCTGTCTGTCTGTCTCTGTCTCTGTCTGTCTGTCTGTCTGTCTCTCACTCTCACTCTCTCTCTCTCTCTCTCTCTCTCTCTCTCTCTCTCTCTCTCTCTCTCTCTCTCTCTCTCTCTCTCTCTCTCTCTCTCTCTCTCTCTCTCTCTCTCTCTCTCTCTCTCTCTCTCTCTCTCTCTCTCTCAGTCTTTCTACGTCTATTTCTCGTTTTCTCTCTTTCACTCCATCCCACACTTTTCTTGCCTCCGTATAGGTACGATTACCATCCTGCGCACCAGCAGAGGCCGTAGAAAATTCTGAATCCGATTAAGTATGCATCAGGGGGAGCGCGTCATAAAGCGGACCGTTTGGCTAATGCGTGAGGGGCCGACAGCGAATGGCCAGCGCAGGCAGAGGCCCGGTTGTTGCCTCCACTGCACGCCATTCGACAACATACAGATGATGGAGGTCAGCGATGACTGAATGTTTGATATACATGGGAATCGGCAAATGCTCTAACGACAAATTAAAATAGTATTTTTAATAGTATTAATAATAATTATTATTACAAGTTGTATTAATAGTATTAATAAAAATGACGATGATGATGATGATTTCTCTGCCCGAAAGCAGGTGACCCAGCAGGTCCATTGACCTTGACAAGAGCTCCGCACAGGCACTCATGAGTATCGCAGAAGTTGACTGTAATCCTGAGGCCTACTGCAACTCTCT
>OY744616.1:14603271-14813271 GCA_963556255.1 Allolobophora icterica
TCCTATGTTAGTACAGCTATCTCCGTTCATCTTTTCGCACTGACCTGCTTGTCACCTGGGCTTCGATATCCAAGACGCAGCACAGGTGGCTTTCGCAAAGGTCGATTCCTTTCCTTGGAACTTTCTTTCCTTTACCATGGGAGCTCAGGTAGCAGTGGGAGGCAGAACTTTTGCAACTCGTTTCCTTATAAAACTCGTCTATTTCCTGGAGGCTTTTATACCGGCAGCGCCTCTGAGTAGTTTGTTGTGTTAGAGGCACTTTAGAGGTGGGCAAATACAATAAAGATCGTATAGCATTCCTGGCCAGAAGACCTGTCTTAGAGGGAGACCAGAGAGAGCATAGACACTGAGAAAGCACTGCGATTCATTATGGGTTGCTACGGTTGATTTAATACGGTCAGTAAAAGTAGGACTCAAACACATTCCATAATAAATAATATTTTAGTAAATGTGCTAAATAATAAATGCTAAAGCAATAAGAAATCAATAAAGGATAAAACTATTTACGATGAAGAATAGAAAAGTGGGATAGTTAACTAGATGACGAGACTTATTCTAAGCTAGATACCAGAAGATATCCGAAGATACCAGAAGATAGAGCTCAATTCGGTGTGTTGCTTTATCTAGCGTAAATAGAAAATTTTATTCAGTTTATGCTTCATTCTTTAATAAATAAAAGCAGCTAACTTTTTAGTAGGACCTACTCCTGTTTTTATTAGGGCCTACTACTTTTTATTGTAATCCAATTGCTTATCATCAATTGATCTCTTGTGCATTTATAACACAGATGTTTAGCTGTTGTATGTCGCTCTCTGACCGAGGCGACCGCATAGGGTCGCCAAATTTGATGATGCCTCGCTATAATAAGTTTTTATTTTTATCAATGACAATTTGGTATCCCAGTGAGAATTCAGTCGGCAGACTCAAATCAATCAAGAGGCAGAGTTTATGAATGTACCTCGTTAAGCTTCAATCGGCATTGATCGTGCTCCTCAGGTAAATGGCTGGTTCGTGGTCGTCAGAGTCCAACAAATTGCAGTTTGCATAGGGCGGCCACAATGCTAAGGCCGGTAATGGTAAACTCCACATTTCTAGAGCGCTACTCTGAAGCTAAGCGCGGATCATCGGCCTATTCACGAGCGCTGCGTCAAATCAGATTGGTTGTTCGGAGATGTCAGTGGAGCGAGCTTGGTTGCCAGGGAGACCAGAGAGAGAGAGAGAGAGAGAGAGAGAGAGAGAGAGAGAGAGAGAGAGAGAGAGAGAGAGAGAGAGAGAGAGAGAGAGAGAGAGAGAGAGAGAGAGAGAGAGAAGAGAGAGAGAAGAGAGAGATAGAGATAGAGATAGATAGAGAGATAGAGAGACAGAGAGAGACAGAGACAGAGAGACTGAGAGGCAGAGACAGAGACAGAGACAGAGACAGAGACAGAGACAGAGACAGAGAGACAGAGAGACACAGAGACAGAGAGAAAAAGAATGAGAGAGAGGAGGTTGAAGAGCTGCTGAGGCTGGTTTTGATGAGGATGAGAATGCTTGAATAGACCGGGGTAGGAATTCTTTAAGGGGTGGGACTTCAATTTGGATTGGAAAGCCTGCAGGGTGATAAGCAGAGACAGATGGTAATAATGGAGTTATTAGCGCAAACATAATCGTAATCGTAATCTCGAGGTTTCATCGTGTACACACACATACCCACAATCCAACACACTATCGACTTAACATCACGCAATCGAATTCAACCCCCTCGTCCAGGATTTTATTGTGAACTACCAACGACTTGCTAACCAGTCAGCCATTTACCTGAGGAGCTGACTAACTGGTGTTGTTAAATATATTTCAGGGAAGATTCTTACAATTGAGACCGTCTCACTTAAACTACCCTGTAAACAATGGCAAGGACCGGAGGTGGATCCGGATATGACGTGTACGATAGACGAACTCATGCATCATATTTTCTACATAACTAGAATCTACTTCCTCTTCGGAAAACCGGAAGCGGAACTCATAGGTAAATCATTAAACAGGTAACTCATAGGTAAATCGTTTATTGACTGAGAGATAAATCGTTGAGTATGTACAACTCATAGGTAAATATTTAAATAGATTACTTAGATGTGTAAATCGTTTGATAGTTGATAACTCAGAGTTAATTGGTTGAATACGGAACTCATAAGTAAATCGTCAAATAGGTAACTAAGAGGTGATTGGTTTAATAAGAACTCAAAGTATAGGGCCTACATCGTTAGAAAGGTAACTCATAGTTAAATCGTGTATTATGTGACTCAAAGATAAGTGGTTGAATAGGCCTATTTAACTCATAGGCAGCTCGTTAAATAGGTCGCTCATAGGTAAATAGTTTAATAGAAAATTCACAGGTAAATATCGTTAGATAGGTAACGTAGAGGTAAATCCGTTATCAGGTAATTAAGAGCTAAACCGCTAAATAGGAAACTCATAAGTAAGTCGTTACATAAGTTACATTAAACGTTCAATGAATATAAATAAGAATGCTTTCTTAGGTACAGATAAATATGCTTTTTGTAAATAAAAAGTAATACCTTTAAAGCCCTTCTAACAAATTATAATTAATTTGTTGCATAGCCTACCAGCATGCCCCAATGGAGCCATATACAATACATAGGACTTATATTCCCATATTGTATTGTATTGTATTGTATTTGGATATTTATAAAGCGCTTCTAGCGGGAGGGCCATTCAGAAGCGCTCCCAGTGCGAGACCCCGAGAGAAAAAGCAAGCTTTAAGAAAGGTAAAAGAGGAAGAGACATTACCTGAGAGAATACAAGAACGAACGAACGGAGGAAGCTCATTCCAAAGAGCAGGGCCAATGGAGGCAAAAGACCTAGATTGAGCCAGAGAAATCCTGACCCGGGGAACGAGGAGGTTAAAACGGTCAGATGAACGAAGAGGACGAAGAGAAGCAGCAGAGTGAGGGCGATGAATTAAGTCACATAAATATTTTGGAGCGAAACCAAGTTGAGCCTTAGAGACAAGGATGAGGTCCTTAAATTGGATGCGGGCAGAAAGCGGGAGCCAGTGAAGTTCTTCTGCCATAAAGGTGGTGATATGAGAGAATCGAGGAAGACGGGCAATTAATCTAGCAGCAGCATTGAGAACGGACTGAAGAGGAGCAAGACGGACTTTAGGAAGACCAATGAGGAGGGAATTTCAGTAGTCAAGTCTAGAGCAGACAAATGCATGGACTATTGAAGTGAAAATTGGAGATGAGAGAGAGCGACGGATAGCCCTAAGGCGCCTTAGGTGAAAATAGGAAGTGCGAGTGAGTTTGGAAATGTGTTCAGTAAAGGTGAGAGAATTGTCAAGTGTTACTCCTAGATCACGAACGCTAGACGAGAAAGTGAAAAGCGGAAACCTTTGAGACAGCACAGCAAAGTCGAGTTTTTGAAGCTGCTGTCAATCAAGTCCATATAGGACTTGATTACAGCCTACGTGGGTCCCATCTGATACCCACGGAAATGCTGGTAGAGGGTATATATTGGAGGAATTTTTTATTTCAACTCATCTAAAGTCAAGTTTTTTCTGTATGGGTAGGTGCTCAGGATTTTCTTCCCGATTTTGAACAGTCATCCCGGCTAAACAGGACATGTTCCGTCTTCCCCAAATATCGCCCACTGGCAAATGCAATGAACAAGGTTGCTGAATGGCTACACAATGCCAGGGTAGGTCTTCTATTATTATTATTGTTATTATTATTATTATTATTATTATTATTATTATTATTATTATTATTATTATTATTATTATTATTATTATTATTTGAGTAAAGGAGTGTTAATTGTTGAAATGTCAATTGAACCATGCATGCAAATTGCGATTAGTGGCAATGCAATCTGAATCACGTTGTTGCTCGAAGTAAGTAAGCAAGTAAATAAAGGCTACTTACTTACTTACTTAAAGCAACATCTAGGAAGGGCAACAGCAGTTAATTCTAGGCAATTCCTTCAACATTGGAATGAAAGTTCACAATCGCCAAAATGCTGTTTACGATTTCTTTAATAGTTGCCAGGGTGTTATGCAAACGATAGACAGTAAATGGTAGATTTATATCCTGATGCAACTAGCCGATAACATTCTTGATGTTGCTCGGTATTAAAGCACAGGATAGATGCGTCCTATAGTAGGTTTTGCAGATGATCTCAGTAGGCGCTATATAAATGCTCTGAATGAATGAATGAATGAATGATGCTCTGAATGAATGAATGAATGAATGAAAATCGCTGTCATGCTTACGGATCTACTGTTTCATCGTAATCGTAAACGCCAAATTTTAAAGCGCTATTCTCAAGCTTAACGCAGGGCACCAGCTTCTTCACGAGCGCTGCGACGTATCGGAGATCGATGTCCAATGGAAGTCCGAGTCCGGTTGTCAGAGAGACCAGGGAGAGAGAAGACAGAGCAGCTGCTAACGTGGGTTTCGTTCAGGACGAGAAAGCTCAAGAGTGGAGATTTGGATAGATGAGGGTATACGGTAGCAACTAATTAGAGTTTCGATGCATTTCTGATCCAACTACTTCAGGTGTGTACTTTTAATTGTACCTAGAATATTCACGTCACCAACATTCAGACAGTGGAGACCGTATTCAGAACTCTTCCAGGTAAGTTATCCACGCACATCCAATGTAATTAATTAATTAATTAATTAATTAAACAGATTACTGTTTACAAGCTGCGCCGAGTGTACAGCTCTCCTCTCAGTGTATGCTCTGGTTGGTTAATTCTTGCTTAACGACGCGATGTCATAACAAAGATGAGTAGCGTCACCTCATCCATGATCCAGGCTTGGACTGGCACTACCAGAGTACGGACGGTAGAAAAGTTATTTATACAAATATATACAGTATAATTCAGCAAAGGTCCTTTCTCAGAAAATTCTCTGTGCCATTTACTAGAATACAAAGAATATGCTTATTACTTACTTACTTAGATACAGTCTAGAATTGTTCCAATTTTTTAGAATTTTTTTTAGCATATAATTATTACAGCCTTTTCTGAACAACCATGTTTTCTTCTCATATTATTCGCTAGATGGCGTGCCCTCTGACACGCACGCCCTCTTCTGTTTTCATTCGCCAATATGGAGCCAGATAGATACTTACTCGCGTGCAAAGAGAGGCCTGTAGGTTGCGTTTTTGTCTAATTATCTATTTGTCTCCGTGTCAGAGTGTCTGTCTCTTTGTATCTTTTTATCTCGTTGCATGTCTACGTGTCATTCTGTCTGCTTAATTCTTATTTTCCCTCTGGCCATCGGTCTTTCGGTGCGTGAGTAAGTACGCGATTTTGTTCAATCTCTCTTATCATGGCATTGTTTACCTGTGTCGAGCGGTCGGGCCATCACGCCATATCTTCATCCAATAGCCATGGCAGCCTTTGTCTCGCACACGTTCCCTGCTTTCTCTCCTATTGACTTTCTTCTTACTGTGCTTCAGAAATCAAGCACGCCTATCGGCCGAACCAATGTCTAAACGCAAGGGGTTTGCCGAATATGTGTAGCGCATTTTCTGAAATTCTGCTCTGCAATAATGTAACGTCGCACATTTGTAAGGTAATGCGATGAGTTGACGTAATCCTGTTTTAGGGGTTTATCATCATCCTAACTATGGTGTGTGTGTGTGTGTGTGTGTGTGTGTGTGTGTGTAGGTGTGTAGGTGTGTGTGTGTGTGTGTGTGTGTGTGTGTGTGTGTAAAAATAAAGATTTTTCTATGTAAAGAGTTCAAATGGACATGCTGACAGTGTAGATACCAGTGGTTTAATGCGGGTTCTTTGTGGGTCGTATACCAACATGGCTGCGTGCAAACATCTTTTGTCTTAAAGAGTCCCTACACATCTTATACCCAGGGCCGGCGCCAGAGTATTTGTCGCCCTAGGCGATCCTGTCGCACTGCGCCTCTGGCAAGTGCGATAACTAGGCCAAATAATATTAAATTAATCAAGTTAATATAACCTTCACAGTCACACAGGAATGCAGCTGAATGCTGCATCTTTAATTTAGTATCGTGGTTCATTGTAATCATCTAAGAATCATTATTACTTCTAAATAAAACAAAACTATGGCATTTAATAAATTTTAAATTTTGAAGTTAGCCATAAGTAAAGAAATAGTCTGGAACTGCATCAGCTATGCAGCCTATAGATGCTGTATGGTCTAACAAGTTTAATGGGAATTTAAAATGTAAATATTATTTAATGAGACAGTTTCATTTGAACACTTACATGTAGTAACTCCTGTGGCTACGTTTACTAGGGCCTACGTCCTATAGTCCTACCTATACGTGCGAAGTCTATACAAACATAATGTAATTAAAAAAATTGTTTTTCGCGCTTTCTCTTTCGTAAATTAAAG
Organism: Allolobophora icterica; assembly: GCA_963556255.1. Lineage (NCBI taxonomy): Eukaryota > Metazoa > Annelida > Clitellata > Crassiclitellata > Lumbricidae > Allolobophora > Allolobophora icterica. The sequence goes on from OY744616.1 coordinate 14,609,649, forward strand.
CAACAAGAACTGCTACTCTAAATTTAGAAGTTCCTTGCCATCAGTTGAGTCTTAGTTTATTTTTTCAAGAGAGCTTTGAATACTGCAATTGTGTATAGACAGTGTAGAGTGTACAGGCCACACGGTTGTAGAGAGACATTGACAGAGACAGACTGCGACAGAGACAGAGCGAGAGAAAACGAGAGAAAACGAGAGAAAACGAGAGAGAGAGAGAGAGAAAGAGAGAGAGAGAGAGAGAGAGAGAGAGAGAGAGAGACAGCGAGAGACAGACGAACAAGGCAGATATATTTCAGGCATTTCTTAGCGCTGGAGCTGAGAGATAATAACGTTAAAGTATTTGCCGTGGTTGTACATCTAAAAGGGAGAATCTGGGTCATGTGCAGTTGGGTGGTCGCTTCAATGGGGGTCGAACAAGGTCAATTACTCCTACACATCATGGTAACCTAATACATGTATAGACAAATACCACACATACAATACGTCTGTGTATCAGATATCATGAGGCATCCGTCATCATACAGACTGTAGTTCAGACTGCAGATAGGCTGAGACACACACACGCAGTAAACGGGCTTTTTGAACACCGTAGGCAGCGGCTAAATATGTGTCACCAGATGGCAGATGCCGATGGAACAGTTAACCAAATTTAAAATTTGCGCGCTTGGAGGAAAATGAAAGAATAGGGCCTAAAGCAGAATATGACAGGGGATGCGTACGCACCTTAAGCGCCTTGTATGGCTACGCCCCTGGACTGGCAAAACGGCGGCAGTGGTTTCAAAAATATTTCTTTGTGTAGCTTTTCTGCCGCACCCAGAAATGTGCCGCCCTAGGCGGCCGCCTAGTTCGCCTAGTGGTTAAACCGACCCTGCTTATACCTGAAACGATTTGAAGGAAAACAGTTAACACCATATTATATTATAAATAACCACTTACAAAGCTATTCCAGCTTGTAATTGTATTGTATTGTATCTAGAAATTTAGAATGTGCCTTTCGCAGATTAACTATTCAGCGCAGAAGCCCCGGGGAAAGAAAACTGTCTTTAGGGAACTAGAGATCGATGAGGAAAAGCCAGTCATTAGTTTGGCCCTGAGCAGAGGAGGGGGAGGTCATTCCAGATCGTCGGACCCACTACAATTGTAATTGTAGTTGTAACAGGTATTGTAATTAATTACAACAATTTATATAGCCTCGTTAGTGACAGGCTACCTCTATAGGGTAGGCCCTACTTTGCAATGTCTATTCTAGGTCTCTTTCTACTCTTTCATTCAGCATCCGAAGCTATTCTAGGAGCCTTGTACGTCTATCAAGCTGGGTTTTGTAATTTTCAGAAAACGTGCACACCGGTATAACTTTTATGAAGCGTGTGGACAGCTGCGTCACAGTTCGGTTCGTACGGATAACCTACACAAGGCGACGGGTTCCGCCAGCGACGGCCCAAGAAGCGAGGCCCGCCGAAGACAGCGTGGCCGACGCCGCCGCCGCCGCCGTAGCCCCCACCTCTGTCACGGTTGAAGACACGGATAGCAACGCCGATGAGATGTACCAGACGCCGGCCGGATTCTCCTATAAGACATTCATCCCAGCGGCAGTGAAGGTCGGCATGTGCAGCGGATCGCCCGAGTATGAGACCTTCAAGCCGATGTGGGAGAGGTCGAAAGCCTGGCTTCTGTGCAGCGGTAACGCGTGACGTGTCTCTTTCTGCGATGATTTTGTTGCGCTAGTATGTCACAGCGGGTGTGAAATGAATGTATCGGCTGGGCACTGTCGGTGGAAAGAGCGGATGGCAAGGGATTGGCTGATTGTACGCCCTCACATGTGAAGGTTAAGAATGTGAAAACACACATACAGTGGAGTAGGTCTGCATCGCGTACCTGCATCTTTAGTGATTTTAGGGCATCATTGGGTTGGTTAAGGGCATCTTTGTGTTGGCTTAAGGGCATCTTCGGGTTGGCTTAAGGGCACGTTTGTGTTGGCTTAAGGGTATCTTTGTGTTGGCTTAAGGAAATCTTATGTTGGCTTAAGGGCAGCTTTGGGTTGGCTTAAAGGAATCTTCGGGATGACTTAAGAGATTGTTCTTATTTTATGCAGTTTCATTAAGCATCCAAATATGAATTATAGGCACGCTCTATAAACTTGTTGCCACATGTTGGCTTTTTTGATACATTTTCTAGATATTTGAGCTCTTTAACTGGCTTATGTATGCAGACTCTCGTGGAAAGGAAATGCTTCAACTCAGAAGGTATATTTACTTAAATACTGGATCGATTCGCATGGACACTTCTTTGGACTCTGTTGACCCCTGTTAAGGAGAGAGTTCATTTGATTGTAGCAGCACTCTAGCGCCAAATAAATCACTGACCTTTGCTTTGCTTTTAAACATGTAGAGAGGAAGGTGGTGAGCGTGGAGTCGTTGTATCACCCGATCAACAGCCTTTGGCACAGTCAAGACGGAGGAGAGACAAGCGCCAGTTGCACCAACTGGGCTCACTCGATTCATGGCACCAGGCACCGACAACAACTAGTGCAGATTGTCAGGTAATTGTATTCGTAATTCCGAGATTTATATAGCGCCTAATAGAGCGAAGTCGCAGGAACCAGCTTGTTTACAGGCGCTCGGTAAAAAAATCGATAGGCAGGTAGGGTCAAAAGCGGTTCCAAGTCAAGATTCAAAGGACCAGGCAGCAGGCAGGCGGCTACGGTGGATGGTGTTTAGAACTGAAGCGGTTGGAGACGTAGGGAAGAGTTGGAATTATGGCAGGATATGTGAAAAAGGATGAAGGATTGTTTTCAGTTTTGTGTGAAAGACATGCGCAGAGAAAGCAGAGGGGTGAGGTCAGGTTCTTGATGCTTCACACTATCTGTTTAATAAGAGTCTTAACCCTTTAAAGACGAGAGTGTACCGGTACTAAAAGAGTAGGATGGTCCACATGCATATGGTAAAATTTGAAAGTGTCCAAAAACTCTCTCCACAAGGCTGCCCTTATTTCACTACGTATACAGAAGAACCATACCAAAAATTGAATCAATCTGAGTAGTTTTAGGGGTCGCTATGATTTCAACAATTTTCTTATATACGCATGTTGTATGAAATTTTGGTCGTATTAATGTTTTGAATTTCGTTTTCAAATTACTAGAACAATAAGAACATGTAAATGTTGCATTGTGAAGGCACTAACAGTCAGGGATGTCACTGGGTGGCGGGGGCATTCCCCATTGACTTTTGAAAAAAAGAAAAGGAATGGGACAAGAAAAAAAGGAAGAAGAAAGGGGTAAAAAGGAAAAGAATGATACTCAAATTCAGGGACATCATGTAAAGGGTGTAGGCCTGCACTGTATGGACTAGCTTATGGGCATATATAGGTACACAGTGCTGGATTTACCATGAGTCAAATGGGGCAGTTCCCCGTAAAAAATACTCAAATGACGTCCCTGCCCACCCCCCCCCCCCCCGAAAAGGCTGAATTCACGTCCCTGGTAACAGTGTCTGCAAACTGTTGCAGTGGCATTTGCTCCATCTATGTCTACTCCAAAGACAAATAATTTCTGGAGGAACATAGTTTCTAGTCCAGAGGTTGCTCGTGCCTCAGACAGGGTCAACCTTCCAGATCGTGGAGCTGTGTTTGTGGTTGTATTGGTGCAAAGGGGCTAGTATTTTGTTGCCACTTTGTCCAATACAAGTATCCATAGAGGAGCTTGTGCTATCATTGAAGAAGCAGTGGGTCATGAGCTCGTGATGATTGGTTGCCGCCATCATGTCATGGAGGTCATTCTCAGTGCTCAATGTCTTCACAGCTCTGTTTGGCGCAACTAGGGGACCCGAGATTGGCCTATTCAAGAGATTCCAAAAGAAATGGCCATACGTACAGCAAGTGAGCTACACACCCGCAAAAGATGGGCTCTTTGGTGATGAAATCACAGCCTACGAGGGGGGAGATGATATCATTTTACACAACTGCCTTCAACCACCAACAGCCCAGGGAGGATTACCTTGACCTTCGAGTGTGACTAATCTTTCATGGGGATCTGTGAACTGAAGGCCATCAAGTTCCGAGCTGCAGGAGCAATACACCATGCTCATACTTTTCCAAGACCAGCCGATGCTGATGGCCAGAGAGAAAAGTAGAGTGACAGAGCTTTCCCTTTTTGTTGCACTTGTGCATGGCCGTTTCTGGCATGAAGCTACAATGCCATCGAATGCTGCACGGAATGATGCCAAGATGCTTAGTCTGCTCAAGATGTACTCGAATCGCCTTGTTGCCGATGGCTCCTCCACAGCATTGTCTCGTCATCTTTGCTACGTGTCTGAACACCTCATAGGACTGGCACTGTTCAAATGTCAAGAGGGCCTTAGGAGCCAACCTTCCAGCTTGCAAAGACTCCATCGGCTAGGTGGAGGGTGAATGCCACCAAAGTCACTAAGTTCTGGAGACTGTAGAACTTTGTGACCAAGCAAACCACGCATCTCTTCAAGTTGTTGAGCATCACAGGGAAGAAGGAGGCTGAGGTTTTCCTTTAAAAGGACCCAGAAGAATGGCAAGATGACGAGTCCTACAAGAAATTGAAAGCAAGAGTCCAAGCCATGACGGTGGTCAATGACAGCACTGAATGTGGCATTGCGCTCATCCAGAAATGTAATGAAACGATCACAAAAAATGAAGATCAGAAGCATTTCTTGCTCCAATTTGTCAAGCGCCACCGCTAGCTCTACCCCACCCCATCCAAAGCAGCCTTGACAGCTGATGATCACTAAAAGAAAGACATTGTAGGCCTAAACGGTTGCTGTGGATAGTTGCATACCCAGACTCTATCCTTCAGACTTGACAAACTACATTTAACCAGTTTTTAAATGTTGCATTTGTTCTGCATTCATTCGTGTCAATGTCAATAGTGACTTTTATCTGAAAGACTACTTTCAAAACTAATCCTTCTTACTGTTAACATTTTAGGATACCAGTTAACAGTTTTTCAATTGTTTTCTTATTGTTCACATCCTATTACTGAATGTCAAAAAATAAAAATAAAACAAGGATGTAATTATCAAAATTAACTCATTATTTGCTGTTTTTCGCTGTTTATCCAAAAAGTGATAATTCATAGCGACCCCTAAATATTCTCAGATTGACTTCAAAATTTGTCACAAAATTCACAATATTACATGTAACAAGGGCAGCCAGGTGGAGAAACAAATTTCTAAATTTTACTTTTTGGACCACACTATAAAAGAGTGTACTAAAAGTGACTGGGAAACCAATGCAGCTCGTTGTTAAAAGTCCGGCTGAGTGTATGTGATACTGAGGAAAGTTTGTGGAAAAACTGAGGCTAACTGGCGAATGATATGAGGGAAACATATATTGTATAATTTTCTATAAGAATGCGACAAAATGAAAAAGAGAAGTAAAGATGGTGAGAATACAGAGGATTTTACCCAGGAGAGACGCTTTTTCGAACTGGCGCTCATATATTCTGCGTGTGATAGTTTACTTTTTATTTTGAACTGAGTTGGTGACTTTGTGGACAAAATGAGATTTTATCGGAGGCATTAACTCCGCCACTGCTCGTACTCTGGTAGTGCCAGTCCCAAGCCTGCAAAAAAGATGAGGGCGAAGCTTATCACCTGTGTTATGACACAAGGTAGCTAAGCAGCAACTAACCAACCGACCAATGGCAGATGGCTAATGTGTTTGACTTCCATCTGTGCGTATGAGGTTTAAACCACGAGATCCACTTAGAAACCGTCAACGTGTTGTTCAAGTTACTACATAAGAAATCAACGCACACTTTACGTTACTTTACAGTTAAGCTTTTCCTTTGGATTTGAACCATAGCAACCTTTGGATATATGACTATACCCGGCCTTTCCCGACTTCGTCTGCCTCGCCTATTTTGATTTGACTTAGCGTCTGTGAATAATCCGATGACCGTGTTGAAGCTTTTTAGGAGCTAAAGAGATCCGCTAACCAGGAATACAATTTCCATGTTTTAAAAAGTAATTGGGTGAATCTGTCTTCCTTTAGACTTCCGAGAACACCCACTGTTACTGCTCACTTTTGACTGATAGCGTCCAGGTTAAGAATTGCATAGGCTTGCCGTAGTTAATTAAGCTTTACGTGTGTAAGCGCATCAGCGAGTAACGTGTGTTGAAGCCGTTAGGATAATATGAATTAAAACTTGCAGCTGCCCGCAGAATTCACGCATGGAAGAACCACATCTACTACTGATCAACGACAACATGCTATTTCATTTGCAGTGATTTTGCGCAAAGCATATCACGCAATGATGTTCACGACATTTGAGCAATGAGCATAGCTACGCTGCCTTCTTTTCTGTTCTACTTTTTCCTGCATTTTCTTTTCTTTTCTTTTGTTCTTCATCGTTTTTGTTTTCTTCCTTTTTGTTATCTTCATCTTTATCATCTTTACTACTCCTATTCAACCCTGCTTGAATCGGGAGCACCTCTGAGTTGGTCTCCTTGAAGAGGCGCTATATAAATGTCCGTTATGACTGAATCCTCCTCTTCTTCTGCTTCCTCCTCCTCCTCCTCTTCCTTCTCAATTCCATCATCATCATCTTCTTCTTCTTCTTCTTCTTCATCATCTTCCTTGTGACCATCGTCTTCTCCTTTTGTATCTCCTTTCCACTGTACATCTTCCATTTTTCTATCTTCCTTTAAGTGCACACATAGGAACGCAAGGCAATCTTCAAGACTATACCGAATTAGTGAACACGAATATTTTCAGAGTATACATGGACGGCGACTATCAAGAACCTTCGAGTGACGATCTGCCTATGTTACCAATGGTCGAGGAAGTTAACGACTGCCGTTGTACCGTCATGTAGGCTAACACCATCCATTGGGGCGCCTCATAAATTTCCTCTTCGTCGACCGACACGATTTGTGTATTAAGCTAATCTGCGCAGCACTATTACTACGTTCGTTTTGTCATGTCTCATTTTCCTTGAATGTCATATAAACCTATTTCAAGTTTTTGCGTGTAATGCATGTATGTGTGGTCTGCTCATTTAATTAACATCATGTCTTGTGATTTCTCGGCGTGACAATCGTATTCTGAGGACGAACAGCGTATGTCGCCATGTTCGATCGTATATCTAATCCAGATATTTTCAAAAATATACAGTATTGTCGATATGCAGCTCAAAAAGGGTTTTCTCAGCTGTATATGTAGGACTGTATAAAGTGCACGAATGTTTTCTTTTAATGTGCGGTACGTTGTTGTTATTATTTCTATTGCACGGACCTGCTCCGTACATTGCCCGTACAGAACAGATGAAATAACTGAAGATTGGCATTTATTTGTTATCAGTAATCAGTAATTAGTAACGGCATCGATATTAATTAATTATGAAACGTAGTCTGCCATATGTGGCTTTTGAGATGCATTGCAAAGTTACCAAATTTTACTGTCGTGCCTGTGATAAGAAATATTGCAGTATTTGAAAACAGTGCTAAGAGTAGCCAATGTAATTTAGTGGTTAGCGTACTGCACTGTCAACCGATCGAGTGAGGAGGGTTCAAATCCTTGCCAAGGGAGAGCATGTTCTTTTCGATATTTCGGATTACCCGGTCATTATATGTCAAGCCTAAGATAACTATCGTCGCTGAAACTTCTTACCTACAGATGCCTGTAGCCTCTCTTAAAGAACTGTTCTTCTTTTCCCCCTCCCCCTCCTCCTCCCCTCCTCCTCCTTCTTTTTCATCTTCATCATCATCGCCTTCTTCTTCTTCTTCTTCTGTTTCTTTTCCTTCTTCTTCTTCTTTTTCTTTTTCCTTCTTATTTTTCCTCTTCTTTTTCTAAATGCTTACAAAAATGAATTTTTAAGGTTGCTTTTATGTGAAGTCATTTGATGTTGTTGCCTACCATTTCTTTGAAAATATCAGAACATATAGATTTGAAATTAAACCTTAAAACTACATGAGCTTAAGAAGACCCATCCGTGCCTGAAGTCTATTTTGCCTTTACAGTTTACATTGCTTAGCATAGAAATTTGTCACTAAGATTCATTGCAAAAGGTTTAAGTATTAAAACGGCGAATTTACATCATTTTATAACTATCCGATTGCTTAGAACGTATATAATAACATAAAATATTTCGAAAACCCACTATTTTTAAAACTGAACTTTCTAAATTATATTTATATGAATAGACCCTAAGGTTTCCTGTAAATTTTCAGCATTGCACTACATCTGACCACAATTAACTTATTCACCCAGTTTAGACATCTGATGAAACTGCCTCTCCTAGTTTAATATTTGTGAAATAATCGCGAAAAAAATACCGTAACCATATGTTAAAAAGCTTTGAACTCCGAATTGATCCAACGTCAAAACCGAGTTGTTTGAAAAACTTTTGCGTGATGGCTTGATCAAAAAACGTTTTGCACGGTGAACAGATACAGTGAGATATTTAACCGAGTTTCAATTTTAAACTGTAATATACTACGTTATCTGTCGGTGCTAAGTAGCTGCTGCACATCGTTCGTTGCGTTGTATACCTGTTGTGCTTTTCATCAACGGTGCGTGTTGTTTGTGGCCAAATTTGATGGAATTTCAGTGCCGCTTCCTGTGTAAAAGTAATTTGCCTAAACTTATACGGTATAAGTGTATCCATGTTAAGATTCTTTAACGACGAGAGCATACTAAAAGCGACTGGGAAACCAATGCAGCTCGTTGTTAAAGTGTTAAAAGGTCATATAGCCGCCAAAATGATTTGCATTTAGTGAAGGAGAAGGCTATGCAAAATATTCTTTAAAAATGCGCGATAATTTTGCTGAGTATGTTTTACTTGGTTATGTATTCCTCTCTGCAGGTGACAGGTCACTGTTTTATGATAGGGTCTACTATCTAACTAATAGGTTTCTTTGTTCGGATACGTTTTAACCCAAAGAGCTTTTAAATAGTTACAGCTGTGTGGAAATTGCTGAAATGATATACACTTGTAGCTGCTACTATTGAACACCACCTTGTCAATATTGGGCCACATGGTAGTTGAGTGGTTAAAGCGCTCGCCTTGCAAGGCAGAGGGTATGGGTTCGAGCCCCCAGAGACGGTTACTGTGTAGGAACCTCGAGCAAGTCCTTCACTCACAATTGCTCAGCGCCATCGATTGATGCTTGGTCATTAGATAGTGGCGCTTAATAAATGCATAACAATTATATAATTTAGCATTTTTAGAAATTCAACTACTTCTTTTAACAGCAGAAGTCAATGTTAAGACTGTACTTTTCAATGATTATTTACATTACCAACGGCGAAAGACTGCGTAACAATAGTCGATTATGAAGCTAAATGCACGCCAAATCTTTAACTCAGTTAAAATGCTTCTAGTTATGAAACTTTTTATGAAGACAACAGTTGTCTTTAAAAAAGTATATTTTGTAAATATTAGTTTGTCGGTTTAAAACTTCAAATGATTTATATATTATAATTATAATAATATAAAAAGAAAGTGAATGCTGAAAGATAGAAAGGTATTAAAGAAAACAATGGAGTCGATGGATATTCGATACATTTATGTGGTATACATATATATGCACTTGTAAATACTACTGACAATACATTTATTTTTACTTGATCATTATGGGCCTTATGGGCCTTTAACTTTTAAATGACTTTATTAACTACTGTTCGCTTTTTGAATATTTCTTAAATTAAAAAGTTTACATTGTGCACACGTTCCTGTAAGTGTCGACCTGATCATAGTAAACGTCGCCTAGAGATGCATGAAATTAGAGTTTCGATTGTGATTTATGGCTGAATCTCTTCACTAAAAAATATTTTGTCATTCTTTTGCGTAAACTTTACTTATTTATTGGCATGGGGAGAAGGGGTATTTTGCACAGGTTTCTTTCCTTCTCTTCTATAAACGGGGACATTAAATGGCGTGGAGTCCATTCAAAGGAGCAGAGGCGGTGAAGGTCCTGACCCGATCCATTCATTGAAAAATGAGTAAGGCGAGGCCATACACAGCCGCTATAGAAAAATCCGCCTGTACTTTTACATTTCCGTGTCTGCCCAGTGTCTTCTTTCCCAACCTCTTCTGTACGGTTCTTGAGTTGCTTATACTTAAATGATTAAACCTATTGTATGTTCAAACTATGTCATGAATGCCTATAGCGTCATCTAAACTGGAAAGCGAGACAGGGAAGTAGTTGTTTACAGAAACTTACGATTCTCATTTCTTTCATCAGCCGTTATACATACACATATGCATACATACATGCATAGGCCTACATATATAGGCCTACTCACATGCATGCATAATTGCATATATATACATACATACAATGATGAAATTATGAGTATTCAATTACAATTAAATTTTATCATTTTATCATTACAATTATTATTAATTTTCCATGATTACATTCACATTTTAGAGCTACACCTTACCAAGTTTTATCCGATGCCGAAACGTTTTTCTTTTTTAAAAAAACGCCTCAAAACTTAACTTTTTTAATTTGGCTTACGACCATCGAGTCATTTAACTGCTCTTCACCTGGCGACTGACTAACCGCGCCTCAGATTCGCATTTCTACGTGGCTTTGCGCGCGTTAAACATTTTCGTACGACTACTACAACCACCATCAGCATCACCACTACTACTACTATTACTGCTACTACCACTACTACTACTACTACTGCTACTACTACTACTAATAATAATCATCATAATTCGGTGGCTTTTCATGGCACTTTAGTCGAGCAGGACCCAAAGGAGATGTAACCATTCCGGAACAACCTTAGTTTTCTTTTTCCTCCTGACAAATTTTTGTGACGCCCGAGGGATCATGTATACCTCGGCCAAGATAATAATAATAATAATAATAATAATAATAATAATAATAATAATAATAATAATAATAATAATAATAATAATAATAATAATAATAATAATAACGCCAGGAGCAGCAGCAGAAATGGCAGCCACCAGGAAGACCACAAAATATGCAGAAATCCCCACTACCCACAATTTTATTCCAGTGGCACTGGAAACCCTGGGTCCCATTAATGCTCAGGGCAGGGAGTTCTCATCAGAACTAGGTCGGCGTTTGACCATTGTTTTCGGGGGATCCGCAGGAGACAGCTCGCCTCTTTCAGCGTCTTTCAAGTTGCACGCAACAATTTAATGCCGTTGCATTTCGGGGCACTTTTACACAATTGACCGGTGAAGATGACCGTTAACTCCAGAACAACAAAACTCCAGATAGTTTCTAAGAGCCTGAGGGATTATTTTTACCTCGGGCGATTTAAAAAAAAATAATAATCTAGTTGTGTCCCAGAGCTGGTGCACTGTCGAGTTCGAAGTTAACGTTCAGCTGTACGCATGTTACATCATCTGGGTCAGTCATGTTTTGCTGCATCGTTTCTCCGTGACCGGCAGCGCTGCACCTATGAGTAGGCTTACCTTGTACCATATCATTAGGACGACGTCGTTGGGGATTTCTCAGCATTCGAGTCTAATTGGCGGGACACATGCTACTCTTGAACGCTGAAAGACAAGTCGTCTCTGCTTCGAAAAATTCTAATCAGCAGCTGAACACGCAGCAGTGCATCAAAATTCGGTCCAGACACACGCTACCTCTGATACAACACGATGTCGCCACTCCTCTTGATTCCTAACTAATGAAGATCGATTATTGGCAACGCCGAAAGTCTCTGTTCGTCGCCAGCGAGAATACATGTTTGGGCAATTGTTAAATCTCGTATATACAGTCAGTTACAGATTGGAACAACGGACCTTTAACCGTTTGTAAAACAATGAAGGTTCCGACACGAAATACTTGAGAACAATAGAATTAACGGCAAGGCTGCATTAAGGCCCCGCAGGCATCCAACACGTACGGTACCGTAATCGTAACCGCAAACTTCAAATTTCTGAAGTTAAGCAGCCAAGCAAAGCACCAGCTTACTCACTAGCGCTGCGTCATATCAGAAGGGTTGTCGAGAGATATGTCAAGTAAAGAACCGAGCTTATTTGCTAGCAGCTATAGAGAGACCAGAGAATACATTGAATAACGTGTACATACGTTGTTATAACATTTTGAATCTTATATATCCGTGGCTCCTTGGTTGTGTTGATACACATGTTGATATACGACGCTGTGTAGGCCTACGAGCCTTTCCAAGTTGGGTTACCATCGGCGGAATTTCAAGTCATTTTCTATTATTCAACAGATGGCGGAAGCCACAGTCTGTTTCTCAGAAGTAGTCTTTCAGTTCTTCGAAGCCGTAGAAAGACACCGTAGCTCAGGAAAACCACTAATGCAGTTTATCATGTTTATGATAATATTTAAGTTGTTTTGCTTTGTGGCTAAATGGTGTAGAGTGTAGACACATTTTCTTAATAGGATGAGGCAGCGATAAGGCAGCGGTTCAAACGGTGGTACGCGTATAGTGGTACGCCAGGTGTCGCTAAGTGGTACGCGAAAAAATTCAAACATTTTCTGAGTTTATGTCCATCTTTCTTTGATTAGCTATTGAGTATTGAAGTCTGTACTGTACGTCCACTATGCGCTTCATTTTCTTTAAATTTTACATGAGTTTATGCCAATCTTTCTTTAACTGCAAGGGGACTTTGCGCTGGCCTGTTGTTTCTGATCTTAACTTAATTTGCTGATGGAACGCCAACATTCGATTTTTACCTGGTGGTACAATAAAAATAAAGTTTGAAAACGCGCTGGACTAAGGGTCTGTGGCATGTCTATCGTAAGCCTACGAGTCTGTGCGCTCCCGGGAAAAGACAGTATCCGATTCAGAGAATCTGGCTCATGGGCTGTTTGCTTGCAGAATAAGGGCCCACTCTGCTGCTCACGTCGCGAGTCACACTGAATTGGGATAAAGTGGAGATACGGCGTCCGTGGCTTCGTCGAGATAACCCACTTTTTGAACAATGCCAATCAATATTTTATTATTGTGCCGTCCCAGAGATCGCAGTCTCCGCCTAATTGTTTCGTGTATGTAAGAAATTGGTACCCCTCCACATTTTAGACCATAAGTTACGCCTCTGTATCCAGGGATACCTAAGTCTAAAATTCTGGAAGGCATCATTAACTGATCAGATTATGGGAACTCAACAGCCTGCAATTCTTGAACGCTGAAGCTAGCCTGTATAGGCCTAATCTACAGGAGAGCCTAAATCCAGGAAAGCCTAAAATGTCAAAAACTCTATAGCCTATAGAAGGAACAAGACAATTCATTTCTTTTTCAACTTTTATTGATCGAACATTAATAGACTTCATCGATCTAATCAATATAGACCGCAGACGAAAGTTCATCTGTAGCGGCGGTCGCTCGGATCTTCTCTATCTCCAGCCGAACGATGGACGGACGAATGGATCCGACGGAGGCCCCCGATGGGGTCTAGTGGTGGCGGCGTCGTCGGTGGCGGCGTCCGTGGCTTCGTCGACGGCGTCCGTGGCTTCGTCGACGGCGGCTGCGTCGGCGGCTGCGGCTTCCTCGTCCGCGGCGTCTCCGTCTTCGTCGCGAAGGAGTCGTCGATCGCTCTCCATCGTCCTTGGTCGCCGCTGCTGCTGCCGATGCTCTCGGCCGAGCGCTGCGAGACCTCGACCTTCCTCTCACTGCGACGTCATCTCCCAGTTCTTCTTCCTGTTCACCCAACAACAAACCAAAACCCTTCCCTAAGAGAAATGCCATTAAGGGACTTACACCAAAATCTGAATTATTGCAGGTCAGTGTCTCAGCTAATCTGATTAGACAGAGACCTGCAGAATTAGTAATCTCAGATAAATCTAAAGAAATCCTATTTCAATCTAATTTAATCCGAAATTAATTAATCTAATAATAATTAATATTAGTGCTCCTATATAGGCAATTTTGCTTCAATAATTATAATAATAACAATATAAATCAAATCTAAATACTTTAACCTAAAGCCTAGGATTGCCCTGTTCTCTTGTAAGCTTGACCAGTATGCTTGCCAAAGACAGCTCGTCTTCGGCTAGCATCAGGTCAAACTTACCAGTTCCAGATCTTCGTAGTCCTCCATCTTGTTGTTCTTCCGATCTTCTTGCAGCGTTGATGGAACTGAGCGACTTACTCGACTCGGCCCCTTTATGGGCTTCAGCCGAAGAGAAACCAATCACAGCACAGCTCCGAAAACAATAGTTGCCATGGTAACCAATATTTAAATCGGTCGCTTTTAAGCACTTTCGGCCCGAGAGAAACCGTCCTCAGCCAATCACAACACAGCTCCGAACACAATACGTTGTCATGGGCGGCGATTTTCGCGTTTGTCTTCTCAATTCAGAAAACGTACGTCATTCAAACACCACGACAAAGTTAGAGCAGAAGTTATGCGCTGGCAAGTAGGTCATAGTTGGGGCCTACAGCGGTCAGTGAACTCAGTTAAAAGGCTTAATTGTATTTTGTTATTCAAAACCACGGTCCGCGCGATCCAACGGTCCCTGTTTGCAGACACCATCGTATCATGTTTGAGAGTGAATGCATCGTGGTAATTGAGCGTTTTAATCGGGTTTCTTAATTGTGATTTCTGAAATGAAGACAGATACAAGCAAGCCACGCCTTAATCTGTTCCTAAGAGTTATCGAAAGAAGAGATTTAATGCTGGCTTAGGAATTAAACCATGGGCGGCGATCCCGGGGGATCGAGGGGGACAAGACTCCCCACCTTTCAGAGTGGGGGACACACCGTGTATCGGACCCCCCCACATTTTTTGAAGAAACACCAAAAAAAGTCAACAGTTTTTCGACCTCTTTTTTGACCAGATCAGTTCAAAACTCTTTTTTGACTAGATCAGTTCAAAACTTTTTTGACCAGATCAGTTCAAACTCTTTTTTTTACCAGATCAGTTCAAAACTATTTTTTGACCAGATTAGTTCAAAACTCTTTTGACTAGATCAGTTCAAAACTCTTTTTTGACCAGATCAGTTCAAAACTCTTTTTTGACCAGATCAGTTCAAAGCTCTTTTTGACTAGATCAGTTCAAAACTCTTTTTTGACCAGATCAGTTCAAAACTCTTTTTTGACCAGATCAGTTCAAAACTCTTTTTTGCAACGTCGCATGTGTGGGTTAGATCAGTTCAGAAGTGCCCCCCCCACCTGTTAAACAAGATCGCCGCCACTGGCCAGTCCCAAGCCTGGATAAAGGAGGAGGGCGACGCTAATCATCTTTCTTATGACACAACGTCGTTAAGCAGCAACTATATAACTGTGAAACAGTAGCCGACTGGTTTAGGAGCTCGCCTTGCAGCGTCGCATGTGTGTGTTCGAATCTCCTCTGAAACGGCTTCGGTAACAGATGGTTGTATTCTCCTGGAGACCAAGAAACACACGCGAGTAAGTTTCGTTTTCCTTGTAATGTCATAAATCAAACCGCGCAGAACCTTTCTCTGGGCCAGAGTTGTAACTATCGATTATCACTAAGAGAAATGCGTCACAATTATACACTGAATGTCAACTAGAAAGCTGACGTTTTCCACAGCCTGCTACGTAGTATCTTACCAGATCGGATGCTCACCTATAAGCAGTCTGATCTCGGAGACTGCATAGGAAAATGTATACATACTCTTTCTATTATGATAGATTGTTTTAGATACTGTTCCGTTTGACCGACCGTGAAATGCTCCGCTTAACTGCATGCGTAGTAGGCCTACTGTTTCGTCAGAGTACATATATACTTAGGTCGCCATGGACGTTTGACTTTTGAGAGATTCACTAAAGATGCTATATATATATATATATATAATATATATATATATCAAGAACTCAGAGTAATCATATATATATGTATATACATATGGCATCGATGGCTATTTATGCCTCATTAGAACATGGATATTGCGCCTAAAACTGCTAAAAGGCGCTCAATGCTAACCTTTAGCAATTCATTAAGTACGAAGAGTTTCTGCAGCGATGCTAAAACGGCGGAGAAGTCATCATATATTATATATGTATATATATATATATATATATGTATACATATATATGTATATATGATAACTATGAGTTCATATATGAGTTAAGTCCGGGGCGCCCGCAGGCTTAAAAAATTGGAGTCACAGCCCTCTCGTAAACAAATAATATGGCCTCTTGCCCGCTTTGCTACCACAGATTATATAAGTACGAAAATTGAAATAGCTGCCATAGATAGGCCTAGTGAGTAGTGACAAGCGTATACCGAACAAAATTCAATTTAGATAACATCTAATGCTTTAACATGCCGTATGGTCGTTTAACAAAAATATCGATGCGATGCCAATTCCTTGTATGGATTTGATTTGGTGAGTAGATGCACGTCCGCCCAGTGCGTCACGCTGCGGGCGCCCTTGGTTAAGTCTCTTGATTACGTCACGCGGTCTGATTTAGGAACTCGTTTGATTGCTAATTATTATAGTGTCCACAGCGTGGCTAAATTAAGAACACAGGCATGCAGAGTGTAATCTGTGCCTCCTGTGTTGTGTGTTTACATTCGGTTCCTTTCGGCGTTGATTAGTGATTGTAGTCGATGAAAATTAATTATTGAACCGTTGTTCCTCAAACAGCAACAGTTGACTCTGCACCCTTTGGTGGCAGCTGCAGTGCAAACTTTATTCCTGCCATCGGTGTGGGTGTGCGCTATTTATACCACATTTGTGCTGGTGGACATGATTGCGCGTTTAATTCGATTGTGCATGGTCACCAGACACTTCTGTTAGCTTTTACTGCTCTATTTCTACTAATGAAAATTACTATAATTAGGTCATCCAACCTAATAATTTCGGTGTACGCTCTACTCTGAAGCTTTCTTGCAGTTATAAATCAGGGCAGGATCTACATGTATAGGCTCTATAGGCCCGGGCCTAGGGCGGCTGTATCTTGGGGCGGCATATACGCCGACCTTCAATTTTTTAATTAAGTAATAATTGTTTTGGAGACACTATAACGGGGGCATATCGATAAAATTAAATAAATTAGAATAAGTGAAACCCTTGAATTGATATAAAATATATTATAAACGTTAGAAATCCAAAGAATCTCAATAACATGAGCATCCATGCAAACCAATTCCCACAGTTTGACGCACTGTTCGCGTGACAAGGTCTGATAGGTCTGCGTAAATAAGGTCATTGGAAAATCCCCGATCTCTGTGCTTGTATTTGTGTCAAGGGGCGGCATTCATTGTGGGCCTATTGTAGGCAGATGACTATTAAATCCGCCTCTGGCAGTTATATCTTTACGCGTGTGTTAACGTCTATGTATCTGTTGCTAGACTATTGTTATTAGCGCTCCTGATGCTGTCCAGTCTCCCTTCTTCGGCATCATCAATGTTATAGTAAACATCATCATCATTAACTCTATAGTAAATATCATCATCATTAACGTTATAGTAAACATAATCATCATTAACGTTATAGTAAACATAATCATCATTAACGTTATAGTAAACATCATCATCATCATCATCATCATCCTCATCATCATCATCATCATCATCATCCTCATCATCATCATCATCATCATCATCATCATCATCATCATCATCATCATCGTCGTCATCATCATCATCATCATCGTATAGTAAAGATCATCATCATCGTAATCGTTGTCTTTGTCACCATCATCATCATTACGTCATCATGCCTTTATAATCTCTATAATTGTCTGTAAGATGTGGCGTCGTGTGATTTGTTGAACCTATGGCTGATTTTGCCTCATTAGAACCATAATATGGCACCTACTAAAAACTGGTCAAAGGCGCTCATTGCTAACCTAAATGGTTTAGTAATTCATTAAGTACGAAAAGTTTTTCTGCAGGCAGGAGATGCTAAAGCGATGGAGAAGTCTCCGTGAGCAAGCTCCCGCAAACACGTCTAACCAAACCCAGACATCACTCTTTTCACTTGCTTTTCCTTACTGTTACATAGAGGTAGCCAGAATTTCATAATATTTACATTTACTTCTATCTTCACTATTGTTTAACTGTTGATCTCTTTCTATACATATAGTCGGCGGCTTGGCCTTAGGAATAGAGAGCAACACGATTAATTAGATTAATTACATTATCTATAGATATGGCTTATTTTTACCTCAGTGGGTGGCCACTGCACAACCCCCTCCTTGAGATTAGCAACCGTGTCATCATGATACATCGCATCACTAAACATATTTAATTCATACTAGAACGAAGAAGAATAGGCGAATTTCATTTAATCTTTATTGTTTAACCTCAGTTACATCAACTTGTGAATCGGTCTAAACACTGAAACGCTCCGAAACATTAGAAACGACAAAAGATTATTGTTAGGTCTGCAGAAACTGTTCTATCGCGTTCACGGAATACTGTACACGTTATTTACAAAATATTAATTACAGATCGAAATAACTAAATCTGTCGCTCTAAAGAAGTGGTGCCCATAGCAACGCTCAACCGGGTAACCAAATAATCACTGTCGCTTGCAATCAAACATATTTTCACACGAGGTAACCCTGCACTTTCTGACCTTCTGAACAAAGTCGAGCATCAAGATTTGTAAGCAGCTTCAATTATCTATTAAGAAATGCAGAAGATAGGGGTATACTCTTAATTCTCGGAATCTACGGATTACACCAGCTTGGCTGGAACTTTCATATCTTGTCTAGCAATGATGTCTGACAATACATTAGAACCGTTGTAGCTTATTCCAGAGATGTCACATGAAGATCAGATCAGAGTTCGGCTACCGGAGGGACCAGAGAGATAAAGAGAGATAGATAGAAAGAGACAGAGAGAAACAGAGAGAGAGAGACAGACAGACAGACAGACAGAGACAGAGAGCGTAAGCAGACTAGGATAATGAAAGTCTGAGGCTGAGTAACGCGAGAAAAGGTAAACTGTACGTCGATATATTACAAACTACTTTAAACAAAAGTCGTCGAAAGAGAGGCTCTGGGTTGAAGTATCTTGTTTTTTTGCTTAAGCTTCTTGTAGGCACTAGAATTCGAATTGGGAGGCAGAGGGAGGTTTACGTCGACCTAATGTAATAACGAAATAAACCGTTGTGCCACAGTCTCATTCTTTTCACTTAGGGTGGCTAAGGAGACATACAGTCCACCGGCTTTTGAACACCCGAACACGTTATTCTAAACTGAGAAAAGTACAACTGAGAAAATAAAGCCAAGAGTAAATTTCTGTGAAGGTTGCTACGACCGTCTAAGATATAATAATTATTCACAGAACACGTGAGGAAAACTTATTAGTCATTCTCATTTACGTTAAAATTAAAAGACAATTTAAACAGCAAGTATTTTCCTATTAATCTCATATAGTAGTTGCATCAGAGAGGGAGTGAGAGAGACAGACAGAGACAGACAGAGAGCCAGTGAATAAGTTTGAGTGCGACTAACGAACTTGCGCAACGAACTCAAGATGACTGGCCGCGAAGTAACAAAAGTTTTAACAATATACTGTCATTCTAGAGTAATATCTTACTGGTTTGCATGAACCTATAGTCGTAATCGTAAATGTAAAATTTCCAAAGTGTCAGCCTAATCTCAAGAGAGATTAGGCGAAGATCCCAGTCCGGGTGCCAGAACCACCAAAGAGAGGAAGCAGAGGATCTGCTAAGGGGCGGGTTTAATTGAGGACGAAAAAGCTTAGAAGGCGAAGGATCGGATATATTGTGGAAGGAATTCTTGAAGAGTTGGGACAAGAATTATTGTCATAGCTAAACTTTATCACAAAATGACTGCAGAGAAAGGTTTCCTTTAGGAGTATTGAGGAATGAGAGTAGGGAACGTCACTGAATTTACAGATTGTGATTAGTTTCACAAATTTCTACTCGATTATCGACAAAATGATTCAGAATCAACATTCGTTCTCCGGTGCTAATGGTCTAGACCTATAGACCATTATCATACTACAATCCGAATCTAATTCTCTGAGAGTCATAATTATGTAGTTCGAACTGACTAGGTTTAAAGCGGATAGGTCTGGCTACTTCTAAGACGATGCCTTGTAAGATATTAGATGGTTTAAATCACAAATAAGCATTGGCCTAATGACAAAATATGCTTACCCTAGTGGAATTAAACGAACGCGTTTTGATTCTTTCCAGCAAAACCTCCTAATCAGTTCTTTAAGCTGTTCAGCAGAATTGCGATTTTTAATTCGTTTCCAACCAATTATAAATAACACCTTGCAAAATTAATGCTCACTAACATCAAACAGTTTCTATTTTGCTTAATTTTCTTCTGCTATTATTTACATAACTCCGATTCATAACTTAATAGGTGTAAGTTTCGTTCTGTCTCAAGTCAGGATAACAGGTGGAAAGAGGTCTGCGCTGGTACTGCAACCCAGTCACGCAAAACGCCTTAGCGACGAAATAACGCGGATCATTCATTCTCAATGATTACTGGAGACGGCGTGCTATCCGAAACGCAGACCTACTACACATGATGGACAAGCTTATTTATATGGCGACAGCATCTGATCTCATGCATCAAACGTTACAGCCAAGAAGTGTACATTAAGAACTTTTTCAAGGTCCCTATGCAGTAACCATTTTGAATGATCGCTGAAGTCGGGTGCTTCACGTTGCAAGACAAACGCTCAACCAGTGAGACGCCGTATGAGTAGCAGTCAAGCACAGTTATTTCGCACATAACCACACAGTTAGCTGGTGTCGTGACCTTTCGTAAGCAAATGTTTCTGTTGACGATCTCACTACACAGAAGTACTCTCTAGCTGGACAATCGTTGAACGGGCCTGCCGTGCTGATTTATGTTAAGCGAATGCATCAAGAAGGTAAAAATGATCAACGCCGTTTGCAAGCAACCGACTCGAAAGTTTGGCGAGTAGGATATTTTCACGTGTATAATATATACGCGGCTGAGGCGCTGAAACTACAACAGTTCGAAACTCGTTTACCTTTTCCTAACGGTTGCATGCACGAGTAATCTCTCATTCGCGTCAGTTGAACGTAAACAGTCGCAATTCTAACACGGTTGAGAGCAGGAAAGAAGAAAAAGTCCTACGCTTTCTGCCGAATGCCTCTAGGGCCATACCATGTAGCATACTCCAGCTTTCTGGATCACTTAAGTTCCGTAACATTGCGTTCGGTTAGTACTTGGGTGGCTGACTCTCGCAAGATGAGCAAGCGACACTTATGTTTAACACCAGAGTGAAGAACCTGTATGAACTCCGTGTTACTACTCTTGATAAGATGTTCGCTATATGGTACCTGGCTAATTTGGTACCAGAGTCGTCTGAAAGCACAACAGGGTCCTCCGACGCACCGGTCCTATATCACGGATATTGTTCCTCGCCCTTTGCCTACTTAAGGACGTTAGCGTAGGTATACGAATCTATACTTTCTACTACAATGGACTGCGCTAGGCCTTTCTTTGTAGGACCAAAAAGCAACTTCGTGTAGCAAAGAGTCTCTTGTCTTTCAAGTTTAAAAGAATTTTCGGGAAAATGTTCGTTTTCTAAGCCCCTATTTCTTAGTCCTTCGTTTTCTCAGACTCGGTTCGTATTCACCTTAACTCAGTTTCACTATACATAGACTGCAACTGATCCGTCTTTGTTATCTCCTTCGTCGATTTAATTGTTCCTGTTTATGTCATAAATCTACTCTGTCCTATGACTAGTCGTTACCTCTCGAAATCCACCTCCATATATCATTCCTCTGCAGTAGTTTCTTCCTCTTGTGTCTCTATGCTTTTCTCTTTATATCGCTCCGCTGCTCGGCCTATATATATATGCGTCTCAACACACGTTTTATATAGCTTCCTTTTTGCGAGATCTCCTAGTCTCCATCTGCTACCCGTAATCTTTGGTTCTCTCCGTGTTTACTCTCTCTCCCGATCATCCATTATACTCCAGTCTTCGCATGCTTAGGGTTTCCGGTCGATGCTGTTAGCGGACTTATCGAGACGTCCGTTGGAAACGGCGTACTTGCTGTTGAACGTCGTCAGTTCGGTCAGCTCGATGGTGTTGGCGCCGAGGAAGCGTCGAATGGAGTCTTTGCAGAAGACTCGCAGGAACAGGATCTTCAGCTCTCGCCGAAACAGGCGACCCGTCAACATATAGATGTAGAAGTTTCCGACGTAGTGCGACATCCCGATTTCCTGGATGACGATACGGGCGTACCAGTAGGAGAGATGGTTCTGCCACGTTACGTCCGTTTCAACCATTTCGTCCGTTATGCAAGGATCTCCTGCCGGGAACGTAAAGTACACGGCGTAGCAGACCGTGACGGGAAGCGTTGAGAAGATCAGGTAGAACGAGACTACGAGTAGGGTGAGCGTCGTGGCCGACTGTCCAGTGCCCTTCTGCGACCGACCCTGTGCGGGCTGCGGCACCCTCATCATCGAGTCCTCACGGTCCGTCATTCGTTTTAACTCCTTCAGGACGAGAATGTTGAGTATTAGTATAACGACGGGTACTACGCCGAACACCAGGAGCTCCGTCACCCACGACCATACGGACCACAGCGAACTCTGGTAGTTCACGAGGGCCTCGTCGCGGACGGAACACTCGCCTTTCGTGAACGTCCAGAAGTATCCTTGAATGGAGTTGAGCGTCAGCGTAAAGCAGACGAGCGACACTATCACGATGATCGCTCGCTTCGTGTTACAGTAACGTTCCCTCTGGAACGGGTGACATATCGAGATGTAACGTTCAACGGTGAACCCGAGCACTAGCAACGGGCTGAGGTGTTGCGCCGAGATGTACAGTATCGGGAACATCTCGCACCAGACGGGCTGGTAAAGAGTCTTGACGTCCCACGTGTTCTGCAACTCATAGCACAGGTGGAGTATGAGAAAGATAAAGTCGTTGAGAGCCAAAGCAGCAAGGTAGCATCCCGAGGACGGTCTCATACGCGGCTGTATCCAGACGAGGAACGCTAAGAGGTTTCCCGGGAACCCGACTACGTACCAGAGGGGCGTCAGGTATTTCTCGATGACGACAGCCATTGGCCGGTGAATGATCAGAAGGGCCAGGTTGGTCATTCGTTCCAGGATCGGTTGACATGGTTCCGTCGAGTTGACCGTCGTGTTGTTCAAGAAGAAGGACGACGGGCTCGTGTAATTCATGGTTCAAGTTCAGTCTGAAAGGACAAAGTCAGTGTAAGTCTACTGTAAGACACCGATACACCTCAAATATAAACACGGATTATAATATTTATATAACCACGGGCGTCATATAGGCCTCATCACAAAAGTATGTTTTTAGGCCTTGACAGATTTCATAAAAGGCTCTATATAAATGTTCAGATTTAGATACGTACAGATTTTATATTATCATGAACGTAATAGAATGTTCTCTTTCGCTAAAATCATTGGGCTGGGATCGTCCCCGAGTAAATATAGCTGAAAGAGAACAACAAAAATGTTCGGTCTCAACATGTCTGCGCGATACTACCAGTGGAAACCCTCTCCAACTACACAATCGTTCGTATACAGAGTAATTAATTAGTCGCTCTTTTAGAACTATAACTTTAGTTAAGCCAAGCAGAAGTGACGAACTAGCAGGAAGATTCCTTGCGAGAGATAGGATAATGTTTATGTATGTATGTACGTCAGTATGTCTGCAAACATCTATGGACCTGAAATAATGTTTGTCAGACGCTTTAAAGAACCTCTCAAAGTCGCTGGCTTTTGCCTATCTCTGCAGAGAGAGAGAGAGAAAGAGAGAGAGAGAGAGACAGACAGACAGACAGACAGACAGACAGACAGACAGACAGAGAGACAGAGAGACAGAGACAGAGACAGAGACAGAGACAGAGACAGAGACAGAGAGAGAGAGAGAGAGAGAGAAAAAGAGAAAGAGAAAGAGAGAGAGAGAGAGACTGACAGACAGACAGACTGACAGACAGACAGACAAAGAGACAGAGACAAACAAAGAGACAGAGACAGACAGGAAAGACAGAGAGATATCTCTGCAGAGAGAGAGAGAGAGAGAAGTTTCCCACAGAGATATAGAGAGACAGAGAGCGAGACAGAGAGGGAGACAGAACGACAGAGAGAAAGACAAAGGCGCAAGCATAAAGAAGACGCGGAGAGAATAACACAGTCCGTGGGATAGACAGGCGTATAAGGGCATCTTTGTATAAAATACACCTGTACGTGCCTGAAACATTTCTAAACCGCCTTAATGAACACCTTAAAAGGTCAAACAAATAGCTCGAGTACTAAAGGTTCATGACAACCTTTGTTTGCATCACAGACACAACAACAGCAACAACAACAACAACAACAGTGAAACAATAAGATAGCGTCTGCAGCCTTAAGTGTCCATAACGTAGAGACCTATTTGCGGCTGTGCGCCGAGTTTCGAACCCAGGCAACAGTTCTTCGTTCAAGGTCAGAACGCGTGTGACTGCATGCCTTCAACCTTACAATAAGCGACAATCGTCTGGCCTACGAAGATGGCACAGGTCCTAAAGGAATGCGAAATGACCGAACGTTGACATACTGTAGATCTCGACGATTAGATTTTCAGAACATCGTACATTGAGCGACGAGACTGAATAGCTGCGAGGTCAACTATTTGGCGAGGGGTTTGAATGGCCTCTGGGAGGTCTTCAAAAGGCTGCTTCCGTGATGTTGCTCTCTGTCCCTGTCTGTCTCTGTCTTTCGCTGTCTGTCTGACTCTGTCTGTTTGTCTCTGTCTCTGTCTGTCTGCCTGTCTATGTCTTTTGCTGTCTGTCTCCGTCTGTCTCTGTCTTTCTCTGTCTGTCTGTCTCTATCTGTTTGTCTCTGTCTCTGTCTGTCTGCCTGTCTATGTCTTTCTGTCTGACTCTCCTCTCTATGTCTGTATCTGTCTGTCTCTCCTCTCTCTGTCTATATCTGTCTGTATCTGTGGCTGTCTGTCTGTCTGTATCTGTCTGTGTGTCTATCTGTCTCTGTCTCTGTCTCTCTCTCCGCTCTCTAGACCTTCAAAGGATTGCTGCACTTAACTTACTTTCCCTCATCAGTTCACAGTCAGCATTTTATCAGACTTCTTAGGCTTTCAAAATGTAGGCCTATCAGAGAAACTGTTGAAACTAAAAAACTACACTCCGAGGTGCAAATCGATGAGCTGCGACCCTTTCAAAGCTATACGTTGCATCTTTTTAGCCTTCAAAGCTACCATCATAATGTAGTAGCTCAAAAGATGCGCACCTGAATACGAAATCAGTGCCCTTCAGCGACAGTAATGCAATGCAAGAATTGTGCTCTTCAGAAAACATTAATTGCCCATGAAAGTTATCGAACTGCGGTCGGAGGTGTTGGTATAGGACGTTTAAAGATACAATAATGTTAAGCATCGAAATCGATTAGTACACGTGGATAATTAAATGCAATGACTTGTATGCACGGCGCCTTCTGTCTTTCGGAATGCACATAAATAAAGCAGGGTCGAATCAAAGTATCAACAGGCTGAATGTTGAAGCCTTTATATAGGCCTAAATCTACCTTAACAGATCAATAAAACAATAGAAATCTACCTCAATCTATATCAATAAAATAATAAAAAAAAATACCTCAACAGATATATGAATAATACAAAATATACCTTAAAAGATCAATAAAATAAAACAAATCTACCTTTACAGATCAATAAAATAATGGAAATGTACCTCCACAGTTCAATAAAATAATACAAATCTACCTCAACAGATCAATTAATTAATTGAAATCTACCTCAACAGATCAAAAAATAAATAGAAATCTACCTCAAGAGATCAATTAATTAATTGAAATCTACCTCAACAGATCAAAAAATAAATAGAAATGTACCTCAACAGATCAATTAATTAATTGAAATCTACCTCAACAGATCAATAAATTAATAGAGATCTACCTCAACAGATCAATTAAATAATAGAAATCTAGCTTAACAGATCAATAAAATAATAGACATCTACCTCAACAGATCAATAAAATAATAGAAATCTATCTTAGCAGATCAATAAAATAATAGACATCTACCTTAATATGTCAGTAAAGTAATACAAAACTCCTTAACACAACAATGAAATAATACAAAATATGCCTTAACCGATTAATAAAATAACAGAAATCTACCTCAACCGATCAATAAAATAATACAAATCTACCTCAACATAACAGTAAATTAACACAGGTCTACCTATGCGTAGCGATTTGCATTTACAACGTAATCTGACCAAGACAAGCACGTGAAGTTGGCCAATTTATTTCTAAAACAATTCCCTACTCGTTATCGACTCGCCCGTTAATAACCAACCAGTTATCAGTTATGTCTACAAACGAGCTCTAAATTTAACCTACTCGTCTCGCGTTGTCTCTACAATGCATATCAGTGTCTGCCTCGCTCCTGACACTGTCGTCTACATACGCCGACATCACACAATTTACAAAGCCCATGACCGTGACCTACTTATGTTAACCGCAGAAACAGACTTCCATTGTCATGCAATGTAAATCGATGAAAACTGTAAACTAACTTTTTAATGCAATATAATGTTATGAAATGCAACGTAATGTAAATAATTGTAATGTAAGGTAATGTAAAAACGTAGTTTATTCATTATAAGTATTTCTGAATTATTGTAGTCCTCAGATGTGCGGTTCTTGGGTTGAAGTATCATTCGCCATTGTATGCATGTATGTAAGTATGTATGTATCTGAGCAGCTATATTGCGCGTTTCTTCGAACTTCTCAAAGACTTTCCTCACTGGCTGCATGGCTTGAAAACGATCTGTCAGTTTCACATGCTACCGGATTAAAATCTTTGACGCAGAAGTGAAAGATAGTAGGCTAATTACTAATCTTCCATTGTAAGCTATATAAACTTACGCCAGGCAAAGCAAACAAATATGTAATATAATGTCATGTAAAGTAATGTAATATGGCTTGATGTTATGGAAGAGAAGCTAGACAGACATTAAACCAAACATTCAACAGAAAGTCAATGTAATTTGAAACAACGAGCAACTCTAGGGCTTGGCTTGCTCTGCTTCAGTGTGCACTTCTGAACTTTATAAGGAGGGCATTATCAAATTACAGTTGTATTGTATTGTGTATTGTATTGGCGATAGATTGTCGAATAATTTGGACGATGTAATTTGTAACCGGCGGATAAGAATGGCTGAGTTGTTTTCGTTATCTCGTTATTTTTAAACCACTTCATGTCATCGGTTCGTTAGAAGCGACACACGGCGACCGATTGCTAATGCATGTGTTTAATCTAGCCATCCTGTCATGTTAGCATGCTCACATGAAGCCCATATAGGAGCCATATTCGTGGGGCGTGGTGGCTGAGTGGTAAGTTCGGCGCCTTGTGACCGGAGGGTTGCAGGTTCGAATCCCACTCTAGCCGCTGCGTACGGACCTTGGGCAAGTCCTTCACTCGCAATTGCTCGTGGCGCTTCGGCGCGAAAATTCCGGCACAGTATCAAATGCTGTAGTCGGGAGCGCCTCTGAGTAGTAGTTTGACTTCGAGAGGCGCTATAGAAATATCCGGAATAAATATTGCACTGTATTGTATCTAGAAATTTATAAAGCGCCTCTCGCACTATTCAGAGGCGCTCTCAGCACAGATGCCCCGGAGAAACAGAAAAGCCTTTAGGGAACGCGAGACTGATGAGGAAAAGCCAGTCATTAGTTTGGCCCTGAGCAGAGGGGGGAAGGTCATTCCAGATCGTGGGACCCACTACAGCAAACGACCGGTGCTGGGCTAAGGCAGTTTTAGCCCTGGGAACGAAAAGATCAAGCCGATTCACAGAGCGCAATGAGCGAGAAGAAGATGCAGATAGCGGCTTTTGCAGATAGTTCGAGAGATATATGGGACACTATGGAGCCCACATGGGTCTCACATAATGCCCATGAACATGCTGGGGGGTTGGTTTCGATTTTCGGTGCAACGTAGAAGTGGAGAACTCGCTGTTAAGGTGTGTCGCCCACAATCAAAGGAAGCGCATCGCCTCGTTTGCTGTCTTCTGCAGGGTTTCATTCGAAAGATTCTTCAACCTCCGCAGACCCAAACATCGAGCACTGATTGTATTGTATTGCATTGTATTTACGAATTTATATAGCTCCTCTCACAGTACAACCTAATCAAAGGCGCTGATTTCGGTATTACCTTACCTTTGTTGGTGTCCGTTTAATGTTCTCGGTTCTTGAGAACCGCGCCCGATAACGCTCGATTAGGCGCATTAGAATTTGCAGTAGACTCTTTTAAAACACATCAGTGATTGATTTGTGAAAGGAGAGACACGCTTCATTGCACAAGTGTCGACGCCATTGAATGCAGTTGTTGAAGAACGTGCACAGAAAATCGAATCAACGGCTTCTGCTTGGCGTAGAAGCCGGACACAACGTATAGATGCGGTTAACTGTTGCGAACGAAATTCACCATCGACGTATACTTAATAGAACTGCCATGGACGAGGGAGGAAAACTAAACAGCCATAAATCATCTCGCGGGTATGCTATTCCGGTATTCCCCCTCTCGATTACTGGAAATACAATCGCAACACTGACAGGGAGGTCACTCAGTCCAACACGATAATCAATATTCGTCGAAATCCGATAGTTGGATCGTGCGACGCGAAGGCTCGTTATTCCGAGAAAGAGAGAAAGACTCAACAATAAATTGTGTTGTTTCATTTTGACAGGTTTGTTTGAGGTGTATGTTTAAATCATATTGCTTTACCTCGAAATGTGATTCACATTTCGAGGTAGAGATTATAGCGAAATCACTAGAAGACAAGACCACGTGCGCAGAGAGTCAGTGACAGATATATTATGCCGATCGTGCACTGATTTCCGATTGGCTCGCTGTGAACATTTGCTAAAACTCGGTCACTTTGATATTTTCTTATCAATTAGGTCAGAAATCAGAGGTGGAGCTTATCAGTTGAAAATCAGCCCCTTATAGTACTTTCTCGGAGTTCAGACCCAGTTCCTGCGTTCAATTCGTAAGAAAGGTTTGCCTTAGGCCTAATTTTGGGCTGGCTTCGGTTCCGGGACCTCAAGTGACCTCGACTATTAAAGTCCAAATGACTCAGGAATGCGGTTTTTTATTATTAGCCTAATTTCTATCGTGCCGATGTCTTATGCACAAAATATATATCAACAGATGGCGAACCAACACCAGACCGTAACGAGGTCAACATAGGCCACATTCAGGTCAATTTAAGTATAGTATTTTCATCAGCAAAATGTATATTCGATACTAATCCATTTGGGATGGTTGTGCGAACGATAAGGACTAGAGAACAAGCTAAAAAAAAGCAAGAAACTTCAAACAAGATACAAAGAAAGTCTATAATTGACGCCAAGATACATTTTGATTACAAGCAACCATCAAGAAGTTTACAGATCAGATTAAATTAGATTAGATTAGATGGTTGTAATATGATTTTGCTTTAGCAGATGGATTTCTCTTATCAAATTCACGCCTCTAAGTTCTGTAATCAAATCTAAAAAAAACGTCTATGAGTAAAATCAGAATCGTGAGAACAGAACTTGGCAAAATCCACGACTTATTCCAACACAAATCGAAAGACAGATTGCTAATAATCCGATAAACATAGACTTTTATCCCAGCCCTCAACGCCATTTGAGCGGACAGAAGCAGGAGGCGTGTTCCACATCACCCGCAGACAAGCGCCGTGTTAAATTAATTAAGTAATTGCTACATAATACATGGTTATGCGTCACTTACCTTATGTCTCAAATGTGAAGCTTGCAACGTCGCTACAACGAATCTCGAAGATCACTTGCATCTTGAAATGAAGCCCGCTCTACAAAGGAAGCAAACATTACTTCAAACATTACTACGAACATTACTACATAGTGGCTCTAAACTGATAGTACCAAAAACACCGTAAATGTAATGCAAACATATTAAATGTAACGTAAATCATGCACTGTAAATGTAACGTGAACGCATTGTAATGTAGATCATGCAATGTAGAATGCCGCAAACGTATTGTAGGCCCTAACGTAAATCATGCAATGTAGAATAATGCAAACGTATTGTATTGCAATGTAAATCATGCAATGTGAATGCATTGTAAACCTTGAGTCATAAAACACTCAACAACTTGTAACTTAATTTAGTAGTCTTTGATTTAGAAACTATCGATAACTGTTACAACATAATCCTAGAATATTAAAAATCGAATACGAAACATCGAACTAGAATTAAATATTTATAAACATGTCTCCTAACACGTTTTTATTCGGAACACTAAAAATTTGCACTCCACGCATTATCTCATCCAATAATATCTCGTCGAATAAATTGTTACATGGGTGTAATTAATATCGTATCTGAATATTTCATGTGATTCACTGTCTGTGCAACCCTGATGAAAAATCTGTTTCTAAATATCGCAAAGATGCATATTACAGCAATCAGTTACAGACGCAGTGGTTACAACGTGACAGTCCGTTCACCAGGAACCGCGCAATGACATGATTTAGTAACAGCCGCACGACCTATGTGTGGTAAACAGGCGAAAGCCACAAGAGCCATCTTCAGATGCACATGGGATCTCTAAAGGGCGCCCTGGAGAAAATGCATCACACGAAATTTATAGCACGAGCAGTACAAGAAACGTGGCCAGATTTTTAGATTCCGCGAAATATGGCTAACAGCCGGATGTAGCATACATCCCAGCTGTCCAATCAGCAGCAAGGGAATGACTACATCGTTCACATTACGTTCCAGCTGTCCAAGGCAGCTACAAGGGAATGACTACATTGCTAATATATCAGTTACACTGCATGGTTTACATTTTACATAAGCGGTGTTAGCATGGCGTTATCAGTTTAGTACGAAGAACGGATTAGACAAGATTTTATTAGATTATATTAGATCAGTCTCGTCTTCAGTGTCTACGTTTCTCAGGACTGTAATAGTGTAATTTAGTCTGGTAACTTCGATAGCGTCTTTATCTTAATGTACAAAGCATCAATCTGGAGCATAGAAAGTACGATAAAAGCAGCTTGTGCAGTTGCTTGAAGCGATTCGATACAAAGACAGGGTCAGGAGTTCAGGTCAATTCCCTGTTAATGACAACCTCGAAATTGCGCCTAAAAAAGGAAAGAATATCCAAGAGAACTTCCAGCCGCAAAGCAACAGCATTTATCTTCAGTTGCAATAAACGCTTTCATATTAACCATAAATAATGATTGTAATTCTGCTCATGATTGCCTATCAACGGAAGCCTTACATACTGAATAGTTCTATTTTCGGTGACCCTTAGTTATTTATACGCGCATCCCTTCCATTCATAACTCTCCAGAACAAAGCGCTTCCGAGCTCCAACGGCATCAGCACATATAACTTTGAATCCCGATCATATTTGCTATTTGCTAAAACGACGAAGGCGTCTGAAACCAGAGTCTCTTGGCGATGATGCAATGTGCAAAGAATGATTTTGACAGCACGACATACAACATCATCATCAAAAAAGACATTCGGTTAAAGACATTGCGATATTTCTGGATGTAGGATTAGTTCTACGCAATTAATATTTTATATAGGTCTATATATATATATCATATATACATATTATATTAAATATATAATTGAACAAAAATTAATATAATTATGTGCTAGATCGTATAGCATCTCGATATACAAGAAGAGAGCAATTGATCTTTGTTACCTCAGCTCACAGCTGACCATTGCGATATTTTAGAATATTAAGGCTGTAGATTTAAATTGAAAATATTTGTTCTGCATACTTGTCACGTCTGACCTGACTGACTTTGCGCATTGCTGTTTCAGTGAGTAATTGTTCGTTGTGAAATCTGGCATCAACAAGTTCGGAAATTTTATGTTTGAAAATACTGTGACAGTGGGAGTTGGCAAGAAGTGCAGCAAGGCCTAGGACAAATGCTAAGAACGAGGCAAAGGACAAATGTAAGGCAAAGGCAAAGAACAAATACTAAGGCCAAGGTAAAGGACAAATGCTAAGGCCAAGACCAAGGACAAATTCTAAGGCCAAAGACAAATGCTAAGGCCAAGGCAAAGAACAAATGCTTAGGTCAAGGCAAAGGACATATGCTAAAGCCAAGACCAAGGACAAATTTTAAGACCAAGGACAAATTCTAAGGCTAAGGCCAAGGACAAATTTCAAGGCCAAGGACAAATGCTAAGTCCAAGGCAAAGGACAAATGCTAAGGCATAGACAAAGGACAAATGCTAAGGCCAAGGCATAGGACACATGCTAAGGCCAAGATAAAGGACAAATACCAAGGCCAATGCAAAAGACACACGCTAAGACCAAGAATTTACGCATTAAGGACATTCGTTTTATGTACCGGTAGGAAAATTACATTCATGCACGCTGTTTATTGCCTCGAATTATATATATATATATATATATATATATATATATATATTGCGTGATATAGATGCAGAACAGCTCAATCTCCATGGAGATGGAAGAGAAACGAGGTACTAAGCATCGCCTTCAACTCTACCATCTGTCTGGCTTCGAGTCCTAAACCTTCAGAGCCTTGTCAGCATGTCAATTCATTATTAAGCACTGTAGCGTAAATAAGTGTAACGGGAGTTGATGAAATTGTACAATACGTGTAATGTGGTGTAATGTTAGTTGTTTGGCTGCAAGTAGAGGGTGGAGAAACGCATCACAATGGGTGGTCCGTTTAGTCTAATTAAACTTCAATAGCGGCGTTATTAACTTATTATGCTGTACGAATCATCAAATGGTGATCTCTTCTAAGAAGCATCTCACTCAACATGTGCAACGCAGTGTGCAGAACCAATGAGAGCTGAGATCGGTGAGGAAACATGGACAGTGAGCCAAGCTATAGGAGAAAACTATTCGATAAAAGACGGAATAGAGCAGAACAGAATAGAACAGAACAGAATAGAACAGAACAGAACAGAATAGAACAGAACATAATACAACAGAACAGAATAGAACAGAACAGAACAGAACAGAATAGAACAGAATAGAACAGAACATACAATAAGTGAATATACAACGAATATACAATATACGTCTGTGAATGGCTAGTTCCTCCTTCCCTTAATACTCTGACGCTGCCCTCACCCGCACAGAGCAGTATTATAGGACGCTGACCAGTATTATTGCGCCGTACTATTCGTTAGCATTAGGCAAACTGCAGGTCAAACGCCACATACCCTTAGCGTAACGAAATCCCTATTGATCAAACTGTAATCGGCTTTTCCTCGACCTCCAGGTCACGATGATCCAGTTATTCCGCCTCGGATCAAATGCCTCGAGGAATTCCCGCTCAGTGGAGTACAATGACAGTGTGCGTCTAAGTCCTCAACGAAAAGGAACAGCCACATCAGGTGGGGTAAGGCAGTGAATGGGTTGTGGGCTCGTAAGTGGGACGATTGCTAGGGAGTCTGGTTCTCACTTGTGCATCCAGAGTCAACTCTAAAGTCTGATGCGAAATGGACAGTCGTCATATAAGTCTTTAGGAGAAGGTGAGCCTTTGTCGAAGCTTTTGTTATGCCTGTATCTCCGGCAAAGGATCTGTCAATATGGGAGTTAGGATTAGGGTTAGGGTTAGTCAAGGTTAGGGTTAGGGTTAGGTACGGTAGCAGTAAACACAGCAATGAGTAACAGGCTAAGAAGATCGTCGTTTAACGGCCAGTTAAAATTATTTATTTCGAAATATTTTTGGTAAATGGCTAGATTAGCTTAAACTGGTCTGAATTTGGTTGAATTGCATTGGATCGGATTGGACAGGATTAAATCATTAAAACTGCATAGCCAACCGCATTCAGTGCGATTGAATCATTGCAGACCCTGACTTCAATTAGATAACGTAGATTAGATTGGATGCCTTAGAATACATGTAGAATAGAAAAGAATAGAGTAGATTAGATCATATCGCATGGGATCAGATATACTCGGATCAGATTAAAGTAGATAACATCAGATTAGATTAGATTGATCGTACTGCATAGGCAGGCGACCGGCTTCCGTGCGGTTGAATCCTTGCAGACCGTGACTTACAGATTAGGTTGGATAAAAATAGAACATAATAGAACATAGCGGAGCAGAACAGATTAGAATAGAACAGAATAGAACAGAATAGAACAGAATAGAACAGAATAGAACAGAATAGAACAGAAGAGAATAGAACAGACCAGAGCAGAATAGACCAGAACAGAACAGAATAGAACAGAACCGCATAGAACAGAATAGAACAGAACAGAATAGAACAGAACAGCATAGAACAGAATAGAACAGAATAGAATAGAACAGAATAGAACAGAATAGAACAGAATAGATCACACGATCAGATTACATTAGATTGGATTTGTCATATACTGTATATAGGCGACCGCATTCGGTGCGGTTGAGTCGTTGCTGACCGACGTGACGCAGCTTAAGCAATTGACGAAAATCGCCAACAGGATTAGATCGATTCGGGTAAATCAGGAGACGACCGGTCATCTTAATCAGCTGGTCGTATTTCTGATCACGGCTTCAGAGACAGAATCATGATGATGATGCACTCATCGTCGGCTGCAGACTCCGACCGCTAGAGGGAGATTGATTTCATGGTCACTTGGTCATTCACTGGTCAAGTCTAGTCTACCATTTGCACCACGGAACGAGTTATACATGCACTTATGGAAAGCTCTCTTCTCTCTCCCGCTGTATTACTCCTGCACCTGCACTCCCCTCCTACCTCCCCTTCTGCCACTGTCTCTATCTCTGTCTCTGCCTCTGTCTCTGCGTTTCTTTGTTTGTCTCTCTGTCTGTCCCTCTGTCTGTCTCTGTCTTTGTGTCGCTGTGTGTCTGTCTGTCTCCCTCTGTCTCTGTGTCTCTGTGTCTGTCTGTCTGTCTGTCTGTCTGTCTGTCTGTCTGTCTGTCTGTCTGTCTGTCTGTCTGTCTGTCTGTCTGTCTGTCTGTCTGTCTGTCTGTCTGTCTGTCTGTCTGTCTCTCTATTTCCTTCCCTTTTAATCTCTGGTTTTATCCAGGCAGCATACCACGTTTGTTCTTCAGTATGAATTAATATTTCTTCTCAATCTGCATCTCGCGGACTACCTGTACATATGTCTATCCGCGGACTACCTGTACATATGTCTATCCGTCTGTCTGTCTATCTGTTTCTCTACCTGTCTGTATTTGTTAGCAACCATTGATTCTCAGTTTGTCTCTACTCTTATCCATCTGTAAAATCAAAGGACTTTATTCTCTCCGCGTTTTCCTGATGTTTGCTCCTCTCTGAGATAGTCAACAGCCAGTGCCCTTAAGAAGTTCTTTTTAAACGCGTTGCAAAAATGTTCAGATATACACATACATGCATGCGTGCATTCTTGTCCATACATATATAATATATATATATATATATATATATATAATATATATACATTTACATATGGCCACTTCAGAGGAATTGTAAGTTATATTTAGTTGTAGCCATATTCTAGAGGCTCTTGTGTTTGACCGTGCTTAGTAGGAATAAATAAATACGACTCTCTTTTAGGTTAGGAAAACGTACATTATTCAAAAGTAATAACACGCGACAAATTGTACCGATTCAAAACATAATACACGACAAATTGTACCTATCCAAAACATAATACACGACAAATTCTACCTATTCAAAACATAATACATGACAAATTCTACCTATCCAAAACATAATACATGACAAGTTCTACCTATCCAAAACATAATACACGACAAATTCTACCTATCCAAAACATAATACACGACAAATTCTACCTATCCAAAACATAATACATGACAAATTCTACCTATCCAAAACATAATACACGACAAATTCTACCTATTCAAAACATAATACATGACAAATTGTACCTATTCAAAACATAATACATGACAAATTGTACCTATTCAAAACATAATGCACGACAAATTGTACCTGTTCAAAACATAATACACGACAAATTGTACCTATTCAAAACATAATACACGACAAATTGTACCTATTCAAAACATAATACACGACAAATCGTACCTATTCAAAACATACTACATGACAAATTGTACCTATTCAAAACATAATACATGACAAATTGTACCTATCCAAAACAAAATACACGACAAATTGTACCTATTCAAAACATAATACACGACAAATTCTACCTATCCAAACCGAATAGAACCGAAACTCGAACAGACCATATCGGCTCCAACAACATCTCACCAAAGGCAGAAGATTTCAACAAGAAGCGGCCTTCACATCAAAAGCAACTCTGTCGCTCATATCAGACACAAGATAGACAGCAACGTCGTCGAAATCTAACAGGAGTCACCGAGTCACCGTTCTAGGTTATCCTCTACAAGTACTCTACTAACGGAGCTTTTGGCTTGCTGACATAGAAACAATGTCTCGTCAGACCAGAACCTAAATTAAAAGCTCGCTTAGACAATAATGTTCCGAGCTTAACTTAGAGTTTGTTTCTCAGCAGATGGCCGAAGTTCTAACACACCTTCTAGAATATGGCTACAGCTAAATAAAACAGATATTTTCTCTCAAGTGACCATGGATATGCGACAACATATCATGATCATGATCATCCCATGATCATGATCATGATCATCCCATCATGATCATCCCATCATCATCATCCCATCATTATCGTCATCATCGTCATCGTCATCATCATCATCATCATCATCATCATCATCATCATCATCATCATCATCATCATCATCATCATCATCATCATCATCATCATCATCATCATCATCACCATCATCATCATCAGCATCATCATCATCAGCATCATGAGATCGTTGAAAGACAAATACATACATATACAGAGAAGCAAGTAAAAACGCTTCTCAATACAAATCCTAAGGAGGCTAAACAAATTGATTAGTACTTAGTACTCTACAAACATATTGCAATTACGTAAACGCAGGCGTACAGATGAAGATATCTAAAGGAACTAAGAGAGACAGGCATACATACAAACATGAATCAAGGAAGGAACTCGTTGAATAATGTCGTGGCAATGTGGCAAT
Source organism: Allolobophora icterica (assembly GCA_963556255.1). Taxonomy (NCBI): domain Eukaryota; kingdom Metazoa; phylum Annelida; class Clitellata; order Crassiclitellata; family Lumbricidae; genus Allolobophora; species Allolobophora icterica. The sequence goes on from OY744616.1 coordinate 14,646,611, forward strand.
CTGGGATTCAATGGCAAGAAGACGCAATGCGGCACGGCAAGAGCACCGTTTGGCAATTAATTATCTACTACTTGGGCAATGCTCCTCGTTTTCACTAACGCTCGGCTCATTAAGCAATGCCTTTGATGTAATCCTTCTTATTGAGAGCCGAAACCATTTCGGTTCCTTTCAGACACTAGACAGACACACAGACAGACACACATACAGGCACAGACAGACAGACAGACAGGGCAGTGTAGGGCAGAGCAGGGGGCAAAGCTAAAAAACAAGAAATATGTGCTAAGGTCTTGCAGAGGTTTAGACGAGACTCCGATGACTAAATGAAACTGTCGTCTGCTTCCGTGACAACAATTGAACGCAGAGGCCTTAAGGAATCTCTAATTACGTCACTCATTCGTCACGACTGAGGAATTGTGAACTGTCGAACATAAATAAACGCATACACACACATACATTTACACATATACACATACATATATGCACACATGCATGCATACAAGCACACAAACACGCATACACAAATGCATACATCGATACATTCACACATACATATATGCATACATGCATGTATACATACTACATTCATGCATACACACTTGCATACATACATTCCTACATACAATAACATACATACGTACATAAATATATACAAACATACACATATATATATATATACATGCATACATACATACATGCATACACACATACATGCATACATACGTACATACATACTTTTTACATTCACACATGGTCTACATACATGCATGTTTACAAGCAAACATACGTACGCATAGGCCTATATACATAGGCCTACATAGATTTATGCATAGTTTCACGTAGAGCGCAGATCTGCAGTCTGTTTAACTTAATTCATTTAAGTAAAAGCGCAAGCGCTTTTTTGCCCAGTTTAACATTCAGAACCGATAAGCTATGTTTACAAACTGACGTCACTTATAAACACAAAGTAAAACTAAGATTTTTACAAAATATAAAAGATAGACAAATGACGTCACCGAGACGTCCATAATATGAAAGATAAACAAACGACGTCACCGAGACGTCCATAATATAAAAAATAAATAAACAAATGACGTTTCAGTGACGTCATCTGTTTATATACGTTTTACCTCGTAAAATTGCGATTGTGAGAAAACACCAATAGTGACGTCTGTTTTGACATCACAGTAAGTAAGCTCTGCAATTGAAGCCAAACCCTAAATCCCTACTTCGTGAACCATTACTTTGGCAGCTGGTTTCTGGCGTTCATTTGGGACTTTGAAGGTGAAACGTGGGGCTTTATAAATCGTCACATTCTCCTAAGTGTTCAGCTGGAACTTGCCCGTTTTACGTAATGCGGCCTAATACGAACACGCGCGCAGCACAAGTCCACAACACTGCGCACTTATCCATTAAACCTATTCGCAGTAAGTCCGGCATCACGTTTCATGAAAATTCTCCACAGCTAATTGACGTTCGTCGCATTTCATGAATCCTGGTTTCCGTGGCTGGAGGCACAGTTGCGGTTTAGAAGCCCGAGAGATAACACCTGCGTCAATACGATGCCATGCATGAAGATATAGGGTATACACCGCCATGACGAATCGTATTTATGGCTACCATGACACGCCTAGAGGCAGATTTGAAGCTATCGACTGTGTGTTTTTTTTCAGTTTCATTATAGAACCGAAGTCGAGTTACAGCGTGCTGTGAAAAATGACAACGCGGAATTGCTAGATATCAGATGACATCCATCTAATTGATTTCAACAGTTTTAAAGTTGCGTTTCAATGCTACGTGTGTTTAATTAAGATCTTGATTGTGTTGTCATGGTTTAATGTAATCTTACTGCGTACTTGTCAATTTGAATTAATAAAGAAGATTTTTCTTTGTTTTTCTTTTATTATTTATTATTTTTATTTAATATTATTTATTATTTTTATTTATTATTATTAATCTCATCCAATCTATCAATCATTTAATCTAATCTAATCTAATTTAACCAATCTTAACATATTGTTATCTAATTGTAATTGTAATCTGGCATTTATATAGCGCCGCTTCAAGAAATAATCTCATCAGTGGCGCTCAACATATAGTCTATAATCTAATATTCGTATTCGGCGCTCGTGTATAAGCTGGTGCTCTGCGCTTGGCTTTCGAGTGGCGCTTTAGAAGTTTTGAGACTATACTATAGCCTATAAATTCGTGCACTGACTAGTTTACACTCATTTAGAAACATTTGCATAATTATCTATTTGAGCACAATATCCAATAGTTAATGTTAATGTTATGATTGTATTTTCTGTTTGATTCTAAATATCTTCATGTACTGCCTTGACACTTTTAATTTTATTTCCTAGCTGCCTGTGCTCTGTTTTTTTTCTTTATTATATCGTTGATATATTTTCCTTTGCTGGTCTAGCATCTGTCTGACTCCCGCGATTCTCACTGTCTTCATTTTCAGCCTCATAAAAATACGCTTACAGCTGTGTCTCTCTCACTCTGTTTCTATCTCATGTCCTCTTCCTCTTCCTCGGTTTGTTTCTACCTCTCAATCTCATCCCATCCCTCTAACTCTTCCTGCCCATCATCTAACCATACATGCGCTCGGATTCTCAGACACCCGGGGGAGTAGACGACGGAAGCAATTTGTCGGTCGTAATCGACACCGTTGCGGCGATTCGTCGTTTGGATGACGGACAAAGTGGACTTCCAGGGGAGGGGGTCCTCCTCCTCCTCCCTCGGCTCCTCGTCTACATCGACTTTGTCTAATTATCTGAGGCATCTGTTAAATTTCTCACAAAATCAGAAGTTCCTGCGTCTCGCGACAAAGACGCATCTAAAAGCTTAAAGCTTAAAACTTAAAGCCGCATCAGACTCCGTCGAAATCCGTGCCAAGGAATTTCTATCGAAAGCTTCAGAAATAACTTAAAAACTTACTTGTTCACATCATCTAGCTAAGCACAGCTGATACTAGAGCATATGCGATCTATTTAGTTAAATTAACTGGTCCTTTATAAATGTTCTTATAACAATACTATTGTATTGTGTTCGGACATTTATAAAGCGAATCTATCGGGAAAGCCATTCAGAAGCGCTCCCAGTGCGAGATCCCGAGAGAAAAAGGAAGTTTTAAGAAAGGTAAAAAAAAGTAAGAGACGGTACCTGAGAAAATAGAAAAGCGACGGCCAAAGACCTAGGTAGAGCCAGTGAAGTCCTGACAATAATAATAATAATAATAATAATAATAATAATAATAATAATAATAATAATAATAATAATAATAATAATAATATTAACCAAAGATTTAACGCAGTTGCGTTCACGGGCACATTCGCACAAATAGGGGAGGACGAGGCACAGTAAACCAATTTAACCACGCACGTTCATAATCTCTAAAAGCCTGAGGGTCACACTTCGGGCGGCAAAAAAAAAATAATAATAATAATGATGATGATGATGATGATGATGATGATGATGATGATGATGATGATGATGATGCTGATGATGATGATGATGATGATGATGATGATGATGATGATGATGATGATGATGATGATGATGATGATGATGATGATGATGATGATGATGATGATGATGATGATGATGATGATGATGATGATGATGATAATAATAATAATAATAATAATAATAATAACAACAACACAATACTACTACTAACAATAATCTAAGACCACAACAAAATACCGTGCAGAGAAGGCAATAGTAATACCACCTGCTCGTCTACTTGAGTGGTTTTAAGTTCAGCTGGTGCAAAGTCAAGTCAGCGCTCAGGTGCATTTCCTCCGCCCAACTAATCCTTTAAATCACCGAGAGAGACTCCCTGATTCTTGTCACGGATGGCGTGTATAATGCTGATGCTGACGATGATGACGATGATGATAATGTTGGTGATGATGATGATGATCCTGCTGCTGATTATGATATTCGCACTCGTTTCACTCACTCGTCGCCGCTTTCATTTTCCGTTTCCAACGCTTCCCCATTTATTTCTCTTCCACCCTCCGGCTCTACTTTTACTTCACGAAAGTAAACAACGCGACGCAACATTTCCGCACAGGTTGCATGCAATCGCCGGGAGTTATGACGCAATTACACCCTCTGCCATCCTTCAACGCAAATCGAACTCATAAGCGGAAGCATTTCTACTCAAACAATACACAGACATAAGCGAAGTAGAGCTGGTTTGGATTCGTCGCTCAAGCGACTGGCCTTAGGCGCCCCATCGAGAGTTCCGTTACCGAAGAATTCTTAGAATAGACTCGAACGTTTTATGCAAATATATCTGCATGTAAGGTTTTGCTGATTTAGAGTGTTAACCGACACACTGTATGTACTCTCAGGTTCTTTAACGTTTTATACTCTACACTCAGAACTCTTTCAAGGTGCCGTAATTTGTATTCCGGAGTCTGTTATGGTTTCTGTCTGTTTAGAAGGTATCTTGTTCGCCAAATACTATCAACATTCCATGCAATTTGTATCATAGACCTATATAATGCGCCTCACCATTTAAACGCTACTTAATCTAAAATCTCTTGTATGAAGTAGCGTGACCTTTTTCTGCACAAATCGCAAATATGCGTTTTTTCGATACAGCATGTTAATAAAACGAGCTGATACTCTGTTTTTCTCTTTTGCGACTACACCAGAAGTCTTCAACATTACTTTTCCATCGAATCTTCCGCCTTCTAAGCTTAATTTCTCGTCCTTAACGAAATCGCCTTAGGAGCTTCTCAGCTTCCTCTCGCTGGTATCCTTGGCAATCGAACTCGGATCTTCTCTTGGCATCCCTGGGCACGACGCAGCGCTCGTGAATAAGCTGATGCTCTACACTTAGCTTTAGAGTAACGCTTTAGAAATTTGAACTTTACGATGACGATTATACTCTCGACTTCTTCTATAATACTCTCGACGCTTTCTATAATCTCGATGCTTGCTGCATACTCTCGACGCTTTCTAATTTCAAAATTAGCCTCAGTGGACCGAACGGGAGGTGGAACCAGAGGCGTAGCTAGGAGGGGAGCAGGGGGAGCGACTGCTCCCCCTAAGACCATTTTCCAAAATGTGGGGCCTTTTCCACAGTTTATTTATTCCAATCGTCGAAATTTATTTATTCTAATCGTTCAAACGACATAGCAAATATGTCACCTTGTCCTTAAATGGTAAACTTCTTTCAAACTGCACTACTAAACAGTTGGCTGAAGCAAAAGGTATTCTTGTAACATTGGATACGTTCGAATTCTTAGTTCTTCTAATATTCTGCGAAAAAGTGCTAGAGAAGGCTTTTAGTTGATCCACATATTTACAGAGAAGCAGCATTGATTTACTCTCAGCTTCTCATTCAGCTATTTGAAAACGAGATGAAAAACATGCTAAATGAATTTGAATCTGAATTTGAACTGACTGAGAATCAAACAATTGAGCAAAATGCGATGTTACCACAATATTATGAGCAACATAGAGGTCGGAAAAGAAATTCCATGAGGAAATGTCATTGGATGATTCCAAAAAAAAATTCATAGTATCTCTAGATTGTGTCATAAATAGCATAACTAAAGGATTTCATTTATTCATTCATTCGAGTATTATATAGCACACATTCAAGGGGGCTAATCAGAGATGCTCCCGACTCCAGCACGGCCAAATGGAACAGTTTTCAATCTAGTGTAGAACGTATCTGATGAGCAGGCGCAACTCAAGAGGGAGTCCGTTCCATGCCATCGAGCCCACCACTGAAAAAGAGCGGTTTCGCATGGTGGCTGTATGGTCAAAAGGCCCAATGAGCATCCCCTTCCCCGAAGAGCGGAAGTGGCGGCAACCCTGAACTCCCAGCACAAGGCGCTAAAAGACCCGCAGATAAGCTGGAGTGCAGCCCAGATGGCACCGCCACATCTTGGAAACAACCCTTTATAATATGCGCTGGCTGACCGGAAGCCAGTGTAGGACCTTCAGCATATAACCAGAGACCTGAGCATTTGAGCATTTTACACATGTGGCCTCTAAGTTTAGTTGTTTTTTTAAATGCAAACCATTTTAGCAATGTTAATGCAGATAATGTGACCAACTTAGAATCTCTAGCAGACATGTACCAAAATTCATGATCGCCAATGATATGTGTTCCTGGCATTCTAGCCTGCAGTCTACATTGTATCCCATTTTGCTGACCTTGCCAATAAACAGCACTGGTGCGGAACAATCCTTTAGCCGACTCAAAGTCATAAAATCATTAGTACGTTCTACAATGGGGGAGGACAGATTGTGTATCTTAACTTTGATTACGATCGAAGGACAGTACGCTAGTGAAGTGGATTATAACGAAGTAATCGATAGATTTGCTAAAAATGAAGTCTACACGAAAAAGGCTACTGTAATTGGTTTGTGTTTGTACTGTTATATTATAGTAGACTATACTATTACACATTTACTATAGGCCTACATATTGCTTTTGCCACCTTTCGGGTATTTCAGTCTTTCTGTTTAAAATACAAAAATAAATACTTATAATCATAATGAATGTAATTAATTGAAATTATATATTTTGGTAATTGGGGCCTTTTTATGTGCTCGCTCCCTCTGGTACTAAAACCTGGCTACGCCACTGGGTGGAACTCAGTGGTTTATATCAGATTGTGTATGCGTGGCCACATATGCGACATCAGCATTAATTCTGTTGTCACTTGTCAGTGGTCCAGTGAAGTCCTCAGAGGACCTATGTCGTCTGCCAAGCAGTCTCAAAAGCAGCTGCCGATTTACAAATTTTAAGTGGTAGGGCAGTGCAGTGCAACGCCTTACTGGCTTACTACGAAACTTCAGTTCCATCCATCCATCCATCCATCCATCCATCCATCCATCCATCCATCCATCCATCCATCCATCCATCCATCCATCCATCCATCCATCCATCCATCCATCCATCCATCCATCCATTCATGCATTCAATCACCCATCCATCCATCCGTCCATCCATCCGTCCATCCATCCATCCATCCATCCATCCATCCATCCATCCATCCATCCATCCATCCATCCATCCATCCATCCATCCATCCATCCATCCATCCATCCATCCATCCATCCATCCATCCATCCATCCATCCATCCATCCATCCATCCATTCATGCATTCAATCATCCATCAATGCATCAATCCATTCATCCGTCCACCAAATCATCCGTCTGTGCATACATAAACATGCACCCATATACATGCATAAAATGAAACCAGATACACGTACATGCATACATACATAAACATACATACACGCATACACATTATAGCCAGTCCAACCTAAACAACACTCGGCCACCTAGCCAACCATTCGCAAACAACAACAAGAAAACAACTACATGCATGCATACTGACGTACATTAACAGGGAAGCTGCGGCACTTCCAGATGGTAAAGTGGCTCGTGTTGCCCTGGATATTGGAATCCTCCTGGATCTATGGAGACGCGTGTCAGCTCAAATGCGGCATGCCTCAGATTAGAGTCAATCGGCGAAATTTATCATTTGACGCCGCTATGACGTTCGTTCAATCTTTCAATCTGACGTGCCTGGACTATTGCAACTCTATCCTTTCAGACCTGCCGAAATGCCGTATACGACAGCTTCAATCCATCCTCAACAGAACTGCTACATACATACATACATACATACATACATACATACAAACATACATACATGCATACATACTTTCTTTTTTGGTGCCATCTTATTACTATGTTACAAATAGGCAGCCCTAATTAAGCGGGACTTATGTCCCTTTTGGGCTTTCCCTATTGTATCCCGAATGTTTTTACATTCCGATTGGTGCCTACTGTACTTTTGTATTGAATTCGGATCAATAAAGTTGAATTGAATGAATTGAATTGAATACATACATACATACATACATACATACATACATGCATACACACACATGCATACATATATATGCATACACAACTACATATATACATACACACATACATGCATATATACATACACAAATGCATACATTATATACGTGTATAACTGTATATGCATTCATATTTTTGATGTATATGCAGAAAGCCGGCGACACTCCATCCTAATGGCCATCATAAGAACTTAAAAGTAAAACTACATAGAGTGAAAGCAAAAAGGACGTAAATATACATAATTATATATACACACACATATACATATATATGCCTCAACTCGTATACACTCTATGTCTGCTTAGAAAGCTATGCATTAATACAGACGAGTCGGTACCCTTATGTATATATATATATAAATTATATATATAGTTTTTCATCCATTCATATGTCTTCATTTAGTCTCATATAGGATTATATATTTGCCAACACACGCACACATACGCCAGCACACACATGCACACCAAATCACACACATACATATATATATATATAGACTAGAGAGAGAGACACAGACAGACAGAGACAGAGACATGCAGAGACAGAGAGACAGATACAGAGACAGGCAGACAGAGACAGAGACAGAGACAGTCCTACATGAAATGGCGAAAAGCGGTCTTTCCGAATTCCGCGCTCTTTATCATCTAAACGGGTCCTAATGGTCTTTAATGATTTGTGGCAGTTCCCCACCCCCTCCTCCTCCAGTCAGTCGAATCTTCGACGTCTGATGGGCCGGAAAGATATGAAAAACAAGACGTCAACGAATCGACTGTAGTGTCTTCGTTCCCTTCTATGCAAGAATCATCAGCAAGCAACAGCTGAGAAAAGCCATCGCTAACCAAAGGCAGCTCAGAACATCCATACACGTCGCTTTTGTCTCCAGTATAAAATTATGACAACTACTTGAGAAGCACTAAAAGCCGTACAATTATCGAAAGTATATATATATATATATATATATATATAAGTATGTATACGTCACGTAGACATCAATGAGGAATTGACGTTTGGGTCGGTTAACATGTGGATCCGAGAAGAGAGGAGAGAGGAAGAGCCGATAAGTCTCTGAGTGATCGTCTCTGAAAACTGAATTGGTTCCTTATTTCCATGAGATGAAAAGCAGGTTTAGAAGTCTCGTCAATGCACGAGACCGGAAGACGAAACTATGAACGCATCAGAAGCCTTGCCAATAAGTAGCGAAGAAGATAAAGTAGAAAATGCAACTTCAATTATGTATTCCAAGGCGTTCACACAGAAAAAAACAGACAGACAGACAGGCAAGCGGACAGAGAGAAAGGCAAAAGACATACAGACAGTGAAGAAAACGAACAGACAGACAGACAAACACACAGATAGACAGAAAAGACAGACAGACAAACAGATAGAAAGAAGAGACAGACAGACAAACAGATAGAAAGAAGAAACAGACAGACAGACAAACAGATAGAAAGAAGAGACAGACAGACAATCAGATAGAAAGAAGAAACAGACAGACAGACAAACAGATAGAAAGAAGAAACAGACAGACAGACAAACAGATAGAAAGAAGAGACAGACAGACAATCAGATAGAAAGAAGAAACAAACAGACAGACAAACAGATAGAAAGAAGAAACAGACAGACAGACAAACAGATAGAAAGAAGAGACAGACAGACAAATAGACAGAAAGAAGAGACAGACAGACAAACAGATAGAAAGAAGAGACAGACAGACAAACAGATAGAAAGAAGAAACAGACAGACAGACAAACAGATAGAAAGAAGAGACAGACAGACAAATAGACAGAAAGAAGAGACAGACAGACAAACAGATTGAAAGAAGAGACAGACAGACAAACAGATAGAAAGAAGAAACAGAAAGACAAATAGACAGAAGTCATAGAGGCGGCCAGAGGAAAAGAAACGTACAAAGAGGAGGATTTAGAGACGGGGTTCAGACGTGAGTGGAAGGCAGAGGGTGAAGTCCACTAATGCATCCGACTCTGATCCTCAATCTTGTCTCTTACTTCAATTTCCATCCATTCCAACGTAGCACATGCGGATTGTCCAACGTCCATCAAAGGCTTCCATCGTCCCAACGCCATCCATGTGGTCACTTCTGGCCATTTTATTCCTTCAGGGAAATCTCCATCATAAACCGCCGTCGTTGCTGAGGTCAACATTGTCAACGCTGCCGTGAGTGCATTAAAAGCGACTGGGAAACCAATGCAGCCGTCGTTAAAGTGCATTAAGCTACGTGGTTCTTAGACTGCTGATGCTGTTGATGAGGGTTCAATTCCAGGTGCGTTTTGTGAACTCGGCAACTCGTTTACGAGACAAATAATCCTTTAAAATGGTTTTACTATGTACGAGGGTTTGGTTGAAACATTCCCTAATACTATACCACGCTTTCTCTAATACCAAATGAGCGTTTACCATGTAATGGAATGTAATAGAACATTTATACAGCGCCTCTTAGGTACTTCACATAAGTACCATAATGACCTTACCTGAGCTAGCTTGTTTTGCCTTGCTTTACCGTACCATGCCGTACCGTATACCTTATCTTATCTTACTTAGCCTTATCTAGTCAAAACAACGCGTCCTTCAAATCCGCGAAGACGATTCTACGAGTGTCTACAGTGGCGTAAAGACAATCGCCTTACTTTTGCCATTTACCTTTGAGCTCTGTATTGTGTGGGATAAAGAGATTTTATGGCCGCCTTTTATATGATATTCGGGCACCATATCGAGATGACATGATAATTATAACATATGATACCATTTAATAAAGAATCATCTATGATATGATAATTTATATATCGCATACGTCGTATTATTGTTAATATTAAAATTATTATTATTATTATTATTATTATTATTATTATTATTATTATTATTATTTTTTTTTTTTTTTAGCCCGAGGTACCAAGGATCCCTCAGGCTCTAAGAAACTATATCAAGTTAGAGGTTCTCGTCCCCCATGTGCTGATCGAAAGATTATTATTATTATTATTATTATTATTATTAATATTATTATTATTATTATTGCGCATTTATTAAGCGTCACTATCTAATGACCAAGCATCAATCGATGGCGCTAAGGAATATTGAGTGAAGGACTTGATCAAGGTTTCTACATAATTATAACCGTCTCTGAACTTTCCAAGGTGATGTCATATATCACATGTAAGATCATATATCGTGTATCGAGTATCACAAACCGTGCACGATGCAGTATGATATAATGCCATTTGTGCATTGTAAATCATATCCGGCTAATCTGCTCTTTACGACAGTTAAAATCTATCAACGATTGATGAGCAACGATGGAGGAAGAGAACCAGAGATTTACAGAGGACTTTGTTAATGAATGGATGACTCCTTGATGATATATGAGGTCGAGCATTGTACTTATGAGTAAGTTATTTCATTTACTGTATAATATTTGTCCATATTCAAATATTCTTCTACACTACATATATAGGGTCTACAAAACTGTTCAATATGGGCTTATATTCATTCACGTACATATACGTACATATTTGTGGAGGCCTTGGTGAAAATTATGGTCAACAAATCTGCGGTATAATTGATTAGGCTACATATAAAAGGTCGCTGGTCCCGCAACCTGGAATGGCCTTCCTGTTGCACTTCGCCTGGTTCCTCACTCTACATTGTTTCTTGCAAACTTGAAAACTACTCTCTTTAGCCTTGGTTTGAGTAGGAGCGCTCCTGAGTAGATAACCTTGAAGGGGCGCTATATAAAAGCTCCTTAATAATAATATAAGTATAGTGCGGAAGCTAAACAGGCTGTAAGTTTGTCAAGATCGGAGAATACTGCAAAACACCTCATTGACCCATTTACCATAAAAAAAGACCATTTAAGGAGGGAATAAGAAGAAAACTTCAATCACATATAAGAAAGTTCGCAGAAGTTCGCCTGTTTTCTACCGCCTCCTTAAGACTTCCCTTTTTGACCGTGGCTGGACTAGGAGCACCTCTGAGTAGGTTTCTTGAAGAGGCGCTATATAAATTATCAAAATGAATGAATGAATGAATGAAAAAAAAATACCATCGAATGTGCAAGCGCAAAATTTGTATGCGACGAAGATGACTGAATTTGTGGACCACGTAGGCTAACGTCAGAACAAAAGAATAACCGGGCAACAAATGAAGCGGCGAATATCATTCGGAAGTAGACCCGTTCCAGAAGGTACCGGCATAATTAACTCTTTTCTCTATGGCATACTCGTCAGAATGCGACTGCCCAAGCAAACACGGGAGTCGTGTCTTTAATCCCGCGTCTTCAAGAGATCCCGTTTCGGTCAACAAAGAGCGCCGATAGAAAATGCACCGCGCGATGAAGGAGAGAAAACAAACCGTATGATTGCAGATGTATATGTAACTACACACGATCTATGCTGCGCCTCAGAATTATGCCTGGTATCCCACGGTGTACAGGATTTTATTTATAGCACGTCATTCCGAGGGTAAATATACGTTTAAAAATCAGCCACGGTTGGGGTTTTGGACCACCGCCGCCGCTCTTTCATATATGCAGGTCACATGGAACACGAGACGTATTTCATCATCGAAGAAATCGATTTTAAAGATCCTACAGACTAGACGCAGCTGTGATCGACACTCGTTCGTTGGAACGGAATTCAAACGCTGTCAGCTGGATTGATTAATGTGATGTCATGATATGACGCAAGTTGCAATTGCAAAAAATCATTTATATAGCGCCACTCAGAAGAGCAGAACGAATCAGAGGAGAGGGGATTGATGAATGCTAACACTTCTGCTTAAAGAACATAAGATCTTAAAAGACGCGGCTCGATACTCGTAAGCTCCCTTAAGGTCGACTCAGCCTTCCACTCCCTAGGGCGCAGCTTAAAATGAGCGGGCGACTAACAGGCTGACAAGTCGTGTGTTCTATAAGATCTGATAATTGTACTGTCATATGTTTGAATATTACGTACTTACTGCGGTTTGTCAGTGAGCTTGTAAATAAACACGAATGTTATTATTATCTAAACTTCAATTAAGGAAATTCCTCGGAGGCAATCCCGATCTTTCGGCAAACACTTGACCGAGCAGAAAATATTTCGATTTCTCACTGAACAGATCCGTTAACGAACAAGGAATTCTTTCTCGCAGGTCGCCTAGACACCTGTTCCTGAACAGCGCCAGACATGTAATCTTGGCTAACGATGTACAACGAAGTATCTGTGCTTCACAGTGGAATTTCTAGACCGAGGAACAACCAGGTTTTATTGCATTGCAACACGAAAAGCAATTTGTCCCAGGCTTCAAGAGCGTTCGAAGGGGACTTCAGACCTACATACATTGGGCATTCGATACATTTCCTGAATGCCATCCTCGTTCAATTCGAAATTTGCAATTTTCTGCAATGTTCTAACAGTAATTGTCTGTCTGTGTTAATCCGTATAATTAAAATTGCAATTTTATTAACTTCTGTGGAGAGGATGTCTAACGCACAAGGCATCAACTGATGGAACACCAAAAACCAAGCCGTAATCACAATCAGGTCCCGATATGTATGATTGAGAGAGAGAGAGAGAGAGAGAGAGAGAGAGAGAGAGAGAGAGAGAGAGAGAGAGAGTGTGTGTGTGTGTGTGTGTGTGTGTGTGTGTGTGTGTGTCTATGTCTATGCTCGGATAACTGTGTGTATGACTATTATGTGCGCCAGTGTGTGTGTCCATGTATGATTTTGTGCGTCGGCATACGTGTGAATATGTGCATGACCTTATGTCCTTGACTTTGTGTGTGACAGTGTCTATATGACAGCATGTACGTCTGCTCACCTTTACGTATAACTTCGTGTGTGTCGGCATGTGTAGGTGCGCGTGTAGGTGTGCATTTCTGTACGTGTACATGTGCCTGTACGTGTGTCCATGTGCGTGTGTGCGACTGTGCGTGTGTATGTGTGTGTGCATGATTGTGTGTGTGCATGTGTGCGTGTGTGTGTATGTGCTAGTGTGTGTATATGTGTGTATGTGTGTGTGCATGTGTGCGTGTGTGAGCGTGCATGCTCGTGTGCGTATGTGTGTGTATGTATGTATGTATGTGTGTGTATGTGTGTGTGTGAACCGAACAAAAGACAACCGAGGAATTTATGGCCGACAAGCGATGCAGCATCAATCAAAGGTGCACATATAAATTCTGATTGACACGTGAATCCTCTATTATCGCTCGCTCTGTGTCTGATCCGCCCAGGGGATTTTCTGGTTTCACACGACGCCCATGAAGCAACGACGAGACGCCATCCATCCACCTCTGTCTCTGTATCTGCTGCTGAGGCTGACGAGCATCGTCATCCGTCGATCAATCGTCTAGACTCGAGGTTCTCTCTCTGCAGTTACAATCTTTCATTAGACGCTAAGTCGCCACAATTTTTTCTTGATCATACAACGGCCTTCACCGAACGTTTATAAATTCATCTATTTTCGAATGCACATTTCATTTTGCGAAAGTATATGTTATGAGAAACACTCACATCCGGGGAACTTAAATGACGTGCATGTAGGCCTATCCATTTAAAAGGACAACTGTGTTGAAGGATCTAACCTGATCAATTCAATATGCAGTGAACAGAAAGTTCATCAATGCAAATTCTGTCTGCAATTGCATTTTGCATTTGTAGTGATCGACAGAGCATAAACTAAACTGCAATTTACGAACTGAAAATCCAAGTTTGTGACTGACTATAAAAACTGAAAAATTGAGCGATGCCTTTATGATGAATCGAATTGCTGAGACATCTATGAAATTATTATAAACTTTGTATATCTCACTCACGCTACAGGAAACAGATTATAAACAACTGGTTTACTTTAAAGACATTTGACTTTGTTTGCGAACTTTGATGAATTCTTTTTGAAGTATTGAAAAAAACACCATCCTCGAAAACCATGCCGCAGGTTCTTAACTGTCCTCCATCCCGACGCCCATGATCGCGTCCACATATCAATGAGACGCAAGCCCCATCTGTAGCTTATGTACTTACTTAGTTCTTCCGGTGCAGGTCTGCACATCGGGCGACGCATCTCCTCCACTCCTCTATCCACTTCTAGCCTCTCCGCCTCCTCCCACGTCAGCTCCAGATATCTCAGGTCGTCTCGGACTGTCTCCGGCCAGCTTATATGCACCTCTCTAAATCAGTAACAGTTCTGAGCTCAGTGCTTCAAATTCATTCTGCAATTAGCACCATGGTCAAACATCAAAGTCCTCATTGAAACCGATTACTCCGATTGCTCCTCGCAGATGGTCCTAGAGTCATCCATCAGAGCTCTCCAGTCGTCGGCACATTCGTACAATTCCCATATTACTTCTTCCATAACTGCGCGAGACTCGAATACATTGACTCGAATACATTGACTCGTTGCCTTGCGTCCGATTTTCAGTTCGCCATTGTGATCCCGCAACCGAAGAATCGGACTCCGGTGCTTGTAAATAACCGAATCGGTGGACGAATATAAATCACTGAGTAGGCAACACACTTGTTAAGTGCGCAACTTTATGGATTCATAAACCGCGTCGCTCTGGTGTGCGGATATTAATTTTACGGGAAATCTCTCAGAAAGGCGTCGTAATATACGCTGACCGTCGGAGGGCACCACTGCGCAGACGGTGGTCTCCGATGACGGAGTATATATATATACACATGTATGTATATCAATCGCCACACAAATTTCGACCGCGCTGTATCAGCCAGGACCAATTTTCGGTGTATTTTGTCGTCTCTCGCCTCGAAGAGAATGGTTATGGTTATTTACTTAGGGTTGTGTACCCTGAGACTGGACCCTGTTGTGTTTCCAGGGTTTAACCTCTGACTTTTCTTGAAGCTTCTTCTCTTGGTGATCAAGCGTTGTGATCGACGCGCCCTTCACAAGACCAAAAGATGATGACTGTGCATCGCTGACGCAGAACTTCATTTGGATGAATGAAATAGAGCACTGCTTCGGAATAAGTTATTGTATTGCATTGTATCTAGAAATTTATAAAGCGCCTCTCGCAGAATAACTATTCAGAGGCGCTCTCAGCACAGAAGCTCGGGGGAAACAGAAATTCCATTAGGAAACGCGAGATCGATGAGGAAAAGCCAGTCATTAGTTTGGCCCTGAGCAGAGAGGGGAGGTCATTTCAGATCATAAGACCCACTACAGCAAGCACCCGGTGCTAGGCTAGGCAGTTTTAGCCATGGGAACAAAAAGATCAAGCTGATTTACAGAGCTCAATGAGCGAGAAGAAGATGCAGATAGCGGCTTTCGCAGATAGTTCGAGATCTATATTTCAAAGCAGTGGCCTGCTGAGATTTAGAGACAAGGCAGACAAGCGCCCATCTTATAACGGATGGGCGCTTATTATTATTCAAGTTATTCAAAGTCATGCACGGTTTGTTGGATCAATCGGGTTTTCCCTCAAGTTTACCATCGCTCTACAGCTAACCATCTAGCTGGATGTTTCAACGCGATACTAGTCATTTTGTGAAACTTCGAAAGACTTATAATAGGAACCATGAATGAGAAAAAGGCGCGGTCCACCGATTTCTATTTAGTGGTCTATGGCCGTGTCATCCCTTTATAGACTTAGACCGATGATTATGTTTGCCATGATGCTTAGCAAGGTGGATCTAAAATAAAATGTACGGCTTAAAACTGGAGCCAAAAGGGTTTTAGATCCCCAGCCTTTCAAATGAAACGCTATGATTCACCGTCGCCTTATATATCGACATACTTTTAGACGCAGGTATTTATATATAGACCTATAAATGTTTTTTGTAATTCCGCCACATGCTCGACTGTGCCAACCCCAAGCCTGGTTAGAGGAGGTTTTTGGGCGATATATTGCGCAGATAAAACGACCGTAAAACTAAAATACTACAGGAAGCGATCGTCAGAGAACTTATGTAGGATGTAGAGCGAGCGGTTGGTCAAACGACTTCTATTTGGAATAAACTCTGCTGTGGGTCGTGAGATCGGAGCCAACAGGCATCGGGTCTACATGCCTAAGGCAGCATGCGTTCTTCTAACTCAACGTTAAACTATAACGCTTTCTGCTAATCTATCGAAGAGGTTACACTTTCATCATAGAAACCGCATGCGTCTGTTAAGCACGACCCTATACGCTTATGCCGCTTGGGGCGCCACACTCTACGTTTGCCGTTCAACTATAACGCTTTCTGCTAACCTATCGAAGAGGTTACACTTAATGAAGACTAAGCGGAACATAATGTCACAGAATGATGCGGGAAATGCTGGTGAAGGGGGGAAGAACCAGTAAGCTCTCGAACACACATGTAGCCCATCCAATGGAATGTCAAGGTTGACAGCTCATATTAGACTGAACTGGGGTTCCCAGGCTTAGTATACCATAGGGTATTTATGTATGCACACACAGACACACACAAACATATACATGACTAGTTATAAAGCGGCTGTTAAGAAGCTATAGCAATGGTGTTTAACATTTTAATCTAACAGATCAAAAGTGATGTTATTTGAGATGCCTTCAAAGTGTTCCTTGGACTGTCTGTGACGAAACAGTCGCTGTAATTAGTAAAATTTTAATTAGAAACAATATTCCTAGCAATGAAGCCGTTAAACGGAACCTTTAATCTTTTCCTGAACCCACAATACGGTCAGACATATACATGTGAGTATTTACTATACACAAATAGCCCCCAGGTGCGTGAAATTATTGTCAGACCAGACTTCGGCTTAAGTGCACTTAGAACAACAACCAAGAACTGGACAACTTACAAGGTCCAGCAACGACTGCTACGTTCTCCCAATACATTTGGATAAATTGCATTGGGAGAAATTTCATACTACTTACATTCATATACATATAGTTACACTCATATAAGCTTACATACATTCATATACATACATTCACATACTTAAATTCATATACATACATTCATTTACTTACATTCAAATACACGTATACGGCTACGGTAATTGCATCTTATGTATTGCAACGTAAAATTCGTCGACTTGTCCAGGGCCTAACAAGGAAACCAATTGCGACGACTAAGCGCCATCGAGTAATGCATTGCCGGCTACTTCATAAGAGGTTCCTAAAATTATTCATTGTTACAGGCTGCTTATAAAACTGGATTAGCTCAGCGGCCAGAACCGTCCGATATACAGATCTGAAGTGGCTCTATACAAAAGTAATATGACTAGAAAAAATTACGCGCCCTTCATTTCGAAACGTCCTTGAAGATTTGCCTGTTCAAGAACTAAATAGCATTCGTTCTCTTGGAGTGACATCAAAATGATAACTTATCTGTATTATCATGGTATATTAACTCAAGACCTTCCGCGCCTCGGTAGCTTCACTCCCTGGTCGCTCCACTCTCTCTACGTCCGCCAGGGACCTTCTATATAGCCTAGTTGTTTCCACGTGAGCGGGAACAACTGTTCAATCTATATGCTCATTTCAATCTACCTTTCAATCGATCAGTTTTACCTATGTAGACCATGATTGGCGCCGTATGTTGGCTGCCGCTTAAATAGTTATATTCGACTCCTGTAAGACTGTTATCGTGTGCTTCTACTATATACATGTATGTAAGGCGCCCTGCGTGGCTGCCGTTTCTACTATATGTATGTTCACTGTACAGCGCAGTGCGGTTGCAGACGCTTAATTAAAGAACAAGATTATTAGTATTTTTTATTATTACGTTGTTGCCCTCTATAGCTGGAACCGTCTTCTACAGGAATTATGGCTTGAGCTCCTCAGTCTTTCTCTTCCTCTGTTTCGGAAATGCAGTGATAGCACCGACTTGGGTCGGAAGCGCCTCTGAATCGTTGAGTGGTGTTCGATTACGATTTCGACCTAGACCTATATATCTATATGCGTACATTTTACTCGTTTATAATTGTTATCTTATTTGGCCGTGCTGAAGTCGGGAGCACCTCTGAGTAGCCCCCTCCCTTGAAGAGGTGCTATATAAATACTTGAATAAATGAATGAATCTGGGTTTGTAGAATGTATTCAGACACGGGAATGCATGTAATGTAATATAACTTTCGTCTGGCAAAGTATACATGTTCTGGCCTTCAGATCGCGACTAAAAACATGTCTTTGCCTGGACTCATTTCCTCCGTAGGCTGTTTCCATGTCTGCTCAGTTTTCCTTCTTTGCTTTCGATCTGACTCACCGTGGAATTTGGTTCGCACAGCAATTCTGCTGTAGAAGTTAGCAGATTAGGTTAACATAAGAATTCATTCATATAGCGCAGTATTTCAACCGAGAGGGAAAATTTAGTGAATGGGTGTCCTCCGGCAAAACAACAGAGAAGTGTAGTTTCCGATTTGTATCTTAAGACAATCCTACCTGGGAAATGAATTGAAGTTTCCTTGCGAGAGGTCAACAAACGATCCCCGATGTTCACTTCCGCTAAACTCGGTCTGCCGGAGTGGATCTCCCGTTGTCACTCGCCTCCAGTTCACTTCCTGTATCCACACTTACAGGGTGTACGAAAAAACGCCTCGAGCGTTTCCCAGTTATTGCCTAAGTATAACAGTCTATCGATCGCACTTAACACACACGACGGTGCAAACGGTCCACAGTGTTGTAGTATTATCCTCGATTCGAAGTTCAAAGGGAGGATTGAACTTTGCAGCGATATCGTCGGCGCGCGCACCGGCGAGCGACTGAGAGACAGCGGCGCTTTGCTCGTTCACGCGTCTCACCCCCAGTCGACGACAGCAGCGGACGGTGCACCCGGGTCCGGTCAGTGGCCATCTGCGGCCGTGAGCACCGCTGCTCTCTACCGACCGAACGGACAGTCAGACCTCCTCATATAGGGATTGAAATGACGGGCGCTGGAGGACATAGACAGAGATAATGCACAGTGGACGACCGAACGGAGTGCTGCGTATCTGAGACACATAGACAAGCCACATCATCCACTGTCCTTCTGCAGGCGTGCATGTATACTTCAACGAGTAAGCCTATAAATAGCTTGCTAATCATAAACCTAGCCTGAACAAATAGGCTACCTCACAAATCATATATATATATATATTTATATATACGTATAGACATATAAGATAGGCCATCATCATCATCGGTACTTCTGTAAGCCTGCGTTTCAACACATAAGCCTATAGGTCTATATATACCCTGCTATCATCAGCCCAACTTTGGCAAATAAGCCACCGTCACTCATGCATATTCTTACACACACTCATATATATGCATGTATATATATATAATATATAATATATATATATAATATATATATATAGACATTAGTGTAGAACGCACAAATTATCCTCTCAGTTCCTTATCTCTTTATATCAACATTAGACTTGAATATGAGACATATTAGAAATACCTCTACCTTACTTATATATAGACGGGGCAACGTCTGATAAAACTTTTATCAGAAATATATACATAAAAGTCTCGACGATTTCATCTTATATATATTATTATAATCACGTAAGAGGGTGACAAAAATAGATTTATGTATACGTGCGCCCAGCCCAGCGATCTGAGAGGGCAAACAATCGGTGGCTAAATTTAGAAAGAATCAAGAAGGCCTCGAGTTTGACTAAGTGGTAGGTATGGCTTCAAATCGCACTGTGCAGTGTAGGACATCAGGACAAGCATATGATATGATCACCATAAGGATGACATGCACATAGCTGCCTATTTACAGACGTGCACCGCCAGTTGATCGCATTTTTATCATACATACATACATACATACATACATACATACATACATACATACATACATACATACATACATACATACATACATACATACATACATACATACATACATACATACATACATACATACATACATACATACATACATACATAAGTAAGTAAGTAAGTAAGTATGTGTGTACTTTATTGATCCGCCTGCAAACGCACTGCGGTTAACAAACAGGTTATACAATTAGCAAGTGCATAAAACAAAAAGAAAGATAACTAACGTGTATACGAAACATCAGCCAGACCCAAAAGGTCATATACACAAGTAGAGCATTCACAAAGTAAAGTTCTTCCTGGTCAGCGCATCGGCTCTAGAGATCTCACGGTTAAGCGATCGGGGTCGGAGTGAATAGATACAAGACTTAACGGGAGGGAGTACCCCGTGGAGGGTATGACTGGTGGAGTGAAATACGGCAGAAAAAAGAGCGAAATCGGCTCTATCACAAAGAACGTCGAAAGAGTCAAAGCCAGCAGGCAGGTAGTTAAGCCGGACCAATTTTCTGGTAAAAGCACACAGGCGGGAACGCTGCCCAGCA
This sequence comes from Allolobophora icterica, assembly GCA_963556255.1. Taxonomy (NCBI): domain Eukaryota; kingdom Metazoa; phylum Annelida; class Clitellata; order Crassiclitellata; family Lumbricidae; genus Allolobophora; species Allolobophora icterica. The sequence goes on from OY744616.1 coordinate 14,667,816, forward strand.
TTAACAATTCCCCACCAGGCGGGCGAGGCATAGAGTAAGCAGGCAAGCGTTGTTGCACGGACAACGTCATGGAGGCGCTGCCCCGTGAGACCATGGGCAGTGAGGCAGCGGACAGCGTAGAGGGATTGATTCGCCTTTATACAGATGCGCTCAATATGGGAGCTAAAGCCAAATTAGACGGTCATAGACACACCCCCCGGAAAAAAACAGCCTCCCGAACCCTGATTATGCCAAGAACGGGAGGAGGGGTGAACCAAGCCTGGAGTTTGAGGGGCTTTATGATCATTTATTTGGACTTGCTGCAATTAAGTTTTAAGTTACTAGAGGCGTCCCATTTAGCGACATTGTCAAGCTCAGAAGAAGTCGTATATATATATATATATATATGTATATATATATATGAAGCCTATAGGCCTATCATATATACATATATATATATATATATATATATATATATATATATATATATATTAGTGTGGTCCACGGCTACATGGCGAAAAATAAAGTTTCAGTTTCTTAACGTTAGAATGTGCCAATTTAGTCCATTATAAAAAAAATAATGCAGGTGCAGTTTCATCTAAATTTGAGAATATCTAGGGGTTAGGGGTTGCACAAGTGACCCAAAGTTTCACGCACCCTGCTATTCGATGGTCCATCTGCAAAATTCTGTATGCTTAATTCTTCTTGCACTTGTTTATCTACTTATATGTGATTAGTGCTTACTTTTATTAATTGGGCTTTCCTAGTTGCTCAGAGAGAAGGTCAAAGGGGTTAAATGGCAGGAGAGGATAAAGTCTTGATTCATAAAATGGGTAAGAAATTTATCAAAGCGAAAGCTACAGAAGAGCGGCATGAGAGATTGAAGAATGATGCGGAAGTTCTAGCAAGCACAGTCGATCTGGTGTCGAGCAGCAGTGATAAGGACACATCTGAGAAAAACCGTGACTTAAGATTGCGTGACTATCAAACAGGATGAAAAAAGAACAATAGTCTTATAAGCAGCTAAGCAATAGACCCGTTGTGACTAAGCAGGTAGTTGTAGCTTTGGATCGAACTAAAGTCACTGACAGGGAAGCACCATATATATATATATATATATATATATATATATATATATATATATATATATATATATATATATATATATATATATATATATATATATATATATATATATATATATATATATATATATATATATATATATATATATATATATATATATATATATATATATATATATATATATATATATATATATATATATATATATATCACTGACAAGGAAGCACCACATCTATTGGCTGCTACTGCTCAATCTCTAGGCCATGTAGTTCGAGGCTTGTTTTTAAGTCGCAGTTCTATTCGATATTTTTGTATTTATAACCAAACTAGAAAATAAAAAAATAAAACCATTTGTGACGTCATTTTCGATCTAACACTTGCAGTCTGCGTACACAAAATGCTTTTTAATCACAGAGATTTTTATTGCAGAAACCGTGAATACATTGTCATGCTTTTGTACATATGTTTGTTTGCCATCAACGCATCATGGGATTTGAAGTATGCATAACACATTTTTGGTTGACTTGTGCAACCCCTAAATATTAATTGAACTTGGTTCAAATTTTCAGCATGTTAGTTTTTCAATAGATGGACTGCAATGGTGGGTTCTAACTTTGACCTTTCCAACAAAATTTTTTCCGGACCACCCTAATATATATGGAATATTCATAAAGACGATGTAAATGACTGAGTAGTTAAGAAAGCATTGGGCTCAACGAACGATTAGCAATGAAAGTTGAATTGTAATTGTTGTCGTAATGTGTGACTTCCACAACGCCGCCTCTTCAAGAGAAACTTCAATAGGAAACGCTATACGGACTTGGGAGGATGGTGCAACACACACGCGAGGGACACTGTAGCCGATTGTAACGCGAAGGGTACGGGTTCTGTCCTCCTCTGAGGCGGTTACTGTGTAGGAAGCCTGTTCAAGTTCTTCACTCGCAATACAATTGCTCAGCGCTATCTCTTGATACCGTTCATTAGGTATACACTAGCGTAATAATAACTCAAAATAATGATGATGATGAAGGACGACAGCGACGATGATGATATTGATGATGATTATGATGATGAAGATGACGATAACGTCGATGATGATGATGACGATGACGACGATGATGATGATGACGATGATGATGACGATGATGATGATGATGATGATGATGACGACGACGACGACGACGATGATGATGACACTGATGACTTGTTTAACGTCCTATGCAATTATCTCGATGCATGACTTTCATTTCGTTGAAGACCGAATTTTACCTATTTCATGCAAAAGATTTGCTAAAGTCTACACAAGTTGTCGCAGCCTCGGTTTTGAAAATGAGCAATTTTTCTCCCGTGACACTTTAATCACTCAGATCACCTGCGTTCATTTAGTCAAGCTTTGGGCAACGTCCCTAACAATCTTTCGTGAGTTGTATACCTTAAACGCTAGGCTACTACTTACTACTGAATAGCGTCGACGTCCTATATGTTACAGCTTGCGTTATTGTCAGCCTGGTATTGTCATTAAACGAAAATTGATAAATTGATTAACTGATTGATTTAGCAGAATGTATTGAACAACCTGTGGCTATCAGGTAAAATATAGGCCTACGAGTCTCTCCATCACAAATCAAGCACGTTACGCCGAGACGCTTAGGCAAGATTGAGCAGAAATAATACCGCAGCCGGCCTTAGACAGCTCATTTCAATTTTTGTTAAATTTATAAGCCAACGCAACAAAGACGAAAGGACACCTGGGTCGAAGCTTTGCACAATATAGGACTACCATAGACAGAGAAAGAGTAGTTTGTCAATGTTGCTTTAAAAATTTAATATAGTATAAGCAGTGGCTGAGTAAGCCTACCACAGAAGTGAGCCATTGTGCGTTGAGTCACAGAAACTCACATTATAATGTACTGAAATGTATTCTACTCAATCTACTGTACTCTACTATTGTCTGTTGTACTGAAATGTACTATAGTGTATTCTACCGTACTCTATTATGTCTGTTGTATTGTAATGTACTATGGTGTATTCTACTGTACTCTACTAGTGTCTGTTGTATTGTAATGTACTATAGTGTATTGTACTGTACTCTACTAGTGTCTGTTGTAGTGTAATGCACTATAGTGTATTCTACTTACTCTACTATTGTTTGTTATATTGTTATGTACCATAGTGTATTCTACTGTACTCTACTATTGTCTGTTGTATTGTAATGTACTATGGTGTATTCTACTGTACTCTACTATTGTCTGTTGTATTGTAATGTACTATAGTGTATTGTACTGAAATGTACTATAATGTATTCTACTGTACTCTGCTATTATTATCTGTTGCAGTGGAATGTACTATAGTGTATTGTACTGTACCCTACTATCGTTTGTTGTAGTGTAGTTTACAATAGTGTATTCTACTGTACTCTACTATTGTCTGTTGTAGTGCAATGTACTATGGTGTATTCTACTGTAATCTACTAGTGTCTGTTATAGTGTAATGAACCATAGTGTATTGTGCTTACTCTACTATTGTCTGTTGTAATGTAATGTACTATAATGTGGTTCGTTGTATTGTATTGGATCTATATAATTATTGTACTGTTGAAGTAGTCACGTTCTGCGAAGTACAATCCAACACATACAGAGGCAGACGTAGAGACGAACAGATAGACAGAGAAGGGGTCGTGATGAGACCATTACAGAGATAAACGATTGGTGCACACATATTGACCCGCACGAGAGATTAGATAACTTTGATCGCCGGAGATAAATATTGTTAAAGGCCGACCCGTCATTTCTCTTCTCGATAATATATCTCGATGCGTCACCTCGACGCTCTAACGATGTAAGGCTCTTGTTTTCTATCTCTCTTTGTCTCTCTGTCTCTGTCCCTATGTCTGTCTCTGTCCCTCTGTCTGTCTCTGTCTGTCTGTCTCTGTCTGTGTCTGTCTGTCTGCCTGTCTCTGTCTGTCTGTCTTTGTCTGTCTGTGTCTGTCTGTGTCTGTCTGTCTCTCTGTCTTTGTCTCTCTGTCTCTGTCTTTATCTCTGTCTCTGTCTATCTCTCTCTTCCTTCCCTTTCTCTCTGTCTATCTCTGTCTGTCTGTCTGTCTGTCTGTTAGTCTCTCTCTATTTGGTTACTCTTTTCCTCTTGTTTTTCAGCCACTCTGCTACTTTTTTCCTCTTCTCGTCCGTTCCACTAATGAGCATACCCGTTTATCGGGGTAACGCAAAGTAGACAGACCATAGGAATTTGTTTGGCTCTGTCCGTAGGGCACGTATCAAGCAGCATCAGTGACCCGCTGGGAGAAAAAAGCACCAAATTATCATCGGATTCTGGACGAAAAATATGCCCTGAGGTTTGTTGGTGTCATTAGGAGAAGCGTGCCAAATCAAAGATAACCATCTGAAAACTGCATTTCTGAGAAAATCTTTTAAAAAAATTGCAGATGTTGAAATACCAGAACTTCGAAAGTCGTCTATAGTTACGGCTAAGACTCTGGACATGATGATGATGATGATGACGATGATGATGATGATGATAATGATGATGATGATGATGATGATGATGATGATTATGACTATGATGATGAATGCGACAATTTCTACAGCGCCGTAACACGGCACATGCCGCTACAAGGGCGTTTAGACAAGTTCAGCGCGGATAAGCTAACATACCAAGCTCTTCTGAGGATTTTAAGCCTTCACCTTTAACAAGTCAGACATTTTGACGAATCAAGCTTCTGAAATGTCGCATAGTGATGGAAAATCGGGGACAAAAGCGACTTATTTGCGTATTCAATATGGGTTTTATTATAGAAACAAAAAGCTGTCGATTAGCATTGAATTTAATGTCCCATTCAAACAAACTAAAGTTAAGTACACTGTAAACTATTCAGAGATCCAAATAAGTCCGAATTTATTAAATCTCCGCTTGCAGGACTTTCTTTTACCGCTTTGAATGCTGTGATGCCAAGTCCTGTGTCCGACTTAACAACAATCAGATTCCTGGCATCATTTAGACCCAGTACAAGCTCAAACAAGCATAAATTCAATTTTGTGAAAAATAACTAAGACACGTTCTTTTTCTCATTAAATACAAACCAGAGTTGACACTTCCCTGTCAACGAGTTGTCACCTTCATGCGTCTAGCTAACAATTCCGAAAAATTACAAATTGAGTGGTAACTGTGTTTTTGAGAATATATATAGGTCAATGTCTAGTCTAGCTTCGACTCAGAATGTCTGAAGCCGTATTGAGAGCCTAGGTGCAAATGAAAAGTTTACTTGGCTGCATTTTGTTGCAACGACGCAGAACAGTGCAGTTATAAAAGGCTCGAAAAAGCCGAACCGCTGCACAGTAAGACATTATAGGATCAACTCCGTTATACGGGATCCACAGATGAGCAACAAGACTTAACGGGCGGCGAAATGATGCGATCGTCGATTGAGTCAACTTAAGTACATATCTAAGTAAATAAATAAAAGACTCTTAAATTACCATGTGTTGCACAGACCGAGCACAGAGAGAGAGAGAGAGAGAGAGAGAGAGAGAGAGAGAGAGAGAGAGAGACAGACAGACAGACAGACAGACAGACAGACAGACAGACAGACAGACAGACAGACAGACAGAGACAGAGGCAGAGACAGAGACAAAGACAGAGACAGAGAGACAGAGACAGAGACAGAGAGACAGAGACAGAGACAGTGACAGAGACAGAAACAGAGAGACAGACAGACAGACAGACAGAGACAGAGAGACAGAGACAGAGAAAGTGAAAGAGACAGAGAAAGCGAAAGAGCGAAAGAGAGAGACAGAGAGAGAGACAGAGACAGAGACAGAGACAGAGAGACAGAGACAGAGAGAGAGACAGAGACAGAGAGAGAGACAGAGAGAGACAGAGAGAGAGAGGGGAGAGAGATCCTAAGACGAGTTTTATTCATTCCGCAGTTATGAAAGAGAATGATAGTTTACAGATATCGAAGGCTGATGAAAAAACCGTAGTCTGGCTTTCTTGTTTTCCTGACCTATTGGATTTCGTCCGGGAGCATGTAGCGGACGACGATTTTGTTTACTAAGGCTTCACTCGCAGGGACCATCGATTCGTATCTTGTGGGTTATAACTGCTCCATAGAAGTCATAACATTGGAATATATTAGCTTGTCAGATACGCAATAAAAGCAAAGCATAAGCCCCTACTGAATTTATTTCCTATAGAGATCTTCTTTGATTAACTGGAGGCATTCGATATAGTGGACCACAAAATGTAACGACTATATAAGTAAGAATTATATGGCATATGGGGAACTGGCCTTGAATGGTTCTCTAACGACCTATGCAACAGAAGGCAGGCAGTTGGCGCTTGCCTCTATTTATAACCAGACTAGAAGTTAGTCCTGGCCATTTCCAGAATTATTTGAAGCCTCTTGGTGCAGGATAGGCCTATAAACGATGGATATCTTTTAAAATTGGAATGAATTATGCAAAGAGTACAAAAAGAGGCAAGCATCTGAGTCAAATGGCCTTATCTACTTGACCATGATTATAGTTTATAGGTTACACAGTGATTTTACATCGGCTTCTAAGTTCTAAACATTGATCCACATATACGCCTTGGAATTTCAAGGACAATACCTGCGAGATTGCATTGTCGCTTATACAAACAATCGAATTACAATCACAAGGAACAAGTCTATACCGAAAGCGAAAACAAAATGAAGTCAATTTTGTAAATGTTTAAAGAAACTTGTTCGCATTGAACCATTCAGTTTATCCATATAGTAAAACCTCTGAGACTTATCAGAAGCAAGAAAGGTCAGTGTCGTCAGAAAATATGGTAAAAATGTAGCACGCTTGAAGAATTTCAAATGTCACTTATATTTATATATTAATTTAAGCAAGAGGTACAATATCAAGTCTTGCGGAACTTCCTGTCGTTGTGAAACCTTCGTCCGGATGTACATCCGTTAAACAACTGCCTGCCTTCTGTTGCATAGGTAGTGAGAGAACCATTCAAGGCCAGTCCCCATTTTAATTCTTACTTATAGCTGTTAAATTTTGTTGTTCGTTATATCGAATGCCTCCGATAAATCAAAGAAGATATCTATGGAAAATAAACTACCATCAATCGCTTTGAGGTTTTGTTTTCCATGTACATCAGGCCAATAGAAGGGGAATGGCCAGAACGAAAATCACACAATAGTCTGGGGTTAAGCGATTCTGAGATGCCAACGTCAGTGATGGTCACATAAAATTTTCCTAGATATTTTGAGAAGTAGAGATAAACAGACGTGAACTCAGAATGATTATATTTTAATTTTTAATTTAATTTTATAACCAGGTTTCAAAGCAACAGTTACCTTGGCAATGTTTAGTCCATCGGAAATGTTTCCTATAAAAGTTAACCGATAGCCTACATATATACGTACGTACGTAAATACATGCATATATAAATAAATAAATGCATGCATATATAAACGTACTTACATACGTACACACATGCAAACATATACACATTCAAATATACATGAATATATACATACACCCATACATACATACATACATACATACATACATACACATACATAAATATTCATGCGACATATTAATCTACTTGGTCGCGACTGTTATTATCAACTTCGGCAGTTAAGGGTGGTCTCCCGCACTCTAACGCAGGCGGCTGCTTCCACCCATGTCCACGCCTTTGTGGTTTCCCGTCTCGACTTATGTGCCTCCCAGCTGCCCGCCATGGAGGTTTGGACCGGAATTTGCGTGCAGCTACATGCCTTATTGGTCGTACACTCAGATTCGGTCAGGTTTCTGTTTGTATATATGCGGGATGTTCTGCACTGGTCAGGCGTTGTCCGAAGGGACTTGCCTCTATATCTACGGGAGCTTTGTCGATCTACCTCGTGGGTCCTGCGGCGATCGGCTCTTCTTTCGACTGGCCCCGCAACCTGGAATGACCTCCCTGTCGCGCTACGCCTGGTCTCTACCATGTTCCTTACTAACTTTAAACTGCTCCCTTTATCCGTAGTTGGACTGGGAGCGCTCCTGAATAGATGACCTTTTGACCTTGAAGGGGCGCTATATAAAAGCTCCTTAATAATATATACATACATGCATACGTACGTGCAAAAACAGTGACAATAACACAGCAGTTGAGAAGGAAAGGAGTTACTTACAGGAGCGCAGACGATTTGAATGAACAAACAACAGCCGAATGAATGAGAAAATCCACTTGAATGCGACGTGAAAACAGTTTCGCAATTACTTAGTCACTACACGGTTCTGTATTTGCGTTTGAACGACCGTCGCGATAATTAGCGTGACGGTATGTGCAGCATCATCGCCGGGTCTCTCGCTCGCTCGCTCGCTCGCGCCCAGTTAGCGCTGTTTGTCTACGCTGAACTGGCGGACTCCTGCGAATATGTAGAATTGCTGCGGAGCCGATGCGAGCGGGACTTGACTGTGAACTATGGCCTCATCGTGACTTCTGTCCTCATTGAGAAAATGCGGGCTGCGTTGAATTATGACCTCCTTATGAGATGTCGATTACGTTGTTGTTGTTTTGGGAGAGGAGGTGGCGCCCGTGCGAGTTGTATTGAAACCATACACGCTCTTTATACTTAATTGTGATATCGTGGATAGCGCACGTATCTGTCGTCGTGAGTTATGTCTGCTGCAGGGAGGTAGTAGGGGGGGTCTTAGTTAGGGAGGATGCTCTCGGCATAATTTGTGCCCTCGTCGACGATTATGTTGTTGTCTCTCCATCGACTCTCTCTGTTCCTACGCATCTGTTTCTGTCCTGCCTTGTTGTCTCAACCTCGCGGCCTTCGTTAAAACGAACCGCTGTATGGACAGTCGACGTGGACGGGTCATTTACTGGCCATCGCAGTGGACTTCAAATTCCCAACAGTTTTATCGTGGCTTTTGGAATTCGAACTCTTCGGTTCGGAGTGGGATGATTGTGCGGGGTTTATGGTATGAAGCAAATGGGAACGTCGTAACGATAGCCCCATAGGGAATTGGGAAGGGATTCCAGTATGGAAGATCATCTAGACAATTCCCAAGATATCGTTTATTGGGGGGACATGACGCTGTTTCATGTTATCTCGAAAAGCCACATGTCTCGGTTTCATCGGTTTCTGGCAGGGGATCCATTTGCTCTGCTTCCTAACTGTTGTCCACGCTGACCTTAACTTCTACAGCATTAAAGCTTAACTTTGATCCATCCATCAATATGGCAATGATTGCCTATAGCATCCTATAAGATGAGCGCTTTGACCTTTCTCGTGTCTTTTTCCCTAAGCGCTTGAAAATCATTCAGATCGCGATTTTATGTTGGCAGGTCTGCAGCGTCAGTGAGGAGTTTGTCTTGAAGTGGCCCCGTATACAAGTGAAACTGTATCGTAATCGTAATCGTAATCGTAATCATAATCTCGAGATACGGAATTGTTGCCTGTCTAGTGACGCTTAAGAACTCCTGTAATGTACTGCGATGTAATGTAATGCCTTACATCATTTCACTTTGAATTGCACGAATTCTTTCAAAGCATAGTATCTGTTGTCTCACCGCAACAATAAGTCACAAAAGGTGTCTCCAAGAATTGCGAACAGTTTTCAAGATTGTAATCTGAAGCTGGCACGTGTTGCAGGAACACCTGGGTCCGTGAGTCTCGACCCTCAAACCTTTCAAAGAGCCAGACAAAGGCACGAGTAACGTGATGAAGTAAATACTACAGTGGCGGGAGAAATGTATACTCACGCATTCAAAAACATATGAAAAATACCAATATGCATTGGCTGAAAACGTTTATGCATATTTTTATACACGTGTTCATTTAATTAAACAAACACTTTACATTTGCATGCAGGTACACGAATTAGCAATTGATCAATGAGTGTGTTAATGAAATTAGCTGTAAACAACTATGGTGAATATATACGGTTTAAATCGTAGTTCCTTACTCAAGTGATATCCGATTGCTTGTGCTAAATATTGTCTAGATATTGTGCTGCAAGGCGGCCAATTGGTTAGAGCGCTCGGGCTATAACGCGGAGAGTACGGGTTCGAACCTCGCCCGAGACGGTTACTGTGTAGGGACCTTGTGAAAGTCATTCAAGCATAACTGCTCGGAGCCATTAAGGGTCTGTCGTAGGGTCGTGCATGCTCCTCTGAACTTTGTAAGCAGGGCATTTACGATTCACTTGTACAGTATTGTATTACAGTGGGACGAAATAAACTGGTAACACGTTCCTAATTATTCCTAAGAAGAAGGTTATCAAGACAGTGGTGATGCTTAAAATTCAGGGTCTCCCGAAGATTTGTCAAATGGGACCCTCCGGTTCTATACAGCTTCTGTGTGGCCACCTCTTTTTGTCCGATTTAGATCCAGGCCATCGAGAATTTCCTTGCAGAAATTATTTCGAATTCTTAAATTTATAGTTAAAATTTAGTAGATAATAATTCGTACATGAATTCCAATAGAGGAAATGTTACGAGGAATCTGGCGTTTCATCATATCAAATTATATAGCGCGTGAAACCGGAGGACAAGATTCAGGCAGACTGTCAGACTGCAAGTTTCTGTTATTAATAGCTACTCATAATTATAACTCCGCTTTAGGACTTGTGCGTAAAGGTTCTTGCATGTACGTATGTATATATGTATATATATGCATACATGTATATATGTATATATATGTGCATACATCTATATATGTATATATATATATGTATACACCTTCATGTTTGCATGTATATATGTATATATATGTAATTATGTATACATGTATATATAATTATATATATATATGTATAGATATATAGTACATATGTGTGTGTGTGTGTTTATGTGTGAATGCTAACATTTATATAGAGTATTTTGAGGTTCTCGAGAGCACAATGATCATGTCGTGCACGGGAGGTTTGATCCAGCCAGCATCCACCGTGTTATAAGGGAAACGCTCAATCAATCCTTGGCCAACAAGAGACGTAGGCCTACACTTGAGCTTGCTATAGATCGATGATGCACGTTCATGTACAGACCGACATTTAAATGATTTATGAGTGTCAGCTGCTTCTAGACATGAAACGACTAGACTTAAATCAGAATACAGAAAATGAACGCCCGTTTTCTGTCCCATACTTCAATCACTGTCAAAACTGTAGACAAACACTATGTCCAGAAAAAGAAAGAACCATGGCACTGGACGTATATAGGCCTATACGCGAATAACTTCAGGAAAAATTTATAGAACTTCAATTAACTAAAAGGTTCCTTTTCTCACGTATTTGCTATTAATAATAGTAATGCGTGATAATATTTTATATATTTTATGAAAGGCCTTTTTAAAACATGTCGTATTCTCGCAGAGTTGTTTCTCGCAACTCTTGCCCATTATGGCTCTTGGTGAGTTATCGATATTGCGGTTGGACATGGCATTCCTCCATAAGCGTGTCTACGGGCAATAGGAAATGACCACAAATAAATATTCCTGACTCTTTTCTCTGCCATAACGTTTTGAATATTTTTTAACAACTCGTAAAAACCACACTTCGGATAATGTAATTTATCTTGCGACTCCCATTTTCTGAGCACAATGTAATTGCTCGGTTTCATTTATTTATATGGAGCGCACTCAAAGTTAAGGCAAAATATATCGATCTGCTGGATGAACTGAGGCTGTCTGAAAACAAGATTATTATCATGCATATCACACAGCAAAGAATCTCTTGTAATAGCTTTATCGAGGTTAAAATGTCAAAACAAGACAAAGTTGTTTTTGTCATAAAATTTTGATATATGTATTATATGCACGCAATTTTAGCCACTTATGCACCAATCACGGATGGTCCCAGTATACGCAAGGACAAAGCAGGCTAATGATTGATGAAAATGCAGACATACAAATCCTCGAATGAATGAATGAATGAATGAATGAATGAATGAATGTATTTGGGGATCTGTAAAGCGCCACTTGACAGTAGAAACTATTCAGAGCTGACCGACCATCGACAATCCATGGACACTCGACCTTTCTAACTGGAGTTTGACACTCTCCTGCCAGTAACCTGAAACCCCTCTCAGCGGAAGTGTCCACTTGCGCCACGCGAGACTTCGTCCAACTCCGGAAAAAATAATTCTCTTAATGACGATGAAAGAGAGAAATAACTCAAGAAACGCGTGATGGGTCACATCAGAAATCCAAACGAACGAAAATATATTGTCGAGCAACCCCCGCATCTGACTTGATCAAAACGACATGATAGGGCTATTATAGCGCTAGAGAAACATGTCTTGTCTACGTGTGCTGTCTACGGTTACGTAGAAACATATTTTAGGGGGCGTAAGCAGTTATGCATGGACTAACGGCCATTTGTGCATGAAGTATGTTTCCTGTTAGTAGGCACGCGATTCCTGTTATTAGACCGGGATACGGAAATTTCGCCCCCGGAAGAATCGCCCCCGGAAGATTCGCCCCCGACATTTCGCCCCCGGGAAGATTCGCCCCCGAGGAAGTTTCGCCTCCGGGATCTATGATGAAAATGTAACTAAGACTAGAAGCTGGATTAGCGATTAAAATGTAACTAGAAGACTAGAAACTGGATCTATGATGAAAATGTAACTAAGACTAGAAGCTGGATCGACGGGGGCGAAACTTCCGGGGGGCGAAATGTCGGGGGCGAATCTTCCGTGGGCGAAAAGTCCTAGAACCTATTAGACCAGCTCAATAGTCATCAGCCGACACAACTATAGGGATATGGTAGGGAAGGATCAGGTGGTATAGGGTAAAATTTCCTTACCTCTTTTGGAATACTCGCTGGCGATCGAATGAAAGTTGTTTTGTCGGCTTCTAAGTCGTTTCCTGGAATAGTTCGCGTACTTTTCGAGATGTGACCCCTACTCTGTGTTGGATTCTGCTTCTGTTTCGACTACTATCGTTGAATGTCAACTCTTTGGAATTCTGAATCGGATGATCGCAGGTTCAGTTTCAGTTCTCAGGTTCTTTTTCGAAGCATAGCACAATAGGCCTGCCAAACCAAAAACGTCACAATAGGTAAACTCAAGAGGAACCATAATAATTCGATTCCAGGGTTGCCCAATGCAATCATTGTTAACAAGTGGGCAGAGGCGCGTTGCTTACAGCAAACGGGGCCCTAGGTGCAAAATATTTGGAGACCCTTCTGAACTTGTATTAGCCCAAATGAACAATGAACAAAACAATTGTAAATTACAATAATATACTTTTATGTTATGTGAATGCTAAACTGTAAAAAATAGAAAATAGGTTATATTTAAAATGATTTAAAATTCAAAAATGTTTTTTTTATAATGAAAAAAAAATAGTTTCATTCGTTTAGGGGCCGTCCTATAGTTTGGGGTCATATGCGCGCGCCTAGTACGCCTACGAGTAAACGCGCCTCTGCAAGTGGGTTACAACCGTTACATCACTCTCATTCATACCATTGCAAGCAGTGCATCTGCAAACAACAGACGTGCTTTTGAATTCACTTTTATTTCGGAATTCTCCGATGCTTCGAAACAAGATTCGGTCAAGAAGACACCGTCTGTGAACGCGAGTCTCGTGGACAGCACTGCCCCAGGTAGACCCTTCAGATGTCGATTATTACCTTTGCAAATGCGACATTTTCACTGCGAGCGTCAGTCAATCAGCAACAGCGTCGAGCGTCGTAAACACTGATGCAGCTGCTGTCAGTAATTATCATCTATGCCGACTGTTTTTTTTATCTTACATCAACAGGTTACCTGCCTTCTTACCTACTTATCTCCACTTCAACCTACCTATACCCACTTACATATCTACTTATTTACTTGCTAACATATTCATTGAATTGCTAACCTTGAATGGATATAAATTGAATCAAGGTAAGAGAAGCTAAGGTAAGATAATATAAACTAAGTGTAAGTGCGGATATAGGAAAGGTATGGCAAGGTAAGGTAAGATTAGATAAGGTATGAGTAGGTAAGGGAAATAGGTAAGCAATGAAGCATTCATTTATGACGTTCCTCTGCAAACTACACTCATGCAATGTGGTTTTGGGGTTCAAAGAATTTTTCTGCAGAAATGCAAGCGTAGAACAAACAATAATCTTCAAACGGTTTACAACTTGTTACGGTTATTACATGATTTATGCCTCACACATCATAACAACAGCGCTACAAAAATGGTTAGAATCGATTAGATCTTACTTTCGACTGCCACATAAGCCGACATCTAAGTAAACCGGCGAGAATTTCCAACAAACCTTACGTTTCCGAATATCTCATGAATCGACAGACGACGATTTGAATGTTAACACGCTAAGGTCACATTCAACAGCCACTCTGTGTCAAGAATCACCTTCAAATGCGGTAAACACGACTTGGAGCTATATATAGCTCCGCGTAGTTCACGCTGTCATCTGCGGCGAGCAGGCAGTTCATAGGTTTTCGTCGACAACTGACAGCGAAGTGGGCAATCCATAAATTATCTCTTGACGGAAGTAGGGCCAGGGAGAGCGGCGAGCATCATCCCTAATACGCGACGGGTCAGCTCAGACGCGTTGGTATCGCCCCGACGTAACGTGTTACAAGCAGACGAACGTATGGACGTGAATAGAGATGCATTTCATTAGCCAAAGGTTCCAATCAAAACAAAGTCTGAGTCGTCGAACGAATATTTGCCAACCTGACAATCATTACAACGGTTCGTGTCCGATGCCTGCAAAAACGCACGCTGCATACAACGAACTCTGAGGCAGATACACTTACAGTGTACGCTGAACATGTATACATAATTATGCGTATACATGTACTACAGCTGTGCACCCGCAAAAGTCAAGTCTAAAGATACTGTTAGAAGCCTGTACGGAATATGGCCTACTCATTTTCCTGCGCTGTGGCTCATCCGTTGAGGCTTGCAGTCATACAAAAGACTTCTGCATTTGCTTAATTATGTGGGGCGTGGTAGCTCAGTGGTAAGTTCGGCGCCTTGTGACCGGAGGTTTGCAGGTTCGAATCCCACTCCAGCCGCTGCGTACGGACCTTGGGCAAGTCCTTCACTCGCAATTGCTCGTGGCGCTTCGGCGTGAAAATTCCGGCACAGTATCAAATGCTGTGGTCGGGAGCGCCTCTGAGTAGTAGTTGACTTCGAGAGGCGCTATAGAAATATCCGGAATAAATAAAATAAATTAAGAAAAACAGGCCTAGAATTATTGAGAGTAATACAGCAGATTGACTCCTTTGGATCTTGACTTGGAACCGATTCCCCCGCCTATCGATTTTGATTTGACAGAGCGCCTGTGAATAAGATGGTTCCCACGACTTCGCTTCTTTGAGCGCTGTAGAAATTCCGAGATTGCGATTACGATTCGCCTCTAAGGTAACAAAATATTTATAAAGCGCTTAAAATTTTAAATGAGGAAAATCTAGCGGTGCTTAAAATCCTGCAGGCGAACGATGCACTAAAATTATTGCAGACATTAGAACATGCGGAGCATGTAAAGTTACCTTGTAGAAGTCTATACGTGTGACAGAAGTCAACTACGAACTAAGCTTACCATTAGTCCAACAGAATTTGACACGAAGTCGACGTTAAGCTCGAGATATGCTGTAATTAGCTAAGCAGACGAATTTGCAATATTTCGGTCATTTGTAAAAGTTACTGCCAACATATCATATCCGGCTCTATAGTTCCCTTTCTTGGCCTCTTAGTGTACTCATCAGGCGCTCTGCCAGTTCTTTCCGACTCAGAGAATGGCCTGATCATCGGTGTTGATTTTGATATCTGTCCAATAAGGCTCTTCACTTAATTGCCATATACATAAAATATTGGGTAATAAAGTTGAGTGGAGTTAAGGAGTTAAGTGGAGAACTTAAGTGAAGTATGTGTGTGCTGGTGTAGGTGTTTGTGTGTGGGGGAACATATAATTTAAATGAAACTCTGAATAGCGTATTCACGGACCCTAGAGCAGGTCATTTCAAACCTATGTAGGCCCTTAGGCTGTATCAGATGTAACACACATTTTATGCGGTTGACATGATTTTGCTATCTGCTTCGGCGTACAGACTTCAAGAAAAACGATCAATTTTTATGGAGACCAATAGATTAACAAATTAACATTATATAACATTTAATAGGGTACAAAACGTTATGTAATATTCAATGACAAAAATCTATTTCGATGGTAACCTAGCTATTAAATGGATGCTGGTATTGAAAAAGTAATTGTAATTGTAAGTCTAAGCGCTTATTTATTTAACACCTTTGCCAGAAAACATGTAAGAGGAAATCTTGACCTCACTATCTCGGTTTATGCTTTATCTCCATTAAAAAGTTTAAAATTTATGCGTCTGTTGCAATTAAAAGTTTCTATGCTTCATCCAACTCGAAATTCTGTCACTAAGTATATGTTTCAGAGCATTTGAAATTGAGATTGCCAGATTCTGTCGTCTTGCCTTTGTTAACTTATGCGGCGTTATGCCATATACATTAACTTACGAACAACTCAGACGCGTCGATTGAATGTGTGTTGGAATAGTATATATAGGGGGCCTACAGAAAACTGCTTAACAAACAAGCGGGAATCTGTTAAGGACCCTACAATTCTAGCCGTTTGGACCTCATTCACATAGACTATGCCTCTGCGCAAATTAAACTTGTCTTTCATCGATTGTTAACGGGAGGAGGGCCAGACGAATGGTAACACTCTTTCTCGAAGAACATAAGATCTTGAAAGACGCGGTTCGATACCCGTAAGCTCCCTATAGGTCGACTCAGCCTTCCACTCCCTAGGGGCAGCTGTAAAATGAGCGGGCGCCTAATGGGCTGCCAAGACGTGTGTTCTAATCTATAAGACCTTGATAATTGTACTGTCGTAATGTTTCAATGTTGCTTACTATGGTTTGTCAGTGAGCTTGTCAATAAACACGAATATATTATTATTAAGTAAGTAAGTAAGTATGTTCTTTAGTATACCGCCGGCAAACGCACTGCGGCTAACAAACAGGCTAATCACAAAAGAGGCGCACGAAAACAAACAGCAAATTTAAATAAGAGAGAGATTGTTAAATACAATGGAAATGAAATAAATACATCAGAATAGAAATAAAATAAAAAAGCCGTGAAGATAAAAAATGAAGACAGACAGTCACTAATACGGACAGTAATAATAATATTATTATAATTATTTTTTTTATTTTTTTTATTTTTTATTTATTTTTTAGTCCCGAGGTAAACATGATCTCTCGGGGGTCACAAAAATTTGTCAAAATAATAATAATAATAATAATATTATTATTATAATTTTTATTGTATAGAGTTATAGACGTTATAACAATTATGTTTTTATTTAGTGCTTGCTGTCGAGGACTTTCGTAGGTTGTTGAACTTTTATCACTTTTTCATGATCATGGCATTGGTAGAAATCTATTTAAGTTCACAGAAGTGATCGCGTGATGTTCGCCAGTTCTGCCTGTACTCAACTTTCTGTTTGCGACGTACTTTCTGCTTTTATGGTGAGATAAACGTATAAATCACCAGAACAGTGTGCTATAAATGTTCTCGAATCTCTTAACTCAACATCGCCGATTCCGGTTTTTTATGTATAACAATAATTTAGAATTATTTGCATTCATGCAATAAATCGTGTATATGATATATATAGTTAGATGTTATTGTAGTCTGTGTATATATATATATATATATATATATATATATATATATATATATATATATATATATATATATATATATATATATATATGGAATTATCGAAGACAATGTGACCGACAGAGCGTTAAGCCACTCTGCCGTATCAGTTCCTCACAGCATCCGATTCTTTGTTCGCGTCTGCAGACCCCATTCTCTGCTTCAGTATCCCTCCTTTCCCTCGTCCTCCTCCCATCAGGTCGACCTCATCCTCTCTGACCCACCGGATTGTTGCGATATCGTGTGATATGATGCAACATAAAGGCTTGCAACGTAAGGTAAGGAAAGATAGAGTTAAAATCTATTTATCCTAAACTATTCTACTCTTAAGTCTTCTATAGAGAACGCTTTAATGATCAAAGCATTGTGGGACACGGCATAGCCGACTGGTTGAGCGCTGGCCTTGCATGTAATGCGGAGAGTACAGGTTCGATCCTCCCCTGAGACAGTTACTGTGCATAGGACCTTGATCAAGTCCTTCACTTACAATTGTTTAGAGCCATCGATTGATGCTTGATCATTAGATAGTGTAGTTTAATGGGTAATAATAATTTTATCGGTTCGTGGTAGCCGAGTGGCCGAATTTTATTTATTACATTAAACAGGACTGTAGCTGCCATTTGTAAAGTAAAATTCGGTCCCGCAGTTATTTTTGTTCCATTTCACGGAATGTTTACTTGTTTGGCAAATAATTACTATTTGTATCGAATAACAAGTGGCCGATAGTTTATTAGTACTCGTGCACACGAGCCCCGACATAAATCTTTGGCATTGTTAAGCATGAAGAGTTTTATATAATGAAAACAAGTTTACTGAAAACAACTCCAGAACACGATGCTACGGGTATACGTGATGTGACTAATCAATTTACTCGAAGATTTATTTGTTTGCTACCTTCGTAATGCTAATAGTTTTTACAATTATCCTGATCGCCGTCGGGTCTTGACCGTCTAATGGACGGTTGTGCATGAGTGTCTCTTTTTCGCTGGAGTTGGGCTGAGAGCGCCTCTGTGTGGGTATCTTGGAGGGGCGCTATATAAATCATCTGAATGAATGAATGAATGAATGTTCTTAAATCCTTTTGTTATTAATCAAACGAAGCGTCTTTCTCTTGTGTAATAAAGTTCTTTATATATATATATATATATATCCATTACAGAAGGTCGAGGTCCAGCTGTTATTTTATATCTACTCTTAATTTGTAATTACTCCTGCAGCTTATCTACATAATTAAATACATACATCTATATAATTATATAAAGAAGAAACTCTGTCTGTAGCACCGCGATCTTTGACCGGAATGCATTTCTACAGTTTTCGACCTTTTCACTCGAAACCTTCACTACTGTCTCGGGGTGGGCATTACACACCCAGTGTGAGGCTTCGCGCCCCCAGTTTTCACCGCTTCCATGGTGAAAACGGGCGAAAACCTTTCCCTTAATCCTCCCCCCACCAAACAAATTCCAGTCGACCTATTTTCATTCCCCAGATGGCGCCACCCGAGAAGATTCTCTGTTTCATCGCTAATTCTGTTTCACCGGCATGCATTTCTAAACGTGCGCCGTAGGGATTTCACTTCACATTAACTTTTCTGTGGTGGTGGTGGTGGTGGTGGTGGTCGTGGTGGTGGTGGTGGTGGTGGTGGTGGTGGTGGTGGTGGTGGTTGTGGTGGTGGTGGTGGTGGTGGTGGTGGTGGTGGTGGTGGTGGTGGTGGTGGTGGTGGTGGTGGTGGTGGTGGTGGTGGTGGTGGTGGTGGTGGTGGTGGTGGTGGTGGTGGTGGTGGTGGTGGTGGTGGTGGTGGTGGTGGTGGTACAGGGATTGAAACTTATAACCCCGGGCAACGCCGGGTAAACCAGCTAGTTACATATAAATACATTACACACATGCGTTATTTACATACATTGTTTACAATCATTAGTAATATCTACTCTCTTATTCCTAGAAAGTTTCAAGCGTAGGGCCTACTATGGTGTTCATGTGTACGAACTGTTGCTGAATTTATCTTCAGAGGTTACACAGCAGTAACATGACGATTGCTAGATGAAAGTTCTACAGCTGTCTAGAAGTAGATTTACACTGCGAATTCTTAATTTAAGCAAATTAAATTTTATTATGATGCGAATATTTTTATAGAGCAAATTAAAATTCTGCTTAGGATTTGATCTGCAGACTTCTCACCCTTATATATACTGAGCATCCATCAGTCAATCGTCTTTCGTTCTAAATCGAGTACATGACCCGTTGAAATGGAAAGAAGATACAAGAAGGTAAGTAAGCAACAATAGATTTTTGTAGCACCTTCAAAAAAGACCTTTTCGAAAGACACTGGCATTAATAATCACCCCTTCGAAAATCAAATCAAATCAAATCAAATTTATTGAATCGAATACAAGACCAGTATCTGATTAACAGTCAATAACATAATGTGCATAATCTGCATCATATCTATAGACAAGAGATTATATACTGTAACATAACTCCTACATTGACAATCTTTCAAATGTAGAGCAATAAGACGATTCCCGGAGAGAAGAAGCTGAATAAGCTTATCTAGTCATCCCCGTTAGTATTTATCAAAAGTTCGTATACAATCAATGGCATGTATTAGCCTTTATTAGGTCTTTTTTGAAGGTGCTACAAAAATCTATTGTTGCTTACTTACTTTCTTGTATCTTTCTTTCCATTTCAACGAGACTATACCACGAAAGAACATTCATATCTATATATTATATATGTATAACTAAATATATGATATATTATATGTTGATTGGTATTACAGCATTGTTGATAATCAGCGTAAACAACATGCACACATGTGTGCAAATCTATATATGCAAAAAGCTGATGTATATAATTTGACTATATACCATACATATGTTTGCATTGGTACATATATATATATACACATGTATATAAGTATTTATATACACGCAGACATATTCTCAGATGTGTACAGACGGATGATGAATGAGTATCAAATGATTGACAGCCTACGAGGGTCCCATAATGATTGACAGCCGGTGTTGACTTATCGTGCACTTGTCTTTGACGACGGGGCACAAGGCGCACATCGACAAATACTTGTAACGTCATAATCTCCCGAACGCAGTTGTAAATAAGAGACTTGAGGGGGTCGTCGATGGGGGGCAGGGTGTCGGGGACGCCGAGTGCTCAACAGAGGAGGAAGGGTTACAGAGGCCAGAGGTAAGCACTGCGCATGCGCAAGGGTAAACGTCGTTCAAGGGAATTTGGGATCAAAGACTTCCGGAAAGAAGTCTTCGATGTGACCTCGCATTAAACGCATCGCCAAGAAAAGGACAAAACGCACCGCGTGAAGTAAGATTAATTCGAACATTTACGAATAATCGGTACTGTTATGAATGTTAACGAAAATGATCCAACGTGAACTAGCCTAACTGTAAAGAGAGGTGTGCATACGCACCTATTTCACACACGGGTTTCTACTTGTGACAGGGGAGGGGGCAGGCACAACAGCACAATACAATGTTAAGATCGATGAGAGTCGCCCCAAAAACTTCTGCGTTCTTCTTGCATCATTGATTGTCTCTCTTGTAAAATTATTATTTTTCCACGAACTGCACAAAAAGTGAGAAATGTAACAGCACATTAACTAAACCAAGTTTTAAGAGACAGAAACTGAGAAGGGGAATTATGATGTTTTTTCTTGAATGTTAACGACTGGTCGACGTAACTGAGTCCTTATACGGTATACCTAACTTTCCTTACTTTACCTAGCTTGCCTGACTACACCTTACCCGTATCTTGTCTTATCTCACCTCACTCCACCTTACCGCACTCCCTATCACTTTTCTTCGCTCTAACTAATGGGGAGGGGGTATAGAATAGTGGTAACACTCATGGCCAGGAGAGCATAAGGTACGCGGATCGACTCCCGTAACCCCCCCTCTAGGGCGGCGCCTTGCATGGCTGCGAAACCGCGTGTGTAATTAAGATCTTGATTGTACTTTCATGTTTCAATGTAATCTTACTGTGTCTGTCGGTTTGAAATAATAAAGAATATAATTATTTTTATTATTATTATTATTATTATTATCATTATTATTATTATTATTATTATTATTATTATTATTATTATTATTATTATTATTATTATTATTATTATTATTATTATTATTATTATTATTATTATTATTATTATTGTTATTATTATTATTATTATTATTATTATTATTGTTATTGTTATTATTATTATTACTATTATTATTATTATTATTATTATTATTATTATTATTATTATTATTATTATTATTATTATTATTATTATTATTATTATTATTAACTTACCTTGCCTTAACCTGTCTTATCCTTACTTTGCTTCACATTAACTTAATCTTTACTCATTTTATACTTACGATATATATATATACGTTAGACTGCTCTACGTCACTCTACCTTTCCGGATCCCTCACCATGCCTTGCGCCATATGCATTTGCAATTCTAGACGCGCCATGTAACCGCACACTGAGAGCTTAATCCACGATGGTTGTAATCAGGTTTTCAAATCAGCCGCAAGTTTATTAAGATCCGGACGTAGCTCGTGGAGTGTGTTGTTCATAAGAGAACGTGCAATAAATTTTAATGCGAGATTGCCTACCACGACCGCGCTTAAAAACCGGTTATGTTATTCGCCGTTGGACTAATCCAATTTGGTTACGTGATCCGATGCGAATGTCATATTGCCTGAGCGCTTGTGACTTAATCAACTCCATTATCAGCGCGTCTTTATGGTTCTAAGGCAGACCAGCATAGAGAGCGCTCTGCGTCTAAGGCTTCAACAGGCTGTCACTTCTGCCCCAGTCCTTCCGGTGCTTGGTACTTCTTTGTCTGGAGTACAGGTCAGTCGGTTCGTTTCGCATCCAATTCGATTGGGATCATTAACTGAGCTACATAAAGATCCAATGATGCCTCCGTCAACAATCCGAACAGTAATGACGACCTGGTTCAGACACTAATGTTACTACTGAGCAGTCGTAAATATGATATGTTATGTTGTTGTGCATGTGTAGTTTCCAGTCTGTCATTTGGTTCGGAGTTCTTGTTTGATCGCTTAATTATTCAAGCGTAAAATAAGCGTTCAAACTGGACCCGCCAAACAAGAATTATTCCTGTCCTGCCATCTGACGTTAGCAGTAGAAACCCAGAAACAGACGCGGCTTTTCTCTTTTACGCGTTGCAGCATCCAGATTATGCTAAAGTAACAACTGCTTCGGTTTCGTCACGTGCTATCCGTCAGTGACTCGCTATCCGGATATGAGAATGATGATAATGATGCAATGTCTTGTTGTGACGTCACATCCGCTAATGAAGTCTGGGCAATCATAAACGACGAAAACTTGCTATGGTTTGAAAATCCATCGCTTCTTCCCATGGACGTCACCTCCAAGATTTTGCTCATATTTTACAAAGATAAAATCTTTCTATTGCTATTATTATTATTATTATTATTATTATTATTATTATTATTATTATTATTATTATTATTATTATTATTATTATTATTATTACTATTATTATTATTATTATTATTATTATTATTATTATTATTATTATTATTATTATTATTATTATTATTATTATTATTATTATTATTATTATTATTATTATTATTACAGTATTCACATTTTCTCAGCATGTTTTTCAATGCGAGAAACACTCAATTATTTAGGTAAAGTCCTTGTCCATTATTTATTTTAAAATTTGTCACGTGTTCTGTGTTCTTCAATGGCAAAAAACTTTTTGCCCCCCCCCTACAAAAATTTTGCCTAAAGTACAAAAATGGACGCCCATGCTCCTTCCTTCACGCGTTTGATATTCGCTACCGACGCACCATTCGTCGGTATGTATACCGTATAATAGTGTGAGATTTAGAACATGACATGATTAGAAAAACAGTGCTCTAAACAAAGGGAAACGAACTGGTAATGTCTTTTCATCTCATAAGATATATGAAAAATCGAACGTCCCATTACGTCAGGCGCCCGCTGTTGTCATGGCAATAAGGTCGGAAATGACGTCGGGCGTCGAAACCCTTGAAAAATGAAATGCAGTGTATATGTAAGTTATAGACAAGTCGGGACAGGAATAAAATTGCCCACATACATTTGCGCTTTTATGCTTCAGACGCTGTTCGCAGCCGATGCTTGTCCGTTACAACCACTTATTCGAGATCGTTATCGGACTTCAAGACACAGTTATTAGGAGTGGCACAGTGCTTGTTGCCTGCATAACCATCAGGCTCAATGGTAGCAATTTCTGTTGTTATATATATATATATATATATATATATATAAGCAGAAATTGCATAGCAGAAACAGCAGAAAGAGCACATATATATATACAGTGTGGGTGGAAATAAAGTGGCCCCATACAGCCTTCATTTTTATGAAGACGAAATATGCATAAATGGCTCAGGAGTTAGCAATCTTGGGCGGTCACCTAATAATAATGACGTCATTGTGACATTATTTTTGTATGAAACTCGAACTGGCGACGAACTGCGGTGGACGATTTCATACCCCCAGCAGTTTGGCCTCCAAACAGCCCAGACCTAAATCATGTGGACTATAAAATCTTGGGAATGATGCAAGAAAAAATGTACAGAAGTGTCGATGTGCTACGTCAAATATGGTTGGCGGGCACTCTTTAGTGCATGCCCGCATGCGTCGAAGCCAATTTAGGATATTTTGAGTGCAAATTATAGCTTATTGCGTCAAACGTGATAGGTAAATTGGTTGTTTTCGATATCACGAACTTTCCAGAGGGCTGCTTTTTTCCACTCACGGTGTATATAGGTTACACTGCATATATAGCGTATACAATATATAATAACTATGTAATATAATATGTAATAAGTAGCATTTAGCACATGCATTGTATGTAGGGCGTAGGCATATAATTGTATTTTTAATTAGCCACTTCAGAAAGTATCAATCGATTTGTATCAAATACAATTTGGCGCACCGATATCAAGCGGCAATGGTCAGGATGTCCCTCCGGTGAAACAGAGAGGCAGCCTGTGGTGGACAAGGCAAAGGCAAAAAAAGGCGGTCTTAAATCGAGGCCGCTATGACACATGAGACATGCGCAGAACGAACAGATGCAGAAAGAGAGTTCCAGAATTTTGGTCCGGCAACCGAAAAAGCTCTGCCGCCAAGAGAAGTTCTAGGTTTTATGACTACCAGTGTTTATCTAGACACCTTTGGGGGAATGTCCCCCCCCCAGGATTGATGTTCCCCCGAGGCCAGCAATATTATAATGTAGAGACCTTTAGGGGAGGAAAAATCCCCCACCCCCAGGATACAGCCCCCCCCCGAGAGGTGAATAATAAACCGAAAGAAAGGTCAGAAACCTGTCTTAGAGAGTAATTCCTATAGAAAAATCGGACGAAAGACTAAAAAAAGGGAAAAAAGGTCATCAACTTTTTTTGGAGATGAAATTTGAAAAAGTCTGAAACTTTTTCAAGATGGGTGAAACTTTAAAAAAATCTTGTGTAAATTCGTTGGTCCCCCCCAGAAACCTTGTTTCCCCTCCCATGCAGAAGAGGGGGACTAGATTAAACACTGTATGACTACTAGACAAAGACGATCGATGACCCGATTGAAAAATGAGTAACGGTGACTCATTTAAAATATAATGCATGGCCACAGTGTGATGCCTTATAAACCCCAGTTTGAAACAGATTCTTTTCAGAACAGGAAGCCAACGCAAAGATTTCAGCACAGGAGTAAAATACTGACATTTGGACTTACCAGTCGTAGCTCTAGCCAAAGAGTTGTATACTCTTCGCAATTTCTGCATGCATGACTTTGTGATACCAGTGAGATGCGAGTTACGAAGCAAGAATTCCGAAGCAAATATATCAGTAATCAATATATCAGTAATCAATGCAACTCGAAATCAAATCGTCTCTAATAGACATCCGTAAGAGATGGGGATATTATGACAAGGCCTGCGTATGACACGAAAGTACATATTATGCATGAAGATTACTATGAAGACTAGTGTCAAACAAAGCAGTTGGCAAATACAATGGAGACTGCCCCACTAGGACGGTTCAACGTACGACGTGACACGAAGACTCGAGATGAAGTAGGTCTATATCAGCTGTTCGATATGCAATTAAAAATATTATTATAATTGATATGCCAGAACAATTAGCCGTCGTAATCAGGATCATATACGTGCAGCCAAGACACACAAACAAAGGAAGATATAGAAAAACATGTATGCAGTAGGAGACAGAACCTGACACACAAGCATACACACACGTATACAGACGGGTAAGCAAGCATCACAGGATTTAAGAATGACTATTTTCATGTCTATATAATGAACACTTTTATTACGTCAAAATAATAGGCAGAATCAACAACCAAAACCAAAATGAACAATTAAGAATAAAAATACATTTAATGTATAATACATAGGCCTATATCAGCAAATGGGTTCTCTGTTAAGCTTTAAAAAATCGCTACGTGACTTTCTATTGGTTTTGTAGTCTAGGTTTTGACGGATTTAAGATCGTGCTGTGTCAATTGCCATTTGCAATTTTATAAACATTGTAAAAATAGATCTCCACTAGCTAATTGGTTATGTATGTTGTTGTTCAAATTATTGTATTATTATCGTCTCCTAAATAACTATGATCATAGCTTATTGGACTGTGCCCCCGACTGTCTTATTACCCTCTCTCTCTCTCTCTCTCTCTCTCTCTCTCTCTCTCTCTCTCCTCTCTCTCTCTCTCTCTTCTCTCTCTCTCTCTCTCTCTCTCTCTCTCTCTCTCTCATCTCTCTCTCTCTCTCTCTCCTCTCTCTCTCTCTCTCTCTCTCTCTCTCTCTCTCTCTCTCTCTCTCTCTCTCTCTCTCTCTCTCAATTATGTTGGTATGTAGCTTACATTTGGCATTTGGTTTCTGTTTTTTTGTTTCGCTGCCCAAGTTTGGCAGTTTAATTAAGAATTTTGCTTAAATGGTTCTATTTGTTGTGTGATCTGTATTTAAGATTCAAGTTGATTTCTGTTTCGCGCCATCGTATTTGAGTTCTGCGATGGGTGTCCCTGCTCGCGGGAGCTTGCTCCCTTCTGGGCCTTCCCTTGCTAACCAGCTTGCCTTGTTAATCCTTTGTTTGTATTTAATTTTTTGGATTTTGTTTGCAATAAACGAGTATCGTATCGTATCGTATCGTATCGTATCGTATCGTATATATATATATATATATATAAGTTTTATCAATGCACATTCGTACGAATGCATGCATATGTGTGTATGTATGTATGTATGTATGTATGTATGTTTCTATGCAGGGCAATTTATGTGTTTATGTATACGTATGTAGGACTACGTATGCATGTAGGCCTATGTATGTATGTATCTACGTATGTGTGCGTGTGTGTACGCCTAAGAGACTTATTGTAGGGCCTAGCAATTAACAAGTACTTCTCAAAATCTGCAATCACAACGCAGGCTTAATTAAACGTAACTCAACTAATCACGACGAGTATTTAGACCATACACCAGACTTGCCGTAGCTTGAACATCGTAAAACAGTCCAATAAAATGTAGCAACACTTTGAACAAGTCCACATGAATAGGTCATTTCATGAACTGCTTTGGAATAAGGTCGTTCGTTACCGAGAAAGTCGCTTCAGAGACCGATTTCAAACACTCAGAGTAAATATCGAATTCGTAAGAATAACATCAACAAGCGTCTTGAAGTTGGGCCATATTATGTCAAACAAGAAAGACTTACTGTCGTTTTCTTTCGCCAGGTGTCACTAGTATGTACATACGTTGCTATTAAGAAAACCGGTCGCTTGGTGCAGAGCGTTACCAACGGTCAGGTGCAAACACTTAACCTTCGTCTGTACCTATTCATGGCGTTTCTCACGGTAAATGCGCTACGTATATCTGCTCAGATGCACATACATCATACATTTATTCATGCATGCCTACATACATACATACATACATACATCCATACATACATAAATACATACATACATACATACATACATACATACATACATACATACATACATACATACATACATACATACATACATACATACATACATACATACATACATACATGCATACATACATACATACACACATACATACATACATACATACATACATACACACATACATACATACATACATACATACATACATACATACATACATACATACATACATACATACATACATACATACATACATACATACATACATATCATACATACATACATACATACACACATACATACATACATCCTACATTTATACACACATGCAGACATGTATACATGCATGCGTGCATACATCATACATTTATACATTTATGCATACATAAATCATACACAGATACACAGATACATACATGCATCATACATTTATATACACACGCATACATACATACATACATACATACATACATACATACATACATACATACATACATATATGCATACATAAATCATACATGGATACATAGATACATACATGCATCATACATTTATACACACATGCATACATGCATACATACGCTACACATAGATGCACACATGCATAACTACATCCTACATACATACATACAAAATACATAACGTACTTAATACATTTGATTATGCTTATAAACTTACTTCGCCACAATCAGCCACCACAGAATACAATGAATGAAGAACAATAAACAGTTGAACTAAAGTCTGGTGTCTGGTCTAGAAAACGTGCTTTCGTTGTCCTTGGGGTCGTAATGTTAAGGTGATTTGTTATACAAAATAAGTTGTCAGTCTGTTTGCATGTGTGTCCGTACGTGTGCCTGTCCTCTGCAGTTCCTCTGGTTTATGTTTCCCTCCGTCTACTGGCTCGTGTCTCGGGGATTAGCATTTCTAATGTTATTTTCGACAGAAAACGTTCCTACCGTTCGAA
Source organism: Allolobophora icterica (assembly GCA_963556255.1). Taxonomy (NCBI): domain Eukaryota; kingdom Metazoa; phylum Annelida; class Clitellata; order Crassiclitellata; family Lumbricidae; genus Allolobophora; species Allolobophora icterica. The sequence continues at coordinate 14,696,554 of OY744616.1, forward strand.
TTCCAGATAGCCGGACTAAACCGCCGAAATTTAAACAACAACAACATTAACAAGATTCGAAATCAGAGATCTTGATAAACTCGTTTTAAAGCGAGCTGTTTAACCTCTGATACTGATTTCTCGTTTGTTGTTTGGAAATTTACCGGTTGGTTTGCCACTGGCTACACGGTGCAACCCGTAGGAAATTTTGTCTGGTTAGTGTTGTCGTTCCTACGCTACAGTCAGAAGAACTTCCGACCGTCTTTTGGAGAACGTACTGTCGTAAGCGTAATTATAATTGCAAATTTCTGAAGTGCCTCTTCAAGTAAACACCTCAGAGGTGATTCTGGCCCGACAACACAACTCCAAATGAAGTGGCATTCAATCGCTGGCGAAACAGAGGCAGGGAAATGAGGAGAAGCTCGTGTTGCAAATACCATGGCAGCCTTTTCCAGAATGAAGAGTCAATATCAGCGAAACTGCCATGTTGCATTGAGGCAGTATGGGACCTAGGGACAATCACGTCACCCTACTTGGACTGCAGAGTGAAAAGATATGCTGCCACGTACGCAAGACACTGAAATACATATAGCTACCTATAGGATAGGATGGAGCGCAACATCACTTTCGACTGTATACCGCATAATTTTGTCTTGAAGTTCGCAACAAAGACTAATTTGTTCAAGAATTCTTTCTGCTACAGTGATCGATTTGTAGTTTCGGAGTTATCCGAATATGGGTTTGCTGATTATTCAGATTTCTCGATCTGTTTTTTCTGCCTTGTGATTAACGTCGCCTTGTCCTTGGAATTTTCCAACTCTATTGAAGTAAATGACGGTCATGGCCAGGCCCGGCTCAAGACATTTGGCGGCCCTGGGCAAACCGGCGGCCCTAAGCACAAAAAAGTTGATGACCTTTTTTGTCATTCACCTCTTTTTACGAATAATAATTAAATAATTTTTGAAAAATGAAAAATTGGCGGCCCCTAAAAATCGGCGGCCCTGGGCGGCTGCCCAGTTGCCCATATGGACGAACCGGGCCTGGTCATGGCTTGCACCTACAGACTTGCCTAAGCCTCTGAAAGGCGAGGAAAGGCTTTAGAACGGTATCGACCGTCAACCAGAAAATGGTTCTGCCATCATTGGTTATCTCGGTACAAGAACTCAGAACAAGGTGTCATGCGTCAGCTGTAGAATGGAACCTGTGGGTTGAGCTCAACGTGTGTGTGTGTCTGACCCTGTCATTTTCTGATTATGTATTCACTTACTGCTTGTTAACGTATCAACATTTTGTTCGGTATGAATTTTTCACACAATTTCGTCTACGCGTAGCCAGCGTCTTATATTGCTATAGATCTCTCGAAGTACCCTCGTATAAATATCCAATTATGAATACGATTAAAAAACAAAAAATAATTGCCTATCATAAGGGGTTTATTACTACACAGCACTAAAAACGGCATTAATTTTAATCAGATAAAATTCTGAGAAAACGTTGTCCTGCTACAATTTGCAAGTCTTTCGTCACAAGTGATATACAAGTAGGCTGTATGATAAAAGAGAAAATTGCAAAGTGGCTATCAGGCGGAAATGCCCAAACCACGGAACCGATCCGTCATAATAAGAATTTCACTACTTGCTTGGGTCTCTTGTGGGTTAATTGATCGACGAACAGGCGAACCAACCGTTCAAGCATAAAATGGAAATCAATTAAATCTGTACTCTGAAAACCGACCTGGTATTTTGGGAGGAGAACCACAAGGTTCGGAAACAGCCGCTAAGGAATGGAATTACAGCTGTTGATCCAGCTGGCGGTGTTTACTCCAGATTGGAATGACACCGTGAACTCGGCTGGAGAAAACAGGGATTAATGTTTTCCAGTAGGCTTTTGTTCCTCTCCCTCTGTGGTCTTCCGCAACTGAATCTTGGACATCTTATAGTACCTCTGGACGAACACTCTGACTTGACGCAGCGCTTGTGCATAAACTGAGGCTATGCGCTTTGCTTCTGAGTAGTGAAGGGTGGATTGAGAGTAATATTAAGGACACTCCATTGAAATGATCACCAAACCGTCTTCCGGGACATCCTCTACAGTCTACATACATACACACACACAAACATACACACACACATACATACATACATACATACATACATACATACATACATACATACATACATACATACATACATACATACATGCATACATACACACATACATACATACATACATACATACATAAATACTTACTGTATGTACATACATGCATGCATGCATGAAAACATAAACATGTACATATACATACATATGCATTGCTACATAGGGTCACTTGAGAGAAAATGTCTGTTTTATTTAGTTGTGGCCATATTCTAGAAGGTGTGTTAGAACTTCGGCCATCTGGTGAGAAACAAACTCTAAGTTAAGCTCGGAACATTATTGTCTAAGCGAGCTTTTAATTTAGGTTTTGGTCTGACGAGACATTGTTCCTATGTCAGCAAGCCCAGACTGCGTTAGTCGAGTACTTGTAGAGGATAACCTAGAACGGTGACCTACTCCTATTAGCTTTGGACGACGTTACTGTCTCTTTTGTGTCTGATATGACCGATAGAGTTGCTTTTGATGTGAAGGCCGCTTCTCGTTGAAATCTTCTGCCTTTGTTGGAGCCGATGTATTCTGTTCGAGTTTCGGTTCTATTCGCTTTCGACAGGTACAATTTGTCGTGTATTATTACTTTCACCTTAACTCAAAGGAGAACTTGAATTAAATTTTATTTAATGCCTCTCAACAACGCATCTCAACAACGTACATAAATACATACATAGATGCATACATACCAATATGCATACATAACATAGCATAACATACATACATAATACATACATACATAGATGCATACATACATACATACATACATACATACATACATACATACATACATACATACATACATACATACATACATACATACATACATACATACATACATACATACATGTACATACATATATACTGTACATGATAGCATACTACTCAATCTTAAGCATGCCATACATTTGCTATATACTCTGCATCGTCTATTGTGCGTCCCTACCCACCTGGAGGCTGTAGCTCCATCTTGAGTTCTTCATCTAAAGATGCATTTGGTGGTGGTGGTGGTGTGCGTGTGTGCGTGTGTGTGTGCTGTAGGTTGGTGATCCTTTCAGCAGACCAATCCTCAGCCAAAGTGGAAATCTACATCAGCGGCGCTTCTTCAGTTTTAACCTGCAGCAACGTCCAGTATAGCATCTCAATGTCTCTATGTCTCTCTCGTCTAACTCTCTCTGTGTCTGTCTCTGTGTCTGTCTTTCGGTCTGTCTCACTCTGTCTGCTTGTATATATATATATATATATTATATATATATATATATAATATATATATATATATATCTGTTTACTTCAGTCGCTTTCTCTTTTCACGACTTACTCTCTATAGATATATCGCTCTGTTTTTTTTTCATTCGCTCTCTGTCTCTCTGTCTCTGTCTTTCACTCGCTCTCTCTATTTCACTCGGTCACTCTCTCTGTCTCTGTCTTTCACTCGCTCTCTCTATTTCACTCGGTCACTCTCTCTTTCTCTGTCTTTCTCTCTCTGTCTCTCTCTCGTTTACCTCATTCTGTCTCTATATCTCTATCTCTGCTTCTTTCTCACTCCATCTCTCACTCACTCAGCCCGTCCCTCCGTCCCTCTTCCTCTCTTCTTCTATCCCTATTTCATATCTCTTAGTCTTCCTATTTCTATCTATCTCAGTCTCTATCTGTCTGTCTGTCTGTCTGTCTGTCTGTCTGTCTGTCTGTCTGTCTCTCTCGCTCGCTCGCTCGCTCACGCGTTCAATTCGGGGCTCTTTCTTCTCTCTCTACCTTTCTTCCTCTTTCTTCTTCTCTTCCCTCTTTCACTTTTACTCCATCCTTGCGGCTCTTCCTACTCGCTGTGAATTCTTATCTCCTTCTTCCCATTCTCTCTCTCATCGCTAGTCTCCCTCAAATTCCACGAATTGCCATAACAAAGGTTTTTTTTCTGATCTGATCGTATAATATATTTCGCCGTAGATCACATTGCACCGTTTGCCCTGGCTGAGATGGATTGAAGGCCAACAGGTCGTGCGTGACTACAATCTAATTAATTTGCTGGCTGTGTTCCGACATTCGAACTAACACTTGGCAGTTGCATTGATCTCAGTGTTACACATTTTCTGAACATCCACGCAACAGAATACTAAAGATGAGACTGACTGTTCAACGTCAAATAGGTTCCCGAGCATTCAACCTACAATATGCTTTTGCTCTCGGGGTCTCTCGCACTGGGAGCGCTTCTGAATGGCTCTCCCACTAGAAGCGCTTTATAGATGCCCAAATACAATGCAATACAATACAATACAACTTTCCTGATCAGTGGGATGCGGTTGCCTATTGGTTGAGCATTCGCCTTGTAACGCGGAAAGTAAAAGTTCGAATCTCCCTGGGACGGTTACTGTAGCAAGTCCTTGAGCATGTCTGCTCACAGTGCTCAGCGCCATCGACCGATGCTTGGTCATTAGATAGTGGCGCTTAATAAAGGCGAAATGATATGATAATGACATTCATCTGTCCTTGCTTTTTTTGCCACCCGATTGTCTAAATTAGCGTTATATAAATGCTTAAAAATGGTACACTAAATCTAACCGATGTAAACTGTATACATATGGGAAGTTCCCAACTGTGATCGTTGTTCGACACTAAGTCTTCGGACGGAAGCAGAACGTCGCATGATTTAAACAATCCAACTGAATTATTTATTTGCTCTTCCCTGGTCGCTTTGCAATTAACCGATCCCACGGCTTCCGCCTCTGAATGCTTTGCCTTGCGTCGCTTGGAGCCGAATTCTTTAACTAATGGTCGACAGTCACGAGTGACGGATGTTGAGTTCCGTCACCGATCAGTTATCTCGACTTTCTCCGGATTGTTCGGAAATATACGAACGAACAGATTTAGCCTACGATTGTTCGCGACTGGTGATTGACCCACGCAAATCGATCTAATTAGTCACTTCGTGCGTGAACCGTTAAACGCGTTAGTTCGGTGTTAAGGATCTTTCTCCTCTTCCATTTTTGCCATTATAATCGAAAGCTACATGCACACACATACATACATGTATACACTCATACACGTATAGTATAAATATATAATACACACGCGTATCAGATACATAATTCGCGCATAGATACATAAATACTTACTTACGTACATACGTACATAATATACGTATAATAATAATAATAATAATAATAATAATAATAATAATAATAATAATAATAATAATAATAATAATAATAATAATAATAATAATAATAATAATAATAATAATAATAATAATAATAATAATAATAATAATAATAAATAATAATAATAATAAATAATAATAATAATAATAATAATAATAATAATAATAATATACATACATACGTATACATACATGCATATATACCTACATACGTATACACACATGCATATATACATACATACATACGTATGCATACATGAATAAATATATACAGACATACATAATGTATGATCCCACGGCTTCCGATCCCACGGCTTCCGCCTCTGAATGCTTTGCCTTGCGTCGCTTGGAGCCAATTCTTTAACTAATGGGTCTTTAACTAATGCGTTCATACATGCATTCATGCATGCATACACACACATACATACATTCATAAAACATGGCTTGCTAGTTGCTATGCAGACGGACACATTCATTGGGCCCACAGGAGGCTTGCTTTGTGCCACTGGTGTATCAATTAGTGGCTAACGTTAGGCCCATTGTGATCCTAACGAGCGTGGCTGTCTTTTCGTGCGTGTCATTTCGACATGAAATGGATCTGAGAGCCAACCACGTCAGTTAATCCTCCGCAGTGGCTGTGTTTGGTTTCTTTCGTTAATCTTCCTCGACCTGATGAAATGGCCACACCCTTACCTCGCCTACGCTCTGTGTGGGAATTGTAGAAAAACACGGGGGCGGGGGTTGAACATTTTATACGCATTTTGCAAACTGAAGTCAACGATATTTGAAAGCAGCTGATTTTAACGCTAGCAGTTTTGCAAGTCAGACTTGAATCAAAATCATCTTTCTTTGTTGAGAAAATTAAAAATGCATACATGATACACCATGGAAATTTCTTCTCTTCGTCAAAGACACAGAGTCAAATAATGCTAAATCACACTCGCACAACTGAGGGGTTGGAAACGACCCCTTGGGGTGTGCAATGAAGACTTAACTGGGGGTCCCAAGAAAGACTAGGAGGTTGAGCCCAACCAACTCTCGACATTTCTTACCCTGTCTAAGCTCATCTCTTTGGTAGAGGTGTCGACTGCATGAGCAGCACTCAACGTCTACAAAATAGTAAAGATTTCCTTATCCGATGTTTTCACCTCTTTACGTTCAGCCCCTCAACGACTCCGATGTGAATCTTCTTCTGATGGATGTCATTCCTATTTTATATATTTATGGAATAATTCAGACTTGGATGTCAGTCACTGGTTCGAGAGTGACTCCTGCCGGGCAACGAGTTTCGAATGTCTGACGGTACAAAACACAGACAGACAGCGACAGGCAGAGTGACAGACAGAGTGACAGACAGAACGACAGACAGAACGACAGACAGAACGACAGAAGTTATATCTACGCATTCGAATATCATCCAGTCTCTCTGTCTGTCGTTCTGACAGACAGAGAGACTGGATTATATTCGAATGCGTAGATACACGGGTGTGGAAAATGCAGGAAGACGTTAGGATTAAATGATCGATAGAGGAAAGATGCATGGATTAACGGACGAAAGGATGGTTATAAGGGACAAAGCCAGATATACATGGAGGACGGAAGGACACATGGACGGAGGAAGAAAGCGATGGAAGGGCAGAGGGACTGGAGGGCCGAGGGACAGAGGAACTGGAGGGACGAAGGGACAGAAGGACGGAAGGGGAGAGGGAAGGAGAGACGGAAGGACAGACTAATGGTAGGGGTGACAGAGGGGTTAGTGAGCTGAGGGACAGAGAGACGTAGATACGGAGAGACAGAGAGACAGAAGGACGGAGAGATAGAGGTACTGGTGGGCCGAGAAACAGAGGGACTGTGGGACAGAGATACGGAAAGACAAAGGGGAGGGACAGAGGGACTGAAAGGCCAAGGGACGTAGCGCTTTTGTAAGGTAATTAAGATGCGCTATATTAAGTGTCTCGATACATACATATACGCATACGAAGGGACAGAGGAAAGGAAGACAGAAGGACGCAGGGACAGAGGGAGGTAAAGACTGAGCGACCAAAGGACAATGAGACGGAAGTACGAATGGACAGAGGGACAGAGGGACAGAGGGACGGAGGGACAGAGGGATCAGCAGCAACGGAGAAATGCACGGCGTGTGTGGCGAAGGTGTTTCCTGCTTTCAAAACATCTCCCATACAACTAAGCCGTCAATGTTGTGTCTGCGTAGAAAATCAGCCTGATCAGATTTCGCGGCAGAAAGACAAATAAACTGCAGACGCGTCGACTGGCGCTTTATAATCTGGAAAGGAATAATAAAAAAGGTTTTCATTTGCAAAATGTCTTTCCATTTTGTTCGCTCCACATATCTTTTCAGCCGGTATTTGCCCACAGTAATTTTCAACGAAGAGAAGAGTATGGTCAGCATGTATATGGAGAATATTATGGTCAGTAAATACACTTTGTACGACCTGGTTATGCGCCATACATAAACTGCGGCATGCATGGCTGTAATAAAACGCGGGTGTAAAATTGCGCAACCGTCTTGCAAATGAATGTGCTTCGATACTATAGGCAGTGTCTATGAGCGTCTTAACCATATTAGCACTTGCTTTGCTCCTGCAGTATCAACAAGAACGTGTTGTTGAATCCTTCTTCCACAGCCCTACGCTTATAACACGGCATCAGACTGATAAAAAGGTTAAACTGGTTAAGGTACATGGGCACCCATTTGGCATCTGTCGAAAAAATCCAACTGACACAACGCAGCGCTCTTGAATAAGCTGGTGCCCTGCACTTGACTTTTAAGCAAAGCATTATAAATTTCGAGAATACGATTACTATTGCCATTAAAGACGTTTATTGAATTTTCAGAAATCGCAGACTTTCAACAGGAGCATATGGCAAGATAACAACAGCCATCTTTTAAAACCTCCCAGCTCGCCTTGGGATATTATAATCTCAACTAATGACTTCAAGAGCTAAGTTATCATAATGTAAAAGACATCAATAAAATGGTCGTTCAAACGGGGTCGTGGTTAAAGATTAAAACGAGGGTCATTCCCCGACCTTGAATGGATCGATGACCTGTATCATCAACGGTGGCCATCCGAGTACTACGTCTCCCAGCGTTGTGGTTTTTACAGCCTTAAGCCGTAGTCAAACGTGATGCGATAAAATGCTCACCACTCTCGTCTTCTAAAATAATCTAAATGGCCCTTTGGAAAAAGATTTGTGACAGCGAATCAGCAGAAAGTCAGTCAGCAATTGTTAAACTCGATCTTTCAGTCAAACTTATCCTATTTCTGTCAAACGGTATTGGGTCGGTGGGTGGGTTGGTCGGTGGGTGGGTGGGTGGGTGGGTAAGTGGGTTGGTGAGTCCGTGGGTCAGTGGGTCGCTGGGTCGGTCGCTGGGTGGGTCAGTGGGGCGGTGGGTCGGTTGGTCAATGGGTCGGCGAGTGGGTCGGTGAGTCCGTGGGTCAGTGGATCGGTCGGTCGTCAGGTGGGTCGGTGGGTCAGTGGGTCGGTAGGTCGGTCGATAGGCCGGTCGGTAGGTTGGTGGGTCGGTCGGTCGGTTGGTGGGTCGGTAGGTCGGTAGGTGGGTCGGTCGGTCAGTGGGTCGGTGTGTCGGTGTGTCGGTGGGTCGGTGGGTCGGTTGGTGGGTCGTTGGGTCGGTGGAAGTAGAAATTGAATGCCTGCTTGTTGCACAGTGGTTGAACTCTGCTACTAAGCCATGGATAAAGCAGGATGGCGTTGCTAATCATCTTCATTACAACACAACGTCGTTAAAGAGAAACGACCTACTCAATTGCCTAATAAACTCGGCTATTTCCGTTTTCGGGTGGTGCCAGTCCTAAGCCAGAGGATAAAGAAGGATGGATACGTTAATCACCTTCGTTACGACACAGCGCCGTCAAAAACAGAAGCAACACGGGTGCGCAGAGGTTGATGATCCGAAAGGGGACACCTGATGACAAGACAGAACACTAATTACTTCAAAACTGCCTTTAGCAGAGATATCTCGTTGGGGAAATGGAAGCTTTTCTTTGGAAGAGAGATGTTAAGCAGTGTGGGAATTGCAGAAAACAGACTGGGGATTGAACATTTTATCCGTATTTTACAAACAGATGTCAACGAAATTTGAAAGCAGCTGATTTCAACGCTATTAGTTTTGCAAGTCAGACTCGAATCAAAATCAATTCCTTTGTTGAGAAAATTAAAAAATGCATACATGATACACCATGGAAATTTCTTCTCTTTGTCAGAGACTCAGAGTCAAATAATGCTAACTCACACTAGAACAACTGAGGGGGCTGGAAATGACCCCCGTGGTGTGCAATGAAGACTTAACTGGGGGTCCTAAGAAAGACTAGGGGGTTGAACACCCTCAATCCCCCCGACAATTCCCACCCTGATGTTCTGTCCTCAGAGTCCGATCATTTCTTCAGCTGATCAAAGGTTGTCGTTCAACTTGAAAAGAATAATTCTTCCTATACGTGGAAATGTCTTATTTCTTTATGTTCTCAATCTAAGGGGCTTATACAGATGGTAAGGTGGTTTGTCCCATTCCGTTTGTCTCTTTGTCCGTCTGGGTTTCTCTTACTTGCCTGAAGAAACTAATTGGCTCGTGTTGACTCGTTTTACAGCGCCAGTTTTCTCTGACGTGTTTTTATGTGACGCTGAGGCTTTCGCAGATTTACATTTACGTTTACATTACTGTGTGACTGTGTCTCTGTCCTTTCTGTTTCATTGTCTTTGCCTCCTTGTCTCTGCCTCAAGTTGTGCAGTTTGTATCTCTACCTACTACTACATGTATGTTGCTGTTTCTGCCTTAAGTCACTTTGTCACTGTCTCTTCCTCTGTATCAATTTGTACAGTTTGTGCCTCTGTCTCTTACTACGTGCCTTACCCTCTGTCTCTGTCTGTCTGTCTGTCTGTCTGTCTGTCTGTCTGTCTGTCTGTCTGTCTGTCTGTCTGTCTATTTACACTAGACACTGTCTGTCTGTCTCTTCACTGCTCATTCTCTCTATAGACATATCTCTCTGTCACTCTCACTCTCTCTCACACTCACTCACTCACTCACTCACTCTCTCTCTCTCTCTCTCTCTCTCTCTCTCTCTCTCTCTCTCTCTCTCTCTCTCTCTCTCTCTCTGTATCTGTTTAATTTCATCAGTCGCGATCAATTAGTTTCCCTGTTGAAGTCTGTCTTTATCTTACTTTGATTCCTTGTCTTTGTTTCTCTTTTTCTGCCCCATTCTTTATCTCTGCCTGTCAGTATCTTCTAAGCCTCACTATCAATCTCTGTATCCGGGTAATTCTTAACTGAATCCGTCTTGCAATGTGTCTTGCAGCCTCTTGCCCCCTGCCAATCTTCCTCTTTCATCTTTCTCTGTTCCTTCCAACATCTGGTTATCTGTCCCTTTTCTTCCGCCTTGGTGTCTTTCTTTGTAATCCTCCTCTTTGTTCTTCAATCTTTCCCAATTATTCTGTTCTGCACTGAGGCCTCTTTAGGCTTCGCAGTTTGTCCGTGTGTCTGTGTGTCTGTATCTGTTTCTGTGTGTCTGTCTGGTCCATTATTGTTCCGCACGCAGATTAATCAACGGTCTTAATAGTTTGCAAACACTGTGTTTTTATTAATTCGCAAATAATCCTCCTTTAAGAGCCCTCTGCGTTATAGAGGCGGATTGCCCTCGATGTGTCGTCCCTCTAGCGACGAGAAGCTGTTATCTGCTTGCTTATGAGGAACGAAACCTTATAACTTCTATTGCGCCGGGCTCAGTTTCAAGAAGCATCGGCAATTGCTCGTTTCATTGTATCTACGAAGAAAGAGATCAGTAAATCAGTTCCAAGGTTCGTGGAACATAATAGGCGTTGGATGAGTCGTCTAATGTAACGCAAAGAAATGTTTCTTTGGATCATAATTGTAACGCGTTGCTATGTTTAATAATGTAACGGAATAGAATGCAATGGAATGCGACGAAATACACTGTAGAGTGAAGTAATGAATTGCACTGAATCATCTAAATTTCAAAGCCTCTGTCTCCTTGTCTCTGTCTCTGTCTCTCTCTCTGGCTCTACCTGTCTTTGTCTCTGTATATATATATATATATATATATATATATATATATATATATATATATATATATATATATATATACATATATACATATATATATATATATATATATATATATATATATATATATATATATGTTTCTCTCTCTCTGTCTGTTTCTGTTTCTATCTCTGTCTTTGTCTCAATCTGTGTCTGTCTCAGTATGTCTCTGTCTCTATCTGTTTCTGCTTCTACCTCTATCTCTGTCTCTGTCTGTCTGTCTCTGCCTCTCTCTGTCTCTGACTCAGTCTGTATCTGTCTCTATCTCTATCTGTCTCTGTTACTGTCTTATCTCTGTTTCTGTCTCAGTATGCCTCTGTCTCTCTGTGTCCCTGTCTCAGTCTGTCTCTGTCTCTATCTGTCTCTGTTTATGTCTCTATCTCTGTCTTTATCTCAGTCTGACTCCGCCTCTTTCTCAGTCTGTCTCTATCTCTGTCTGTCTCTGTCTCTCTTTCGCATCAGGACACAGCAGAAAACGACAGACATGTTACTTTAACACGGTCAGGGAGTATCTGGGTCAGATGAGTATCGTCGGGGGACCCGATGAATCCGATGTTAAGCGGATTCGATGGGTGGTCCACTAGTTCACAGGCGAAGAACAACGATAGCGACACCGGTAATTAAACAACACATCCAATCCGACATAAATCCCGCACCAATGAAAACTGTACTCTACGAGAAACACGGACCAGAGTTTTCCTATAAGCTGATTCTGTAAATCTCTTCGTGTCTGAAACAATTGGGGGCTTGATTTGTTTTCCGGCCCAGATAGCGGCATCGCACGGTTTTATCTGGTTAAGATAGGACGCTGGGGAGCCAGTGCCAGCCCGCCCGCCGCAGCTGTTTTCCTTTTACAGGCGAGCAATGTGTGCGGGGTTGGCCGTACCGATTGGCAGTGCGATCTGTTGCTGGTCTTCGACAGAAATAGATTCTGTTTCTGTTTTCGTTACGCTGTTTTGTAGTCGTTTATCAATAAAGATATATGTTATACACACACGCAAAGAGAAAAAGAGTCTTTTGTTATCGGGAGATGTCAGTTACGTTTATACCATTCATACAGAAGAAGAAACGCAGTCCCATAAGCTAGCCATATGGGTATTAAGTGTTAGCGACTTCATTTTCTTAGCCTCGGCATATGAGAACGGGAGACCAGTCCTCTTCCTCGCCGTCTCATCTTCCCACCGACATGGACATGTCAGCGCATGCTTGTCTCGCCCCCCCCCGCCATACAGTGCGATTTACTGACCTTCCGCGCATATTAAGGGCTGTAAAGAAATAATTGGGGAAGGGGTATAGTACGTTTATGGACGCCTGCACGTGTGTCTCGACCTGGCACAACTCCAGCAGAACAAAGTCAGAAAGATGTTCTGAATCAATGAAGTGGAAAATCGTGAGCGTCTTTAAGGCTTCTTGGAAAAAGATAATGCAACTATTACCACAGAACTGAACTTGCCCGCTAAGAGCGCCGCCTTTGTTATGTGTTCACATTGACCAGGTGATCCAATGAGAAAACACCTGTTTGAATTTTGCTCCATTACAGTGGTGCGGATTTCATGAGTTCGTTTTCGTGTATTTGGACCGTTCTTATTGAACAATTTCCCTTTACAAATTCGGAACGCCTCAGCCTCATGAAACATTATTATTGATTTACTTAAAGACGCGCCTTGCTTAGGTCTGTCAGATATTCAAGTTGTAGAGATTGTATCCATGTATTGCATCATTTATATCCATGTATTGTATCAGGTATCCATTTATTGCATCATTCATATCCATGTGTTGTATCATTTATATCCATGTATTTTATCATGTATCAATTTATTTATTTATTTATTTATTTATTTATTTATTTATATCAATGTATTGTAGCACTTATCCATGTATTGTATCATGTATCCATGTATAGTATCCATATATGGCATCGATGTATTGTATGTATTCATGCATGGTATCCATATATCCATGTATTGTATCATGTAACCTTATATTGTATCATGTATCCATGTATGGTACTGTATCGATGTATCCACGTATTGTATCATATATTAATGTATTGCATCCATGTATCCATGTATTGTATCATGTATCCAATCCATGCATGGTATCCATGTATCCATGTATTGCATCCAAACCTATCAATAAACCTATCTCGTGACGAGATCAGAGTCTACAGAATACGAAGAGTTCTGCTTTTCGATTATACTAATGACTATCTTTTCCCTGTTTCATCTGAGCGCCTTCCGTGCCTCATCCACTGCCTGGGTGATTGGGTCTTGTCATGCGTTCGGTCGTTCGTCAGAATTAATGACTTTCCTCAACAGTCTCAAGAAATCGAAGAACACGGTGACCACCAACGATGACATACGCACACGACACAGTTAAATGAAGCGCTCAAAATATGCACATATATATCACAGATATTTTTTATACAGTCACACAGACATACACACGCACACACACACAAACATACAGACACACACACACACACAGACACACACACGAACATACAGACACACACAGACACACTCACACACATACAGACACACACAGACACACACATAAACATACAGACACACACAGACCCACACACAAACATACAGACATACACAGACCCACACAAACATACAGACACACGCAGATACACACACAAACATACATACCAACACAAACACACAAACATACAGACACACACAGAGACACACACAAACATACACGCAAACACAAACACACACACAAACATACAGACACACACAGACACACACAAACATACACACAAGCTTCAATGGCGCCTAATGAACGAGGCGTTAATCGATGGAGCAACAAAGCCCAGCCGCAACCCGGTCAGCATACAGAGGATTAGTTCGTTGAGACAGAGAGACAGTTTACGGTGGATAATCAAGTTGAAAGAGGTAGGTTTAACGTTGAACACGAGATGATACAGGCGACTGAGCAGAACAGAGAAAACGGTCGGCTGGGTCGGAATCTATAATGGTGAAGCCAGATTCAAATAAATCGTAACTCTGCTCGATTTCTTTGATCGATATCTTTGATCGATATCTTTGATCGATATCTTTGATTCATATCTTTAATCGATATCTTTGATCGATATCTTTGACTGATATTTCTGATCGATATCTTTGATTGATATCTCTGATCGATATTTTTGATCGATATCTTTGATCCATACCTTTGATTAATATCTTTGATCGATATCTTTGAGCGATATCTCTGATCGATATCTCTTATCGATATCTCTGATCGATATCTCTTATCGATATCTTTGATCGATATCTATTATCAATATCTTAAAATAACACCCTTCGGAAGTTTTCAAGTTTGTTTCTCGTTTCTAATTTCTGCTGCGCAGAAGAACAGCGGAATTTACCCAACACACATTTGCACTCGACTCCCTACATCTGCCAGAAGAACATGGAAACACTTGAAACGTCTCTCGCTCGCTCCAAACAAAAGCCTCTTGCTATAAAACCAAACACTGACCATACCCATCTGTCTTAAATAGACAAAGGATCAAAAACAGACGCAGTTTTGGTCGAGGCTTCATCGCCAAAGTGTTTCTGGACTCAGTAGAAGACTTTGTCTGTCTGTCTGTCTGTCTGTCTGCCTGTCTGTCTGCCTGTCTGTCTGTCTGTCTGTCTGTCTGTCTGTCTATAAAGATTCGATGTACTGAACGGACCAAGCACTTGCCAGTGATATCGATTGTCGGCCAGATCATCACTGCAGGTGGCTTTTATTGGCGCCACAGTTGCTTTGGAACGTTTGCGGGTTGTCTCGTACAATAGCATAGATTAGCTAATACCACACGCGCTCCCTCAGGTGCTCTAAGCGTACCATGCCTAGAGCACCATGCCATGAACGCCCAACATAAATATATTATTAGTTCGCGATACCTGAACCGTTTAGTATGTTTAATTATATAGCGCGTGCATATATAGATTCACGCATGACTAATTATTATTCCAAAGCTTAATTTATGACCGGTTCTTGTATCTAAGTGCTAAATGTGTGTATCTCGTACACAGGAAAGTGTTCAGTAATAATAATATCACACAGCTTTTGTCTAGCTTCTACTCGAAGGCATGAACATAAAAAGTCGCCTATATGCGAGACAAATTATTATATATTGTGCTATTACGTTTTCTAATTTGCTCTCATCCTTGACGAATATTATTCTCGCTTATATGAGTGTAAAAAACGGGTGTCGTCACATAGAGAGCTTAAAAGGGAAAAGCTTCTAGAAGGAAGGAAGTTGTGATATAGATCGATCACTTTGACATCACAGATCTCTAACCCCACCCCTGCCGCGATCCAAGACTGCAATTCGGGCTGGCATGCACTCGTTTGATGTGCCGACCGTGTTCGCCCATGAGGCCCTCCCAAGCAAATTGACAAACGAACGTTGGACCCATTCAAATATCATAGGGCGGAGTAGCAGACATTTCAACGGCGGTCTCCTCTTGGCCACTGACGCAACTCACGGCGATGGAACTCCCGTTGGCGCGCTTTATATGATTCGTCTGCGTCTCATGTGATTCTTTGTTTCTACATCGAGGATACTTTCGAGGACACGAGCCTTCTGGCGAATCTTATCCTTCATGACCCAATACTTCTCTTCAATCACAAGGTTATATTTAGCCCACGTGGCTGATCGATCTCGGGGTCATCAAGGGATTTCGAAATGTGACTGTGGATGGCGTTAAGTTTGTTGAAGGGTCAACACGCGAGTGCTTCCATGCTCTGAGCACTTAAGGGATCACACGACGACAGCAAGGTCGAGCAAACCAGCAAGCACCGTCGCGCCCTCGAGGCCTCGACCCCCAAACCCGGAATTAAACCAACGCCCGCAGCCAGCAGTGCAGGAAATGTCTTTAAAAAATTTTATCACTGCACAAAATCGCGAGTCTATAGTGGGCGTCAATAAAAAAAATCATAAATAATTATGAATTGTAATATATTTCCTGCACAAACAGCCATTCATCACTGCAATTTTCAATTTATCGCTGCTGGTTTTGTGCATCATTGCACGTTAAAACAATCCCTGCAGCAGTGTGGCACCCACCACACCCCTATCCAGGCTGGCGACAGTTGACAGGCACAAACGTAATTGCGCGAGCTTAACCACAGTCAACATGAACATCTATTGCAATAAAGATGTTTACAACTCGTAATCGTAATCGTAATCTCCAAAACTTCTCAAGCGCCACTCGAAGGCCAAGCGCAGGGCACTAGCCTATTCACGAGCGCTAACTCTAGTAACCTTGCAACTCTCGTAATCTTGCCTCAGAATTTTCTCTGATAGAAATTAACACCTTTTTGAGTGCTATGTGATAATAAACCCCCTACACACCTATTACCCAGCTGCTAGAAGTTGGTAATTAATTGTAATCTTGTAACTGTATTCGGAATTGGATATTTATAGAGCGCCACCTCAAGAGAAAGCAACTAGAGGTGCTCTTTACCCTAGACGAAATTCAGCTTCTTCACCTCGAGGTGGTTGCTTTCCGTAGGCGGTAAAACTGTGGCGAGGGGGGGGGGACAGTGTGAACAATGTCGGATGCAGCGACATCCTCGTTAAATATGTTCAATAATATCCGTCGCATCAAGATTTAAATGATCCCTCAACCTCTGCCCAGGTTGAATACGCCGAACCCTATCTCGCTCAGGCATGCAATATAAAACTTAGGAAGACCTACGCAATAGAATTGAACTCATAATCGTACGGATCTACCGCAACAGATTGAATCTGCGGATGATCAATATTGAGGAGCTAACCCTGCATCTTTGATTGATTATTTGCCAACCAACAGCAACGATATTATACTTCCTCGGGCAAAGCAGGACGAGATCATCGCGAATATTTGAGATTACGGGCGCTCGTACGGTCGCGAACGGGCAACCCGCGGCGGGGTTTTCAGCTCGCGAGACTACCCTATGTACATCACGAGTGTGGACGGGGGTTGGGTATATGTCAGAGCGAGCTCAGCTAGATCCGCGCATTTGGTGCCGACATGTCCTCGTACTGTCAGCTTTTCACCGTTTCTGCATCCCTTCAGTCCCGTTGCCACTTGCTCATGCCTGTTTTCCCTTTCCCCTAAATGTATTCCCGGTCTTTGACATGCAAAGCGACCGCCTTGCAGATGTCCATGGGGTAGCAAGCCCTAATAAGAGACAGACTCGAGTTTGCGCACAAGTATCTATATATGTATATTCGTTTATTATAAATCAACGAAGAATGATGCACCGCATCACAGCTTACAACAGTCTAAAGCGATAATAGTAATAATGAAATAATAAATAATAAAATATATATTTCCAGTGCGAGAGCCCGGTGCACGTGCACTAGACAGTTAGGACTGCAGTGTGTCTGTTACTTGAGATCTCCTTGCTGCCTTAAAGCACGTTTCATGTTCATCGCGCCCATGAAATCTAATGTGTCCAACTTCAGACGCTAATTGTCTGGGACGATGGCATCGTAGTCCTGCAGGGTATACCTACCTCATTGTGTATCGCAAGCTTATCGACCCCTAGCTTGTGTCTAGGATTGAAGAGAGGGTCAAACTCATCCAGAATCGCTTCCGCTTTCCAGCTTTGCGCTTCGCACGCCAGAGCGACTGGCCTTGGCACCAGCAGGATAAGCTAGCGACTTTCGGAATGTTGCGGACAACGGCCCAGAGAGTCGATGGTTCTGGCAAATTGACCAATAGTTCGATATATTCATTGTCGATGTGCAGTCGATATATTCACCAATCGTTGTCATCATGGGAGCTTATAGCATATGAGAAGCCTTTTCTCTAACTGATTGTTTTGGTGGCTGCCAGTTGTGTTAGGACTATTACAGAAAATCCGCTTTGCCTGCTTTTCCATGCGGACAATCTTGCGATGTGCCCAGTCTAAAGCACACACACTCGAGAGAGCCGACTTTCGCTCTGTATTACAATCCAAAACCCACGACAGGGCTGTGGTACTGTGGCCTCTCTCCACAGAAATGCTTGATGGCGCCCAAAATATTAATGAAAACAGATTTTGCAGTAGGCCTATATAATTATATAGCTCTTTAGCTGAGCATAAGTCATGCACATTTGCATTCCCATTTGCCCAAGCATCATCTGGTCAGTTTCTCTCTCACAGAATTGTATACATATAAAGTAAGTAAGTGAGTAAGTATATCCTTTATTCTTTATAGCCCATTGTATGGGAATAAATAATTATATACTGTGTTCACATGCTTTTCAGTTTTACTCACGTTTAGGCTATAGTGTATATATACTTACGTAAGTTGCATATGATATGTAGATAAACTAATTATTAGTTACACGTACATAAACTCACAGTGGCCTCTATCTTTGGAGAAACTGCAAAGCATATATGAACAAAGTATATATTAGTTACTAATATATACTTTGTTCATATGCTTTGCAGTTTCTTCAAAGACATTGGCCACTGTGAGTCTAAACACATACTCAAACTCACTCACAGGAGCCTATAAATTATCTGTGGGGGGGGGAAACACGGACACTATATGTGGATATACAGTGTCTGACTATATTAATGTATTCTTAATTGAACCGATTGGTTTAGTATTATCCTACCATTGGCTCGGATTATCCGACCACATCCTTCGAATTACTTCGCGTGTTATGTAACATAGCGGCCGCTCTGTATTCTGTTTCATGGACCATTAGCGAGCGGGCTTCATTGCGTAGCGAGATGTTTCATATACTAGTGATCAACGTTGGCTTTCGATTTCCCTTGCGTACAACCGCGTTTCTTATATTATTAATATGCACCTAAATCGCTAGATTTCAGACACGAACAAAACTGGTTCTGCATGGGGGAAAAAGCAGAAAGTATCACTGATTCACTTGAAGTGTGTTGTTGGTATTTATCGTAGCTGTTAAAACCGTAAGAAACTAAATCTTAAAAAAACGGGAAATGGGACATCAGACAAAAATAAATTTAAACAAAATAAAAATTAAAAATATTAAAATAATAACACAGTCAATAAATAAATAAAATTTAAAAAAAACGGAAAAAACGTGACGAAAAATAAAATAAAAAACGAAAGAGACGAGATTTATTGGAGAGAATAAAAACCGAAATAAACGGTTTTAGCAACTATGGTATTTCTTGGTATAGGGCCACAGTCTATAACATTTGTGCGATCACATGCAAGACAGTATTTTTTGCCGTCAGCTCTCCTGTCCTCTCTATGTCTCTGTCTCTGTCGTTCTTTCTCTTTCTGTCTATTTTTGTCTGTCTCTTCCCTCCAGAGCCAGATTAACAGAGATGCATATTAGGCACGCATGGTTGGAGATTCTTTGTACTGGATAGGATATACGAGGCCTAGAAGATGGGACTGTCAAGTAACCGCATAGAGCATCTGACAACAAACAGGAATCGTCCGTCAAACCAACGGAGGGATGGTCAAAGGTATTGTGGTCGAATGTATGAGAGGCTGGGGTAAACAAAGCAACTTCTCGTCGGAAGGAATATGGAGCAATCGGATCACGGAAGAGATTAAACAGATCTGAGAAAACTCGGAGCAAATATCGGGCGACAGGCAATCAGAAGGGCTGACCTTCAGGGTCAGAGGATTCTAACCATCCCTAAGACCACCGACACCGACCCTATGAACAACGCTTAATTTTTATGACAACTTCTAGTCATCAGGACATTGACCGACCGCGTTATGTCGTCGAAATATCTGATAACATTTTTTTGGTCTAGTCATCCAGCTGGAGAATAAATAACATTGTATAGATTTGTATCGGCAACATTTTTTCCGATGTTCTGTTTTAGCCATCAGCTATTTAATGAAGGCTACGAAGGGTTATTTACGACCGTTTATAACTTTTTCGAGTTTCCTAATCAGTTTGAAGGGTCATTTCTTTAACTCTTGCTCCCGAAGTGTTTTTACCCGCAAAATCGATTTTTTCGCTCATGAAATTTCGTGCGTGATTAGTCCAGGTTAGACGCCCTATATAGAGATGGGGCATGAAGTTAGATTAGATCGGGTATAATATATCAATCGTTACGTCACTGCAAGCCTCTAAATCGCCAGTCCTCAGAGGAGATATGCGGAGAATTAAAACGAATTATATCTCGCATTTATTAAGCTCCACTACCTAATTACTAAGCATTAATCGATGGTGCTGAGCAATTGTCAGTGGACTTGCTCAAAGTGCTTACACAGCAACCGTCACAGAGGAGGAGACTCGAACCCATACCTTCTGTGCTACAGGGCGAGCGTTCGAACCAATCGGCTACCGTGTCTCTCAAGCTAAAAAAGAAATAAATCTAACAGCAATCCAAACAACTCGACAGACTTTCCTTACAGGTTACAACCAGCTGGCAATTTCACATGACGCGACAAGGATTCGAATCCCAGATGGTGTCCAACGTAATGTGGGAATAACGGCGTATCGAGTTTGTTCGAGTTCCATCGGGTTTCCCCTATAGCGAATTATGCTTTTGACTGCGAATTTACTTGAAGCCTTCAAGATTGATGGCTGATGCATTATGACAGCGGTATTTAATTAGATAACTAATATTATATATTGTTATTATGGTTGAAAGGCGCTGTTTAGCTATGTAGGACAATTACGGATTACACACTTCGAAGCGATATCAAGTATAGATGATATTGCCAGGATGTCCTGGTAGGTTATGATAGCGGCATTGTAGATGTAATTTGGCGCGATGTCCTGGGAAGTTAAAAATGCGCGATATAATCTTCAGAGGAAGAGGAAGACGAAGACGAAGATGAGGAAGAGAGGAGGAGGAGGAGGAGGAAGAAGAAGAAGAAGAAGAAGATGATGATGATGATGATGATGATGATGATGATGATGATGATGATGATGATGATGATGATGATGATGATGATGATGAATAAGAAGAAGAAGAAGAAGAAGAAGAAGAAGAAGAAGAAGAAGAAGAAGAAGAAGAAGAAGAATCCCTTAAGTTAGCTCTGAGGTAGCCATGGGTATAAAGTGTTAGCGACTTCATTTTATTAGCCTCAGCACCTGAGGGAGGGTGGCCAGTCCTCTCCCTCGCCGTCTCATCTTCACACTGACAGTGTACGGTCAGTGTACTCATTATAGCTGAGTTGGCTAGAGGGTACAGATGGAGCAAAGACCTCGAACCAAATTTCTGTCCTGGCGGAATTTGAACCCCCGGCTTCTCGATTGACAGTCCAGCGCGCTAACCATGCACTACCCTATCGAGCACCTTCAGTCATATAAACCGCCCAGAAAATCTAAAAACTAAATCTGTAGCCTGTCTTTCGATTCGTCCTGGTAGGCTATGATAGCGGCATTTTAGATGTAATTTGACGCGATGTCCTGGGAGGTTAAAAATGTCTGCTTCTATTATTGCGTTTGTCTTTATGCGTTCGCGTCTCTCTGTGTTCCTTCGTGACTCATACTCTTGGGCTTATCTCTCCTTCCTATCTCCCCTTCTGTCAAAACACATTGCAACGAAGAGCTGTCTGTTTAGATTCGCAAAGGTTGCATCCTGATGCCGTGATCTGTAACTACAACTGATCCGGACATCGCCTCAGCTGCGCCGAACTTCAGAAACCAACACGATGTATCGCTTCTCATTTTGCAGACTATTTCTAGTTTTCGATTGGCCTGTCACTGACATCAGCTGTTGCTAATCAGAGGTTGGCGTGGAATGAAGTCGAGTCAGCATGGCAGCCGGAAAAAAACCAAATATCCCTAATGAAGCAAGACGTGCGTAACCGCGTCTGTCACAATCATTCGATCAGTCGGTCAATTCGACCAAATAATTGTGATAAAATCCTTAAACAGGCAATCAGAGGGATTCTGTAAAATTCAGTTAGTCACGCGATCATTTACCAGTCAGTCAGCTAGTCAGGCATCGAGTGAGTCAGCCAGTCAGTCAGTTAGCTAGTCAGTCAGTCAGCTGGCAGGTCAGGCATCGAGTCATTCATTCGTAAGTTAGCTAGTTAGTCAGTCAGTCAGTTAGTTAATCAGGCATCGAGTGAGTCAGCCAATCAGTCAGTTAGCTAGTCAGCCAGTCAACTAGCTAGTAAGGCATCGAGTAAGTCACTCAGTAAGTTAGCTAGTTAGTCAGGCAGTTATGTAGTTAGTCAGGCATTGAGTGAGCCAGTCAGTCAGTTAGCTAGTCAGCCAATCAGCTAGCTAGTCAGACACCGAGTCAGTTATTCAGTCATTTAGCTAGTCAGTCAGTCAGTTACTTAGTCAGGCATCGAGTCAGTCAGTCAACCAGCCAGACATCCAGCTGAATAGTCGCTTAGTCATTCTGTCAGATTTAGTGAGAACGTAAGTCAACCACTCAAGCAGCCAGCCAGCTAGTCACTCAACCAGTAAGGCAGTCAGTCAGTCATACAGTCAGTAAACTGCAAACTAGTTTAAAAGATGGAAAATAATTTAAATGAGGTAATCAGCTGTGCAATTAGTCTTATATTCATTCTGGATATTCGTTCATTCATTCACTCCATCATTCACCGACTCACTTATTTACTAACTTGCTCACTTACTCACTCATTACACGACTCGCAGACTCATATCCAAACTCATTAGCCTAATTGACCTACCGAACCAGCATCCTGTTAGTCTGACGGTCGCTCTGTATAGATTCTAATCGGCATGTCAAAAATTCATCCACTGTGTTAGTCGGTCTAAGTGTACGTATGTATGTATGTTCATCCGAATGCCTGTCTCTTTATAGATGTGTAGATGTAGGCCGACAGTTATTGGGATGTGCATGCACAGTTCCTTTGCACTCAGTAACATCGCGCCTGAATGACCAGTGCTCTCCTGCAGCTGATGTTGCTACACAGAGCCTAGAACTGATAGCCAAGTGGAGGTGCATTCCACCGTCACTGACGTAACATTCACACAGAAATGTTGCAACGATTTTAATTCCAGCACACTATGATATTCCTGTTTAGCCAAGAATTGTAATGCAAAATAATGTAACTATATTGTCCTTCTTAAAGGCCAGCAAAGATTTGGCAGAAAATGAATTTAGTTAGTTTAAAAAGCAATCTTTGTGTGTCGTCACTGACGTAACGCATTCTGACATCCAAATTTTTGTACTTTATGTATGCATCACATTTTTCTGAAATATCACTGCAACAATTATATTAATGTCCTTAAAATTACTGGTACAGGTTGTGGAATACATAGAAAGTTAAAAGTCTTATCTAACAGACATAGATGTCATAATTTTAATGGTGCCTAAACGTCACTGACGTAACATTTAAATGTCACTGACGTAACGCTTCTGAAAAACGGAAAACAAAATCGCAGTAAATTAACTAGCATAGTTCTCAAGTATGCAAGAATGCTTTAATTATTATCCAGTAGTGTTGGATGCTGCAATGTCCTCATTGAAAGTGAACAGGCACCTCTATTGACTGCTATTGGTGCTACAGTTGTCTTCTCCAGAGATGGCATCTTGTACCAGATCATGTTCCTTTGTTGATACTGCCAATTTGCATTGTGGTTGGTGATTCAATACTTTTGTATGTGCTTTTACTAGTGGCTGACTCAATCACATGTCACTGCTCATCTGCAGGCAGCTGTAGCATAGTCTCAGATTCTTGTGTGTCCACCAGATCATTAAGTCATTCATCAAACATTTTCACAACACAGAAGTATGGCTTTAAGGTGTCAAGAAATTGACTGTTATTGCTGACCTTCAGCTACATTGTTGAATGAGCACAAGCATAGTGTAAGCCATGTGTATCAGGAATAGCTTTTGGCATGGTAAACTTCTATTTCTCTTCTAAAGTTACCTTTACCACTTCAGTGGCACGCTTTGGAGCAAAAACAAATGTACATTCGGACATGCTGCCTTTGCCATGGATGCAAATTCTTCAGCAGTGTTGACATAGCACGCTTCTCAAAGCACACGGATTTCACGAGGCAACTTTCTTCCACAGATATTAAGGAAGAGATTTCTTGAGTTGACTAACTGCTTTTCCATATACCTGAGCAGATGAGAAAATCTTTCATGGAGTTGCAGCGTGGTCTCATTAAGTCGGTGTGGCAACATTTTTCAGCTTTTGATGAACTTTACGCATTATATATTTTTGCACTCTCGGAATAAAATTTCTTTCTGTTTTTGTCCCACTTCAGTCTTAATTTCTTTTGCTGCTCAGCATTCCTCTTCCTGATAGCCAGCCTCTCCTCTAGGGATTTCTTCATGTGGTACATTCATTGTCTCTTCTTTCCAGTTTTCGTGCCATGTCTCACCCTGCGCGCAAAAATCAAATGACTAATAAGGCTTACTATGATGATGAAAAATTGATGATGATGATGATGATGATGATGATGATGATGATGATGATGATGATGATGATGATTACTACGATGGCTTACTTTAAATTGAAGTGAAGATGTCAGCTACTGATTTTAGAAGTACATATTTACAAGTTTATACCAATTTTAAAGAAATTTCTTACTGTCACTGACGTAACAATCATAGTTGTTACGTCAGTGACAATTTGAAGTTACGTCAGTGACACAATATTTATACATATACTTATATTATAACATTTCCTCGTGTATATAGTTGTATTCTTAATATATTGTCTCAGAAGTTTACAAAGTTTCAGAATTTTGGGTTTATTACTTTTGGTTGGATTCTAAAAAGTCATAATATTTTGTCACTGACGTAACATTGAAAAGTACCCCCCAATTTCTGCTGCCACAGAAGTGAACTGTAATCAAGTGTTCAAAGTATAACTTGAAAATGCTTACCAAGTGGAACCTCTATCCAAATGATGTAACTTCTTTGTTAATATCAACAAATGGCTGCAGTTATTTACAAAATAAAACTGTTAATATTTTTGTAAAAGAATCACGCAAAACATGTCAACATCAAATGTAAAATGCCCGCCGGTCAAGTGACCAAATATTATCAATTATTATATAATTTTAAACACTATGGTCTCTTAGCATTTAAATGAGACCTTTACTGTAACAAAATTACAAGAAATTTTTTTGGGGTTTTATGTCTCATTTCCTGTGGAATTAACCTGGAGCAGGTTCAAGAAAATATTTTCTAAGAGGCATTTCTATTCTCGATCGGCAGGTTTCCGTGTATAGAGGGAGACAGGCAAAGAAACGGAGAGAAAGAGAAACGGAGAGGGAAGGAACTATTGTGTTAGAGGAAAACAGAGCGATAGAAAGCGGGGAAGAGAGAGAAAATTGGAAAGCAGCGATGGAAGAAAGGATCTGGAAGTGAGTGAGAAAGGTGCCCAGAGAGAGAGAGAGAGAGAGAGAGAGAGAGAGAGAGAGAGAGAGAGAGAGAGAGAGAGAGAGAGAGAGAGACAGACAGAGAGAGAGAGAGAGAGACAGACAGAGAGAGACAGAGAGAGACAGAGACAGAGACAGAGACAGAGACAGAGACAGAGACAGAGACAGAGACAGAGACAGAGAGAGACAGAGAGAGAGAGAGAGACAGAGAGAGACAGAGAGAGACAGAGAGACAGAGACAGAGACAGAGACAGAGAGAGACAGAGACAGAGACAGAGACAGAGACAGAGACAGAGGCAGAGACAGAGACAGAGGCAGAGGCAGAGACAGAGACAGAGACAGAGACAGAGACAGAGACAGAGACAGAGACAGAGACAGAGACAGAGCAGAGATAGAGACAGAGACAGAGACAGAGACAGAGACAGACAGAGACAGACAGAGACAGACAGAGACAGACAGAGAGACAGAGACAGAGACAGAGACAGACAGAGAGACTGACTGAAAGACAGACAGAGACAGAGAGATGGTGAGAGAAAGAGAATTAGAGTTAAAGAGGGATGAGATGAGAGAGAAAGACCCGGTAAGAGACAGAGAGAGAGAGAGAGAGGGTGAAAGAGCAAGGTAGCGAGAGAAGAAAGAAAGCGTCAGTGAATGAGAAACTGTAAGAGATAGACAGAAAATGGGAGAGAGAGAAGAGAGAGAGAGAGAGAGAGAGAGAGAGAGAGAGAGAGAGAGAGAGAGAGAGAGAGAGAGAGAGAAAGAGAGCGAGAGAGAGAGAGAGAGAGAGAGAAAGAGAAAGAGAAAGCGAAAGAGAAAGAGAGAGAGAGAGCAAAGATGGAGGAACGAAGCACATAGAGTGCGAGAATCAGGTGCACATAGTGAGAGAGAGAGAGAGAGAGAGAGAGAGAGAGAGAGAGAGAGAGAGAGAGAGAGGGGGGAGGGAGACAGAGGGAAACAGAGAGAGAGAGGTCTTGCAATCTCGGAGGTAGTTACGTAAAACAGGCGCCCAGCACTTGTTAGTGTGCCAAACAGGAAGCCACTGTCTCCTCCGGAACTTCATCATTCAACTCTCTCTAATTATGCCCTGGGTCTGTGTTTGTGTGTGTGTGTGTGTGTGTGTGTGTTTTCGTGTGTGGTCAGTCAACCGTACGATAAGCACACCCAGACACCCACCCGACCCCACACACAGACACGCCCATTAAAAAGTTATAGCCCTATTTTTTATACATATTCGTTCCATTAGCAGGATAGTCATGGCAACATTTATTTTATATATAATCGGCTACTTCAAATGTACTTCTCGGTATTGTGTTCTCTCTCTCTCTCTCTCTCTCTCTCTCTCTCTCTCTCTCTCTCTCTCTCTCTCTCTCTCTCTCTCTCTCTCTCTCTCTTTCTCTCTCTCTCTCTCTCTTTCTCTGTCTCTCCCTCCCTCCCTCTCTCTCCCTCCCTCTCTGTCTCTCTCTGTCTCTCTGTCTCTCTCTGTCTCTCTCTGTCTCTCTCTAAATATATATGTACACACTGATACTGAGATCCATAGAAATAGAAATTTTTATATTATTGTCTTAATTATTATTATTATTATTATCATCATCATCATCGTCATCATCATCATTAGTAATAGTAGTAGTAGTAGTAGTAGTAGTAGTAGTAGTAGTAGTAGTAGTAGTAGTAGTAGTAGTAGTAGTAGTAGTAGTAGTAGTAGTAGTAGTAGTAGTAGTAGTAGTAGTAGTAGTAGTAGTAGTAGTAGTAGTAGTAGTAGTAGTAGTAGTAGTAGTAGTAGTAGTAGTAGTAGCAGCAGCAGCAGCAGCAGTAATAATAAGCTTAGTCACACATTTACACTGCGCTAATATATTAATTCACCTCAAAGCGCGGGTTCTGGGAAAAGATTAAATCTTCTTTTGTTTGGGAAATGAGATTAGGGAAGGATTCTGCAAAACTGTTGGCAGTGAATTCCAGAGATGAGGAGGAAGACCAGTGGGAGACAGGCACGGAAACGACACAGCTGTGTGGTCTGTTTTCGTAGGTTGGGACAACAAACAGCTGGCCGGAGGAAAGAAACTGATCTGAAGGCGGTCGCACAGTTGAGATTAAGCATTAGCGGAATGCAAAAAGTCGACATATATATATATATATATATGTATATATATATATATATATATATATATTGTTGTAGCTTGGAGTAATTTTTTATTTCCTGAATTCATATTTTTAAAGCTCATTGCATAACGTCGAGAACGAGATTATTCGTGCCCGACTTTGTGTTATTTTCCGTTGTAATGTATTATACTACTATTATTATACTGTACTGTATTGCACTTTACAATACCATACTATGCTACACTTATTGTACTGTTTTACAGTTTACAATACTATTCTATACTGTACTTAGTGTGCTTTGCTATGCTATACTATACTTTTTGTGTTATTTTCAACTGTATTGTATTATACTAAATTTTACTATTCTATGCTGTAGGCCTACTTATTGTACTGTATTGCAACTTACAATACTATACTATATTCAGTGATGGGCACTAAACTAATTTTTGTTAGTTAAACTAAAACTATTTTCCAACTAAAATAAAATAGTTTAACTAAAGTTGGCAACTGATTTTGGAAATTAGTTAACTAAACTAAAAAACGTAGTTAAACTTTTTCCAACTTTTTACGACAAACATTTTCACAATAACAGAGGTTAAGTGAACTGTAATAATGCAGAGCATCAATGACAATTTCACCTTCAAACTATGCAATGTGTACTGTTCTGGCATGTACAGTTACAGGCATACTGTAAGTAGTGTATGAATTTGAAAACACAGGCTGTCAATGCTAAAACCATGCAGTGTTAAAATGTTTTTTTGTTGACAGTGTTCAATGTTCATTGTTGAAAAATAGTTGCATATTGCTGATTTTTTTAGTTAAACTTTTTAGTTAGCAACTAAAAAAATTTAGTTAAACTATGGTCTTAACTAAACTAATATTTTTTAGTTAAACTTTATCCTCAACTAAAAAAATTTAGTTAAACTAAAAGTTAGCAACTTGTTAGTTAACTATTGCCCATCACTGACTATATTGTACTTAGTGTGCTTTCTATGCTATACTATGCTATGCTATACTACGCGATACTATCTATACTATGCTATGCTATTTATATAAATATATAATATAGTGTACTTTGAACACTTGATATATGCTATGCAGTGCTAGGCTTTGTTATTAAGATTAAAATATCGCTTTGCATGATAAACCAGCAGCGTTTACGATCAATAGAAACTCATAATGGCAATTTCCTACTAGCTCTTGGCACGACGTCGATCTTGGTCTTACAACGAGCCACTTGAACGACCATTTTGAAAAAGCAACGAGCTCTAGCCGGTGTTCTTCAAGTGAATCATTGGAATTTGTCTACTATGCTATGCTATACTATACTATACTATACTATACTATACTATATTATACTATACTATACTATACTATACTATACTATACTATACTATACTATACTATACTATACTATACTATACTATACTATACTATGCTATGCTATGCTATACTATACTATACTATACTATACTATACTATACTATGCTATGCTATGCTATACTATACTATACTATACTATACTATGCTACAATGTATCATATTATATTTGCATGCTTCAGTTAATATATTATATTAAATTCTATTCTGTTGTTAATAGGATTTTAAAAAATCGACTGATCGCCTATAAGGATAGTCACAAATTCTTCAGCCTCGCGACCTGAATTATCGTCTTTTGGATATTTTTCTTCTCTTTTATTATTCCAATATAATTTATCTGACGCCCCTATCAATCTTCTTCTACTATACGCATCGTCTGTTTTCGATGCGAATGCTTCCACTAACAAGATACCGCATTTCCCATACGTCATTTACAATGTCCAGCAGGAACGGTATTCTGAGCACATCTGACACGGGCTCCACCGGGTTCTAGAATTAAGGGAGGATTGTTCTGTTCTCAAACGCTCGATTTCAACCAGTCCATCCGTCAATCAGCGAGTGCCTCGATCATCCTCAGCCATACATCACAGTTTGTAGAAATTACCGGCGATTTCGACTAATCGATAGGATAGCAATTGCCAAGTCCTCCTCGTTTAGCGCAGCTGCCAAATCACTGACGGTTTTCCTAGTCGACTATAATGTTTGAGGATTCGATCCTTCTTTGTCTGATTCCTATTCTGGTGCTCAATCAATCAGCCTACTGGTCTGCGTTTAGTACTCGTTCCAAAGACTCATAAGCATTCCTCCAATCGATCACTTTGAAAGAGCGAGAAACCTTAAAAACATCGGTAATTACTTTAATGTTTCTCAGGTAATAGGACCGCGATTCACCGTCAAATATTCTCGAGTAGTGTTATTTTAGTCGATATGTGAAGCCGTTGTTTGCTTGTCCCTAAAGTGTTTGCCGCGATAAGGTTTACATACACGAAACGCATTCAATGGAGACTTAAACTCTTAGCACCCCGTCAACATCCGCTACATGGTAGCCGATTGATTAGAGCGCTCGCCTTGTAGCGCGGAGAGTATGGGTTCGAGTTTCATTTGAGACGGTTACTGTGTAGGGACCTTGAGCAAGGGCTTCACTTATAATTTCTCGGCGCTTCGGGTGATGATTGATATACGAAATGCAGTCAATACTCTTTGCCACGTGTGTATCTATGTATGTAACTATGTATCCATGTATACTTGGAGGCATGGATGAATGGATTGAAGAATGAATGGATGGATGGTTGGATGGATGGATGGATGAACTGACGGACGGACGGGCGGATGGATGGATGGATGGATGATGGATGGATGGTTCGATGGATGGATGGATGGATGGATGGATGGATGGATGGATAATGGATGGATGTATGGATGTATGGATGTATGGATGTATGGATGTATGGATGGATGGATGGATGGATGGATGGATGGATGGATGGATGGATGGATGGATGGATGGATGGATGGATGGATGGATGGATGGATGGATGGATGGATGGATGGATGGATGGATGGATGGATGGATGGATGGATGGATGGATGGCTGGATGGATGGATGGCTGGCTGGATGGCTGGATGGATGGATGGATGGATGGATGGATGGATGGATGGATGGATGGATGGATGGATGGATGGATGGATGGATGGATGGATGGATGGATGGATGGATGGATGGATGGATGGATGGATGGATAATGGATGGATGGATGGATGGATGGATGGATGTTCGGATGGATGGATGTTCGGATGGATGGATGGATGATGGATGGATGGATGGACATGCATATATCTAGATATAGCAACCCTTAGAATATTCCTGAAAATGAGGCTCATATCTCCAACGTCCTCGTTCTCTGACTGAATTCCAATGGACGAGTATTAGATACGTAGCTCAGCCAAGAGATAACAGGAATCTATCATTCTCAGAAGAGATATCACTGTAACTGAATTCGATGTGTTCTGATCTGAAGCTACGATCCTTTCAAATTGAATGGATCGTCAACTAAGCCGACCCCGAGTGGATACACAGATAGAAATCCACCATTTTACTATTCTTGAAACCTTCTGAGTCGCCTGCAGAACCTCAATAAACCGTCTAATTGAACGAACACTATCGCTTATTTCCGAATATCAGCTGTGCCCCAAGAAACACCGCCACTGGCGGATTAGGACGTCGCTCAAATGTAGGCGACTAGGGTATAGGGTGTATACCGCTAGAATCTGGGTCAGGTTACTCGACCTTTCGATCTAATTGGGTCAACTATGCGTAAGTATTATACGCCTCATTGTAAATTTCTTTAAGCGTTCTTTTTCTTGAAAGAGAATGGTAAAGAAGTAGGTTAAACACTAAATTGTGATCTCATTTGTCATCGTCTACAGTTTCTACACTTAGGCCTATATGCGACTCCACAATTTCTAGATCCTATTAGAGGAGCGAGCATTATGCTCCGGACTGTATGGTATCTATAGCGGCTGAAGTATTCCAGGCATCATATTCACGTATGGTCAATGGTCATTGTTGGACAGCTTGGTTCAACATTGGCACAACGTGTGTGTAGGTGTGTGTGTGTGTGTGTGTGTGTGTGTGTGTGTGTGTGTGTGTGTGTGTGTGTGTGTGTGTGTGTGTGTGTGTGTGTGTGTGTGTGTGTGTGTGTGTGTGTGTGTGTGTGTGTGTGTGTGTGTGTGTGTGTGTGTGTGTGTGTGTGTGTGTGTGTGTGTGTGTGTGTGTGTGTGTGTGTGTATGTGTGTAGGCTGAGATAACAATCCTACACAACTGAACCAACTCAACTACTGAATAAGTATCCTTATGCGGGTTCAGCGACTCGAAAGTACTCGGCTTTGCAATATGGCTTCAACATTAAAACTCTGACATGCATACTTACATACATACTTACATACATAGATACATACATACATACATGCATACATCATGGATGCATACATACATACAAAGATATATGCGTACGTACATGCGTTATATACATACAGCAGAAACGAACAATCGGATATCTATTTATTATGGGTTACTTGCTTCGGCTGTGCAATATCTGTCTTTGGAAAAGAGGATCAGTTCCATTTGTTAACCCAGATATGCATCGATGGGTATGTGGATTATAGCGACTTCAATTTCTTGGCCCTGGTATATAAGAGCGAGTGACCAAAACTGGCCAGTCCTCTGCCTCGCCTTCTGATATTCCACCGACAACGCATTATCGAGATAGCCTACTCATCTCAGAGCCAAATCTCAAGACTTTAAGACCGCTATATAAATTTGCTCTATGCTCCTGTTAGACCTGAATTGCCTAATGGTACTTGTGAAACATAAATTTGAAAAACCTTTCTAAACTACCTTTTGAAATACCAGTTTAAACCTTGACTCTGGTTTAAAAGTCCAGCAAGCGCAGTACTAAGACAATCGTAGAGGCCTACACCTCAGTTAGTATACGATGTACTTATAAATCCAATTTCGAGAACAATTGCACCGCAAACGACCAATGTTTACATGTATCTTATCTATTATTTATTACCTTTAACAAACCTTACAAAGACGCCAATTGTTTATAGTAGTGTATCATAAACGACAGATAGATCACCTTACCCTAGCATATACCATATATCTTAAAATACAGCTACTTCAATACTAAAAGCATTAGGGAAGCAGGCAATGACTAGTTTTTCAGCCAAACTTGTAACTCGTTTTGTTTTGTATTTATATTAGCAATGACTTTGAGTCTTAAACCAATTCATTCCGGTTTTCAGATGCTATAGGTGAATTTAAAAAAGAAACCCGAGATAATCGAGGCCGAGAAGTCGTCTAGGTCACGACCAAGGTGAAATGAGTTCGTCGATAATGAACGATGTCGTAAAAGAACAATACTCAAGCTGCTCTTCAACGCCCAGTATAAAAACCAGATATAGAACGCGGTGAGAATTAATGTCAACTCATACCATATAGGCACATACACACATACATACATGCATACATACACGTATACATACATACATGCAAACATGCATAGGTACGTACGTACATACATACGTACATATATGCATGCACACTTACATGCAAACATACAGATAGGCCTACTTACACACACGTACATACTTACATACAAGAATGCATACTGTACATACCTACCCATTTACATACATACGTATGTATGCATGTTCCTATAGGTACATATATATATATATACATATTTACATACATACCACATACATATAACAGACATTCACAAATACATGAATGCATATACGTAAATACATTCATACAACAGACATGGCTAGAATGGTCCATGCATAATTCATAAATTCATATATATACATGCATACATAGACCTATATGTATACACACGCAAATACGCATTCATACTCACGTAAATAGGCCTACACCCAAACAATCATACATTCAATCGTTGTTATAAACACTCATTACGCATTACTATTATTACATCAATGAAGAGTACGGTGCATGCACTTTCACTGTATTGTAGCCTATAATTGTCTGGCAATGAACTAAGGTTGTGTGGCTTTCATCTAGACAGCAACGGGAAATATTGTTTAGGCCTACGTATTATATAGGCCTACACACTATACAGGCCTACATATTGTGTCTGTTTCTGTTTCAAAGTGGTCACTCTGCTCCATAATTTCTAGGCTGTGTTGTTGAAGCGCTAGTTTACTCGAGAGTGAAAATGTGTGTAGGCCTATGTGTATATATAGTCTTTGTGAGTGTTTGGTTGCCTACTGTTTAACGACGCTCTATCGTAACAAAGACGATTAGCGTCGCCCTCCTCATTTATCCACGCTTGGGATTGGCACCATGCGAAAACGGCAGTGGATGAGTTTTGTTTGTATGTATGTAGCAAGACACTGAATCTATCGCCTTTTCCGTATCTGCTTAAAGCGCAACATAAATATATACAATAATATACACGTGTGTATACACGCCAATAACTGATATTACGAATATATTGCGGTCGTGAGAGATTTTAACGACGATATTCAACATCTGTTCACACCTGGACGAAACTGAGGCAACATCTCACCTCTTCCTCAGTCTTCACACCTTTTCCAGTCTTCCGTCGAATGAAAGCAATAAAATCCTCGATTCCAGGCGAACGGAGAGTCGAACAACTCCTTCCGACGACACCTTCCTTAAACGTCCACTTCCGCCAACAATCGTTCGAATAAGAACCGTTCTTCCGAATCACAGTTGTTGCCAAATGGTCGACGGAGCAAATCAAGTGTGTACACAATAGAAATCTCGACGGACCGACGCTTGTGTGATATCGAACAAGACCCCAGAACAGGTAAACACACCGAGCGGCGTCCGGCAAGTGACGATCAGGACCAGGCCGTTCGACCGAGGATCGCCGGCCGTCGACGGCTCGTAGAGAGAGGAAGGGGAGGAAGGCGGTGGCGCTGGCCGATGTACGGAAGGCGATCGCAGAAGTTTATTGTAGTTGGAGGGGAGGGTGTAGAGTGTAGGCGGCCGAGATCGACAGAAGGCGATTCTCAAGGAGGCGCGCTTCATGACCGCATAATGAATAGTTGCCGCGTAAATACATAGGCTATATATGTCATATATGCAAGCCTATGTATGTATGTATGTATGTATGTATGTATGTATGTATGTATGTATGTATGTATGTATGTATGTATGTATGTATGTATGTATGTATGTATGTATGTATGTATGTATGTATGTATGTATGTATGTATGTATGTATGTATGTGTGTATGATGTATATATGTGTGTATGTATATATGTATGTAATATGTATGCATGTACGTTATATGTATGTATGTATGTATGTATGTATGTATGTATGTATGTATGTATGACTAGTATGTATGTATGCAGTGGCGTACCGAAGGGGGGGCAGAGGGGGCGAGTCGTCCCGGGCGGCACTTTTGCAGGGGCGACAAAATAGGGTTGAAGTAAAATAAAAAAGGGTAATTTTTTAAAATTAAAGAGTAGGAGAGAAAGAAAGAAAGAAAAAGAAGGAAAGAAAGAAACCGTCACTTTGGCCAAGTCGGCTTGGCTTCCGTTGATCGTTAGGGGCGGCATCACTTTCAAAGGTCTACTTTAAACACTAAACAGAATTGCAGAAGTGGAAGCAGAATCGCATTTATGTAGTAAATTGTAAACAGAGTAACAGACTAATATTAGTCGTAATCTCCAAACTTCTAAAGCGCTACCCCAAGGCCAAGAGCAGGGCGCCAGCCTATTCACGAGCGCTGCGTCAAATCAGAGGTGTTTTCAAAGAGTAGCCCAGAGGAAGTCCAAGTCCGGTTTCCATGGGGGCAGATCAAGAGAGGATTCAGAACAGCTGTTAAGGCGAGTGCTGTTTTTGGCGAGAAGAATTGAAGACAGAGGATCTGATGAGTCTGGGTAGGAGTTACCTACATACTTTAAAACATATTCTTGTTATGCCGCCCTTCATAATCATGTATATATATAATTATATATACACACATATACATTATTAACGCTTATAAATGTATAGGTATCAAAACGAATCAATGACATAGAATAAAATTTAATCATCACCATCACCACAGGCGCCACTCAACCTGTGCTCAGCGGCGCCTTACACAATAGATTCACAAACTATCAATATCACCACCACCGCCCATTCACCACTTAGTTTAGTCCTCTTTTAAAAATTAATTTTAAAATTGATCTGGTTTTGACAGAAATTGACTGCATGATTGAGTGCAACCACAGTTTCACGGTTGTTGTATGCGGCACCGGCGTGGTGGGGCTACGTGGGAGGAATGGGACGTACACGTCTTCAGGCAACAATGCGAAGATTGGTCCGGTCTCGATATTTACCGGAATCCTATCTTACTTTCGAGCAACTCTGCCAGAAAGCTGATTGTAACCTCTTCTCAGCCATCATAACTAACCCAACACATGTTCTGCATCAGTTATTACCTCCAGAGAAAGCTGTTGTATACTCACTGGGCCCCAGGGCACACAATAGAATTATACCTAATGCTGACTCTTTAGCTCGCAAAACCTTTGTCATTCGAATGTTATATGCTTAAATTAATCTTATTAACTATGTACACCAAAATGCGGTTAGCAGTTGGTTTTGAATAAAGGATATACTTACTTACTTACTTACTTACTTATGATTTGTCATTTGAAATGAGCATTTAGCGGTTTTAGGCCTATCCTTTAAACAGAGTTTAGTAACAGTAGGCTATTCAGTTATTTTCGAATATCGGTTATATATAATAGGTTGAAGATGTAGGGCTACGCTTATAGCTAAAACGAATAGGCCTAATTACAAAATACAGTGAAAATTGAAAAATCTAGAAAGGCTAAAAACTGTATAAAATAAAATTGTATATATAATACGATCGTCATGCAATATCTTAGAGAAAATAGCGCATCGAAAATTAAGTGGCTAAGGGCGTCATTTTGGGCCATCGCCCCGGGCGGCATATCAGCTCCGGACGCCACTGTATGTATGGATGTATGTATGTAACATGTATGTATGTATGTATGTATGTATGGATGAATGTAAAAAACTATGTATGTAATATGTATGCATGTATGTATGTGTGTATGTATGCATGCATGTATGTATATGTGCATGTACGTACGTACGTACGTACGTACGTATGTATGTATGTATGTATGTATGTATGCGTGTATCCATTCATGTATATATGAATGTATGTAGGTATGTATGTATGTATGCATGTATGTGTGTATGTATGCATGCATGCATGTATGCATGTATGCCTGCATGTATGTATGCATGTACGCATGCATGTATGTACATATGCATGTATGCATGCAAATGGTAGCGCTATCTCTCAACATTTCCCTACAGTGGCTGTTTTTCTTAGAGTGAGTCCCAAACACAGAGGATGTTGTCTCCTTCTCAATCTGGTATCCTAACAACCGGATCTTTTTATCCAAGCGCTTTGTCGTAACAAAGATCAGACACCTCTTTTGTTGATAAGCGACTGCAGTGTGTCTGGTTCGTTGTCGCCTGAACTATAATAGCGCTTTAGAAATATCGGGCTTACGATTTCAAGCGGATTTCGATTTTTACGGCTAATTATTATCTACCGGAATGAGGAGAAAGCTCAAGAGAATGGCATTCCGAATGATTTGGCAATAATTGTCCAGATTTCCTTTTCAACGCTGTTGTGATTCCGCAGAACTTGAAGGAGATTATTTGGGTGATAGGCCTCCCTCTGGATCTGAACGTTCTTCTTCTGGCCGTGGACGCTGTAGGCCCTATTTATCTTTTATCATGCACTGTGGTCTAGTGTACTGTCTAGGGCTGTACCGAATATTCGCTTCGTATTCGCTTCGGGCCGAATAGTTGGCCAAATAGCTATTCGGTATTCGGCCGAATAGTAGCGGTCGGGCCGAATACGAATAGTGGTCACGTGACATCTGTTTCTGCATATGCGACTGCTATAGCGAGTGGAGTGAACGTTAAGTAAGTGACAATATCTAAGTTTAGTTAAATTACTTCCATTCCTAGTTTACACAGACTGGCAGAAGGATGCAAAAATTACATGTAGAGAAGTGGTGATAGTGGGCACCCTGCAGCCTTACTCCCCTACCAATTACTCCTTCCTCTGAGCACTCCCCTTCTATTCTAATCTTTACTGTTTTGTTCATATATAGGTTTCCTATAAGCCTCCTGTCCCTCCAATCTATCCTCCTTCGTCTGAGTGCATTCATCATTATGATTAAATATCGCTTTGCATAAACCAGCAGCGCTAACGATCAATAGAAACTCATAATGGCAATTTCCTACTAGCTCTTGGCACGACGTCGATCTTGCTCTTACAACGAGCCACTTGAACGACCATTTTGAAAAAGCCACGAGCTCTAAATGCTGGCCTTCAAGTGAATCACTGGAATGCGTCTACTGCCTTAAGCCGGACCTGCCTTGGGCTGACGAGCGAAGAGAAGGTGAAGGAAGTAAGAATGATGGCAGTAGGAATAAGAGTGAATGTAGAAAGTCAAATAACGTACAAACAAACAAACAAACAAACAAACACACATACATGCATACATACATACATACACACATACATACTTACACACGTACATACATACATACATACATAGATACATACATGCATGCATACATACATACATACATACATACATACATACATACATACATACATACATACATACATACATACATACATACACACGTACATACATACATACATACATACACACATACATACATACATACATGCATACATACATACATACATACATACATATATACACAAATACACACATACATACATACATAGCCTACAAACATACATAAATATATACGTACATGCATACATGCATACACACATACATACATACATACGTACATTCATACGTACATACATGCATGCATACAAATGCATGGATGCATTAATACATATATGGATGTACACATACAAACATACATACATATACATACATGCATAAATACATACATGCATACATACATACACACATATATATTCACGTAGGGTGAGCAGGCGATGCGAGGTGAAATGCTATCGGGACGGGGCTAATAAGGTGTGAGATTCTGACACTCACCCGAATTGTGACATAGGCGGCGCTTCTGCCTCGCGTGTATGAGAGGCTATCGGATCTGGCTTCCAGTTCAGAACCGGAACGAGATCTGTTCCGGCATTCACTGTGATGATGTACTATGAACCATAATCTATTTTAAAGATTTTTATAGCGCCTTTTTATAATGCCCAAGCCGTCAGCGACGGTCGTTTCGTGTGAAAATGAAATGAAGACTCATAATCCAATGGACAAACCACCTGAGACAGCGCGCTATGTCTACCTGCTGCAAAGATAATTATGATTGTCACGCAAGAGGTCAGCAGGTGAATTATGAACTGAGGCTGTGGTTAATATGAGACATTACTGCTGACATAAGAGCTTTGATGAGATTGTCTAAAGGTTCTGTTTAAAGAGCCAGATACATACATACATGCATACATATATACATTTGCACATATATACATACATGCATACATACATGCATGCATACATACATTTGCACACACACATATATATATATATATATATACATACATGCATACATAAATACTTTTACACACATATATACATGCATGCATACATACATTTACATATATATACACATGCATCATGCATGCATACATACATATATACATGCATACATGCATGACAATGACAACAGTGACAATGACAATGACAACAGCTTTATTGCATCAGCTGACAAGTAATCATATCACATAAATTTGTGTAGATCCTTATACATGTACAATGACCGTTTAATCTTAACAGACAGGTAATGGCTATAATTTAATATCCTGTAACATAAAAAGAGAGAAAGAGAAGAGAAAAAAATTATTGCCTATACCTTAGTACGTTGTCAGGAGAGGCAAAGGGTGCCCCCAAAGGGACCAGAGTCCCGCTAAGCGGGGATACCCAGCTGGTTCAGGCGATAGGTTACTATTGGTTCGTCTAAGTTACAGCACACTCACCATCCTAAGCGATTTTTACTATGCAATATTTGATTTGAGAGGGGCTTGTAAGGTTTTTTGCTCCTTAATTAACCTTAACTAATCTTAATTACTAAAAGTAAGGTAAACTTCACAGGCGCTGGGCTCCGGCTCCATCCTCCAAGTAAATCCCGGGCGGGGGTCAGGTCAAGCAGATACCATCATTACTTGTAGTCAGGATGAAATCCATCATTAGCCTTTTAAACCGATGTCTGGTCTGTGCGGATCGGATATGGGGCGGTATAGTGTTCCATATCTGCGGTCCCATAGATTTAACGTTGGTTCTAAGATTAGTGCGGGCTTTAATTGGCCTATATAATGGTGCTCCTCTAGTGTTGTGGCTGTGCCAGACTGATGCCTTCGAGAAATAGTTTAAGTATGAGTCAGGTAAAAGGTTGTGTTCAAAACAGTAGAATAAATCTGCTATTTGGTAATTTCTAATTTGAGTAATATTTAACAGTTTCAGGCTAGTAAATATAGGTCGTGTACTGGTACTGTTTGCTACTCCCTCAATCAATCTAATGGCTTTTTTTTGTAAGGTTACCAATTTTTGTAGACGAGACGGATAGTTTGAGGCCCATATGAAGTTACAGTAAGTCAGGTATGGGTATATTAAGGTATGATAGAGACTTTTCTTTATATCTCTAGGAAGTAGGTACGCAATTCTAGATAGTATGCCAATATTTTTCGCTATTTTTGATGTTATGTAATTGATATGCGTTTTCCAGGTAAGGTGCATGCATATATACAATTATACATACATAAATATATATATGCATACATGTACATACCAACAGACTTGCATATATACCTATATGCATAGTGTATACATGCATACATACATAGACAATGTATAC
The DNA here is from genome assembly GCA_963556255.1 of Allolobophora icterica. Classification (NCBI taxonomy): domain Eukaryota; kingdom Metazoa; phylum Annelida; class Clitellata; order Crassiclitellata; family Lumbricidae; genus Allolobophora; species Allolobophora icterica. Next base: position 14,737,135 of record OY744616.1, read on the forward strand.
ATACATGCGTACATGCATACATACACTGTGATACACATTGCTGGCAAGAACGAGCACGATGAAAAACGAACCGTTTGGTTCAACGATCCTCATCCGGTATTGAAAGGGCAGAGGTTTCGCATCAGTTACTTCTGTTGCTGTGGAATGAGTTTTTATGTCTCTCTGACTTTTGATCGCAAGCATGTGTTTGGTTGGTAGAGATTTTATGGCCGGAAACAAGGATTTGTTGCTGCAAACAAGTTTTTCAGTTGCATAACCTAAAGATTAACTCCTCTGCACTTGATACTCCTTGACATCGCCTGACGTCTGGCAGGAAAAATAGAATCGATGCGTCGAGCTTACGTCCACAGCTCCGCTGGCTTTACCAGTGCTCCATATAGTATACGCTGTACAGGAGTTAGTATAAAGACACTATAATGGAGTAGTTGAAGGATTTGTACGTGTAAAATAGGACGAAAAGCACCTGGTGTCGAATTTACAACCGGTGTAAGTGAGGTGATTTAGTTTCCAAGCTTGCAAAGACGGATTTGGGCTTGCCAACAGGGGCGTAACTTTGGCCTAAAAAGTGGGGGGTACCAATACCTTGGTCTGAAAAGTGGGGGGTACCAATTTCTTCTCCACTTTGGTTTTTCGCATGATAACCATTTTGAACATATCCCTGCCAGTATTTTCATTAATTTTGGCTCTCGATTTACCTGTGTATCTAAGCACTTTCATACTTTTGGCGGAAATTGCGTTCTCTGGGAAGGCACAATAATAAAATATTGATTGGCATTGTTTAAAAAGTGGGGGGTACAGTACCCCCCAGTCCAAAAAGTGGGGGTACGGGTACCCCTCGTACCCCCACAAATTACGCCTATGCTTGCCAATCTAACCGGCTCCCATAGGCGTTATTTGTGGAGTTACGAGGGGTACCCGTACCCCCACTTTGTGGACTGGGGTACGGTACCCCAGTTTTTAAACAATTCCAATCAATATCTTATTGTTGAGCCTTCCCAGAGATCGCAGTGTCCGCCTTGCATTGTGTATGTAAGAAATTGCTACCCCCACTTTTTAGGCAAAAGTTACGCCCCTGCCGACTCCCATTGCTTATTAAAACTGTAAGAAAAAAGATACTGTGAGTCGATAAGTGAAATAATTGGCCATGAACTAAAGAGTCATCAAATTTCCATGGGAGAGTAAAAAATCTGGGAAACAATGCGGACGTGGTTCTTTCCGTTGATCAGAGGGTATGACTCAGATCGGGGTACAAAATGTTTAGTAAAACAAAGCAAAGTTGAAATGGTCAGACCAAAATGACTCATCATCGACTAAATAGATGTAAATGGACAATACAAGGAAAGTAGAGAAATCTGTAATACGGTACTATGAAAAACTGATAACTAACTTATTCAAAAAGAAGTTGACGACGATAAAAGATCGCTAAACAAGAGACTTATACTGTCAACCAAGAAAAGAAAGATGTCCGAAATTCGAAGACGAAGAACAATAGTTAAATGCCCCCGATCAGTAATCTAATCCAGAAACTTCTATAGCGCAAGTATCGCAGTACAAAACGAATCAAGCAATTAAGCAAAATCGCATTCTGAAAAGCATTGCGAAATCGCAGTCCATACAGTCAAGATCTGCGAGGCAACTGAGACGGGAGAAGGGCTACGATGGAGGACAAGTAATTACTAGATAAAACAAGTAGTCAGCATAATGGACAACAATAATGTTTACCCACAGTGCGTGTGATCATAAAAGAAAACCGACAAAAATATTTTGGCTGACGTAAGCACGGCTTTGCTCCCCCCCTTCTAAACTGCCAAACCCGTTACTTCCAAACCCTTGCATACGTAATACGCACACTGAGCCATTTTAACACCGAACAGAGCCGTTCGTCTTAAATGCCATGCATTATGGGCGCTATGATATATAGCTCCGTGACATGTGTGTTACGAGCTCAATCGCAGTCAAAACGGAGTCGTCACGAAACGCCTATTTCGAAGCACGTATACTACCTACGTTGGTCGTACTTTAAACGTGGATCAGGGAATTGGAAAATCCCGGTGACGTCGAATTTTTGCACACGGACACAAATGACGTCGTAAACGAACATTTTATAGCGCCTGTCGCCAAGGCCCTCAACGCAGACGACACATCTTCAACGAGATTGGTTTCTGTAACCACGGCAGCCAATACATCGCGTCCTGACATAAACGTATCGCTGGACCGATGCAAATATATTGCGGGTCCTTCCTTCCATAACACGCTAATGTGAATCGGAACGCTGCCGAGCCCGTCCAACGCCGACGGGCAGACCGTCTATATCTTCATCGACAGCTGCAGTCGACGTAGTTCCGACCATTCTGCTCATTTGACTGTCGATGGAAGGCAGATTGCAACGGTCGGTCGGATGGTGGGACGGTTGGACGGTGGGTTGGGAGGCTCTTCCTCACACATCATGGAAACGGTTTACGATCAGCGATTCCCGGAAGCCGAGCTTTGCATAAGACAACGACACTGGCTTAAGTATATAGTCAGCGAAGACTACGCACGCACGGATTTACATTATTTACATAAATATACATACATTCATACATACATACATGTATACATACATACGCCTCTGAATAGGTCTCTTGAAGAGGCGCTATATAAATTTCCAGAATGAATACATACAATCACAAACATACATATATATACATACATATACAGACATCCACACATACATGCATACTTACATACATATATACATACATACATACATAATGCATACATACATGCATGCATACAGACATACATATATACATACATACGTATACATACATACATGCATACAGACATACATATATACATACATACGTATACATACATACATGCATGCATACATACATGCATGCATGCATACATACATACATGCATGCATACATACATGCATGCATACATACATGCATGCATGCATACATACATACATGCATCTCCCCGCAGATGTCAACTATACAGCACATGGCCTTTCAAAAGTTTTTGATTTGTTAGGGTGGTCGATGGTTTCTGTTTGAGGACGCTGTCATGACGAAGATGATTAGCGTCGCCCTCCTCTTTTATCCAGGCTTGGGACTGGCACAGCCCGAAAAGGGCAGTGACAGAGTTGGGAATACTCGATATTTCATTAGCTGTTGTCCCTTAGTTGGAATTGGTGGTCCTCAATGGCTGGTGCATCCCGCAGGGTATGACCTGGGTGGCCCTTTACACAGTTCAACACAGCGCAGCCATTGCTTTCAGTCCAACGTAGGATTATTCTGGACTCACCCAAGGTGCGATTTGCAATTGACAGCACTCGGAAATGACCTCTTCAAAATGCATGGAGAAAATAATTCTTTAATGACAGATAGTCTGAACCGGTAGCAGAGGCAGTTCAATTCTTTACTGTCTAACATTATTCTCATTCTAATTCCGCCACTGCTCGTACTCGAGAGCCAGTCCCAATCCTGGATAAGGAAGAGGGCGATGCTCACTAGCGTAAACTTGTCCAAAATATGGGGGGCATTTGGTCATCATTCTACACTTGCTGCATTGGGTTTACAGTCCATCTCAATTATTGGGGGGCACGTTCCCCTGGTTCCCCCAGAGTCTACGCCTATGGCGATGCTAATCATCTATGACACAGCGTCGTTAAACATCATCTTACCAACCAATCTCATCATGGGCCCACCAAAATAACAATGACACTTTGAAGTTTGAGCGAATCCAACTATTCTCAAACTGGTCAATGCAGACCTCACGGGGCCAAACAGCTGTGCCACTACTTACCATCATGTGTCATCAGACAGTCAACTTCGTTCTCATCAAACTACAATCGGAAGAATCCTGAAAGGAATTACGCATTCTCAAGAAATGGCGACTAGGCTTCAACATATGTAGGTCTATCACTTGTACTGACACGTATAAATGTCGTTAACCTCCCCCTCCCTAACTACCCTCATGCGAAGAGCATCCGCTCTTTGATAAGGCCATACATATTTCAGTTTCCTTGGAGATAGCTTCTGCCCAGCGGCAAACGTGTACTACAATCAGATATGCATGGAGCGGATATTTATAAGGCCTACACGATATAAGAACAGTTTCTTAAGCTCACCCTCAGGTGGAGCCAGGTGCATGAAATGTGTCAGCGAATTCAATTCCTTAGTCTCGCCATATGGCGGCAGGTGGCCAGTCCTCTCGCTCGCCATCTGTTCTTCTCACCGACGGTGTATACGCTCATTGTGAGCATTTTGTTGTGGACCTCGCTAGGAGAACAATTGAAACAAACATCGAAATATCCTTCTGCCCTTGCGGGGATTTAAACCTCCGATAGCTGAGTTGAAAGTCCAGCACGCTATAGTTACTAACCATAACGCAACCCACATAATTATTATATATACTGAGAGATAAGCACTGGAAGAAAAGGTACCAAAAGTGGAGTGTTTTTAGAGAGAAAATCAAGTTTGGATGTACATTTTTAAAGATTAATTTTCTGATTGTTTAGGCCTGTACTTAATCGAAATAATGCCGGGACACAGAAATTTAATATTAGGCCTATTATTTAAATGACAATTGTTTACTGATGAAAGGTAACATATTTAACTTATTTTCTTCGTTACTATTTTATTTACTCTCTGAAGAATGCCAACTCTACAAGCACAAAAGAAACTTTGTGGTGTTCATATATTTAAGACAAGTAATTTATACCGATTTACCTATTGTTTGAGTGAAATTAATGTGTTATAAAGTTAAACTACTGGCAGGCTACTGGCGATAGTGTCTATAACAGACTCAGCAATCACCTGTTCTGGCACGAACAGCGTACAGTAAGTCCTGCTGATCTTCCGGTATATATTCAGGCGGAGCGTGTCGAACAGATAGGAATGGCGTTGCTGTCAACCCGAGTAAGAGCAACGCAGCTCTCGTGAATAAGCTGGTGCCCTGCGCTTAGCTTTAGAGCAGCGCTTTAGAAATCTGGAGTTTACGATTACAATTATTACGAAGCCAGGTATACGAATGGCGTCAATCTAGTCTACAGAATCGAGTGTGAGGCTCACCGATTATATCACTTCAGTGACAGGTAAAAGTGGGGTCTATCATAATCGAAGGTCGTGAAACAAGTAACTCGTCTTCTGTCTTCATATGTGCAGCTCTTCATCATATCCCTACCATCAACGCTGCATGATTGTGGCAGCTCACTTCATAAAAAGTCGGGACTTACAAGAACTTCTGATATAACACGTGTACAAAGTTTTAGCCGAAACTGAACTTTATGAACTGCGGTCTTCAAAAATCTGCAATTGTTTATATCGATTTTCTCATAAGCGAAGTTTTATATGGGTCATGTATGGACTTTTTAGTTTTTATTAGGTTTTGGGGACGCTGTGAGAAAAAAATTGGCACATTTGCCCCAATAACATTAATAAACGAGAGGGCACACTCACACACATATATCATAGCTATGACTAATTAGGACCTTTAACATGTGATCATCTATTGCAGAGACATGATAAAATCAAGATATATAGACAGCAGAGACGCAGACATTCAGGCTGAAATGCAGCAGTAACAAGTAAGACAGACAGACATACAAACACGATGGAAAGTCACACACGGAGAAATGCACAGAATACAAAGCAGACACACAAATACAGAAGCAAAGACATGAAAAGGCACAAACACAAGCACAAATACACAGAGATATACTGTCGTCTGGCGAAGCAGTTATGAGGCGGCGACGACCATCGTTCCATCCATCCGTAAATCCATCTGTCCATCCATTCATCCATCCATCGTTCCATCCATACATCCATTCACCCATCCATCTATCTATCCACCCACCCACCCACCCACCCACCCACCCATCCATCCATTAACCCAACCAACCATCCATCCGTCCATCTGTGACGTTCGTCGCTCGAGATCAACTAACCCTTCATCAGACGTGGTACCAATTTGTGTCGGTCTTACCCGAGACGCTGCTTCGTCGTCGGGCTGGGTTCGGCTCCAGCCAACCGACCTTCTGGAGTCGCCCGGGTCACTATCTTGTCTACTTCTGCTGTAGACGAGCGGTTCCCTGTCTCCGCTCTCAGTGCCCATTTCTCCAAGAGGAGGTCCCGAGGGTATCGCTTGTTTGCGAACAGTGTCGCTGTCAAGCTCCATCTCACTTTCGGACTCTGCCGCTGCCGCGGTCGCCGGGTGGGCAACGTCCTCGTCCTCAGGATGGCCGTCCTTTAGAACAGGGTTCGCTCTCTTGCCGGCAGGAGTCCTCAGCTTCCTGTGAGATCTCTTAGTCAAAGACTTCCTCTTTTTCTCCACCTTAACCGAACCCTCGCGTACCATTCTGCATCTCATGACTCTCGAGTTATCGTCAATAGGGGAAAACTCTGAACGTTCTCCTGTCCGAGAGGACAAGGTGTACATCTGACGAGTCGTCACGTCGTGCCGTCTCAAACACGCGAACATCTTGCGATAATATATGCACGTGTAATATTAACGCGGTGTACTGGTCTCACGACACTCTCTTCTGATAGGACAGGTTCTAGGTCTAAAACCTCCCTAACCGCACGCAGAACTGGGTTCCGACCGGCGCACGAGGTGGGCCCTACTTCGCACTTCGGTCAGTTCTCGGAACTACGTGTTTCGATCACCAAGTTATTTGCTCTGAATAACGACTGGTTTGAATACAAGATTTTCCTGACTCTATCGTTTTCCTGGTCTTACCGCACTGTAATCAGTTGTCGGGCGGTCTTTTCCCGTACTGCGGTCTTTCGGTAACAGTGGTCTTTCCCAGTAACTATTTTTAGTTACCGGGCGATGGAGCCCCTCCAACGCTCCACCGGCGTGTCAGCCATCCAAGTGTCACAATCCAAATGTAACGCCGACCCCGTAAGGTTACCAGAATGTCCTGAATTTTGTTCCCAAGAATTTCCGAATTTTGGTTCCCTAACGAGGGTCACGCTTACTCCCACAGGTAACCGGACAAGCTCCGATCGCGGAGTTCTTCAAACCCCAAGAGGGAATTTCCTGCCTGTCGCCAAATTTACCCTTATTATCGTTTTTGTACTAAATTGGTTTTTTCAGGTATCCCGACGGTCACTTCACCGAGTGCCGAAGTCGCGTAAAACTCTCCCAGCCGAGGACGCCGAAGTCGCGTAAAATTCTCCCGGCCGAGTACGCCGAAAGTGCGTAGAACTTCCCTTGTGTCGAGTACGCCGAAATCGCGTAAAACTCTTCTCAGTGGATAAAACCAAACACTGTCGGATCTTGGAGTTCTTCAAACTCCAAGAGGGATTTCCTTGCCCGACGCCAAATTTACTCTTGGTTTCAAGGATTTCAGAATTCCAGAAAATGGCTACCTTAAGAAGGTCACCTCTACTCTCATGGGTTACCGGACAAGCTCCGATCGCGGAGTTCTTCAAAACCCAAGAGGGACTTTCCTGCCCGTCGCCAAATTCACCCTGGTTTTCGATCTCACACTGAATTGGTTTTCCTGTGTATCAACGGTATCCTTCCCCGAGTATTACTCAGCCGTAGATTTCCCACGATCGGGATCTAGCCCGCTTCGCGATCAACTGAGGGATCGGCGCTGTCGGCCCGTCTCCCAACAGTGAACTTCTTTAGCTGTACTCGGGATCGCCTGATTATATTATTCGGACGCCCCTTTCGTCCGTAAATATATTTGTACTAACCGGAAACTCGAACTCTGACTCTGTCGTAACCAAATTCACTCGCCTACCACACTGAGTGCAGTATATTTAAATCGGTAACTGAATCGCTAACCAACAACGCTGTTTGACAGTATTGCTATGTATGAAGAGTCGAACCAACTCTTCACGTATAAAGCAGCACACCGTGAGGCAGGCTCTATGCATCCCAAATGAGCGCGTCTGCTCGCTATGCGCTGGCTTTACACCGTCGATCGGGCTTCCCTAGCACGGTCGTTGCTGGACAGTCGCCTATTGAAATTAAATAAAAATTAAATGATCGATGCTGGGTCTTCGCATGAAAAATTAAGAGAAACGATGCTGTTCCCTTCGCATGTAAACTGAAAGAAAACGATGCTATTCGCATAAAATAAATCTTCCCACATACGCACGGTAACCTTGACCGCCACACTCTCCCCACCTTACTTAGATGCGGAGCATCTCTGCCAAAATCGGGGACCTTAATCAAACGTGACAGGAACATCCCCAACCCAGATCCACTTAGAGAGCAAGGAACCAAATGCACCTTTGGTTATAGGGCGGAATATCAACAATCTCGGCACCCTGCACGTACGCCAAACCTAGCGACAGCCTATTTAATGATGCTTTCGATCGGAACCACCACCCTACTGGCAACCTGTCGTACCTGACAAATCGCCAACCTTAACAGGCCCTCTATCATGAACCTGAGCTCTACCGGACCCCAAGGGCCAGGAGAACTTAAGGAGAGAAAAGTCGCCCACTGTCTCCCGATCTGGTAACCATCGTCGATCAGTCACACCCGGTACCACTTCAAAATCGTGAAAGCAAAAAAACAATGTTTATCGAAAACATATCATCAAAAGGAAACTTAAACAGTCATTCACTGACAATCTGCAAAACCAACGCAATTAAGCGTTCTGGTAGCACAGGTACTGTATGCTCCCAGATACCGCTCAAAAGAAATACTCTCATCAAAAGGGCAACTGAAACATGGGACTCGAATAGTCAATGAAACCAACGCAATTAAGCGTTCTGGTAGCACAGGTACTGTATGCTCCCAGATACCGCTCAAAAGAAATACTCTCATCAAAAGGGCAACTGAAACATGGGACTCGAATAGTCAATGAAACCAACGCAATTAAGCGTTCTGGTAGCACAGGTACTGTATGCTCCCAGATACCGCTCAAAAGAAATACTCTCATCAAAAGGGCAACTGAAACATGGGACTCGAATAGTCAATGAAACCAACGCAATTAAGCGTTCATCTAGTTGGTCCTAGATACACGTCTGCTTCAGAAGGTCACTAACAAGGACTTCTACAGTCGTAGTCATCCATCCAAGCGAGGTCTTCGTCTCGTCCGTCGTCCAGGTGGCAATTCTGGATCAGCGGTCTCGTCTGGATTCTCTGAAGGTTCCTCTGGTTCATGTTCTGCATTAGGATCTTGAGCCAGGACTGGCCAGTCTACTGTAGGTAACTCAAGATTTCTGTCCCTCTCCGGTAACCAGGTACTCGGAGGTTTACCGTAAAACGGCTTCAATTTATCCACGTGCACAACCATTAGCGTGGATTTCGGACTCTTCTGAATCCGGTACAGACACGGACTGAGCACTTGAATAACCAAGAATGGGCCGGTGTAATAGCGAGCCCATTTTGTCTTCCTTCCACTTCTTAGCCGAGGGTAGTAATAGTAAACCCAATCTCCTTGAGCGAACTTGCTAGGTCTCACTCTCAAATCGTAGGCTTTTTTCCTTCTTTCTGCTACTCTCTTTAACTGTTCTCGTACAAGCCGATACGATCGTTCCATTTTCTCTTTCTGTTTCTCCACGTACTCTTCCATGTCACTGTAAGACGGTCTCTCGAACTCTGTAACTTGGGCTAGAATCAAGTCTAATGGCGTATGGTTCTCTCTTCCCAGGAACAGGAAATTAGGTGTCCGTTGGGTCGCTTCATGTTCAGTACCTCGATATGCCGCCATTACATATGGTACATGAACATCCCAATCCTTTTGTCGTTCCGACACTACCTTTCCGATCAACAGGTTCAATGTTCTGTGGAACCTTTCGATCATTCCGTTACCAGAGGGTCGATATGGAGTCGTACGTACTTTGTCAATCTCCATGCGTTTACACAGCTCTTTGAATAACTTCGACTCAAAACACGGTCCCTGATCCGTCAGGATCTGGCGTGGCATACCAAACCTCGAGAACACGTGTACCATAAGCGATTCTGCCACAGTAACGGCCTCTTGGTTTCTGATAGGCAGAGCTTCAGCCCATCTCGAGAAGTAATCTATCGCTGTCAGTATGTATTTGTTGCCTTTACTTGATACAGGATGCGGACCAGTTATATCAATTCCGAATCTCTCCATTGGTTCACCGACCACAGGAGTCTGCATGTAACCCTGTCTTGGAGGTTTCTCCCTTCGATAACGAGCACAGCGATCGCACCTTTGGCAGAACCGTCTAACATCGTCCTTCCAACTCGGCCAATACGCCCGGCGTTGCAACTGCGTTAAACTCTTCCGAATCCCGAAATGTCCTCCGGCAAAGCTTGCGTGTGTTAACTGAAGCATCTCTTGCCGTAGAGATAAGGGCACAACTAACTGAGATCGCTCAGCTTTTCCCGTGTTACCCTGAATCCAGCCTCTGTATAACACTCCTTGCAGGACTTCCAGCTGATTCCAGTTGCTCACCAACACTTTCACCTCTCCGTTAGCAGGTGATAGTTCCGCCTGTGTTGGATGATGCTTCGACTCCTTCCAATCAAGGACCGTACCAATATTGCAATCGCTCTGCTGTTCTCTTCGAAGAAACTCCTTTGTCCAACGGATTTCCTGGCCTGTATCTTCACTGGTAACCTCGGAGCGCGTTACTTCTCCGATCGGACGTGCCCACATCACGTCTTCATTCGTAACTCTCATGGTAACCACTTTAGGTTGTTCCTCACCCGGACCTCTAGACATCGCGTCTGCGTTACCGTGTTTTGCTCCCGGTCTGTGACATATCTCCATGTCAAACTCCTCTATCATCTCTAACCAACGAGCCTGTTGGCCAATCGGTTCCGGTGTTCTGCGTAACCACTGAAGTGCGGAGTGGTCTGTTCTGAGTAGGAATTTACTACCCAGTAAATACTGACGAAACTCTTTCAAGAAATACACCACAGCTAACAACTCTCGCCTGGTAACGTTGTAGTTCCGTTCCGCCGTCGACAAGAGCCGACTCGCGTAACAAATCACTGTCTCTTCTCCTTCTTGTACTTGCGATAACACCGCTCCAATGGCGTATGCCGAGGCATCCGTATCTAGGATGTACTGGCCCTCGTCGTTCGGTAACCCAAGTATAGGTGCGGAAACCAACTTTCGTTTAAGTTCTTCGAAAGCTCCCTGACATTCGTCAGTCCAATGGAACGGTACATTTTTTCTGGTCAGAAAATGAAGTGGTTGAGCTACCACCGCGAAATCATGTATGAAACGTCGGTAATAGGAGCAACGACCAACGAAGGATCTGACTTGCCTCAAGTTCCGAGGAGCAGACCATTCTTCTACGGCCTTGATCTTGCTCGGATCCGTCGCGACCCCTTCTTCACTCAAAACGTGACCAAGAAACAATACTCTCTGTTGTAACAGGTAACATTTGGATGGTTTCAGCTTGAGATTATACTCTTGTAATCTCCTGAAAATCATCTCTAGACGTTGCATGTGCGTCTCTACGTCCCTCGAGAACACAATTATGTCATCCAAGTAAACCAGACAGATGTCATAGTTTAGCCCTGTCAAGACTAAGTTCATTAGTCGACAAAACGAGGCCGGACTATTGCACAATCCGAAAGGTAACACTTTGAATTGAAAGCTGCCCCTTCTCGTAACGAACCCGGTCTTGTGTTTGTCTCTTGGGTGCAAGGCCATCTGGTGATAACCTGCTCTCAAATCGAACGTACTGTACCATCTGGCGCCACCCAGGGTATCTAAACTCTCGCGGATAAGGGGTAACGGATGAGCATCTTTCCGTGTTTTCAGGTTCAGTTGCCTGTAATCGATACAGAAACGCATACTGCCATCCTTTTTCTTAACCATTACGACATTGGATGCCCATTCCGATATCGAAGGTTCAATGATTCCTTGTCTCAACATGTCTTCTACCTGACGATCAACTTCCGGTAACATGGAAAGCGGTTGACGTCTCAAAGGTTGCCGAACTGGTTTCTCCTGTCCCGTATCGATTTCGTGTTGGATCACCGAAGTGAATCCGTTATCACTTTCGTTAAGGGAAAACGTTGCGCTGTACGTTAGCACAAGTTTTCGTAACCTGATTCGCTCTTCTTCCGAAATGTCTGCTGGCACTTCTTCCCATAGTCGTTTTAGGGTCTGTTCGGCAAGTGGGTTGAGCGTCTGCTCCGCTACACTGGTCGTTGTACTAATCTTCGATCCAAACCGGTCAGTCGTACTTTGCTGCTTTCCTTGGCGTTCCTCCGGATAACCTGGGCCCATAGGCTTCTCCGGATTTTCGCTTCGGTAAGGCTCATCATACGATTCCGTTCTGGCTCGATTAACTGTCACATCGACTACGTTCACTCGCTCCAGCGGACATTCAGTCCGTTTCTTGACTAGCGAATCTCTGTCTCCAACATTCAACATCCTGATCCACACTTCCGTGTCTCTTCCTGTCACCAACGTACGTCCGATTATCAAATCTTTTGATAATTCCATTGGAATGGTCGTCCAATCTTCGTTATCTTTTTGGAAATGCGGGTATACTACCCAAGCTGGAACGTCGACTTCGCTCCTTGGAGGAACTATTATGTCCTCTTGCACAATAACCCTCCGGCACATGGACTCGGTAACGACCTCTTTCAGAGGGATCTTCTCTCTCCCAAGGAAAACGCATCGACTTGCGAAGTCCCATCTTGCCTGATTGGCTTCCAGCCAAGATAACCCCAAGATCACTTCTGTCACTTGGTCTGTAACTAGACAGGGTACAGGGTACACCTGCTTTCCGATCCGAATCTTAAGGTTAGTTTCACCATCCACCTTAATCTGACTTCCATTAGCGGCTAGGAGTCGCTGTTCTGACGGTACTAGCACAGCGTCTAGCACGAAACGTCGTGGCACAAGTGACATTTCACTTCCAGAATCAAGTAGACAGTGTATACGTTTTCCTGCCAGTCTCGCAACCACGTAGGCCACCCTACTGCCTTTGACCAGTCGGTTTTGGGTTTCCTCTTGTATCGGTTCAGCCTTTGTAGGTTCACTGGTACCAGTTGCACCATTCGTCTCAGCGTTTCTCTGAGGACAAAATCGCTTCATGTGTCCTTTTCGTTTGCACAAGTAGCATTCGATATCCGGGTTACGCAACCGTGTGGGCGGATAAATCCGTCGCCACCCCACATTCGGTTCGGTTGTCCTCTGATCTCCCACAGCTAGATCAGAACTGTTCTCCCTTTCATGAGGATTTCTCGGAACGATGCCCAAATTCTGATTTATTGTCACTCGATCAAGTTCTCTTGAAAGATTTTTAATCTTTCGCTCGAGATCTTCTAGACGACGAGACTGTTGCCCCTCAGTGCTCGAGTCTTTTCGGTCTTCCATGGTAACTTTAACTCTCGCGTGTCTCCGGTCTAAATCACCACCTTGTGTCGAAGATCGACCATAGGCATCCAACCTCACCGCATGTTTATACGCCGCTTCGAGGTTAACTGGTTCTCGCTCGCGCACCTTCTGCCCCAAATCCTGGTTTGCCAGTGCATCAATGAAAGCGTCACAAGCGACCGTCTCGACGATATCACTTGTTGGTCCTGGGTATGCCAAAGCCATTAGCCTCCTTACTTCCTGCACTACACTACTCAGCGTTTCTCCGTGAGCCTGCCGGTAAGTGCGAAGTTTCATCCGATATAGGCTAGTTTGGTCATCAGACCCGTACCGGGCCTTAAGCCGCTCAACAAGTTCTCGCCAAGACACGTCCCTCTGTGCACCCATGTCCCACAACAGCTGCGAAGCGGGACCCGTAACAATCTCGGCACCCTGCACGTACGCCAAAACGATGAGAACCGTGATAGCGACAGCCTATTTAATGATGCTTTCGATCCGAAAGGGCACACATTAACTGGTCTGCTTTTTCGTGATCACTCCACCGGTTGCACCGTGCACAAACTTCGAACTTTGCTAGAAAGGCTGCGATCGCTGACTTGCCGTCGTACTTCTCTAGCTTGATTCGTATACCGCGATCCGATCGGTCTTCGCCTCTTGTCCGTGTAACAAGTGATCTTCCGACACTCTTCTTGGGATTTCCTCTCCGGTTGTCCTCATCGTTACTCCGGGAATCGTTTTCCTCGTCTGTCCTCACCACTGACCGGTGCCGACTCTGTCCCCTCAGAGTACCCAACGTCTTCCCTGGACGCCACTTAGAATACATCGTAGTCATCTCTCGGTCGCCTGACGTTGCACTGTCTTCATCAGAGATGTACTCAGCCTGTCTCTGACCTTTTCTACGAGGCTCACCACCTGCGTAGTCTTTGGACTCCGATCGTTTATATTTATTGCGAGAACTCTGAGAGTTTCCGTTGACGAACGTAACTCTTCTGTCTTCTTCGCGAATATCTCTTTTTCCTGACTCTGGCGGTCTGTCAGATTCGTCGTACCTAAGACAATTACGACTTCTCGAATCTGGTTTGTGCCCTTTAGAGTACCGCTCGTGGGTCTCATCCCAGGCCAAATGATCTCTGTCTCTTCCCATGTTCGATTCTCTCTCGGTTTCTCTATCAAGTGCCTGTTTTAAACCGCGTCTCTCGTACTCTGGTAGACGTTCCTTACCATACGTCTCCCTTTCAGTTTTCTCATAACTCTCGTGTCTTCCTCGTTGGCGGAGGTTTTTCCTGTCAAAGACTCCGGTTCTCATGGCCTCTTCTGGACCAACACTATCGGTGTCTGAATCCGAAGAACTCACTGACGAACGTAATTTCGCCTCAACTCTTCCTCTTGTCAACAGACGTTGTCGACTCGATTGCCTTGCCGTTTTTCCGTGTGACTCTCTCCCGCTGTCCTCGGGAAGATAGCGGCTACGTAACTTTTCCGAAGTTTCCGAAAGCGAAACTTCCTCGCGTGTCTCTGTGTTACCTCGGCTCCGTGCCGGCTCTTCGATCTGCAGCTTCCCTCGGCGATCCATCTGGTAACCTGGGCCCGTAGGTTTCCCCGATGTCTCGCGTCGGTAAGACTTCGCATGCTGAGCAGCAGGAACAGACAGTTCTTCGAGTTTCGAACTCATCATTGCCACACTCTGTCGCAGGTAAGACATCTCCGCTTGCCAATCTACCTCATCTGTCACAGGTCTTGGGCGACCTTCTTCCATGTTGGTAAACGGTACTCGATTGCCTTCGTTTCGCTGATGCGCCACGATGTCACCACTCGTTTTCTGCACTACGGCGTCACCCCGCGGTTTCAGGCCTGTCTCAATGTCTCTTGGCCTATCACAAGCCTGTCTCAACTGTACAGGTTGCCTGCCCCGTACAATACTAGGTACTTGAACCTGCACAAGGTTCCCCGATCTATTGTCGACGAGTGGTTTGGACCTGTCAAACCTACTCTCACCAACGGTCTCTCGCCAGTGTGTGAATGTCTCGTTATTCACATCGTTCTGTACTACCTCAGTAGTCTTTGGAACGGTTATCAACCATCCGTTATCCTCATGGAAACCTCTTTCACGCCCACTGCGGGTTCCAGCTTCCGTTTCAAATGCACTGGTTTCGTCAGGTGCACCCGTTTCATCAAGCAACCTTCGTTTGCTTTTCCGTTTACGTAACTTTGGACGCGCGCCTCCGTGCTCACTATGGGGCACTTCATCCGACTCGTCCTCGGTATCTTCCTGACCTTGCCTGGTTCTGTGACAAGAAAACGTTAGAACCCCACTTCTGGTACCAGTTTGTGACGTTCGTCGCTCGAGATCAACTAACCCTTCATCAGACGTGGTACCAATTTGTGTCGGTCTTACCCGAGACGCTGCTTCGTCGTCGGGCTGGGTTCGGCTCCAGCCAACCGACCTTCTGGAGTCGCCCGGGTCACTATCTTGTCTACTTCTGCTGTAGACGAGCGGTTCCCTGTCTCCGCTCTCAGTGCCCATTTCTCCAAGAGGAGGTCCCGAGGGTATCGCTTGTTTGCGAACAGTGTCGCTGTCAAGCTCCATCTCACTTTCGGACTCTGCCGCTGCCGCGGTCGCCGGGTGGGCAACGTCCTCGTCCTCAGGATGGCCGTCCTTTAGAACAGGGTTCGCTCTCTTGCCGGCAGGAGTCCTCAGCTTCCTGTGAGATCTCTTAGTCAAAGACTTCCTCTTTTTCTCCACCTTAACCGAACCCTCGCGTACCATTCTGCATCTCATGACTCTCGAGTTATCGTCAATAGGGGAAAACTCTGAACGTTCTCCTGTCCGAGAGGACAAGGTGTACATCTGACGAGTCGTCACGTCGTGCCGTCTCAAACACGCGAACATCTTGCGATAATATATGCACGTGTAATATTAACGCGGTGTACTGGTCTCACGACACTCTCTTCTGATAGGACAGGTTCTAGGTCTAAAACCTCCCTAACCGCACGCAGAACTGGGTTCCGACCGGCGCACGAGGTGGGCCCTACTTCGCACTTCGGTCAGTTCTCGGAACTACGTGTTTCGATCACCAAGTTATTTGCTCTGAATAACGACTGGTTTGAATACAAGATTTTCCTGACTCTATCGTTTTCCTGGTCTTACCGCACTGTAATCAGTTGTCGGGCGGTCTTTTCCCGTACTGCGGTCTTTCGGTAACAGTGGTCTTTCCCAGTAACTATTTTTAGTTACCGGGCGATGGAGCCCCTCCAACGCTCCACCGGCGTGTCAGCCATCCAAGTGTCACAATCCAAATGTAACGCCGACCCCGTAAGGTTACCAGAATGTCCTGAATTTTGTTCCCAAGAATTTCCGAATTTTGGTTCCCTAACGAGGGTCACGCTTACTCCCACAGGTAACCGGACAAGCTCCGATCGCGGAGTTCTTCAAACCCCAAGAGGGAATTTCCTGCCTGTCGCCAAATTTACCCTTATTATCGTTTTTGTACTAAATTGGTTTTTTCAGGTATCCCGACGGTCACTTCACCGAGTGCCGAAGTCGCGTAAAACTCTCCCAGCCGAGGACGCCGAAGTCGCGTAAAATTCTCCCGGCCGAGTACGCCGAAAGTGCGTAGAACTTCCCTTGTGTCGAGTACGCCGAAATCGCGTAAAACTCTTCTCAGTGGATAAAACCAAACACTGTCGGATCTTGGAGTTCTTCAAACTCCAAGAGGGATTTCCTTGCCCGACGCCAAATTTACTCTTGGTTTCAAGGATTTCAGAATTCCAGAAAATGGCTACCTTAAGAAGGTCACCTCTACTCTCATGGGTTACCGGACAAGCTCCGATCGCGGAGTTCTTCAAAACCCAAGAGGGACTTTCCTGCCCGTCGCCAAATTCACCCTGGTTTTCGATCTCACACTGAATTGGTTTTCCTGTGTATCAACGGTATCCTTCCCCGAGTATTACTCAGCCGTAGATTTCCCACGATCGGGATCTAGCCCGCTTCGCGATCAACTGAGGGATCGGCGCTGTCGGCCCGTCTCCCAACAGTGAACTTCTTTAGCTGTACTCGGGATCGCCTGATTATATTATTCGGACGCCCCTTTCGTCCGTAAATATATTTGTACTAACCGGAAACTCGAACTCTGACTCTGTCGTAACCAAATTCACTCGCCTACCACACTGAGTGCAGTATATTTAAATCGGTAACTGAATCGCTAACCAACAACGCTGTTTGACAGTATTGCTATGTATGAAGAGTCGAACCAACTCTTCACGTATAAAGCAGCACACCGTGAGGCAGGCTCTATGCATCCCAAATGAGCGCGTCTGCTCGCTATGCGCTGGCTTTACACCGTCGATCGGGCTTCCCTAGCACGGTCGTTGCTGGACAGTCGCCTATTGAAATTAAATAAAAATTAAATGATCGATGCTGGGTCTTCGCATGAAAAATTAAGAGAAACGATGCTGTTCCCTTCGCATGTAAACTGAAAGAAAACGATGCTATTCGCATAAAATAAATCTTCCCACATACGCACGGTAACCTTGACCGCCACACATCCACCCATCTATCCATCCGCCTATCCATCCATCCACCCACTCACCCATCAATCCATCCATCTATCCACCCACCCACCCATCCATTAACCCATCCAACCATCCATCCGTCCATCCAATCATCTATCCATCCGCCTATCCATCCATCCGCCCAACAACCCATCCATCCATCCATCCACCCATCCGTCCACCCACCCACCCACCCATCCATCCATCGATCCATCGATCCATCGATCCATCCTTGTGATGGGATCACATAAACCTTGGCTGTTTCTTACGAGATTCTTCTACCCGTTGGTCACGTACATCTGACGCCAATGAATCTGACGTACGACATCTGACCGAAGGTCATCTTTTCAATCTGACTCACTCCCTCCCTCCATCTCTTTCTCCCTCTCTCCCTACGAACCTTCGCCCTTCTTCTTTCCCTTCCTCTCCATTACCTTCTGACTTCTTATCTCTCTCCCACAATATGATCATCCGACTTCTTCTCCTTTTTCCTCTCAATGAACTTCTGACTTCTTCTCTCCCTCCCTCCCTCCTCATATAAACCTGCCTCTGCCTCTCTCTCCCTCCGTCCATAACTCGCTGGTCCTTTCTTCTCTCTCTGTCTCTGTCTTTGTCTGTCTGTCTGTCTGTCTGTCTGTCTGTCTGTCTCTCTCTCTTTTTCCATAGCCCTCTACGTTCCTTCGTCTTTCCCTCTCCGTGACCTCCAATTCTCTTGGGATCACTCGCCGTAATTCCTTTGCTTCGCAGTCCTGCACCAACGGGAGCGATACGAGTCTCCACAAAAACCAGCAGGAGAGACGCAGTCGCCCTGTCTGCCCCTCTCAGCCCTCTGTCGACTGCCAGATGGATTCGAAAGCTTTTGAGCACGACGTGTGGTCGAAGAATGCATAATTGGACTCTCCCCAGCTAGACACGCTCACTGACCAGTATAGTTGGCCCGCATTGTGTCATTGGTGGCAACTGTGAGCCAGCAATGGGCCAAACGAACGTGGCTGTCAGGGAAGGGGTATTCTTGATGTGGCTGCTTCGTAATCGTAATCGTAATCGTAATCTCGAGACTTCTACAGCGCCCAAAAAAGCTACGTCGCGGGAACCAGCTTATTCACAGGCGCTCAGTCAAATCAAAATCGATAGGCAGGGGTGTGTCGAATCGGTTCCAGGTCAAGATCCAAAGGAGTCAGTCAGGTAGGCAGTAAGACGGCTATGGTGGGTGGTGTTTAGGGTTTACACGGCGAGGGAGGTAGGGAGAGGAGGAATCGGGATAGGATTTGTGAAAGAGCAGTGTTTTCAGTTTTTTGTGAAAGACCTGTGGAGAAATAGCAAGTGGTGGGATTTTGGTGAGTTCGTAGGATGGATCTGAAATTTCTCGCAGTACTGGTGGGAGTTTGTTCCAGAGGGGTGGAACAGCTATGGCTATGGAGCGATTTGCAAATTTTAGTGATGAGGTGATGGAAGGGCGGAGCAGTGTTAGGGCAGAAGAGGAGCGGGTTGAGCGGAGTGGTTGGACCGTGAACAACTGTCGGAGATAGGAAGGCTGGGAGGATTGGAGTGTATTGTAGGTGAGTGATATGACTTTATATTCTATTCTTTCGGGTATTTTGAACCAGTGGAGAGATTTGAGGACAGGGGTGATGTGGTGGTGCTTGGGGGTTTTGGTCACAGCACGGGCAAGTGCATTTTGAATGGCTTGAAGGCGGTTTATTTGAGTGATGTCGATGTTTAAGAAGAGTGCATTGCAGTAATCTAATTTTGCGTGGACTATAGAAGTGGCTATTGTGGATGCAGTTTTGAAGTCTAGCATTGGGCATTGGTTCAAAGCTTTAGAATTCACGGTCCTCTTGTGTGCTCTTTAAGTCGCTTCTTTGATGTTTTTCCCGTCTTAGCTTCAACGACGCATGTAGGGGGGGGGGATAGAGTAATTGTAACACTCATGGCCAGGAGAGCATTAGAACGCGGTTTGATACCCGTAACCCCCCCCCCAGAGCGTGCGCCTTGCATGGCTGCCAAAATGTGTGTTTAATTGATCTTAGTTGTACTACTGTCTTATTTCAATGTAATCTTACTGCGTCTGTCAGTTTGAAATAATAAATAAATTAAAGATTATTGGGCATTGGTTCAAAGCTTTAGAATTCACGGTCCTCTTCTGTGCTCTTTAAGTCGCTTCTTTGATGTTTTTCGCGTCTTAGCTTCAACGACGCATGTCAATTATTGGTGGCACGTGCCCAGGCTCCCCCCCCCGAATCTATGCCTATGATCACAGCTGTGAAAAATTACAATTGTGACATGAATTACTAAATTATGAGGGAGGGGTAAAAATTACGATCGTTAGGCTGTTCCCATTTGTGAATGCAAAGTTTGCAGATAAAATTCAGTTTGTATTTGAGATTCGATTCAATTCGAATTGCACGCTAGGCCTACAAATTGACTAAAATACACTACCACGAAAAAACATGTTTTACAGCTCCAGTGCAACTCAGTCCATCCACTGTATTCCATCCTACATTGCGCTACGAGATTTAGTACCACAAACTATCGAAAAGAAATCCACGACTTATCTCACGTGACCTCCGAAATGTCATGTCATTTATATTCGACCTCTGGCGAGGTCATGCACTGCAAGTCATGATCCGATGGTAATCGATGGCAAGGCGTTCGACCGGTTGGCGTCCACAGCAACGTGTCCAGCATTCTAACGATTTAGCGCTGGCAACCGCAGTCTTCTGGTTAACATGCTCAACTACCAATTGCCGACGGTCTCGGGTTGAATCCCCGAATCTCCGCAATTCATAACGGATGAAAATTCTGTTTAAATTCTCTCTCTCTCTCTCTCTCTCTCTCTCTCTCTCTCTCTCTCTCTCTCTCTCTCTCTCTCTCTCTCTCTCTCTCTCTCTCTCTTCTCTCTCTCTCTCTCTCTCTGTCTCTCTCTGTCTCTCTGTCTCTGTCTCTCTGTCTCTGTCTCTGTCTCTGTCTCTGTCTCTGTCTCTGTCTCTGTCTCTCTCTCTCTCTCTCTCTCTCTCTCTCTCTCTCTCTCTCTCTCTCTCTCTCTCTCTCTCTCTCTCTCTCTCTCTCTCTCTCTCTCTCTCTCTCTCTCTCTCTCTCTCTCTCTCTGTCTCTCTCTGTCTCTCTCTGTCTCTGTCTGTCTGTCTCTGTCTCTGTCTCTGTCTGTCTGTCTGTCTGTCTGTCTGTCTGTCTGTCTGTCTGTCTCTCTTTCTGTATCGTTCCTGTGATATCTTCTATAGGTGTTAGAACGGATCAACTTGCTGCTGTTTTATGCCTAAACCAATAAGCGTCAATTATAATAATAATAATAATAATAATAATAATAATAATAATAATAATAATAATAATAATAATAATAATAATAATAATAATAATAATAATAATAATGATAATAATAATAATAATAATAATAATAATAATAATAATAATAATAATAATAATAATAATAATAATAATAATAATAATAATAATAATAATAATAATAATAATAATAATAATAAGGCACCTTCACATCACAGAAGGAGAGAGACAGAGGCAAAGAGAGACTCGGAGACGAGGACGGCGTGCTCCAAGCTTAGGCCCTAAATAGTTTCTTACAGCCTGAGGGATTTTCGTACCTCGGGCGTTAAAAAAAATAATAATAATCTTTTCCTTATTAATTGAAACTGAGTCTACTGAGACACGCAGTAAGATAACATTGAAACAAGACAGTAGTACAATCAAGATCTTAATTAAGCACACGTTTTGGCAGCCATGTAATAATTATGTATATAGGTTAGGCCTATATTATATTATGCCTATACATGTATATTATATATAAGCCTATATTATATATACACTACACTTTTATATACAATTTTATTTGTTGTTACTTAATTTTATTACATTTAATTCATTTAAAATGGATATTGTAATTCAATGGGTGCCACACCATTTAAGGTGTGCTAGCCCAAGATTTAAATCTCTGAAATAAAAATCTCTGATACCATAGGTAACAAAATAAGCTATATATATATATATATATATATATGTATATATGTAAAAGAAAGTAATTAGTTTAATAATTAAATCATTCCGTCTCATAATTGGCGTCCTGTTCCATATGGCACCACGGGAGCACCTTTGCTACGGTACTGTAAATTTGTATGATTTGCGTATTATAGACCTAGGGCCTACTAGCTAAACCCCTTGAAAAATTACGGTAGGCCCTATATAAATTTAGCTTAGGAACTTTAATGTGCTTGAGAGTGAAAATGTAAAAAATACGTAAACTAAATTGCTATCATTGCAATAATTGTTTGATAATATTTTTGGTAAACGTTCGATGCTTATCGTTGGTGTTTACGTTTATATTCGTTTATTACGTAGAACAACAGGCAAAACGCTGTAGGTGTACATGAAAAATAGAACTGAGGAAGTAATAGCTTAGTATTCATGAGTTGGCGAATAACATACGAGAAATAGTTTCGTGAGTCTTTATCAAGGAGGTTAAAGTTATGAGGTCTGTCTCTAAGAAAATAGGGAGTTAAATGATGGTTAGGGAAAAGGCATCTTAGTGAATGGTTTTCATTACACAGGACAGCTTTAAATAATACAGTTAGCAACAGTACTGTCCTAGTTCATATGTGTTCTTGGCAAAGACGTTGAGTAATTGATGATTTGTTGCTCGGGTCAATGCAACATACAACTGACCATGTGCAAGGACTGGCTCTTTAAGATAAACACCCACTGGTCGAATGATTGTCCTTGTGCTTCATTAAATGCCAAAATGATGGGAAACTGACTTCGTCGCATGGTAAATGGCAGGCCGGAGTCACTGGGTTCTAAGTTCAGTCGTGTCGAATGAAAACTCTTTCTCCTTTCTTACTTCCAGTGATTATTATTGTAAACGTACAGGTGCAGGCTTCAGTGGCTGGCTAGGCTCAGTGAGGGAGGAATGGAGGGAGGCCTCCCAAGTTACACGACCGACAGACAGACGGAAAACGAAATTACATTGTTAGATAATATTATATACACACACATATATATATATATATATATATATACAATTACATTGGGGAGGGGGGATAGAGTAGTGGTAACACTCATGGCCAGGAGAGCATATTAAGGTACGCGGATCGACTCCCGTAACCCCCCCCCCCTCTAGGGCGGCGCCTTGCATGGCTGCCAAACCGTGTGTTAATTAAGACCTTGATTGTACTTTCATGTTTCAATGTAATCTTACTGCGTCTGTCGGTTTGAAATAATACAGAATATAATTATTAATTATTATACATATATAAATTATATATATATATACATATATATATAGTTTATTTTGTTACCTATGGTATCAGAGATTTTTATTTCAGAGATTTAAATCTCGGGCTAGCACGGTCCCAACACGGGGACCTTAAATGGCGTGACACCCATTCAAACGGGCAAGCGGTGGTGAAGGATCTCACCCGATCAATTCATTGAAAAATGAGCAAGGTCGAAGCCATATACGCCTATACGGTCGCTATAGAAAATCGCGTACATTTACGTTTGGCTCCGTTGTAGCTGAATATTTGGTTTTGTTCTTTTGGTCTTTCATTGAATTTTGTATTAATCTCAAGACTCAAGGGCTATTCGTCGTACAGCGCTGTCAAGTTGCCATCTTACTGTTAATAGGTAACCCTAATTAAGCAGGACTTAGTTCCTCTGGGGTATACCTTTCGCATCCCGGACAACTGTACTATGCTTGTAATATGTGTCATTCTTGATTTGTGATCAATAAATGATGTGATGAGAAAATACCTTCTGCACCAGCTGTGACGGCCTCAATTAATCTGACAAATAAAACTTGATTTTACCATGAACTTTAATATTTGACTAATAGACATGCAGCAACAATGGTAAAATGTTTGCGACGAAACTTTATTTCTGCACTCTGTTAAACTAAAATGCAATAAAACACTGTGAATATAACATTAACGTCAGGAAGTCCCTCCTCAAACATCATCTGTGTCCGGCTCAATTTAATTGCTGCCTTTAAGAGCTTCAGAAGAGATCACTTGCAAACTTCGAGACAACAAAAACTACGAAAACGCCTGCAGACAGGGGAGGGAGGAGAGGCAGTTTATGCCCAATGCAGACATTGCCTCATTAACTTTGCGCATAGTTATTTTAGTACATCTCTAAACATCAACTTCAATCAGCCAGTCTGCAATGCGTTGTTTCTACTGAAAACTCCATTTACTGGATGCGGCAGGAATCAAAGTACCGCAACCCATGGCACAGTTAACCATTTTGCAAGGTCCAACAAATGGTTTAATATAGGCCTTAGCACTCCTCCCTTTGATTGGGTAGATTCGTTTGCAAAGGACAGATGGGGGAGGGTAATGTCGAATAAGGACAAGGGAAGGGGTAAAAATTAGGTACTTTTTGCCGACGTTCTTTATGGCTGACCCCCAATAAAGTTCACAGAGGCTGGTATATTCAAAACTCAGCCAATTAGGGCATACTGATAAAAAATTCTTTCTGATGCAAACACACTTTCCCTATTTTGACTGTCAGGCGGCATACGCACTAGAACTGCGTCACAGTGCTAGTTTTGGCATCCAAACAATGTGTTGATTTACAGAGTTCTGTTAATACTGTGACTGTCGTGTTCTAAAGCTGCATTAAATTTTTGATCCATGTCCTAAACCGCATTTACATCAGAATTCACTCTGCGCAATAAGCACAAAAGTCTGATTTTAGACACTGTGATTGGCCAGAGTATAACGTTTTATAAACTGTATGCATTAACAAGGTTCCAGCGTACTTCCATCAAATCCCACATCTTTTCTCATGCCATGACAACAATGATAAACAAAGCCTTCAATGAGGTCCTGCACCACCAGTGGATCAATAATGCCTATCTCCAATTACAGAACTTTAAGAAGCAGGGCCATCAAAATAAGCAATCTCCGTGCGTTATGACAGAAAAATCAATAATTCCAGACCAGAGTGTCAAGAACGATTTCCTGATGTAAAAAACCTCGTGCTGCTTTACAGAACTGCCATACCAACACAAAGACAAAGCCATGAAAGCACGGCTAATGAACCGAGATGAGCCGGTGCAGCCACGTCTAACATCTATGGACGCACACAAGACAACACCATTCTCAAAAGCCACACAGGAAATTTATTTAAATAACTTAACATGACTATTTGCATATCAATAGGAGCATAACATAGGGTGTTGTCAGTGTTAATGGTTGAACCCTTTAAAAAAGCTATACAGAATACGGAGTCACCACAATAATGTCAGAATCATATGTGCAAATTTATATAGCACCTCTACCAGCAAACTAGGGGTCCACCGGAAAGACATTTTCCACCGAGTACCGAATCGGAGTATTTGGATGTACTATTTGCCAGATCTGGAAACGAACCGGGTACCACACTTGTTCCATATACGAAGCTTCACATTTTCATGTAATAAAAAATTATCGAAATAAATTTGTGTACTTGTAATAAGTGACTGATACATTTTGAATTTTAGTCATTTCTGTGCAGTTGTGAAGTTTTCTAAAATTGCATTAAATTCAATAAATTGACATAATTTCAAGAAAGTGGAATTGAATTCAATGGATGTGCAAGTGTTTTAAGGCTGAACATTTATAATTTTATATACGTAAGTTTATTGAATAAGTTTTTAAAGAAAATTTTTTTTTAAAGAAACTTTTTTTGCAACTATTTGCATCTACAGTATTTGCCTAGGCGAATAGTTCCGGAAACGGGATTTCCGGCCGAGGCAAATGTCCGAGGCGATTTCCGGTGGACCCCTACAGCAAACTCCTCCGAGGAGCTCCAAACTGACAATGCAAGACCACAATCACATGGAAAGGTCTGTGACCGCTGGTGAAATATCAGCAATACAGGCAAAGAAAGTACTAGATCATATTGCAAGCAGCCTGTTCCCTAATGAGGGACTGACCACACGCTCACCTTCAGCTGCACATCATATAGGCATACTGTGTTCAATCAATTTCAATCAATCAAGAAGAAAGTACAGTGCAACCTTGTTACAGCACCAAACCCCAAACAATGACCAGTTTACAACAAAGTCTGTATTTTATGTACACTTATTATTTACATCAGGAACCCAAACAAATCTCTACTTTTATTGGATCTGTGCTGCAACAGAGCTATACCATAACCGGATTTCAGTGTACCAAGGACGTGAAGGCTTCAAGTCTGCACGTATGTAAGTTTCCATGGGCGGCGATCATGGGGGGGACACGCCATACATTTGCCCCCCCCCAAATTTTGAAGAAACATGAAAAAAGGCAAACAAATGTAATTGGGCGTGAGGGTTTTAACTGCCTTTTTGACCAGATGAGGTAAAAACTCTTTTTGAGTAGAAGTGTCCCCCGAAAATTCTCAAATTTTTCGGAGATGAATTTATAAAAAAAGGTCATGAAATTTTTGGGGAGATGAATTCCTAAAAAAGTTTTTGGGTGTGAATTCCCAAAAAAAGGTAATCAACCAGACCATGGTCGACTTTGTCCCAGTACTTGTCCCTCCACCTGTGAAACAAGATCGCCACCACTGTAAGTTTCTATGTATACCACGCCCGTTAAGAGCCACACAAATAAGTATGTATCCATGTCACAATATGTAACAGTATTTCAGTGTACCAAGGACGTCATGCATATGCATATGAACTGTAAGTAGGTATCTGAATATTTATATAGCCCCTTTCCAGAACTCTAAAAGGCATTGACAACATAGCTGTGCCACGGGTATTTAGACATCAAAGTGCATCATACGATTTCTGATTTCTTCGGCTCGCTACAGTGCTATATAAAATGTCTAATTATTCATATCATTAGGTCTGACTCATCATAAGGTTGGCTTGTTAACAGATCTCTCAACATCACAGTTATCAGTTCACAAGAATCCGATAGTGATAAAACATCCACGTAATGATTTACAATTGACCTAAACACGTGAGGCAAAAGGCAAATGAAACAGTCAATAGTAAAACATAACAGTACGGAAAACAGAAATGCCTTACGGCAAAGAACTATCATGAGTCTTCACAGGTATTTTTAGTTAAACTGTCGTCATTTCCCTGATGTCTTTCTAGTCAGTGACTCGATAAAACGCAAGATACGGTTCATGTAGATGGGATACTGTTCGTGTAGGTGGACACTGTCCATGTAGGTGGACACTGTCCACAGAGGTGGGCTACTGTCCACACTGACTTGCCAAAAGATGGCTTTCAAACGCTGAGACTGTCTTTTTACAGTAGCTGAATAAAACAAACACAGCAACAGCAAATTAACATCATTCAAGCTTTTACTACAACATACCAATAAAAATGCCTCCCAGTTTCATTAGGAACTGCGACCCTTAAGAATATATTTGAATTTTTTAACACATTTGGATTCCATCTGATTTAGAAGTTTTACTCAGTCCACAGCACTGTGTTTATTTAATCCGCTATAACAGCAGTTTTCAAACGGTGGTACGCGTACCGTTGTGTTTGTTTTATTCACCAGGTGTCGCTAAGTGGTACACAAAAACTTCAAAAAGATAACATTCCTAAAAATATATATTAATTTTTAAATTTGTCTACCTATGGTCCTATGCTAATTGCAAGGTGACTTCGCACTCACCTGCTGTTTTGATCTGACCTTTGCTGGTTATTTTTTTACCTGGTGGTACAATAAAAATAAAGTTTGAAAACCACTGTGTTATAACATATTTTTCCCACCTCAACTCAGAGACAACCAAGGTGCTTCCAATTTTATGCATCGTGAAGAGGGTAAGTGGACAGTCTGAAAAGGTTCAAACAGCTACAAAACTTGTGAATTGCTACAGAAGATCACCAGACTAGCAAACTATCAACAAAATGGGAATTCTGATTTTCTAAGACACCACTTACTGACTTCAACTTCAAAGCTCTGCCTGCTGACCCATGGGATCATCTCTTATTTGACTGGATCGACCACTGCTGCCCTCTGTTCACATCTGAGGGCTTTCCATTCTGATTGTCAGACAGGCCGGATGCCATAGCACGACTGCTGTACGAATGCGTTAGCTGGCCATTGGAGATACTTGCTGACTGGTTAGAAAAAACAGCTTCTACATGTGGCCGAATCTACAACACAAAGACAATATTTCTCAACTCACTACCAGTAGAAATATATAACAATATATAAAATATCTATATATAAACTAAATATACAGATATGTCAGTATATCGGAAGAATCTAACACAGCACAAGATACCAAACAAGCAACACTGTACTTGCTTTTAATAAAATGCCTAAAATTAATTAATTTCAAAGCATCAGAAAAATATTACTATGACTACAAGTCTGAAAATGAAACAAGGTTTCCAGGTTCATCCTTCACCCTGCAGATGATTACGTCTTCCCTAAAAATCATTGCTATTTTGCTTGATCAAGGGAATTGGCACAGTAACTTTAAGAGTGAGGCCAGTGGCAGCTCATCCAAAAGTATTGAAATGGGGCAGGGTCAGCAAGGAAGACTGCTTTACGTCACCAGAACCAATGATGACAGCGAATATGCAGTGCATAACTGCATAGTTATAATAACTTGCACTTTATAAATATTCATATAATAGTAATCTCTTACAAGTCTCTGAAATTTATTATGACCTATCTGCATCCGTCTGTGACTTTTGTCGTTTATGAAGTTATCCCTCCGATACCAGCATAATTTGAGAATTAACTTCTCATGTTTTTGCATGAATGCTTCCCCATTCTTTCCTAGCAACCTTTAGCCCAGCGTGAAAATTTAGGCACCAAAAGGGTTTACTTTTAAGGTCAAGAGTGCACAGCACCCTTCAACTCATAATCAATATTTTTGTTGAATTATGCCCCAACTCTTCGTGGGTTTCATATAAAGTAAGTAAGTAAGTAGCTTCTATTTGCAAATGACAAGCGCAAACATGGGACCATCCATCTGGAGCAGACACGTGTAGTCTGTAAACCACAAACCACATCTTAAGCATACAAAACTGAGTCAAATCCCCAACAATGTTATTTATAACATAGGCTTCAGTTTGCTTAACACTTGCCTGAGATGGTCCTTCTGTGATGGAAGGTGTACATCCTCGCAACGGCTCACTAGAAGAATTCACTTTACTGGCACTCTCTTGTGGCGGACGTATTGGTGCCCTGTGCAGAAACAACAACCATCACTGGAAAACTCAGGTTTAAACAGATACATGCTTAGCTGAAACCTAACCCTTTGTATAGCTTCTTTCAATGACCAATCAAGAGCCAACAAAAAGCCCATTTGCCATCTTTTCCATCTGATTCTGTTCAACATTTATTCTATTGTGCCTTGCATACAATTCCAGAGACACCTGAAGTGTGATGCCCCACTATGAAGGCATATTCAGAACCCTCTATATTTATATGGCCAGAGTTTCAAAGTCATTGTGAACAAAATTCTTCCTGTTCCAAATGGTAGTATTATTATTAACCCATTGATTTTTAATATTTCATAAGGATCCATAAAGAGCAAGGGCATAGGACAAAAGCAACACAAAACACATTTAAAGCTACAACAATGTTTAGAAAGAGACCCATGCGTCTACAATATGTGACGCCAGGGCTCAAAACCCGTCGCTTGTCGCTTCCTAGATATTGAGCTAGAAGCCGAAATAGGCGAGAGGGGTCCAAAATATTGAACATTCTTCAGTTCACCAGTTGCCTATGAATTTGCCATAATTTGCAATGTAGTAATCCGATTTTAATGCCGTTTGTTTTATTCGATACAGGATATAGCCCTTTATTGCCCAGCAAAATTGTAGTACAATCAAGTAATGGTTGCTGAAGACTTTGATGACAAAAATATTCCGAAATTTTTTATTCGAATTTCTCACTATATATTAATGAAAGAATCAAACAAGCCTAACTTCAGTTAGCAAAAAGATATTTTCATTCTGTAAAAAGTATTTTGAAGCAGATTAATTGTAGAACATGACTAAATAAAAAGGTCAGAAACCGACATGTGACAGATTTTGACCCCTGGCGTCACATATAGCAATAACTGAATGCAGTGAGCAATGGAAAATGATTTTAATGATCAATAAACATTTACTATCTTAGCCAGAAACATATTTCCGAACAGAATACCGGTTTAAAGTGACCGGAAAGCACGAGATGCCATGCTCCTCCTCAAACTTCATCAGCACTGATTCCAGCTGTCTGCATATATTGTCAGCCTAAAAAAAACAATAACCTATTATGAAAAAAAGATGAATGGGCAGCAGTTCGATTATTTCCTACTTATTGGTTATAGCCACTGACGTCTTATACTCTGCAAGGTTTCGTTGATGGAGCTTATCTTCAGCAATAACAAGCCACGTTCTCTACACACAGGATTAAACCTAAATGCGAGACTCTGTTCATTAAGCATACTCAACTATTGTTATTTTTTTCTGTCTGAAATGTGCCTAAATTTAATACTGAGTAGTCAGTGGAAACTAAGTGTATTTAGAAACTTAAGTATAGAACAATTTCAACAGCTGTGACAAAATGGTGTTACACAACAGTGCACAAAGTACTTTCTCAAGGACTTGTCATCAAAGCCGCAGCTCTTCTGGTCATTTAGACCACATCACACCTCGTGCTAGACCAGCTTTCGTGGCTCAAGATCGCTGCACGCATCAAGTTCAAACCTTGCGTTTTAGAATACAAGTATCTGCATAATTCAGCACCCTGTTAACTTGCAGACCACATCAAGATGCTATCTGATGACTCTAATCACAGTTGCTAGTGTATTCATGCAAGCACTAAACACTCGATTTAGACACTAAGTTCAGGAACCTGGTTTTAGAGTAGCCCTTCAGAGTGGTTGTAACACAGAGCTACCCTGGACATATAGTTTGGGCAAAGAAATGAGAAACTGCACCCGAATAGTTTCTGCCACACAAATCAGCCAACGGCCGAGGATCATAACAGGAAAATTCAATCAAATGATTAAAAATAGTCAACCTACAGTCACCAGGTACACTGAAATAAGCCAAGTATTTTACCCTATTCACAGTCTCGTATTTTTCTCTAGTGCTGCGAGGCAAATCTTCCACGTCGTATGAGTCTTTCAGCTTCAGTGTTGATCCATCATTTAGAACGATCTGCATTTCATCACTCTTCTTGGTGACTGTAACACCTGCAAATCAAGGAAACACCGCATCAAACCGTAACACTTTGGACTGCGTATATCAATCACACACAGCAACAGACTACAATCCTAGCCTGAAAAATATTGTACCTAACTAAAAACATTTCTCATATCTAATTTTACTTTCATCTTATCGTAGCACAGTCTAATGCACATGAAGAAACTCTGCACTTAGGAAATATTCCTCTAATATATTTCATTTATTTTTTCACACAGCAACGCCATCTAATGCACAATGCAACATATGAAAGCACCAAGCAACTCTGCATTAAGACTCGTCCAGTACGTGACCATGTCCAGAAGCTTGGAGTCTGCAGACTTTATGAACATTACAAAGTCAGATGTTTATGACATCTGGTCAATTATCCTATACAAATGGTGCCAGTGATTCCATTTGCTAGTAGCAGCCAAACTTCTGCTGGATAATACTAACCGACAGAAGGACTTTGGTGCAAATGTGCTATCTGTTACTAACATCCGAAGTCCCGCTTTGATATAATAACCTAACTATCCTTTGGCCCTCATTTTGTTCTCACTTTTATTACAGAAGTTCTATCAACCGATTTCTTGGGGCACTAATACTTGAAGTACTGTTTCCATGTGCTATATCTATTCCTGGACAAGAGAAAATGATGATAACATACCATCGTAGAAAATAACTTCAAGGTCAGGATCCGGCCAGTTTTCCATCATCGTGACCTTGGCTTCCTGAACATAATACGTAATTTTTGGAGTCCTTGACCGAACGAGGTCAGCGAAACGAGAAGCATACAGATACTTCTTCCAGTATGATTTTGGAAGACGGTCGTAAGAGAACTGTTTGAAGCCATGCTGAGCAGTCTTGGGTGGAATATCTGGTGGCTGGCTTTGCAGAATGCATCCCTTGCCGCCATTTGGTGCAAATGCTTCTATCTATACAGCAAAAGACAAACCTGTTGAGATCGATCAGACAGATTTTATTAACAGGTCACATAAATGCCCAGAAGCATAAACTATGCACTACAGAAATTTCCAAAATCTAACGACTTTGGAGGAACAAACACTATCACAGCATTATGACAGCACAACGTTTTATTGTCTTAACTTGTGCAGGCACTGGGCAGGCATTCCATGATTTCGCCCATTCAAGTACTTACCACTAGTACACTATATACCTTCCCATATTCTATAAGGAAGGTGTTCATTCACTTTGCTCATGTATTACACACTTCTTTCAACATTATTCTTCAAAGTAAATGATCTAAAGACTGAGGGCTATTTCAGTGAATCATAAACACACCCAAACCAATTTGACAGCCTTTCCTTACAGGCAGTGATGGGCACTAAACTATTTTTTTTAGTTAAACTAAAACTATTTTCCAACTAAAAAAAAATAGTTTAACTAAAGTTGGCAACTGATTTTGGAAATTAGTTAACTAAACTAAAAAAAAGTAGTTAAACTTTTTCCAACTTTTTACGACAAACATTTTTGCAATAAAAGACGTTCAGTGAACTGCAATAATGCAAAGCGTCAATGACAATTTCACCTTCAAACTATGCAATGTGTACTGTTCTGGCATACAGTTACATGTGTACTATAAGTAGTGTATGAATTTGAAAACACAGCCTGTTAATGCTAAAATCATGCAGTGTTAAAATGTTTTTTGTTGACAGTGTTCAATGTTCACTGTGGAAAAATAGTTGCATATTGCTGATTTTTTAGTTAAACTTTTTAGTTAGCAACTAAATTTTTTTAGTTAAACTATGGTTTTAACTAAACTATTTTTTTAGTTAAACTTCTTCCTTAACTAAATTTTTTTAGTTAAACTAAAAGTTAGCAACTTTTTAGTTAACTATTGCCCATCACTGCTTACAGGTCACACGAGTCAATAAGACAATAGTTTCACATACAACATGCTGACTCTGCCACTGTGCCACCCAGTGATGGTGAACATGACATAAAAAGTACAAAAACTTAGATCAAAAAACTTATCTGTAAGTGGATGGTACCAAGATCAAGGTGGTTGTGTGAGTGACTTTTCTGGTAACATGGTTTTTCCACTTACTAACCTTAAGGCCATCAGGAGAGATTCTCAAGACATCAGTAACCCAATCTTTGCCGTCACTATAGGCTTTGAAGAATTCCAAGCAAACCCATCCATCATCCAAGATAGATAACTGTAAAGTTAATAACAAAGACACTACAGACTACTAAATCGTTATTCATGAACAGTACACGTGACATGCTTTACTGAAAAACATGTATTACTGATAGTCAACACTGAAACAGGATTAAAATTTGTAATCTAAATAATAATGTTGGGCCTTTTACAGCATTTCACATATCGACAAAAAAGCAAATAATTTGTCTGTAACTGCACATAATCACTGTTAGCGTCAATCTAAAAACAGAAGAATTTTCTCAAAGTACCATGTCACAAAATGAGAAGTGGACAGTAACTGGTTCAAAGACTAGAAAGATGCAGAGGTGTGTGCAGAGAGTGAACACAGATAGTGACATAATTGGTACAGAAGATAAATGAGCAATAGATGGCAGAAGTCAAGATTTAAGGGATACACAAGACAGAAATGGTTTGCAAAGAGTTTAACTGATATTAATCTAAAATAAAATAAAGTAATAGTATACAGAAAAAAGCTTTAGAGAACATATGAAAGAAAATAGAGAACAAATTATTCTCCTGGAATGTCCTCATGACACCATTTTAGGAGCCACACCAAGTAACCTATGCCCTAGCATGACTGCATTCTAATTATGAATATAGTTCTAATATGCTGAATTAAACTTGGGATTCCTGCTATTAACCATGTAAAATCAGGATTCACATCATAATAATCTGATATATACAAGAAGGTTCTGGTGTAGCGCTCTGTATGTATTCAAATACATTTCAATGAATAATTCTGAACAAAGTTCAGGTACAAGATGGCATAAAGCATGTAAAAAGACAATCTATGTAAAGAATAGTCTCACCACGGCGAATTTTGTCTTCTGACGTTGTGGTCGCAAACGGGCCGTGTTGATAGGAGGCGGTAAAACCAACTCTGGATGGTTGCTCTTGTTCTCACTCTTTGAGCCGCTGGGAACACCCACTGGCTTACTACTACCCACACCGCGTTCGGTCTGTTTGCATTCTTCGCCTCTTGCTGCAGTTCGACTCTGGGAACGTGTCTTCTGCTGCGACGAGTCACTCCTGGCTTGAGTTTTGCGCTCAAGACTTCGCCCTCTATCAGTCACATCTGGTTTAGAGTTGGAACAATGAATACCATGTTTAGTTGGCTGGATTTTTTCCCTACTGCTGCTGCTGAGAGCTGCTGAGATATCTGTACTGCATACGTAATGTGATCCGTTTTCTAAATTATAATTATCGTATCCGGAGTCACCGGAAATGTTCTCCTTCCTTTGACTGTAGCTCTTCCCTGGCAGACTGCTGCCAGTTCCATGGTGGTGTCTTGAAGGCCGGTTCTCAGTCTCATGTAGTGCATCGGACGATGGGCTGTAATTTTGTAAACTGTGCGGACCATCGATGTCGTTTTTGCTAGAGAGAGGTCTTCTGGAGTTCCTTTGTCGGTCATCTGATGACGAAGGCAATCGTGCATTTTCGTCCGTGTAGGACTTAACGCTTGATATAGGTCTTGGCTGACTAAAACCATGAAACATCAAAAACAATTAACAATGAGCAAAGCAACAAAGAACACTTTTGTAACAGTCAATCCAAACTGGCAACAACATCTGAGGCAGAATCCTGCATTCTATTAGGAAGCAAATTGAAATTTACAGTTGAATAGATCCTCCTTATAATAAACATCGTTATAATGAAAATCTGACATCACACATCATTGTAATGCAAAATCTCACATCATTCATCGCCGTAATGCAAAATCTCACATCACTGTAATGCAAATTCTGACATCACACATTGTTGTAATGCAAATTCTCCCATAACACATCGTTGTAATGCAAATTCTGACATCACACATCACTGTAATGCAAATTCTGACATCACACATCATTGTAATGCAAAATCTCACATCACACAGCATAGTAATGCAAAATCCAATTGTATAAAACCGTACACTGTTACCTAACACTAACAACGACACTAGATCTCTCAGATATGGAGGATGAACTGGAATAAGCGAATTGTCAGATGAAAAAATTACAAGATGAAAATTATATGGATGTTAACGCTTGAATAGTACAACCTTGTTATAATCATTAATCAACTTTGTAATAAAGTAATCTTATCGTAATGTGCCACTTAATACATGTATGACTCTCTCCCAAATGCAGCATATTCTAAGGGCAGCCATCAACAAACAAAACAAATCAACTGTGCAAATCAGAATTAGAAATAACGAGCCAAAATCCTGAAGTATCCTCAGAGGAAAGCAGAAGCTAGCCACATCCTCCCTAAACACTTAGCCTATCATACACATATCGTCGCCTGAGAATTATCTTGTCGTATCTCCATTTTTTTTCGAAAAGTAGTTAAAAGTTGATTTGTAGCAGAGTTTTTTTGATCTTTCTTCAGTTTCAATGGCTAGGAGATACGATAGGTCGTTTTAAAGATATTCAACAAAATATACTGTCGTATGTCCTGTTTTCAGAAACATTTTATCGTATCTCCATACAGCATTCATAGTGTAGCAGTCTCTGTTGTTGTATGTCCACAGAAAGCTTGTCGCTGATTGGATGCGCAGGAGATACAACAGTATAAACCTGTGCGCTTAGCTGGACTATAGTGCATATCCAGACAATTAAAAGTTTTTCTTTTAAAAATCCGGACTATGTAAATGAATATTTTAACGAAAACACTCTGTAATAATTGGTCGTTGCTTAATTTAATCATTTCATGTCTTTGTTTTCAGAAAGATGGTTTGTAATATTTGTAAATCCAGTTTATACAAAATTTTCACAAATTTCAGAATAACAACTATAATTGTCAATTTTTTAAATGCAAAATCTTTATGCAATGTTGATGTTTTAATATGACGTCTGTGTGTGAACTGTAATTTGACAATGCCCTACTTATTGCATTGAATTTCTCATTTTTCCACAAAATGCGGCCCAAACTTCTACCTCGTTTATCTCGGAATTTTGGAAAATGGAGATACGCCAAGATAATTCTCAGACGACGATATCACGACTTCTAGCCTTAGCACAGTTGTCATCAGAGTTTAAATCTGAAAAGTGTATAAAAGAGGTCTATTTTGTACCACACTTCATCTGCAATCCAGTAATCGCAGGTTCAAGCTGGCTTAGTGGACTCCTGGATAAAGTGCATCCATGCATAAATTACCTCTGCAGTCAAAATCACGAAATTGGTGGCTAGTATATATCATGACGTCCTGATTAGATATACAGTGGCTGCATCTTTAAGACCTTGGAATTGGTCCAACAGAAGCTCAGGACTTACGAAAATCAAACGACTGCTATGTTAGATGGGAGTTAAAGTGGTAACTGAAACAGTGCATAAGATCTTAATCAGTTACGAATCTGTGGTGCTACTCATACCTGTCACTTATAATTGAGGCATTGCATTGTTGAAGTGTTAACGGTATGTTTGGATGGTTTTTCAGTGCCATCACTGCACCGCTGCGCGATCTTTCTGTCCTTTCACGAGATGACCCAGATACTGCTCTGCTCTCAACATTTGCTCGGAGCTGCTGACCGACGGTCGGTCGGCTCTGCTTGGCTCTCATGTCGTCATTCAATGCAGTCCTGCTACCCACGGACGACATTGTCCCCAGTGTGTCATGACCACTGTCCTGTGAGAATTCACTATGACTCTGCATTCGAAAAACAAAACAACGAATGTATGGATTTAGCAAGACGATACATTGTTTCTGCATTTATCAGTTTCACGCATGGTCCAGTCAACGCGGTGTGTTGAACAGCTTGTCCCCCAACGACGTTGGTTAATCAGTTGACAGTTCTGTCACACATACAACAAGCATGCAGTTACACTTCTGCATCTAACACTGGTAACCAACCTGCTGCAAACTAACAACACCGGATCTCTCCGATATGGAGGATGAGTTGGAGTGTGTTGTCAGATGAAAAATTACAAGATGAAAATTATATAGAAGCTACTAATCAATGATCATAATGACTTACACCAAATTTTGATTTTGAATAGTCTCCACTGTGCTCTTGTAGCGGTTTCCTTGTAAAAAAGGGATGATTCAGGATTTCTGGAAAAATCAAACAAGAACAGTACAGCGTTAATCTTCATCACATAGTTAAATAATCATTTTTAAATGTCCTAACTAGCATCTGCCAATCAACTAGCATCAAGTACATGATACTGAAGTTCTACATATATGATAAAATTTCTATCTCCCAAAAGAGCTTGAAATCATCTCAAAGCCCAATGTCACAAATGATTCCTTCTCTAACATAGGCCATGAGAAACGAATATCTGCATCACACCACTGCTGTTATTATTTTTAATAATTAATTTGTAACTTCTATTGTGCCAACGTGTAATGCACAAGGTATCAACAAATGGCGCACCAAAACTAAGCTGCAAATCAGGTCAATATTCAGAAGATAATTCCACTGCGACATAGGCAGCCTATGGTGGATAAACTATTTGGAAAAGGTAAGTCTTAAGCTGAAAACAGAATGACATAAGCTACTGAACAGAAAGGACAGATACAGGGAGAGAGTTCCAAAATCCAGGTCTAGCCTTAACTGAAACAGCTTGCTCAAGTTAGTCTTAATTATACACATACCAAAGCCTTACGACAAACTCCATAAAAACAAAACTTCTTCAAGAACGTTCCTTAACCCTCTAACGACGAAAGGGATTAGTTTTCCATACATTTTAGTGCACGTTCATCGTTAAACTGTTAAAAGACCTCAGAGCTAACCGTAACAAACAATTCCTTCTGAGTGATCGACTGTAAAATACAGTTAAGAGAAAAAAATACAGAACCCATACCATCAATTCTAGGTCGTTCTTTAGGATTTTTCCTAAGAATAGCATTGATAAGTTTCTTGGCCTCGGGTGAAACCCAGTCTGGAATGTCAAACTTGTCACTGATGACACGTTCGAGGGTTTTCTTGATGCTATCAGCCACAAATGGAGGACGACCGACAAGAAGTGTGTACATAATACAACCCAAGGACCAAATGTCTGCTTCCAAACCATAAGCACGGCGTGATGCGACCTCGCTGTTAGAAAAACCAACAAAGCTCAAATGAAAACCACTGATGCCAATACTAACAATATAACAATATACTTCCAAATATCTTATACCTACAGAGCTATAACACTCTTAGGCCTTCCACCTGCCAAAGGTCAAAGAGCGAGGAGTAAGTGTGTGTGTGTGTGTGTGTGTGTGTGTGTGTGTGTGTGTGTGTGTGTGTGTGTGTGTGTGTGTGTGTGTGTGTGTGTGTGTGTGTGTGTGTGTGTGTGTGTGTGTGTGTGTAATCAGTTTATACAAAGCCACTGTCAGACAAAGGCACATTTATACAACTGATATTCTGTTGTAGTTATCACAATCAGCTTACAAACAACTAATCAGTTTAGGACACAACCATGAATAGATACTTTTTGAGTCATTACTCCACTGTCATCAACGACATCAACAGCAAAAGACTACGACCAAAACCTTACAACTCTTCTCAGAACTGTCTAAACCTATCGACTGATGATAATAAGTTGACCCATCAAGAACAAGACTCCACGTACATCAAAATTACCCAAGTAAATAGTGACGCAAGATGCTCCTACTTCCCCTCTTACTGTAAATTACCGGAGCTAAAACTAAGGACACTGAATTAAGCAATTTAAGATATGGCAACTCACGGCGCAATGTAGTTAGGTGTGCCACACATGGCAAAGTCCTTCTCATCAGGTTGATTCAACTTAATCGCCAAGCCAAAATCTGCTATTTTCTACAGCAAATAACATAAGGCATGTGATGCTAATTATCTATACAATTTAACTGTATTTCAGAACATTGAGGGTGCAGAGCAATTGTGAGTGAAGGACTTGCTCAAGGGCCCTATACAGTAACTTACTCTGGCAAGACTCGAATCCGCACTCTACTTGATACAGGCCGAGCACTCTAACCAATAGGCCACAGTGCCACATTATTATTTTAATGTAATTTAAAGAAGCAAATAGCATCATTTTAAATGTTCCTTTCCAGGGCTCATTAGCTGAGCACTCAACTTAAGCAGGTTTGAACCAAACCAATAACATATGTAGCACCATTATCGTAATTAGGATTTTGCAGAAACAAGGTCCCTCAATCCCATCAAAGTCAATTTAGAAATCTTTAAATCCTTGAATTGATTTGAATTAACTGATTTCTGCTGTCAGAATTGCAATTAAACCACATTATAATTGCTCATGGCTGAAATGCAGTTTCTTACAATGTCAGAAATATTAAACTATTTTTTACAGCTACATTTCAAGCAAATTGCACTCACAACATCGTTGTTAGAGGTGAGAAGTATATTAGCCAAAGTGATGTCTCTGTGCAGAATTCCATGTCTGTGTAAATAGCGTAATCCATCAACGATTTGCTTCATAAAACTCCGAGCTAAAATACAAAGAAACCAGTGCAATAAATAAATAAATGTATTAAAACTACACAGCTCTAGCAATGAAACATTGTCAGCACACACTAAATCAACACTCTTTAGCATTGTTAGATAGTCAATGAGTGTCATGTCTAGCACTCTTGCAAGTCTATTAAAAGGTGCTACATAAATAGGCAGATACATAAGTACAGTAGCTTATGAGGGTCTGCCATTGGTCATGACTTGACCAGCTATTCAAGTATCATTTGTTTACAGATGGAGTAAATGCAAATGTACATGTTTTTATATAGCGACCATATGACCTCGACCCTGCTCATTTCTCAGTGAATTGGACGAAGACTGGTTCCTTTTATTAGATGGGAAGTGTTGCCCATTAAGCAAATATTTACCTACATTTTTACATCGAAAAATTTATAGCATCACCAGTTTCACAATTAAAAAGACTATTAGAGGAAAATGAACCAAACGAGTCCAACAAATGTGCACATCATAGGAGAGAAGGATAAATTGGGTATGAGGTGTTAATGATTCATTTTTTCTTAGCCTTGGCATATGAGGGCAGGTGTCCAGTCCTCTCCCTCACTGCCTGATCACTGCCAGTGAATGTTCAGCGTACTCATTTTATAACCGATTTCACTAGAAGGTTCAAGTGTAGCAGAATTCTCAAAAGATTTATCTGGCCAGCAGGGATTTGAACCCCAGCCTGCTAACCGTTCCCGCACACATCATACAAAGCACGAATCAAATATCTTATCACAGTAAAAAAGAGCTTTCAGTAAGTACAATCACTACAATGACCAAACAAATACACAAAACGGTCAAAACATCAAAAGGCAAACATCATGAAACCTATTAATCAACTCAAAGTCGATGTCAAACATTTTAAAATATTATATTCATCAAGTTCATGGCCTTAATTGCATTAAGTAGATCAATCAGTTTCCCATAGATCTTTTAGGAAACTGAAGGCACACAGACTTTGAGATTTTATTACACATTAAAGATGCAGTGCCGTAGCTGTTCAATTTTTTAATAAAAAATGTTACCAGCATGCTGCCCAACAAGTCTGGCTAACCTTCATCTTCTGTTAGTCTTTTTCTTGACTTAAGATAAGTCTTGAGGTCTTTATTGTGACATAATTCGAGCACCAGATAGATGAAGTTTTCATCTTCAAAACACGAGGCCAGCTGTAAGTAACGAACAATTACAACATTAAATTACATGATCAAATTATCAAAGTGTATGTTTCTATTTTACTTATTCAATGTTAATACGTCAGGTTTCGAAATTTTAAATTCAGTTTTGTTACTATTATAACTCTGTCCTACAAAAAAATTATTGATTTCAAATCAAACTGAAATAAAGTACCAAAATATTCAGACCTGTAAACATTTCAAAAATAATTTCCCAAGAAGTCAAATATGCAAAAACAAAATGAAATCAACATAATAAAGAAATAAAGAAAATGTACAGCAATAACAATTTAAGTAAATCAGAATCTTGAGCAGTTAGCTTTCACACCTCTAGAATGCAAGGATGCAGCAGTTGACTGTGTATTGTCACTTCTTTTGCAACTTTCAATCTGAGTTCTGCATTGCTATCAAGAGCCATCCTTGCAATCTGCGA
Organism: Allolobophora icterica; assembly: GCA_963556255.1. Classification (NCBI taxonomy): domain Eukaryota; kingdom Metazoa; phylum Annelida; class Clitellata; order Crassiclitellata; family Lumbricidae; genus Allolobophora; species Allolobophora icterica. Next base: position 14,778,327 of record OY744616.1, read on the forward strand.
AAAACATTAACATTCACTTTTAGCAAAGCACATACTTCTTGGTAAAAAAGCGCTACCAAAAAATTATAATGTAACAGCTGACAGACCCTTAAAAATCAACCTCAATATATTCGCTGTCCGTCAGCCCACACCACTCGTCGTCAGAAATGGTGGAAGCTAACCTGCACCCAATGAATTTAAGACTATACCACCTGTCAACACAAGCCCAGTTCTGAGAGAGACAGCTGGCAATATGCCGTTGAAATGGTAATACATCAGAAAGTGGCACACCATAGATGATGAAGATGGTGATTTGAACAGGAATAATGTCTTGAATTTAAGTTAGGTGCACAATTTTATTTTTTTATGGTAGTTACTCAAGCATGCTATTTTAATGCCTCTGAAAGGTTTCTTTAAGGCAGCCATATGTAAATGTTCAGAAAAAAACCTTTAAACACAGTCAAATTCTCGAACAGAGAAAATACACAATTCTAACTAGCAGTAACAAGTGACACAGTTTCAGCCGTGATTTGCATAAATTACCCTCTAATTTATAACTACTGTTGGGAAAAAGAAACTGGAAATTTCCTAATCCATCAGTGTTTTTTGCACCTGTCAGCAAATGCCACTAGATTTACAATGCTTCCATCACACTAAAGAAAAATCGCTTAAATACTAAAGTCAATTTACTGCGTGGCTATGTGATAGATTGCATGGCATGGTAGTGTACTTGGAAAAAAGGTTAGAAGGTGCTACGTCTAAGTGACAACCCTGGACAATTACTTTGCTTGAAATTACTTCATGCTTCAATCACGGTGATACATTTTCCTTAAAAAGATGTTGCTTAGCAAAAATAAAAAACTGAGAAACTGATTTTATTATTATTATGCATTTGTTAAGTGCCACTATCTAGAGATCTGGCATTAATCGATGGTGCCATGTAACTGTGAGTGATGGACTTTTTTCGAGGCTCCTACATAGTAACCATCTCAGGATACGCTTGTACCCTACTCTTCAGCATTACAAGGTGAGCACTAGACAACCAACTGGCTGCGTGTGTCCCACACAATTATAAATTCTCTTACACTGCCTGGCACTGATTCAAAAGTTAGTGACCATTTTAACTTACAAACTTGATGGCATATTCACGGTCATCTGTTTTGCACTTTGCTCTGAACACCTGCCCAAAACCACCTTGACCAATTCTCTCAAAGACAACATAATTCTAAAATAAAAAACAAAATATCTGATGATATCAAATTTCACTGAGCACATAACAAGGAAGTTTACTGAGCACAAACATTTACCTCCAACAGAATGCCTCTTTAAGAGAAATTCAATGCTTAAAAACACACAGTTGCAAAGACTCTTTAAAGCCCATATCTTTATAGAGACAAGGGCTTAAGCCAGTGGTGCACAATGTCCAGTCCGCAGGCCACATCCGGCCCGCGATGCCCAACAGGAAAAGCGACTATTTAAAACCCAGCACTGACATCAAGTCTACAGTGACTTGTGCACTGTGGTCATTGGAAAAAACTATCAGTATTACTATGAGTCCCCTTTCTCTATAACTCCTAAAGTTATGTTTACTTTTACATATGTTTTACTGCACGTCATCTTAAAACATTTTTGCATGCATTCATCTGAACTAAGCCACACATGTTTCGCTTATAATTGAGGGTTTAAGAAATCATTTAGTGGCCCTTGACCGTAAAGGGTTGTGCACCACTGGCTTAAGCCATACGACCCAATTGCAATAGTACTTTCAAGCAAAATGATACAAATCTAAACACCCTAACATTTCTCCTCGACAACTGCATCAATTAACAGAGCTACAACTGCACAGAATTTACAACTGCATAATTAAATAGGGCCTAAACTAAGTGACTGATTAAAATGGAAGTAATTAATTCACACCTATTGCTTACAAAAAGCTGGTGCCAGGAACCGATGATGATAACCTGCTACCTCCCAGAATAAATTACATTAAATACAATATAAGCATGCTGTACACAAGTATAAAGCTCTAATATCAATCAATGCTGTCAAGCTATTGTCCATTATCATTATCAACAAAGTTGTATGAGAATATCAAAAGGTTTCACGCAACAATTAGCTTTTATTATGCGTCAATGATGTTATTGACATTACAATCAACATTCTGGCCTTGAAACATATAGCACCCAAAACCAACAAAGTATTCTGCATGAGAGATGATCATGTTGTCAAAAACAGCTGGTCCCTACACAGTACCCATCTCGGGGTAGGCTCGAACCCTACTCTTCAGCATGGTAATCCTGGGTTTTAGCGTCGGAAATTATTTCATTGAAAAGTTCTAATACAATAATACAATAAATAATCATCGTTCATCCAACTTATAGTTTCAGTTATATTTTAATCGATTATCCAGCTTCTAGTTTCGTGAACATTTTCATCAATCTTCCAACTTCTAGTTCGAATTTTACTATGAAATGTTTTCATCGCTCATACACGGGAATAATATCGGCACTAAAACGATATATTTTCGTCGTTATTCCAACTTCTAGTTTGACTTTTATTATGTAATATTTTCATCGCTCATCCGGCTTCTAGTTTCATTGATATTTTCATCAATCTTCCAACTTCTTGTTTGAGTTTAACTGTGAAATGTTTTCATCGCTCATGCAATGTAAATAATTTCCGACGCTAAAACCCAGGATTACCTTCAGCATTATGAAGCAAGCACTCTAACCAATTGGCTACTGTCTCCCACAGAATTATACATCCTGTTACACTGCCTGACACTGATTCATGTAGGTCAAATTGGGCGGCTTAATCACACCTAATCAATATTTAAAAAATCAGGATTTCGAGGTTTAACTTCGCTTATTTACTCCAATCTAGTCTCATAATGCACAAGGCATCAGTTGATGGTCGCTTCAAGTGAGATCGTAGTTAATAATCATAATAGGTCAGCGAATCCAGAAATCAGGCTAAGGTGGGCAAGCAAGTTGGAACACGGAAGTCTCAAGTTTAGACAGAATGCGCACACAGAACTGAATTGTGAGTTGCAAAGTTTTGGACCAATTAAATACTACAAATATTGAATCCTATTCCTGTAATTCCACTAAGAGTTTGATTTGAGGTTGAAAGGTAACATTTACACAAGCAAGCAGTTTCGGAACTACAGTGTTTTTGTTTCTGTAGCCAAGTCCACCCCATACATCTCCGGTTATACTTGACACAACACGATAGTACAAATATATGAAACCTGAATATTATCTTCCATTTATCCAGTACGTGTAATAATAAATCCAAGCGCGACAAAATTACGACGACAAAAATATCCAAACTTAAACCGATTTTTGGCGATTCCGATATAATTTTCAAATTTAGAGGCATAACGCGAGAACGATGCAAATATCTGAAAACGAGGCGCGGTCTGAACTAAAACCCAGACGGATTGGTAAGTAAGCAAACTGAGTATGCAAACTGAGGCGGCGACCTTGTTTGACAGGTGAGGGAGACATTTTTGAACTGATCTGGTCAAAAAAGAGTTTTGAACTGATCTGGTAAAAAAAAGAGGTAACAAAAATTTATCGCCGCGAACTGATCTGGTCAAAAAAGGTAAAAAATGTTCGCACTCACGGGAACAAATTTGATGACCTTCTTTGGGTGTTTCTTCAAAATGTGGGGAGGCCCGATGCATGGCGTGTCCCCCTCGACCCCCCCATGATCGCCGCCCATGCTCCACCATCATTACCATTCGACCTCCATCATCAGCTTCAGGCTCCTCTATCACCAACAGGCTTTCCAGTTTCCACTTAAAACTAAAATCTCACCTTTTCAAGAATTCCTACCCTAAGTCATCTGATCCTTCGTCTTCTAATTCTTCCCGACCTAAACGACACCCGCCTCAGTTAGCAGCTGCTCTACCTCCTCTCTTGATCTGGACCCCGTGGAAGCTCGACTCGGACATCTTTTCACTACCCTTTGGAAAAACCTATGGCTTGTCGCAGCGCTCGTGATTAAGCTGGTGCCCTGCCTCTGGCTTTCGAGTGGCGCCTTAGAAATTTGAAGTTTATTATTACGATTACGATGGAAACTCATCGGTTCGATAAAACATGGGATAGATGACTGGTTCTTTGGAGATGATCTAACTTCTGTCAGCATGCCCATCTAAAATTTAGGTTGGCTCTTGCGCTTGGGCTAGCCCATATCAGGCCCATCTAGGAGTGAGGTGGAGCCCATTATCCGAATAAAATTCACGTTGGCGAATGGGCTCATGGGCTTAGGCTGCCCACATTGACTTGAGGTCAGAAGCCCATTAACCGATAGTTGCGCGCATTATCCGACTTTTGGGTGGGCGAAAAGGGCTTTGGGGTTGGGTTGCCCACAACGAGCCCACTTGGGCCTAATGTCAGAAGAACATTAATCGACATTTGCGATACCCGACTTACAGATGGGATATACGTGGGCTCATGGGCCTAGGCTGCCCATATCGAGCCCACTTAAGTTTGATGTCAGACACCCATTAACCGAAATTTGTAAACCCCGATTTTTGTATGGGCGACAAGTGGGCTCATGGGCTTGGGCTGTCCACGTCGAATCCATTTCGGCTTGATGTCAGACGCCCATTAACCAACAAATTGCGGCATCCGATTTTTCGATAAGCGATAAGTGGGTTTGTGTCCTTTGGTTGCCCACGTTGATCCCATCTTGGCTTAATGTCACAAGCCCATTAGGCCCTAACCGACATATGCAAAACCCCACCTTGGATGGGCGACATGTGGGTTCATGAGCTTGGTCTGTCCACGTCGAATCCATTTCGGCTTGATGTCAGACGCCCATTAATCAACACTTGTAATCTCCGATTTCTGGATGGGCGCCATTAGCCATTAGCCTACTCTTAGGTCCTATCTCTTTTCGGGTGTTCACACTCCAGCGGACTACAAAGGCTTAAGTTAGACCCTGTTCATATTTGCAAAGCTAGTAATTCCACGTGGTAATTTCATATTGGCGTGTCCGAGGCAAAGGATCTCGAATTAGATTCAACGCTGTACACACTAGACCAGAGATGGCGAACCCATGGCACGCGTGCCCAAAGTGGCACGCGTACAAATTTGTTGGGCACGCGAAATTCAGTGACTCCCATAATTTCAAACTTAGAAATACAAATTCCTGTAGGAATCCACATATTATTTCTCAAAGGACTTTATTTTAACACCATTCAAAAACGATCTTTGATATAACGTCTTTAATTCATTTTTTACGCTTTGTTTACTAAAACCTATGTGAGAAAAATAATTATACACTGTGCAATATTCGGAAGGGCACGCGACAGTATTTTTAAAAATTATTTAACGGCATTTTGGCACGCACTTTAAAAAAGGTTCGCCACCCCTGCACTAGACAGTATGCTGTTGGACTATTTAATTGGTGTCTAATGCACAGGCTCCCTGAAATAACCACGTACCAAATTTAGATGCGGATGTTCGCAATCGCATAACCTCCCCATTCCGAATCTTGGTGACCTCTCGTCCCCTTTTCGAATCTCGCTTTTGGGTGACCCCGTGTAACTCCACGCTCAACGTTGTCCATACCATTCTAGTTACAGGAGGCAGGTCAAAATATCATAACTGAACAGTAAAGCGGCCATATCAACATCAATGGTGGCAGAATATCTGGTATAGTGTATGCCTTACCCCCAGACATTGATGAAATATGACTACACGAGAATTAAACATGTTTATAACATTTAAACTGGTGTAAATTAAGCAAACGAAACTATAAACTTGCAAACTAATCAGATTTCTGAGTTCTAGGAAATTAACTAAACCCAGACATTTAAAATATTTCAAGAAATACATGTCTGTGGAGATTCACAGTAGTGATGACAAAATAAAGACAATGTTTGATGATAGCATAATAATAATGTTCCATAAAATCCTTCTCAATTTCAAACATTTTGTCACACATTCCACATCCACATGGTCTAAAAAAAGTTAAAGGAGTACTAATATCAGACATTACTCTAGAATAGCTCCAGAAAATCGTTTTCAACTGGACTAGTATGATTCGTCCTCTGCTTAGGAAGATCTTGCAAGATTTCTGTACTTGACACCTTTTTTTCATCAACACAGATCTCATAGTTAGTATATGTATTGAATCTCTTACATACAGTGCTTGCATTGCATATTTGTGCCATGTTCGGCACAACGATTTCACAAAATTCACTCGCATAATTTTTTTACCAGTATAAGATCTTGCATGGTAGCCGAGACACTCACTCCATACAATGCCACATCACATTATTTACACTTCTGTGGCTTTTACCAAGGGTATCTTCTTGACTGTATTCTGAGAGCGTCACTCAGTGTAAATGCTTTGTTACATGTTACATAAAGTGCATTTGAACAGTTTACTCCATTGTGGGTTCATCCATGCCGTTTCGGAGGACATGTCTGTATAAATGATTTTTGACATACATTGCATATGTATATTTTTTCTCCAGTGTAGTTCTTACATGGCATTTGACTGTTTGCAAATTGTTTTTGACATGAACAGCATTGTCATCTAGGACATTCTTCTGTGCAAATTCCTTGTGACATAATTTGAACATGTATGGTTTTTCCATATGTAGTGTTGGTTCTTTTAAGGCATTCCAGATGAGTTTTCTCTGTAAATATCTTGTGAGATAAATTAGATTTTATGGTTTTTTTCCAATGTGGGTTTTTTCATGGCGTTCCAGATGAGTTTTCTCTGCAAATACTTTGTGACATGAATTACACTTGAATATTTTTTTTCCTCCTGTGTGGGTGCTTTTGTGGCCTACCATATGAGTCTTCTGTGCAAATTCTTTGTGACACGAATTGCACTTGAAGGGTTTTTCTCCAGTGTGGGTTCTTTTATGGCAATCCAGAGTACTCTTCTCTGCAAATGCTCTGTTACATAAATTGCACATGTATGGTTTTTCTCCAGTGTGGGTTTTTGTATGGTGGTCTAGAACACTCTTATGTGCAAAAGCTCTGTGACATAGATTGCACATGTATGGCTTTTCTCCAGTGTGGGTTTTTGTATGGAGGTATAGGCCACTGTTCTGTGCAAATGCTTTGAGACAAGAATTGCACTTGAATGGCTTTTCTCCAGTGTGAGTTCTTCTGTGGCCTACAAGATGAGCCTTCTGTGCAAATTCTTTCTGACATAAATTGCACTTAAAGGGTTTTTCTCCAGTGTGGGTTCTTTTATGGCAATCCAGAGTACTCTTCTCTGCATATGCTCTGTCACATAAATTGCACATGTATGGTTTTTCTCCAGTGTGGGTTTTTGTATGGTGGTCTAGAACATTCTTCTGTGTAAATAATTTGTGACATAAATTGCACATGTATGGTTTTTCTCCATTGTGGGTTTTTGTATGGTAGTCTAGAGCACTCTTACATGCAAAAGCTTTGTGACATAAACTGCACATACATGGCTTTTCTCCAGTGTGGGTTCTTTTATGATATTCAAAAGCAGACTTCCCTGCAAATGCTTTGTGACATAAATTGCACATGTATGGTTTTTCTCCAGTGTGGGTTTTTGTATGGTGGTCTAGAACACTCTTCTGTGTAAATGACATGTGACATAAATTGCACAAGTATGGTTTTTCTCCAGTGTGGGTTTCTGCATGCTGGTCTAGAGTACTCTTCCTTGCAAATGCTTTGTGACATAAAGTGCACATATATGGTTTTTCTCCCGAGTGCGTTTTTCTATGGTCTTCCAGAGTAGTACGCCATGCAAATGCTTTGTGACATAAATTACACTTGTATGGCTTTTCTCCAGTGTGGATTCTTTTATGGATTTTCAGACTGGATTTCCAAGTAAACGTTTTGTAACACAAATCACATAGGTATGTGTTTGGTTTGTTGTGGCTACTTGCTTGCATCTTGAGATCTTGAACACAGCTTATTTACAGGTTGAATTTATTACTGCTTTACCATGTTATTGCAAACCTATCATGAATTAGAAAAAAATGCAACTGTTGAGATAAAATTATTGAAAGAAGATAGGATGCAACAATAGACTGAAGACAAAGAATAATGAAACCCTAATTGTAAATCCAAAAGCATGAACTACAAGTATGCAGAGACGTCACATGAATGATATCAATCAGTCAATTTATCTTTCTTGGCATCAATATTTACACAGTAATCTCGATCATACGTCTACATGCATACGTCATTTAACCAAGTAACATACAAACGTTCAGCATAATTAAATGCAAGAAGACCACAATTTAAAGGAGTTAAACAACTTGCATCATTTGAGATAATGACAAAAACTTTCTGGATAATCAATTCCTTGTTAAGACGGGTTTATTTAATTTATTTTTTTGTTCCAAAGTACTGCCATCAACGGCAATGGGTACCCCCCCCAAAGGATAAATGTCCCACTAAGATGGGGATACTGCATGCACATGTATCTAGTCAGTTTGATACAATGGGGCTATAGTTCACCCTCCCATGCGTTAAAGTATCATATAATTTATTAACGCAAATAGAGGAGCTTCATTAGCTAGTTTTAAATCTTAACTATCCTTAACGACAGCTCCTGTCTCCAGTGTGACGTCCGCTAACAACAGTTGCTTCAAGGTAGTCATGATAAATAAAGAATATTATGATGCTGTATCGGTGGATACAAGAAAATGACGTAACCTTTTTTAAACTCGTATTTATTATTTGATGGTTTGATTTCAATAGGTAATGCATTCCATACTGAAGGACCGGTAACTTTTAGATGTTACAGAGTGCATGATAGTGCAGCCAAGGTATTACTGGAGAGATGACTTAAACACTGCAACACTTTTCTGTTACCATTCTGTAAATCTGAGATCACTCAACCGATATTTGAAAGTTTTCTTACCCTTTGTAAATTTATGTTTGATCATGCTTCCAAGATATTGTGACAGAAAGTGTGGAATAGGCAGCCTAGCAACACAAAGTCATGATCGAATAAGATTGTTTTATTCTGCTTATTTTAAATTTGGCAAAGAAGGGCCAGAAACTATAGTAGCCAACTCAAGAATACAATCATTGGAAAAATTAATAACCATGATCCTAGCCATAAAACAGTATAAAACAAATGAAAATATGCTGCATCATGTGGACGAGGAATGATCAATTATTCCTAACATACAAGAGAGACCCAGGAAGTGGATTGTTCACATGTTGAGGTGGTTTTGCCTACTGAGATTATATCACAGAGAAAACAATGAGGAAAAGACAATGAGAGGAAGACCTAGATGGACGATGCTGGACTGGATGATTGTAGATGGGTACAGTAACCTGAAGGAAGAAACCCAGCATCAAGAAAGGATGAGACACTGGACATGTGGGCCTGCCCAAAAGGAAAGAACTTGAATACCAAAACCCTTGCCAAATCTAACCCTGTTTGGAATCCCAGACTGCAGTGCCATAGAACAAAAGCACTGCACATATTTATTTCGTTAGATTACATCTACGAGTAATTGCTAAATTGCAAAACCATATTGTATTTCGCTAAAATTTACAAATATAGGCCTACAATGTCTAAAACTGCACAAAAAAGTAAACAATTATTTTGTAACTGTAAGTCACTGCATTAAAACTTAAAGAGACAAGGCTTATTTTTTCCAAAGGAACAATGGTAATCCTGGGTTTTAGCGTCCGCAAGTATTTACATTGCATGAGGGATGAAAACATATCTTAGTAAAACTGAAAGTAGAAGACTTTGGAAGATTGATGTAAATATTACTGAAACTGAAAGCTGGGTCATCGATGAAAATATCACATGATAAAAGTCAAACTAGAAGTTGGAATTGCGAAGAAACAATTTCGTTTTAGCGCCGATATCTTTGCCGTGGATGAACGATGAAAACATTTCATAGTTAAACTTAAACTAGAAGTTGGAAAATTGATGAAAATATAGCTCAAACTAGAAGCTGGATGTTCGATGAAAATATAACTGAAACTAGAAGTTGGATGAACGATGATTATTTATTGTATTAATATAAAATTTTATTGTATTATAACGTTGCAATGAAAATAATTTCGGACGCTAAAACCCAGGATTACCGGAACAATTTCTATACTTCTCACAGAATTGCATAATTTCGCACAGACTGCAAAACAATTACGGAAAACAGTTAAAATCTTGAAATCAGCACATGACGGAAAACAGCTAAGATCGAGCACATGAATAATTACACTTCCAACCGTTTCACATAATTGTGTTCCAAAAGTCGAAATTACTAATCGTAATCGGAAACTGCAAACTTATAAAGCGCCACTCGAAATCCAAGCGCAGGGCACCAGCTTATTCACGAGCGCTGCGTCATATCAGAGGGGTTCCAGAGGGCAGTCAAAGGAGGTCCGAGTCGGGTTTCCACGGGTCCAGGCCAGAGAGAATGCAGAGCAGCTGCTAAGGCGGGTGTCGTTTAGGTCGAGGATAATTAGAAGGAGCGGAGGATCAGATGACTTGTGGTTAGAATTCACACGTGCAGCCTGGGACCATGGTGAAAGAGATAGGATAGTGTGTGCACTGCCTATGCTTGCTATATAATATTTTTGGCTAGACTTATTTGCATTCGGTAGGTGGCGCTAGATTATAGCAGTACGCCGCCCGTGGATGTTCTTTACAAGAATATAATCGTAATCTGCAAACTTCTAAAGCGCCACCCGAAGGCCAAGCACAGGGCACCAGCCAATTCACGAGCGCTACGTCAAATCAGAGGGGATTTCTAGAGAGTAGTTCAAATGAGGTCCGAATCTGAGGAGCTCAGGCGGGAGATCGTTCCAGAGACGTTTTACTCTGTTGGATATAATTCGGTTGGAGAAGTTGAGATGTGACTGGCAGTACCCGGAGTCAGTCGCTATGGAGTTACCGACTGACTTTATGAATTAGCGACTGACTTAGCAACTCAGTCGACTAAGTCGCATTCTTATCGACTGACTAAGTCGCTTAGACTTATCGACTGACTTAGCGACTTGCTATCGACTTTTCAGGTAATCAGGTACCGACTGTCTTGATGAATAAGCGACTGACTTAGCAACTCAGACATACCGACATACCTGATTACCTAACAACACTGTACTGACCGTGTGATCATTTCCATGGGCATTAGGCCTCAGGGGCTGATCCAAAGGGGCCAATCCGGCCATCCCCCCATTTGAAATTTACACAGGACGTCCCCCCCCCCATGACGAAGTAGACGATGATCGCTATGTGATCTTTCATGAGGAACATAAAATGACGAAATATAAAGAAAGTGATAAAATAAAACCGGACAATTTGATTTTTTTAGTATGTAATTATGTATGTATGTATGTATATATTGTAGAGAAATTTTAATTGCCATGTAAATATTGTCCGACGGTTTTCTATTTCGACTACATCGACATCGAACTAATTTCCTTGTCAGATACGTGCTCAACTGTACATTAATATTCGACTTGCTTCTCTTCGCGGCCATTGTTGTTAAAATAATTTCCGAAATTGGTGATGTTACGGATGATGCCACGCGTCGTAAGGTGTCGGCCGTGTTGTTATTGCCAATCATAATGCACGAAATAGGATTGATGAGTCAGCAGTAATATTAGTACAGGTCACGGCACGCATTCACCGCTGCCGCAAGTAAGTAAATTAAAGTAATCTCAACAGACCCGGCCCTAGGGTGTGTGGGGCCCAAGGCAGCAAGCGATGAGCGGGGCCCAGAGCAAAAAATGGCATTGCAAAGCTGATTCCCTGCCCATACAGTATTGGCAATCAGGGGCGGATCCAGAAGGTTTATCGGGGGGGGGCAAAATAATACATACATACATACATACATACATACACACCAGTGTTTAAGTTAGTCCCACTCTTCTGGGAGGGGAATCAAAGTTTGTGGGGGTACTGAGCAACGGACCAACGAAAACATTTTAAGGAATTCATCTCCGAAAAAATTGATGACCTTTTTTAGTCATTAATCCAGAAAATTCATATTTCCATATTAATTTTCGCCATTTTACTCGTCTACGTCTACGGGGGGCCACGTCCTGTGACGTCCTGTGTAAATATCAAATGGGGACCATTATTTCCTCATTTTTCGTGACGGGGGCCACAGGACTGTAAATATCAAATGGGGGCATGGCCGGATTGGCCCCCTGGATCCGCCCCTGTTTTCAATACCATAATGTGTATTAAAATAATGCATAATCAAACTTAAATGGGTTAAGGAACACTAAACTTATAGCCAGCAGAGCGGGACCCCTCAAAGCGCGGGGCCCAAGGCGGCTGCCTCGTTCGCCTTGCCCTAGGGCCGGGCCTGAATCTCATTTAGGTACTAGATTTGTCTATCGTCTTAGAATCTAACTCAAACTCAGCGAGCGACGACCGACTGTCAGTCTGTCACCGACGGTGAGAAGCCTTCGGCTAGGCGAGTGGTAAATCGCTCGCCGGTACCTTTGCTAGGCGAGTGACCCAGGAGAGCGATCGATCGATCGCCTTAAATTCAGACGCTCTGATCATTCCCCCCCCCCATAAACCTTATAGATCCGCCCCTGTTAGGCCTAGTTGGAACCATTCGCGCGTGAAAATTTGATGACTTCTTTTGGTGTTTCTTCAAAATGTGTGTGTGTGGGGGGCCCATTGCATGGCGTGTCCCCCCACTATTAAAGATTGGGGTCTTGTCCCCCCTCGACCCCTTCCCCACCCCCATGATCGCAGCCCATGATTTAACCTGTCGCAGAGCCTTGCGCTCTGCGACTAATGGGGAGCTATTGGTCCCTCAGGCCCGCTCCTCATGTTGGGCTGGGAGCGCCTCTAAGTAGGTCCCTTGAAGAGGCGCTATATAAATTTTCAGAATGAATGTCAGAGGGAATGGCATTTTACTGGTAATGGCATTTACGTGACATTTACATGCTCTTCCAGGTACTTTAAACTTGCGAGCATACGCGTTAACTGCACGTGTATTCGTTAAAGGTGCCCAACGAAGCGACACTGGTGGCACCTAGCGAATGTAATTATCATTAGCCAATTTTGCGACGAAGTAAATTCACCAGGTATCTTACATCATGCCTGGGACTAAGATCTTAGTCCTAGGCAGGGGCGGACTGGCCCACCGGGCAACCGGGCATTTGCCCGGTGGCCTGGCCTGGCAAGTTGATGAAATAAATTTTCTTTGAAATTCTGTTAAGTTCACACAGAATATCTGACAATTAAAACAAGATAAAAGTAAAACTGAAAATAACATCTGACGCAGTGACGTTGCAGACTAGCGTAGGCATATACTAATATTCAAATGTAAAATTAATGACTTAGGACTTCGTTACAAGACATTTTAGCTTCCGGTTTGGGCGGCCATTTTTGTAAGAAGCGCCATCTGGCGCTGGAGCGCGAAACTGTCTTGTCGCGTAAGGGAGGGGGAAGCGATATTTGCAACGCCGCGTTCTCGATTCAGTAGCATAACTCCCCGTTCCCACGGTTTGACAGATGGACAGATGTTCTCTTCGAAGGGATGTACCGCTGAGTTAGCAGGACAAGTTTTGACCTTTGCCCAGATTCGGTGACGGTCTTCCGACGACGCTATCCTGGTCAGCGAGACCCCTACTGAGGTCAAATGTAATGCCCCGTGAAACAGATATCTGGACAGTAATTTACTGTCGTGGGAACTCTTTAAGCTGTGGGTGCTCTTCGCAAAACTACTCGATAACCGTTTCAGTAAGGTGGCCGAGTCAGTCTGCTTGTGGCAGCCGTGATAAGGAGTCGTTGGTTTGCTTTCGAAGAAGACGGACGGCAGTTCTTGTCGTGTTTTCAGAGGCGTTGATAGTCCGTTCTGTCTTGCACTTTGGAAGGCTATATAGTTAGTTTGTCTTCCTCGGCCGATATAGAAGTCAGTTATTTCTTTCTCGCTTGTCTTTCTCGGAGTGCCCTCTACATCATCCGTGGCGCTACAGAAGTCCTGCGGGGAAGACCAATTCGCCAAGGCGAAGTCTTAATCAAATTACTTTCTAACTAGCTGTTACTTTCAACAGGGTAATACGATTGACAGGATGATAACAGATTACTTGTGAACGTTATAATCTCCAGTACAGATTATAATACGATTCATGTGTAAGTTAGAGCAAGGATTTTTAACTCAGGGCCTGTTGTGTTAAGATTCCCGATTATAAAATTAGTTGTGCATAATCCAATAGAGAGGCTTTTAGCCGTTGTGAAGTATTGGCGTTATAGGCTGTAGTAAATAAATTTTAACAAAGATGTCTAAGCGTTCTGTGGATAAGTCTGAAGAACTTCTACAGCGCCATAGCGATGAGGAATCGGCAAAGGAAACCCCTATATCATGCCCGGTCTCCTCCAGAGCGGTAGAAGAAATGATGAGGTCTATGTTTGACACATTTATGCAGCGCCAGGATGCTGTCTTGGAACGACAAGGGGCTGAGCATGGAACATAGAACGACAAGGAGCTAAGCATAGAACATTTATGGAACGACAAGAGGCTGATCATAGAACATTTATGGAACGACAAGGGGCTGAGTGTAGAACATTAAATTTTTATGGAACGACAAAATGCTGAGCATAGAACATTTATGGAACGCCAAGGGACGGAGAAAAGGATGTTTATGGAGCACCAGGACACCTCTTAATTTGGAACGTCAATGTGAAACCTTACAGAAATTGGAAAGCTAGAACGCCTCATAGTTTAAATCGTCGGAAATCTTCGATTAACTTTTCCTCACACCGGAAGTTCGATGTTATATCCAAAAAATTGTGTTAAGTGAATACTAGGGCCTACTGGATTAAAAAATGGTAAAAAATAACTTTTTAGTTTTCACCAAGTGAGTGGGTCATGCTTTTATTAATAACAGGAGAGAAAATACTGTAAAAATGGAAGAAGGTAACAGCGGCAAGTAGCCTGCGAACGAAGTTTTTTCAATTCTAAAATATATAAAGAACCGTCTCAGAAACTCGATGACTCAAGACCATTTGGAAGCATTTATGCTTATGTCATGTGAAAAAGTTTTATGTCAGTTAAGCTCTGAAAAGATTATTGATGAAGTGGCAAAAAAGCGAACTTTAAAGAATACTTTAATGTAGGCCCTATTAGAATTTCAGTGGTAGTAAGTTTTAATTCTTCTACGTTTTCCATTTCTTAGCAATTCCAATGCCAAGTCTTAGCATAACTTAGTTCTTAGCAGCTAAGAATGTATATAAACTATATGTCAAAGTTTTCTGTAAAAGTTAATATTATCTATCGGTTCAGAATTTCACAACCCCCTCCCCGGACCCATACCCTCAGTGGCCTGCCAAGATAGGTAAATTGCCCGGCCTGCAACTTTCCTCCAGTCCGCCCCTGGTCCTAGGTGCAGCGCTTTTGTGAGGTACTCAAAAGACGCTATGTTAAACATCGACCTATATTAGTGGACGGAGCGTAGACCAGTATATTGCCTTTTAGATTCTGTCGCCTGCCTATTATGCTAATGAGCTCTTTGCCTGACGTCATGGCTGCCGAAAGCTTAGTATTTGCCATCGACAGTTAAGTGACACGACCCATTGCGCATGCGCACACGAGAGAACCATGACGTCACAGGCATCTTTGCATGCAATAGGCCAGGCCTCAATTTGAATCTCTTACGCTATGTCCACCTAATATAGGTCGATGATGTTAAATAACTTAAATACATACGTGACACGTCGATGGTTAAAAATCTAGATATATGCATACGTATATACATATGTAGAGGAATGGAAACTCGTAAAATAAAAAAAGGTTTATATCCGTTGCATCCTTACCCACAGATGTCGCCATGCTTCAATTTGTATGCCTCCTATTAATATGATGTTGTTTCGAATCTGAACAGGCAATGTTTTACTATGCAAATGTAAAATTAATCGATTTCCCTTCATAAATACAATTCACTGAATGCATTTTTATGTAAACAAACTGCAGTGATGGCGCTACCATGGGTGGCGGTAGGTCATTTTAAAGTCTATATCCCTTGCATCCTTACCCACAGATGTCGCCATGCTTCCGTAGAGTAATGGATAACACACTGGCGTGAAGAGCTGAAGGTACCGAGATCAAACTCGGTAGACATCCGTTAATTTAAGGTTAATTCTGCCATCCACTCGCTAGGCGGCGGCGGTGGTTAAATGAATAGTAGGCCGTGATTGGCGCCGTATGTGGCTGCCGCATATTATTAAGCAATTATATTCGACTCCTGTAAAACTGTTATCATGTGCTTCTACTTAATACATGTTTGCAAGGCGCCCTGCGTGGCTTCCGTTTCTACTAGCCTATATGTATGTTCACTGTACAGCGCAGTGCGTTTGCAGGCGCTTAATTAAAGAAAAGATTATTATTATTATTATTATTATTATTATTATTATTATTATTATTATTATTATTATTATTATTATTATTATTATTACTACTACTACTACTACTACTACTACTACTACTACTACTACTACTACTACTACTACTACTACTACTACTACCACTACTACTACTACTACTACTACTACTACTACTACTACTACTACTACTACTACTACTACTACTACTACTACTACTACTACTACTACTACTACTACTATTATTTGACCTGCCTATTTTACTCTTGACCTGCCTTATTACATGCTTATTTAGGCCTACTCCTGAAGGTCTGGTTGAGTTACGCTGCTTGATGCATCAAACTCAAACATTAATTTCTTCGACCTGCTGAATATAACCCATGACCCTGACGCAACCTGCTGAAATTGTATAGCTGGCGCCGCTACTGACAAAATGCGATTTTCTTGTCCGTAAGAGGTCCGCCCTCATACTAGTCACATAACGTTAAATCACGAGTTTATCGGTATCCCTATGTATTATATATCCTTGCTTTAGATCTGTGTTACAAACCCAATAAAGATACACTGTTACTAGCCTCTCCTGCGAAGATCATCATCACGCTAGTTCGGCATATTGTCTTTAATCCTCTGCTACTTTCCGTTAGCTATGGACCAGTGTTTAATCTAGACACCTTTTTGGGGTTCCCCCAGGATTTATGTTTCCCCAGAGGCCAGCAATATTAAATGTAGAGACTTTTCTTGGGGGGAAAATCCCTCCCCCAGGATACATGCTGCGCTCCACCCAGAGACGAGGAAAGGAGTAATATAGGAATAAAATAACAGAATAAGATATATGAAAGTTTTTGAGAGATGAATTCCTAAAAAAAAGGTCGTCAAAGTTTTAAGTCTCCGAGAAAAAGTAAGGAACGTGAGATGAATTACTGGAAAACTTTTTTAAAGATGAAATTCCCCCAAAAAGTTTCGACGGAAAAAATTTCGCCCTTGTTGGTCCCCCCCGACAAACCTTGTTTACCCCCCCACCCCAGAAGAGGGGGACTAGATTAAACACTGGCTATGGACCATGAAAACAATTGGCAAAAACGGTGTCGATTTTTATCGTATCGCCCCAGCATTTGGCCTCTCATGAACAAACTTGGTTCTTGTCATTCACCAGACGGCA
Organism: Allolobophora icterica; assembly: GCA_963556255.1. Lineage (NCBI taxonomy): Eukaryota > Metazoa > Annelida > Clitellata > Crassiclitellata > Lumbricidae > Allolobophora > Allolobophora icterica. The sequence continues at coordinate 14,795,797 of OY744616.1, forward strand.
CCAGCGTTTACCGTCGCTTATAAGTAGGCTTACAGTATAACCAAGCGCACGTACAAGTTAATCGTAATCGTAATCTCCAAACTTGTAAACGCCACTTGAATGCTATACCAACCAATTCACGAGCGCTGCGTCAAATTAGAAGAGGTTTTCGAAAGAGTAGTCAAAAGGAAGTCCGAGTCCGGTTATCAGAGGGGCCGGGCCGCAGAGCAGCTGTTAAGGCGGGTGTCGGTTAGGGCGAGAAGAATTGGAAGGCGTAGGATCAGAGAGTCAGGATAGGAATTATTGAAAAGGTGAGACAGTTTTAAGTGGAAAGCCCGGGGGTGATGGGTACAGGAGCATGAGGAGGAGGATGCTCCTATCTAGAAGGCCGTAATGGAGGACGGGTTGCAATGATAATGGAGGAACCTAGAATTAGACGAAGTCCGCCACTGCAGTTTTCGGATAATGCCAGTCCCAAGCCTGGTGAAAAGGAGGACAACGTCAACGGCCCTGGCAGCCGTAAGATGTCGTTAAACAATGGAAACTGCTATTCAAGACAAATAACAGATTGATTTTGGTAGAAATCTGTGACCAGCTTGGTGCAAACCAGAAAAATTGCGACGGGGAAGTATAATTGGAACGTCGCATAGCGTTCGAAGACAATTATTTGTCTGATTTTCTGATTTATGTTTTTTGCAATTATCAGTCAGAAAAATATTTGTCTTCAAACGCTAGGCGGCGTTCCAGTATATCCAACACAACATTAGGCCTTTTCTATAACTTAAAACCCCGAACCAGCTTCATGTGTCTCAACAAAGCCTTGTATACACTCGGTAAATAGGTCATGGCTGCAAAGCCCCGAAGAATTTTCGACCATGCCCTCAGTTTTTGAAAAATAAATAAACAAATTCATTCATTCATTCATAGATATGTATAGCGCCTCTTCAAGTGAACTATGCTCAGAGGCGCTCCAGACTCCAGCACGGCCAAAAAGAACAGTTTTAAAGCGGTCGTAAAAGGTGCCGGAGGAAGACCTATAGGATGTAAGAGCAGCTCAGGAGGAAGGCCATCCCATATGGGAGGGCCGACCACCGAGAAGGCGCGGGCGCTGAAAGGTGCTGAAAGCACGGACGTGTAGAAAAATGCAATAAAGAGGAATTAAGTCTTCAAAAGAACAAAGTCTGACAAGGGAAGGTAACACTGTTAGAGTTGTGGATACAGTGGATATCATAATTATCACGCACTATTTAGGCAATGGGTGGCGCTAACTGAGGAAGAACTGTCACGGTACTCTCTTATGTGAACGATATCACTTCCGGCAAGTTTCTTGTCACACATGTCACTATCTATAGTGGAGCATCTGACAAAAACTGTGTTCTATCTTGGTATTGATCAGTAAATTCAAACAAACGTAACAAGTCCACCCCAGATGCAGTCTTGTTGTCAAGACCTTAAACCTCAAGACCAAGTCCAAGACCAAGACCTTGAACCTCAAGACCAAGACCAAGACCAAGACCTTGAACCTCAAGACCAAGACCAAGACCTTGAACCTCAAGACCAAGACCAAGACCTTGAACCTCAATACCAAGACCGAGACCAAGACCCAAAAAAATCACAGTCGTATCCAGACTTCTATTCTTTACTAAAATTGTTCAGTCGGACTACTCGTTATTTTAATGAAAACATGAGTTTTTCTTTTATTCAAGCAAAACAACTCAAAATGGAGACTGCAGAGAATTCCGAATTCGTATTTACAAAAGTCCTTCATGCGAAATGTTGTTCCAAATGCCTGTTGAATTTTATAAAAACCAATTTGCTCAGAATTTTCTGACCAAGACGTGACCTGTGGGTGTGGGGCCTCATAAAAATTCTGTCATGTGAAAAAACACGGTCTACAAGTGCTGAAATCGCTAGCACACAAAGCAGCTTTTCAAGAACCGGATGTAAATGTACAAATTAATCATGAGTCTGTTTTGAAATCATTCCATGGTAAATAACCGCAAGTCAAAATAATTGTCCAAAACAACAGTGAAGCCTCATTCACACCGTGTAAATAGTGCCTACTAAAGCAATAACAGTGTATGAGTAATTATTGGATAAATTTTTAAAATTCTTGCCGTTTGTTAAAATTAATGACTGTTCATATTGACAAAAGTCTTGGTCTTGGTCTTGCAAAACCAAGACCAAGACTTTGAACCTCAAGACCAAGACCAAGACCAAGACCTTGAACCTCAAGACCAAGACCAAGACCTTGGACCTCAAGACCAAGACCAAGACCAAGACTTTTAAAAACGAACTCGAGTGCACTCGAGACCAAGACCTTGGTCTCGAGGACAACAAGACTGCCCAGATGACTGAAACGTTTCAGAGCTAAGAATTTCTTTAAATGTAAATTCTGTAGCTGCATAGGTGACACAGGTAAACATTTACAGATAAAAAATCAGACGTTAACATTTCGTGCAACCAAAGCTGCTGAACTTCTTTTAGTAGGTTGAAATTAGGCTTGTCTCCTTTGTATGCGTTAGCTCTACATGATCTGGTTTGTCGATAGTATTTCAAACTGCTCTACTGTTCACAACTACGCAAAGATATTGAACGAAAACGCAACCAAAGTGATTTTCTATTCGTCTGCAAATTGAGCGTCTGCATTTATTGATTATCGCTGAGCTGATTGATTCGAAATGACACGTGATTGATACCAATTACTGGATATACCCGGCGACTGTCGGCGATTACCAGAGGCCGCTAACTATAGACTCTGAAGCTTTATTTTTCACGCGGACCGCGCTTTTTCCCGCCCAAGCTGCATAGGCTCGCCTGATTACTCCCGAATTTTGTCTTGTTTAATAATAACACGCTTGGGGCGGACTGGCGCATCGGAGTGCCTTGTGTGCCCATTGTGATCTAAAGCCTATCAAGTAACCCCAATATCTTCTACTTGTCTGAATACGTACAATTTACTAATGGCCGGCGAGTACATGCCTGTCAGACGCTAAACGCTCCTTGGGCGTAACACCCACGGCAGGCCAGCTAATTCGAATTGTAGTCCGGATTCGAATGAGTGCCCTCAAATTGGCCGCCTATTGTACCGTGCCGTACGGCGGTTAGTCTTGCAGTAGTGATTACAAAGACGGCGACGAAAAAGCTGCCAGCTTGCATTCGTAGTTGCGGGCCGAACGGAACGCGATCTGAATTAGATCTGCGTCTGTGAGCCCTGGCTCCTCCCATTCAGCCTGCCTAATCCGGCGTGAGGAACGAGCCGGATAATTGGAAAGAATTGAGACGGACGCGGTTGAGACGCTTCGAGAATGTCGTCGTCACTCAATATCGCGCCGACCAATCAGAAGGCGCCTGGCGTCCGTTGCTAGCGGCCGTGCGTCGCAGACCGCTAAAAATAGCCAAAAAGACGCTGCAATGGGCGTTGAAGAGAAGGCTAAGAAAACGAGTTTGGTAGCTTCTAGGAAATCGCACAATGAATCCGAATCAGGGACGTTTGGAACAACAACCGCTGGTGGACAAGAATTCGACGCAAATGTTCGCACTAAACGCCCTCATGAAGACTAAGTCTTACAGCATTGATAGCATCCTTGGCGACAGCTTACGACATTCCAACCTAGTTAGCTCTGCCTCTACTCAGACGCCGTCTACCGGTAAGCAAACAAAATCTAATCTTATCTGATCCAATGACGTCTGTCGCGAACTTAGTAACATTCACAAGCATCCGTAGTCAGGGGGGATAGAGTAATGGCAACACTCTTGGCCAGGAGAGCATTAGGTTCGCGGATCGATTCCCGTAACCCCCTCTAGGACGGCGCCTTGCATGGCTGCCAAACCGTGTGTTTAATTAAGATCTTGATTGTACTTTCATGTTTCAATGAAATAATCTTACTGCGTCTGTCAGTTTGAAATAATAAAGACTATTATTATTATTTGTAAAAATCGCAATCCGCTGTAGAAAAGTCCGGCCTAAATGAATGGAGGGGGTAGGGGGCACGAAGCAAACAATATTGCTTAGTATTTTAGTATGTACGTGAGTTCTCGCATAAGGTAACCAGTGGTGGACTGGAGTGTCAAAGCGGCCCGGGAACAAAATCAAAAGCGGCCCTACCCGACTTTTATTTTTCTGGGGGGATTTGTTTTCAGCCAAGGTCACAGATAACTTCACAACGTGACAGTCATAACACAACGCTGAATCGCAAATCTAATTTAGACCTACATTAGACATATAATATTAAGAATGCATTTAAAGATATAAATCGATTTATCATGACCCATCCAAATGATGGTTATTGTATAAGCAACTTCTTTAAGCTGGGTGATATACTTTCTCCTTAACTGTATCAAGGTGTTTTTTAGTAGGCCTAATGGGTCAACCTGTGCAAAAGTAATAAACATTTCCAAGAAATTTGCCATGATGGATTGTATCGTCGTTTGACGTATAGCACAGTATAAATAATTACACAGTACGTCGACTCGCATTGCTGCCTGTTGGCTAGTTTTTCTGGTGACGCCATTTTGAAAATGGGATTTTGAATTATAGATTTAAGCTGAAATAAACGCTAAAAATAATAATGTTAATTCTAATGAAGTTCTCGATGTTGTTGTATACCGTTTAAAAAATATTTTATGTGATGGATTCCGGTGTATCGGCGTGTAATCCTCAATGTTGTTGTAACGTTTAAAAAATATTTGAAGTGATTGTTTCCGGTGTATCGGCGTGTAAACGTTCACTTTCAAAATGGCGGTCGGTCACACATTCTGACTGCTCCAGAGGCCGGGAGTCGACGTACTGTGTAATTATTTATACTGCATGTGCGTATAGGCAGCATCATTTCTTGACCGATAGCTAAGACCACGTTTTCCAATCATTTTCAAAATCTGTTGCTCGATTGCTAAGACCACGTTTTCCAATCATTTTCAAAATCTCAATTACTCTCTCCAGCACTTGTCTCTTTTCTTTAGCTTGTTGGTCCCTAATTTTTGTTGTTGAGAGAATAACAAGCTATCAATATCTCATTGATAGACATGATATGAACTTCAACACACTTTTCGTGATATAGGCTGTTTTCGTGCTTCTCTATTCTTTGAAGCACGTGTTTCCAAGAATTCATTCCCTCTGTGAACGAGTTCATATCGTCAGTCTGCCATACGCTAAGCATACTGTGCAAAACAGAGCTCTAGATACTTTACAGTATGATAACCAATTCCTATTGATGCCATCGCTTCTGAAAAATACCCGATGCGCATTTGTAAATGGTAGATTAGTTTCACTCGCTGCTGGTTGTATTGGGTAAAATTTAAAAATGTTTGTAAATTATTGTGTAGATGTGAACTGAGTTTTGTGTACAGTTTTGCAGTGCGAGATATTTAGCGTATATATTTAGTGCGCTTACTTTAGTTTCACGTGTATATGTATATATGATAGATGTATAACGTTTAGTCTTAGTGACACGCGCGGCCGGCCGATATCGGCAGCGGCGCGCTATATGTATATTATTAGAGTTCGCCTAGGCGCACAGAAGACAGGTGTGTCAAGAGGCGCGAAGAATTATGCTGACTAGAGAAGTTTGAATTCGAGTGTGTTCGCTGTAGTAGTGTGGCTGACTAGTCGAGTTGTAATCGAATTGAGTTCTGTCTGTTTGTTTCTTATTAAACTAAAAGATATTAAACTGTGTTGCTGATTAATTCAGGTTATACTTATACGTAGAATTAGTGTTCAAAAGGTGAACGTTAAATAGGCGTTAAGTACGAAGAGAACAAGGATTTAATCAGAAGGATTGTCAACGGAAGGATTGGGTTGACATTTATTGGTGGCAGCGGTGGGATAAGAACTCACGGTGGATAAGAACTCACGGTGGATAAGAACTCACGGTGGATAAATAACTCACGGTGGATAAATACTCACGGTGGAATAATTACTCACGGTGGAATAATTACTCACGGTGGATATAAACTCACGGTGGATTAAAATTCACGTTATCACCTCCTTCGGCGGATAGAAGAATCTACGACGGTGATAAAAGAATTTACGCGTTGTTGCTGTGTGACGTGTCTACGATATCAACGACGGTGGAACACGAGAAACGGTATAAAAATTTCGTTGTTTTCCACGAACAAATACAAAAGAAATCCCGTTTGTTTATCGATTCACACACCAAGAAAAACCGTGACTTCTTTGAAAAGAGAAATCACCAAAGTAAACAAGTAAGATGGAGAAACTAAGTGCTGAAAGACAAGCAGATATTAAGAAGATGTCTACGGAAAGGCTAAAACAGCGTTTGTTGAAAGCCGGTTTCAAAGAAGAACAATTAGAAGGTATGTCACGTGGTGACATGATACAGGAACTCGCTGAAGTGTGGGTTAAAGAAGAAGGTGCAGTTGGCGGTGCCGTAGAAAAGGCTATTGAAAAACCTCCTGCGCCTATGTCTATGGAGATGTTGATGCAGTGGATGATGATGAAAGAAGATAGGGAGGAGAAACGGAGACAAGAAGAGAAAGAGATAAGACAGGAAGAATTGCGCTTGCAGAGAGAGAAAGAAGAGAAAGCGGAACTTGCAAGGCAAGAAGAATTGCGCTTGCAGAGAGAGAAAGAAGAGAAAGCAGAACGTCTGCAGAGAGAGAAAGAAGAGAAAGCAGAACGTTTGCAGAGAGAGAAAGAAGAGAAAGAATTGCGCTTGCAGAGAGAGAAAGAAGAGAAAGCGGAACTTGCAAGGCAAGAGGAATTGCGTCTGCAAAGAGAGAGAAGATAAAGCAGAACAAGTGCGTAAGGCAGAACTTGAATTGCAAAAGAATCAGTTTGAGATTCAGTTAGAACAGTTGAAAAGAGATAGAGAAGATGCTGAAAGAAGAAGATTGGAGCAGATGATTGAATTTGAAAAAGCTAGAAAAAGTGATGAAGAGGTACGTCAGCAACAGATTGAAGCAAAGAGAATGCGTGAAGAAGAAAAAGAAAAAGCGCGAACGTTAGAGTTAGAACGCGCAGAACAGATAAGACAAGAAGAACTCAAATTTCAGAAAGAAAGTTTGGAAAAGGCAGAGACAGAAAGACAAGAACGTCTGAAACTGGAGAAATCAAAATTGACATTGAAAGAAACGCAAATGAGAGAAGAACGGGAAGCTGAAAGAAGGAAACAGCAAGAAAGTGAAACTTTGGTGTCAAAAATTAAGAAAATAGGTGATGCAATGAAGCATGTATTGCCTCAAATGCCAACTGATATGATGGAGGTGCCATTATATTTTGAAACAGTCGAGAACGCATTTCGTAGTTTTGCTGTGGAAAAGCCGTTTTGGGTTAAATTATTACTACCATTGATGACGCCGAAAGCTCGAACTGTTCTGAATAGATTGTCATTCGATGATCTAGACAATTACGATAAAGTCAAGCAGCACTTATTAAAAGAATTTAAATTGACCTCGAGAGAATACAGAGCCAGATTTGTCGATGCTAAGAAGACAACAGAAGAGACTTATACGATGTTTACGGCAAGACTGAAGAACTTGTTAAACTATTACGTGAGAAGTCGAAACGTGAACAAAGAGTATGATACGCTCTTTGATTTGCTGGTAGCGGATAAGCTGAAAGAATGTTTACCGCCAGGTCCACTACAGTTTGTATTGTCGAAGGAAGGAACTGACTGTCTCCAAGCTAGTGCAGTGGCAGACCTAGCAGACATTCATGTAAACAATCGAATTGGGTTTGCATTTCCAAATATAAACAGTTATCCTTCTCAACGTTCCGTAAACCAAAGCCAGAGTGGAAAGTGGAAAAGTAATCCAGGAACAGGGAATCAGTTCAAAGGTAAAGAAGTCAAGGCTAATGTCCCTGTACCCAATGAGACCAGAGAAGTGGCGTTTGGTCGTCAGGGATTTAACAAATCGTCAGCGCCGTTTGCCAAGAGGGAAGGCAACACATCGTTTACGCAGTATAAGAGATATGAAGGCAATGAACAACGAGGTATGGTTGTGAAGCGTTGTCACAACTGTGGTTCAGACAAACATTTGGTTAAATTTTGTCCAGTTCCAGTGGCAGCAGCTAGTTCTAGCAGAAATCAAGAACACACAAGGGTGAATTTGATTCAAGTGGTTAGTGATACAGATAATCAAACCGCGAGTCAAGAAAACCAAGAGACTGAAGTAAAGTCAGTAATGAAATGTGGTATTCAAAAAGAAATTCTATTGGATGCTGAAATTCAGAGAGAAGTCATAGGAAAAGATGACAGTCGAATATTGAAGAAATCGTTCTTGCAATATGTCGAGGTTGAAATTCGTGCAGTAGACGGTAAAGAGCCAGTGAAAGTCAAAGCACTGAGCGACTCGGGAGCAGAGATTCCGGTGATTAGTGAAGAATTACTGGAAGGCATGAAGGTGGAACAAATTGGAAAAGTGAATTTGCAATGTGTGGCAGGAGATGCCATTCCTGCGAAGTTAGTGAAAGTCGATGTTAGACTGTGTGATAGTGACGTGGAAGAAGAGGGATTTCCGCGTAAAATCCAGTGTTCACTTACACCTTATGTCACCTTGATGTGTGCTAGTATTGCAAAGATGGGCAGTACAGAAAGATTCTTGTTGCATCCAGAGATAATTGCCGAATTAAAAGCCGTACCACAGATGAAAGTTAAAACGATACAAGGAGATGTGAGTGTACGAGCAAATGTAATGACGAGAGCGCAGAGTCGGAAACAGGAAATGGTAGATGTGGATGAGAAGAGTGAAACTGAAAGTTCAAGTGATGAGGAAAACGACAGTAATGAGCAACGAAGCTTATCGCGAGATGGTATAACATCAGAGATGAACGAGCAAGAGATGGCTGCATGCGAGAATGGCACATTAAATGAAACGGAAGAAGACAATGAATGTGATGTGGGGATAGGAGACTTGTATAGAGATGAAGAGATGGATGAAGAACAAAAGGTGCAGATTGCCGATTCGAAGAAGTTCGAAGAGCAACAGAGAAATGATGAATCGTTGAAGCCGTGGTGGAAGTTAGCACAAGAGAAAGAATCTGAATTCTGTGTGATCAACGGTTTATTGCATAAGAAATATCAGATATTAGACCAGACGATATATCAACTAGTGTTACCAAAAGAGAGACGAATTAAAGTGATGGAATTGGCGCATGAATCGGTATTTGGAGGACATCTAGGAGAAGAGAAAACAAGAGAACGAATAAAATTATCTTTTGTATGGCCAAAGATGAGAAGAGACATTGTGAAATTTTGTAAGTCTTGTGAGAAGTGTCAATTAAAGGCAAGGAGTCTGGTGATGGATAGAGTGCCTATCACTCCAGTCTCAAGAGAAGAGGTCGCCTTCAAGAGAATGACGATGGACCTCGTTGGCCCGATCGATCCAGTATCTGCTGCAGGTCACAAGTATTGTTTATGCATTGTGGACTCGTGCACCAGATGGCCTACAATCTTCTTATTGAAATCGCTGACAGCGAAGGCTGTGTGTGAAGCGTTGACGGAACTGTTCATGAACGTTGGTGTGCCGTCCGTGATTACAAGTGACCAAGGAACGAACTTCACAGCCAGTTTGACAAGAGAATTTCTCAATTTAATGGGCTGTAGTCCACGATTCGACACACCAGGACACCCAGAAGCTGCTGGATTAGTAGAGAGATGGAATCAGACATTTAAAAAGATGATCCATCATGTGATAATAGACAACCCGAGGAAATGGCACAAGATAATTCCTTTCACAGTGTGGGCATTACGAGAAGTGCCGAATGCAACTACTGGAGTATCACCATATATGCTTGTCTATGGGAAAATTCCGAGAGGACCATTGGCAATATTAAAAGAGAGTTGGACTAGAGAAATAAACTTACCACCTCATGTTGGAGTTAAACCAGAAAAGTATTTAAAAGAACTCAAAGAAAATATGGAGAAAGCATTATTGTTTGCAGAATCCTACTCTCGAGAAAAGCAATTACAATACACGAATCAGTATAACAAGAGAGCAAAGCACAAAGAATTTGAAGCTGGTGAGAAAGTCATAGTTTTGTATCCAACGTCAACAAACAAACTTATTTCTCGATGGCATGGTCCATGTACGATCATACATCGAAGATCAAAGTACTCTTATTTAGTCGATATGGGTGAAAATGGTCGAAAAATAATTCACGCCAACAAGATCAGAAAATATGTTACTCGAGCATTAAGTTGTGGTCTAATCGTTGAAGAAGATGAAGATTTTGGTTCAGTGGTTGAATTACCAATGAGGAATGAGGTTCAAGATGACAAGAATTCACTTAACCTCGATCCTGAACAAATTAGCCATTTGACAGTAACTCAGCAAGAACAGTTGTTGAAAGTCTTGAACAAATACTGTGATAGATTTTCAGAAAAACCCGGATTATGTACATTGGTTGAACATGAAATTGAACTAAAACCAGGATTTCGTGAAAAGGAATTTGCAGCATATCGAATTCCTTTGATTTATCGATCAGAAGTGGAACGTCAGATCAAAGAAATGTTAAAAACAAACATTATCAAACCATCATCGAGCAGAATGGCAAGCCCTTTGGTTATTGTTAAAAAGAAAGACGGATCTTTAAGACTTGCCTGTGACTACAGATACATTAACTCATTCACAGTGGATTGTAAATATCCTATGCCGATTGTCAGAGACGTTTTGAACAAAGTTGGAAAGTCTAATGTGATTTCTATTTTGGACTGTCGAAGTGCTTATTGGACTTGTCCTGTAAAACAATCTGATCAATGGAAGACAGCTTTTGTAACACATAATGGACTGTATGAATTTACTCGTGTTCCTTTTGGAATGATAAATTCTGGACGAACTTTTGTTAAGGCGATAAATTTAGTTTTACAGCCTATAAGTGACTTTGCAGAACCGTATGTGGATGACATTGCTGTGCATTCTGACAGTTGGAAAGTTCACTTGCAGCATCTAGATGCATTTTTGATGCAAATGAGATTGCATAACGTTACTTTGAATTTGAAAAAATGCATATTTGGTAAGAGTGAGGTAAGGTTTATCGGTCATGTGGTTGGGTCTGGTAAGATAAAGATGAATCCAGACAGAATTGAAAGTTTGACTAATTTGAAGATCCCAGAAACTAAGAAGCAAGTTAAGCAACTGCTTGGATTTTTTAATTATTACAGACAGTTTATTAAGGACTTTGCACAGATTGCGAAACCGCTATCTGATTTAACTAGTAAACGTGTTTCTGATAAGATTGATTGGACTGTTGAACATCAGCAAGCATTTGATTTACTTAAAGAGGCTGTGCGATCCAAAGTAGTGTTATATGTTTTTGAAGTGGGAAAACCATTCAATTTGTACTGCGATAGTAGTGACTTTGCAGTCGGTGCTGTTTTAACACAGATGGACGACAAGGGAATAGAACGCCCTGTGTCATTTATCAGTCAAAAATTAACTGATACCCAGAAGAGATGGGCTACTGTGGAAAAGGAAGCCTATGCTATTGTTTGGGCTCTAAACAAGTTAAAAGAAATTATAATTGGATCAAAAATTTTCATTTTTACTGATCACAATCCTCTTACATATTTGACTGAGTCAATGTCTAAGTCTGCTAAACTTGTGCGTTGGGCGTTAGCCTTACAAACTTTTGATGTTGAGGTGAAGTACAAGAAGGGCAGATTGAATATTATTGCTGATTGTTTGTCAAGGTTATAAGTAATCGTAAGACTGTTTATTGATTAGTTAGATATATATATGTTTCATGTATTTTGGTAATTTCGCAAATTTTGAAATTTAATTTGCTCAATTCCAGAAAAAGGAAGGAGGTAATGTGAACTGAGTTTTGTGTACAGTTTTGCAGTGCGAGATATTTAGCGTATATATTTAGTGCGCTTACTTTAGTTTCACGTGTATATGTATATATGATAGATGTATAACGTTTAGTCTTAGTGACACGCGCGGCCGGCCGATATCGGCAGCGGCGCGCTATATGTATATTATTAGAGTTCGCCTAGGCGCACAGAAGACAGGTGTGTCAAGAGGCGCGAAGAATTATGCTGACTAGAGAAGTTTGAATTCGAGTGTGTTCGCTGTAGTAGTGTGGCTGACTAGTCGAGTTGTAATCGAATTGAGTTCTGTCTGTTTGTTTCTTATTAAACTAAAAGATATTAAACTGTGTTGCTGATTAATTCAGGTTATACTTATACGTAGAATTAGTGTTCAAAAGGTGAACGTTAAATAGGCGTTAAGTACGAAGAGAACAAGGATTTAATCAGAAGGATTGTCAACGGAAGGATTGGGTTGACAGTAGAGGACGTTTGAAATTCTACCAGGTGCTGCACATGTTTTTAGCATCGATATCTGAACTGTCATTTTCTGGATTTAGCGAATAAAAATAACGCCGTCATAAATACCATAAAAATAACTAAAATAACTACAATCGCGAAGTCATAACCGATTTTTAGACATTATGTCTAAGAACTTAGAAGCGGCCCAAATATCACCGGCCCTGCAGCATGGCGGCGGGATTTTTCCCGGTGTCCCAGCGGTCCAGTCCACCACTGAAGGTAACGTTACTGGAAGAACTGTAAGGTGAATGCTTATATATGTCAATCCGTCTCTGTAAGAGTCCTGTTTGGCCTGAAGTGGAAGTGATTGGCAAATCGGCAACAGCAGCGCCACCCGTCGGGACTTCGTTTCCCTCAGCCTTACAAGACAGCGTATTTATGTTGCGGCCAGGTTTAGAATTATTCTGCACTGTAAACAATTCTATTGAAACTCCACGACGTTCGATGGTCTCCAAGTATCACTTGGTAATGCATGGAGGCAAAGATGAAGTGCCAACGGATTATCTGTTAACAGTCTTTTAAAAGTCGCCATGCATGCCATCTAAGGTAATCGCTTAGTTTATCGGCAGTATTAGTTTAAACTTTAAAGGAATGTTTGTGCATGTGAAGGATAGTCGACTGATGTATCATGGCAACATTCAATAACTGAACAGCTTTATCCTCCTTAATAAGTTTGGGCCCCGCGATTAAATTAAGCAGTGATTGGAATAAGTATAAACTATAGTAGAGTTCATCCGGCTCCCGTCGCACTCTGCTTAGGGTGATAACATTTTCATCTGTCAGACGTCCCTTTTGGTGTAGTAAGCTGCAGTGTGTTATTAAATTTGATATCAAACTGCGAACGTAGAATTGAAAGAGAGGTTCGTGTGTATGTCAGATTCATGACCGACATAGAGACCGGATCTATGTCACCCATGAAGTAAAGTATGCAAAACATAAATAATATAATCACAAATATTCAACTGGTCCCAAATCTTCATCTTTTTAAAAAACTATTGCGTTCTCAATTAACGGATGGATTAATTACTGACAATTCATGGAACTGATTTAAACTGGATTACATGCCGTCTTGCAACTGTTAATCTAAGACTATAATGTTCATAATCAAAACACTGTGCACTGTTTTTGTATGCTTATGAATACCTCTGTTTAATCACTTAGTTAAGCTTATCACTGTGTCTCTCAATCGAACCTCTATCTTCAACGTAATTAACTGACAAAATTGGGTGTCCCTATTAGCGGGATTTCCATCCCTTCTGGGCCTTCCCTTTGTCAACGTTTTCTTGTAATAACATACCAATGTTGAACTGATGTAGGTTATATTGTTGCAATACAAAAATTGATTTATATATATATATATATATATATATATATATATATATATATATATATATAATGGCTTACGATAGGACTTAGCCAAGTTCTTTAACACGTAGGCCCTACTCTTGCGTGCCATGTCGCAGCGACTGACCATGCAGAATCGACTTATAACCTCGGGGCATGTCCACTCAATTGGGTGCAGCTAAGCCTTTAGTATGGAAGATAAACATGACCCAAACCTCGTCAGGGCAATAATAGGATGAATTCAGTGATGACATTGTTAGAAAGTTCTATAGGTCAAAATACGGAACTAAGTTATGGCAATTATTGATCTTATTAAACGCCAGTACTAATGTTAAACCTGTTGTATAAGCATGGTCCTGTTATCGAAATAGAATAGAAAATAGATAGGTCTCTTGAATAGCAGAACAACCATGCAGGTAAATGTAAATGTAAATCTCCGAAATTTCTCAGCGCCACACAAAAGCCCGCACCCCGCACCCACCTAGTGACGCCACTGTAGCCTATATATAATATACAGTGCAGGCTTATTAAAAAAAATGTCGTGTGAACATTATTTATACAAATAATAATAATAATAATAATAATAATAATGATAATGATAATGATAATGATAATAATAATAATAATAATTAATAATAATAATAATAATAATAATAATAATAATAATAATAATAATAATAATAATAATAATAATAATAATAATAGTAATAATAATAATAATAATAATAATAATAATAATAATAATAATAATAGCGGTTGGAATGCGACTCGGAACGACACTATGCGATCCACGTTTATGTCACTGTGGGGAGAGAGTCGACGCCAGAGGACTCCATGGTCTTGCCTGCAGAAAAACGCTGGCAGACATCAACGACACAACATGTTCAATGATATAGTATGGAGATCCTTGGGAAGAGCAAACATTCCTTCTCATAAGGAACCTTTGGGCCTCACCAGAGAGGACGGTAAGCGACCGGACGGCGTGACGCTTATCCCGTGGTCATGCAGAAGATGCCTCACTTGGGATGTGAGTCATGTGACCGTTTCGAACACATATGCAGCGTCACATCTGGCTGTAACATCAACCGGAGCAGGTGAGACCGCAAACCGAGCAGCCGCCGCCAAAAGATCCAAATACGACACAATCACCCGAACACATGCTTTTGTAGCGGTAGCAGTGGAGACCACCATGGTGCATGGACTTCGGAAGGATTGGATTTTGTGTTGGAACTGGGACGTAGGTTGACGTATTCAACCCAGGGCACGCTTGAGACAAGCTACCTGTTCCAGAGACTGTCGATAGCTGTCCAACGCGGGAACGCTATCTGCTTCTCATCGACCTTTTCATGATAAATTGTTCACTGAGTGTCGCTGAGATGGCGCTTCAGATCATTAATCATCATTGTTAAATATAATAATGTTAATAATAATAATAATAATAATAATAATAATAATAATAATAATAATAATAATAATAATAATAATAATAATAATAATAATAATAATAATAATAATAATAATAATAATAATAATAATAGTAATAATAATAATCAGTGCTTTTTTTCTGGAAAAAAGGTTCCGGAACGGAACAATAGGTTCCGGAACGCAATAATTATGGGCGGGCTAAAATCTGGAGAAAAAAGGAATTGGGGTTGTGGGGGTCTCAATAAACACTGAAAACAATTCAAAACACTGAAATTAAATTAAAATAACTAAATTATTGTTTTTATTATTAGAATAAATAAACTTTTTTAGTACCTGAAAAAAGGTGCCGGAACGCCGTTCCGGCGCGTTCCGGCTGAAAAAAGCTTCTTCTTACGCATGTAATGTAAATGTAATGTAAATGTAAATCTCTGAAATTTCTCAGCGCCACACAAAAGCCACGTCAGGGAGACCAGCTTTTCACCGGCGCTATGTCGAATCAAGTCCGCAATAGCCATATCCGCCTTATCCGTTCCGGTGCCAGGTCAGAGTCCGGGGAGGTCAAGCCGAGGAGACAGCAGGGTGCTACGGTAGTAATCGGTGATGATGGCGGTTGTGTGGTGGCGCAGGAATGGAATCAGGATAGGGTAGCTTGAAGAGTTCGGTTTTCAGTCGTGAGTGGAAAGCAGCGGAGGACAGTGCAAGCGGAGAAGAGGTGATGGTAGATTCATTTATACGAAGCTCACCATCCAATTAGCAATTTTCGATGGCGAGGCTCAGGATACGAACCCCAGACTCTGGAACTCAGAGTTTCATTCATTCTGGAAGTTTATATAGCGCTTCTTCAAGGACCTACTCAGAGTTTGAGGGTATATAACAACACGCTGAGCGGACTCCTTCTATAACGATATCGATAGAGTTGCAATGACGCATATATTTCGTGATCACTACTGCACATTCGCGCAGGACCTTTCGAAGGAAGTCACTCGGAGGCACTTCTGACCTGCATAACGCAAGAACACGATCAGACTATAGTCTGAAATCATTGGCGAAACAGAGGCAGAGAAATTACAAGAAGCTCGTGCCGCAGGTTGCAGGACGGTGAAGGACCAACCACGGCGGAGCTACCACATCGATATTCCGGAAGTATATCAGACGGAAGGACAACCTGCAGGGCACCTTGTTGTTCTACAGAACACCCAAGGCCAGGGACAGATGACACTGATATATACGTAGCTCTCCAAAGAAAAGATGAAGCACGGTCGGTCAAGCGAGAGGATCTGAAATTAAATTTGTTTTACGCCATGCATGACGATGAAGACATGCCTCAGTATGATATCACCAGCAGACTGATGAACAGCAAACCAAGGAAGCATATTATAACATGGTTTATGTCACCAGCATAAGTATATAGGGCAGAGAACCTAGAATGGAATGGAATCCTGTAACAGCCTTATAATGAGACCTTGGATCGACAAGGCCGATCAGGTGGAACCAAACACCACCGCGCGAATGCGGTCAGAGATGGACGAACACGTGCACGCACGCGCCGACTATAAAGTCTCCTTATGAGGCTGAACGTAAACCTTGCCTTGGTTGAAGGGCAGTACATGGTGTAACTAGAGATGACAAGTAAGGAGGAGCTGAACCTGACATAATCTTGAACATCAGGAGACAGATTTTGAAGGATACAGGAGTCTGGATAGGTAACCAATGAAGTTGTCGTATAGAGAGTTATAATAGTGATGTGGTCTCTATAGGGCCGTGGTTTTTGAAGTTGTCATAGAGAAGGAGTGATGTGGTCTCTATATATATATATGGCCGAGGTTTTTAACTAGATGAGCCGCGGTGTGGATAACAGAGGTGAGCGGTGCAAGGGTATACATTTTGATAGCCCAGAAAGCACCGAATTACAATAGTCAATTCTATTCACAACAAGTGAATTCTGGACACAACACGTGTGGGGATGAGCCGCGGTGTGGATAACAGAGGTGAGCGGTGCAAGGGTATACATTTTGATAGCCCAGAAAGCACCGAATTACAATAGTCAATTCTATTCACAACAAGTGAATTCTGGACACAACACGTGTGAGGATGAGCCGCGGTGTGGATAACAGAGGTGAGCGGTGCAAGGGTATACATTTTGATAGCCCAGAAAGCACCGAATTACAATAGTCAATTCTATTCACAACAAGTGAATTCCGGACACAACACGTGTGGGGTGAGAAATTTATGAGATTTACATTACATTACATCGACATCAAACGAAGTATCTAGACGCTGTTAGAGAATGCCATGCATGGACGATTTTGTCAAAGGCCACACTCACATAAAAAGCACAAGCAAGGTTATCAACAGCCCAAAAGAAATCTATAGAAATTTATATATATACATATATAATATATATATATATATATATATATATATATATATATATACA
>OY744616.1:14815771-14833271 GCA_963556255.1 Allolobophora icterica
TCGACGCGGATTGAAAGCTATAGACCTCGACGAGCCCAGCGAGATGTCCGCTAAACCCTCCTACGATGGTTAATTATCTCGCGCAGGGTGCCTTGCTTTATCTCTCCCGTCTGTCTAGAGGGGTACGTAGCATCGGCGACTACCTCCTGCTCCTCGTCCTACACTACCTCGATCGGCGGCCAATGGAACTCCCATCGAGCGGCCTTTCTCCCAGTTCAAATAGATTTGTTTTCGACGCACCTGCCCTGGCCAAATTGAATAAGATTGACGCCGTAGAGATAATTGATATCACACATGGTCTCATTTTTATCGTAAGAGGATACACTGTACAATGCAATAAAATGCGTACATACACCGGGGTTGTTAAAAGGCGGTACGGATACAGTTTTTGTGTTGAACATGATACGACGGTATAGTATATCCTATGCATGGTGGTATAGTAAATGTACATGGACACGATTTTCAATGTCCGGCTGATTGTGAGAAATTGGTAAGGCGTTCAGTAATGAAAGTTGTTGTCTAGTTGACTTCTCGGCATAACATTTTCGATCAAGGGTTGGGACTGGGTGACCCTTGACCTCGTTATTAAGGTCTTGTAAGGGGGGCCCGGACGGAGTTCCGACCACCAGCGGTTTTAGAGCGCAATTTAAAAAGAGTTTCTTTAGACATTTTGACATAAATGTCATATCTTTGACATATATGGCTTACACTAATAGGTTATAGTCCGTTATGACTCATTCATACCAATGCAAACATAAATTTTAGCCTAAAGCAGCGCCGGCCTTAGGATATTTCGGGCACTGTGCAGAGTATACTTATTCGGGCCCCCATGACACAAGTCAAATTGTTTTTCATTGCTAATCATTTTATTTTAGTAGACTGTTAACAGGTACAACAAGTCAAATTTAAATTAAAAATATTATAGCGCAAATATATTTTTTTAAACAAACTAAACTTTTGGTAGAGACAGACAGACAAAGACAGAGAGACAGAGACAGAGAGGAGAGAGAAAGACAGAGGGAAAGAGAGAGAAAGAGAAAGACATTATTAAGCTCTGAAGGTTTCTTTGTATACAGTGTACATAGAAATATCCAAATACCTACAAGTCACATTCAGGGTAACTCTCTCTAGGTCAGCTGTTCCTCTTCTATGAGGCGTTGTATACGTATATCTTATTGTTGCCCGGATCATGCAACATTGAAAGGAGCGACCGCGTCGTTTGGCTTCATAATTGAAAACGACAGCTTGAGATTAGTGTGTTGCTTTTCGCTTTCTGTAGCTCGTCCCTCAGGATGCTCAGGTCTCGCTTCCGGTCACGTGTTTCCGGTTTTCGAGCTCGTTATCTTTGGTTTCTTTGGGAAGAGAATGCGTCTCTCCGGACGGGACGCGTGTTTCTCAGCTGTTATGAAGGACACTCGAGGTTAAGGTATCACCTGAGCATCTCAGGTGATGCCTTAACCGTCTTTTCGGCTGTCTCAATATAATCAGTCAAAAACAGGGACAGACTCGGTTACCATCATTAATTCCATCAATAGTAAAATGACAAATGAGTTAATGAAAATACTTGCTTACCATTAGGTCTATATACTAGGCCTAGTGCTATAAAAATGTAAAAAGTTAAGTGAATTATGGAACTACTCGTGTACCCTTACTATATTACTATTTGTAGCAAAATGTTAAGTGAATTAAGGAAATGCTCGTGTACCATTACTATATTACTGTTTGTAGTAAAATGTTAAGCTAATTAAATAAATACTTGCTTACCATTAGTATCAACAATGATAAGACTAAGGGAATTGAGAGAAATACTTATAGTTACAGCCATCAGTGCTATTTATATAAATTTTGAAGCAAACTAAGTGAAATACTTGGTTACCAATATTATTGTTTATTAGCAGTAAACGTGTTAACACTACATGTGTCATATTTATTAACATTAATCGCATTGGCTAGAATATTAATCGGGACTGTAACATTTTAAATTAAATTAATAGGTTTAAATTTATAAGACTGATATTTCAGTGCACGTATTGTCCTTTTCCTGAACGTTGACTTGCCAAATTAATTTCTACCTTTGAGTCTATTTCCGTAGGAGTTTTCATTGCAAGCATTATCTGGTTTTTATGTAGCGCCTTTCACGAAATATTGTGTATCGCTTAATATTCACAATTTGATATTCAATTTGGAATTTACAATTGTCATAACTGCAATTGTTTGGTATCTTTACATCTCTTTTCTTTGGGGTTATGCTCCTTATTGGTGAATCCAATAATTATGGCATTTATCTCTCTCTCTCTCTCTCTCTCTCTCTCTCTCTCTCTCTCTCTCTCTCTCTCTCTCTCTCTCTCTCTCTCTCTCTCTCTCTCTCTCTCTCTCTCTCTCTCTCTCTCTCTCTCTCTCTCTCTCTGTCTCTGTCTCTGTCTCTGTCTCTGTCTCTGTCTCTGTCTCTGTCTCTGTCTCTGTCTGTCTCTCTGTCTGTCTCTCTGTCTCTCTGTCTCTCTCTCTCTCTCTCTCTCTCTCTCTCTCTCTCTCTCTCTCTCTCTCTCTCTCTCTCCCTCTCTCTCTCTCTCTCTCTCTGTCTCTCTCTCTGTCTGTCTCTGTCTCTGTCTCTGTCTCTGTCTCTGTCTCTGTCTCTGTCTCTGTCTCTGTCTCTGTCTCTGTCTCTGTCTCTGTCTCTGTCTCTGTCTCTGTCTCTGTCTCTGTCTCTGTCTCTCTCTCTCTCTCTCTCTCTCTCTCTCTCTCTCTGTCTCTCTCTCTCTCTCTCTGTCTCTCTCTGTCTATCTCTCTCTGTCTCTCTCTGTCTCTGTCTCTCTCCCTCTCCGTCTCTCTCTCTGTCTCTCTCTCTGTCTCTCTCTTTCTCTGTCTGTCTCTCTCTCTCTCTTTCTCTCTCTTGTCTGTCTTTTTATCTTCCTTTATCTGTCTACTTTCTTTCTCATTTCTCCTCTTGGTGTCTCCATCATTCGCCCTCTCCTTGCGCGTATCTTCCGTCTACCACTGTAACACGCTCTACCTCTTTGCCTGTATTTCGCTATTTCTGTCCCAGCGTGTCTGTTACAATTCCTCTATCTTGCTCTCTGCCTCTCTTTCTCTATATCCCTGTGCCTCTGTGTGTGTGTCTGTCTGTCTCTGTTTCTGTATCTCTGTCTGTCTGTCTGTCTGTCTGTCTGTCTGTCTGTCTGTCTGTCTGTCTGTCTGTCTGTCTGTCTGTCTGTCTGTCTGTCTGTCTGTCTGTCTGTCTGTCTGTCTGTCTGTCTGTCTGTCTGTCTGTCTGTCTGTCTGTCTGTCTGTCTGTCTCTCCGCTAATTGTATTTATCTCGTCGAGTCAGAATTTAAACAGTACGTCAATTACTGGCCGATGGTTGGCAATAACTACGGCGGCTGATAGCGATAGCTTAGCGACCGCAGCCAATCGCCTCTCGTGACTGCTAATTCAGCAATTTTGCAATCTAATAAAGTCCGTCTTTCGCCGCGGAGGCGACCGGCCGGGGTCCCAGCTCGACGGGCGCTGAGTCGCGAGGGGACGCCCGGCGACCGGGGGTGTCCCGGCGGGCGCTGAGTCGGCGAGGGGAGGACCTGCCTGGCGGTTGGCCGGCGGCGATTTAAGTCCCGTTTCCGTTGGCCGGGCATCATTAGGGCGATGTCTGATCGGCGAGCACAATATGACAAATTCAATCATGCGGTAATTTGGACCAGTCGATGGACGAACGAAACGGATGGTAGGCAGACGGCCGGTCAACGAGGCGTTTACACACGCAGACGGTCACAGACAGAGACCGGGGAGCGGACGGAGACAGTCAGGGAAGGATAGAAGCGGGAGGGGCGCAACCGCAATATGAAAGAGGAAGATTAATGGCCGGCTGGATTAAGATTTCAGATCTGCGAACGGTGTGGAGACGGGGGTAGACTTGGGCGTTGCGTTCGCGCCGTGCGGGAGGTTGGGGCCTCGGCTTTTATATATATGGGAGTCGTGGGAGGGAAATTTGCGGACCAAGAGTAGCCCAGAGGGCCGGCTAATGTCAACCACTCTAAGCTTCGGCCTCTTGCCGTCTCCTTAAATAAGCAATTGGCGGCGAATAGGTCGAGCCCCAACCGGCAGTTGACGCCTCCGAAGCCATTAGATGGGCAGCCTGTGATAAGAATTAGTTTTACAATATTTGTCAACGCACTCAATCGTTCAAGAGAAGATACACGCAGAGCAAGAAAGAGGTAGAGATAGCGACAGACGCACAGAGGGAGATAATGAGACAGACAAACAGAGACAGACAGACAGAGACAGACAGACAAAGACAGACAGACAGAGACAGACAGAGACAGACAGACAGAGACAGACAGAGACAGACAGAGACAGACAGACAGAGCTAAACGTAGAGTGACACCGAAATACAGTGGGAGACAGATATACAGAGGTTGGTAATAGCATCACATTGTTATTAGTGCTGTTTTTATAAAACGCCACTGAATTATGATAGAGCATTAGTTAGCAGTTGTGCTTAATGGACATGGGCTTAAGCTCCTTACAGGGCAGACAATGTAACAGGAGGCTCGAACCCGTACGCTGCGTGTTATAAGGCGAGAGTCCAGACCAATCGGCAACCGAGCAACACATAAGACGATAAAGAGGATTTATACAAGTATTATGATGACGCCTGCAATGATAGCAAGATTATAGGAAAGAAGGACAAACGGAAAAAGAAGGTGATGCAATGGTGGAGACGGGTTCTGCAAAAGAGTCAGACTGTTTGGGCAGGAAGAGGTAGGCCTATCCACCTTACTTATAACGCGTGAAGGAATAAAACAAGAATAGATGGAGAAAACATGCACACGGAGATACAGATTCATAGCAGAGGAGCAGAGAAAGATTCAAACGATACATGTAACTACATGCATGAAAGTCGTTCGCTTTTGAACAAAGCCAGTTTGTGAAGAAAATATGGAGGGAGGAAGAGAGACAGACAGACAGACAGACAGACAGACAGACAGACAGACAGACAGACAGACAGACAGACAGACAGACAGACAGACAGACAGACAGACAGACAGACAGACAGACAGACAGACAGACAGACAGACAGACAGACAGACAGAGAAACAGAGAGACATAGAAACAAGACACAGACACAGAGAGAGAAGAGGGGGAGAGAAAATATGGAGAGGGAGAGACAGAGACAGAGACAGAGAGACAGAGCGAGAGAGAGACGGATGGACGGATGGACTAGACAAACAGACAGAGTGAGAGACACGGACGGTCGGGCAGACAAAGGAATAGTAAAGGAGGATGTGGTTGCCATGGAGAGTATTTGCTTGCAGCGTGTTTGGCAGTGACCGTCTGGAGTCTGTGGACGTATGATTGAGTAAACTACCCAGACAGAGTCAGAGAGACAACAGAGGGAAGAAGAAGGAGTAAGAAAGGAAAACAAAGAGATAGACAGAGAAAGAGAAGCCGAAGAAGAGGCGGAGAAGAGGACATAGAGAAAGAGGAGCAGAAAAGGAAGCGCAAGAAAAGAAGCAGAAGAAGAGGCGGGTAGGGGAAGAGGGTGTAGGAGGGGAAGATGGGGCGGGGAAGGCAGGGAGCATGGCGGGCGCGAGTCGGCTAATTGACTGCGCCAGAAACCAAGTCAAACATCGTTCGCCTTCATCAAATAACGGCCGGTATTGAGTTAGGATACAATTTAGTTCAATTTGCGTCAAAGAACCCAATCAAATGTCCATTATGTCTCTGATACAGTCGATAATTGCCGCTTCCTTTGTTGATTTCGCTCCTCACCGAAGACCGCTGACTGTTCCCAGATTTAGCGCCTGTTTGCCGGTCGACTTGTGGCCGAGACGACGAAGTCGACGCGCTATATAAAAATTCCAATTTCGAACCGAATTTCGTTTTAGTCTAAACGACGCTTATTATTGGATCCGTTCAATTTGATTTTCACGGCGATTTCTTCCGTGGGGGCGAAAACTCCGACGAACAAAATTCCGTTATACGTAGATCAAATGTAAAAAGATTGATTCATTTACTTAGGCGAAACGGGTTTGTGCTATCTCGGTGTTTTCGCACTCCGTTTCGGCGCCTCTCGCACTTCGTGATTTAAAGAAATTTTTGATTTATATACCGCCAAATCGTCTTATCCGTGGTATCTCGTGTTTCACTTGGCATACCGGTGCATCTCTTTAGCAGTCCATCTCGGGCATTCGTGTATCAATGCAACTTCTATAATGACTTATCGACTTCTGCAAGTTGTATTGAAATTGAAGAGTAGTGCGGTAGAATAGATTTGAGACGCTAACTTGTTGGATCCCCTACGATAGAACCTAATAAATAGATTTTAAAAAATCTTAACACCAGAAAAACACTCAATATATGGAAGGCTAAACTACCGAACTTCGGGCTTATAGCGCAATAGCCTACAGCTTGCGTGCAGTCGCGTAAACATTGCAAATTTTGTATTTCACTCAAATTGAACCACGAAGCACAAAAAATTTACATAGGCGTGTCTTTTATTGCATAACAACCTAATTATTAATTATAGGTTATTGTGTAAACATTTCAAAACATTTAAACAGAACCTGTAATGAGACTCTAATGACCAAAGCACTCTGATTAACTTATGTAAAGTCGCGACTTATAAGCGAGCTTAGAATATTGCAATGCAGTATCTAGAACAGTATGCAGAACAGTGCGTATACTTAGGCCTACGTTTTTGTCACGGATGATTGACTTCGTTCAATGATAGTTGGTAATTTTTATTTACACCTAATAAAGGCAAGGCAGGCTTTGTGCCTTTATCGTGTATGTGTAGGCCTACTATACATAAATTATATCGGGACATTGTTTCTAGGTTTTGATATAGTAACAGTAACCCAAATTGGGTTTCATAAATCGTTCGGGTTGTTATAACTGAAATTGGTTCGGTTTTATTACCTGACTTTGGCCTTCGCATAGTTTTATCTAGATCCATCCGCAATAAAATGTTTTAAATTAAACAAAAAGATATATAATTATAGGCGCTATATATAGGCTATGCTTTTTATCTGTCGGGATAAAAAAAATTAAAATAAGCACCGAAATAATGTCGTAATTAATACTAATTGCACTAGTTAGTGTATCATTAGAATATCGGCATTGATCAAAGCAACGAAAGCAGCACTGATCATTAGCAACATATTAATAGAATAATAGTTATGATTAATATTAATTAGATGAGCATAATTTATCAAATTAATTATCTAAATTAATTGAAGCGTACGCCATGGTTGGTGCAGAATACCAGTCTACACTTAGGCTATCGTGATCATCTTAAGGCCTATCGCAATTATAAACATATGAATATTAGGTATATAAGGCAAACTTTGCCGCATATGCCTTCAATCTTATATATACGGTTATATACTATTAGTAGATATCATTAGCGTCGCCCTACTCCTTCATCCAGGGTTGGGACTAGCACTGCCAGAGTACGAGCAGTAGCGTAGTTGTAGATATCATCACAATGACTCGTAGTTAATTCAGTTGTTACAGAGGTAGCTTCTTTAGAACAAGGCAGCGCTAGTAAGTTGAAATAAAGATAATAATCAGTACGCGCTTAGGTTGGCTCCCAGGGTGAGACTCATTGGCTGTATCCCAGCTAAGTCGGTCCGGTGAGCAGGAGCAGCCTAATTGACATCCAGCCGGAATCCCCTCGCCGCTTACCCCATTCACCGTTCGCTGCGGGAGCCCCCGAGAAGAGCGGGGTCAATGGAACGGCAGATGGTCAGCCACGATTCCTCAGTTGAACTGATTTGACGAGACAATTAGAGCACAAACGCCCCTACTTAGATCAGTTGAGACTTGCAAGGGAGAGGATCCGACGCCGCTGGACAATCGTCTCACTTGACCATTCAATTAGTTCTCCTCTATTCTCTTTTACATTGTGAAAATCGCGTTTTCCGCACGAGTTTCTGCTCAGCCGGGCATCGTCCACTTGGAAATAATCCTTCCTTCCTCTGCCTTTATCTCCTTCCTTCAATCCTTCCTTCCCGTCGTTCCTTCCATCCTTTCTTCGTTCGTTCGTTCGTTCTTTCGTTCGTTCGTTCCTATATTCCTTCCTTCCTTCTTTCCTTCCTACCTTCCTTCCTTCCTACCTTCCTTCTTTCCTTTCTACCTTCCTTCCTCCTTCCTTCCTTCCTTCCTTCCTTCCTTACTTCCTTCCTTTCTTCCGTCCTTCCTTTCTTCCTTCCTTCCTTTCTTCCTTGCTTCCTTCTTTCCTTTCTTGCTTGCTTGCTTGCTTGCTTGCTTGCTTGCTTGCTTCCTTCCTTCCTTCCTTCCTTCCTTCCTTCCTTCCTTCCTCCCTTCCTCCCAATAATCAGGCGCTTGACAAAGAAGTTGCGAGCTAGTGGGATCATTGGGGATCCCCCACGGTCCATCATTGAAGTTTTGCCTCCTGGAATAGGCCTGGAATAGTTGCCGAACAATCTGAGACAAGAACTCCTCGGCCTCTGCCTCTTGTCCGCAAGCGCTTGTAGACCATTCTCTTCTATCGTGTTGTTATTGTGCTAGGTCTGGATGTCCTCTGACGAATCTCTCTTCGTTTAGACTTGCCATTATAATTACAATTATTAATATGAAACCAGAACCGGGTATCGGAGAGAAGGCAAAGGGTGCGCAAGGCAGACAAAAATTCTATAGTTGAACCAAAGAGCTCAGCATGGCGTTAAGAGGATCAGTGCATGAGTGACGGCCTTTGAACTACTTGTATACTGTCTGTTGAACATTTCTAATTGATGATAAAAAATTGATGATAAAAACTGTACTTGAGAAAGTGATAGATAACAACGGAGAGACGGGGTTAGAAGACTGACGACCAGGTGGCCGTATGGCTGCTTTGCTGTGTGTAGGCAAGCGATGCACGTGGGAAAGAAAAATGGCTTTCTACGAAAAGTGAGGCATTGGAAACGATTTAGCCAAGAAAGGAACTTTTGGGGAGCAATTACACGAAGGAGAGCAACACTTTCGAATCGCCGCAACAGCGACTAAGGCTGGCGGTCATGTGATGTACCTTAAATGACGTGGCAATCGTTCAGACTGGCAGCGGTATAGTGAAGGCTATCACCGATATAATTTCCTTGAAAATGAGCATGGTCGAGACCCTCCGGTCGCCTTAGGAAAAAGTGTACATTTACATTTATACCGTTTGTGACATTGTTCTTCTGTTTTCGTTTTCGTTCAGGTGTGGTTTCAGAACCGTCGTGCCAAGTGGCGGAAGAGAGAGAAGATGTTGGGTCACGACAGTCCAACTTTCTTCCCATCGGACGGTTGTTCTCTCGGGGCGTCCCTCGGCCTCTCCAACCCACACCTCAGCACCGGTCCGGATCCTCTTATCGCCGCCCGCCTGGCCGCGGTCGTCAACCCCCTCTTCACCCTCCAACAGGCTGCCGGAATGGTCGGGTCACCCAGTGGTGGACCAGGGTTTCTTGGTCAGCGTAGAAACTACATCCCCTACGGCAACAAGGCGGACCTGCAGCGACCCTTCGGCGGGTCCTTCCTACCGTCCTCTGCGTACCACCAGTCCAGGTCCTATCCGCCCAGCTCGTCACCGAACTCTTTCCTCGCCCTGGCGTCAGTTGTCCAGCGGATGACCGCCCAGGCGTCCCCTCCGCCGGAAATGCTACGCCCTCACTGTCCAGTCCTATCCAGGATGGACGGTGGACCTCGGCCGCGCACGCCGGGACTGCAGCCCACTGACCGACTGGACGTCAGAAAGTCCAGCATCGACGCGTTGAGGTTGAAGGCGAAAGAACACCTGAACCAGTTCCAAAGGTTAAGGTCGAGCTCACCGGAAGTACATTCACCTTCGTAACAGGAACGTCACGATGCAGACGTTTTCTCTTAATTTATTTCCACTGACAGATCAGGTGCGGGTCTACAGGAAAACCAAAGACAGGGGTCACGTCCCTTTACTGAAACCCTTTCGCCAGGAGTCCTCCAATCACATTTTATGCGGGAGGAATATGTTACTATTATCTTAAATCGTCTGAAACCACCGCTTGCGATCATCTGGCCTCCCCTTGTTAGAAAAGCTAGTGCCGCCAGTTACTAACTTCATGGGAAAACAATTATGACTTTCGTTATGATTTGCTCCATCGGCAACATTAGCAACATTCAGTAATGCAGTCAGTATTCTTTCTTTCAAGACTGTTGTAATGTCTCATATTTCTTATGATTACCCCATGGGGATTCTGGATCGGCATTTGTGTATTATGTAGCAACGTATACAGACGTCATGAGTTTAGGCTAGATTGTCAAATTAGGCCTAATCATCGTTTCGTTATAAGCTAGATTACCAAATTAGGACTAATCATCGTTTCGTTATATATAGGCTAGATTACCAAATTTAGCCTAATCATCATTTCGTTATAGGCTAGATTATCAAAATAAGGCCTAATCTTCGTTTCATTAAGGTATCTTTCCTCGCATTCACTTGTTTATAAATACGCAATAAAATAAGGACTTTAACTTAGAAATATTCAACAACTACTGACGCTAATATCTGTAGAAATTGCCGTTTCAACGACTGTATGAGTTTGGATGTTTTTCTACATGTTTTGAATATAATGTACAAATTCATGAGTGATTATCAGCCAGGATGTTTCGCTGCGTATTCAAGATAATATACTTTGTATGCAGTGATTGTGTATATAAACGGTTTGATCGTCGATGTATATGCGTTTGCCTGTGAGATATTCTCTATTAAAGCTGTGTGTCCAGTATAGCTATACTCAGTGCAATTTCTGCAGGTCTCTTATCCATGGGTAATTGACGGTGTCTGACTCATCGAATGTGAGCTTACTCCTTGACGCATTTTCTTGTCGGTCCAAGCCACAGTTTCTGGGTTGGCCAACAAGGATCATCGATTCGAGATGAATCCAAGCTTTAAAGTTATAAGATGAAGCAGCGGCTTGCAATAGTCGGCTTGATCTGTTTGTTCCCCGGGTGAAGTCTGCTCTGGCTCAGTTTCGTTCTTTCGCTGTCGTGGGCCCATTCCTATGGAGCTTCCTTCCCTTGGTACTACGTGGGACCCTACTTACTAGGATATCTCTTTCTGTTGTTCATTGTTTAAAGTATTTTCTGTTTCCGCGAGGCTCACACGCTGAGAGCGCCTATGAATAGTTCGTACTGTGAGAGGCGCTTTATAAATCCCCAAATACCATACCATACTATACATATGTACACTAAAGTGTGGGTGCGCGGTGGTGTAGTGGTATGTTCGGTGTCTTGTAACCGGAGGGTTGCAGGTTCGAATCTACCTCTGGCCGCTGCGTATCGACCCATGCGGCATCGATGTTCTTTCGTATGGTCGCGTGCACTTCTGAACTCTGTAAGGAGGGCAATATCAAAATACAGTTGTATTGTATTGTATTGTATTGCGCAACTGGTATAATAAAGGATATACTTACTTACTTAAGCGTTTAACTTAATTAAAAGACAGGCCCGACAGGTATGTTAAAAGAGGTATGTATACCTGAATCAGTGCCTGAAAAATTCCTTTGCCACTGGATATTAGGGACTCGATGTTTGGTTGGTGGCTTGTGTGTCACCACGATAGGAGGGCGTGTGCGTGCTTCACCGAACCCCATAAATCCTCCTCGCTTGCTGCAGCTTGACTTAACAGAGCTAATGTGTGTGTTCCGAGTAACATCCTAAGCTTCGCGCATTCTGTTTTCCTAGCCGAGATCAAAACGCAGAGATAAAGTGGAGTACCAGTCGCCAACTCGGTTATCAACTGCCTTAAAGCTCAGTCTATGCTATCCGAAGTCTCAGGTTGTCAAAACCGGTCGAGTTCGGCTATAGCTGAGTCTTACTCTAAATTGCTCTTACGCAAACTGGCCACTGACAAGCATAAAACGGCTTTATCGCCCGTAATTGCGACTTATTTATCCACAAGTGTTCCCCCGTCTCGTGCAAGGCACGTCTAATGATCGTATTACGCGTCCGAGACCATTAAACTCTTGTAGCGATTTCCAGTGCGTTGCCCGCGATATGCCTCAACGGAACAGATGCAAGAGTCAAGTGAGTGGGCGATACCCGCGTCCACAGCTACCAAATAAATGATGATCACGTCGGAAACTGCGAAAAGATTTAAGATTCGCCGAATCCGGCCTGAGACCGAACAGAAGTCCGGTCAGATCCGGTTAGATCCGGACCATCGGACTAGACCGCCGAAGACCGCTAAATGGCCTGCCATACAGGTTGCTACTGGAATGAAGTGTGCGTGCATTAAGCGTTAGCTTTATTGTACGTTCGGTCTGTAGGAGAGATTTATTATCGCGACCGTGGCAGCTTATAGAGATCAGAGTAATTGCTTTGATAGCGCAGATAAAGCAAATGAATGACAAATAATTGCGAATGCTATACGCCGTCAATTTGCGATAAACGAATTAGTCTGCTCGACGATTAGCAAACAGCTTAGCAGGTTATTAGTAAGGCAGCAGTAACAGGTTCGTGTTATTAATTGCTCTATTCCCATAAAAGCGATTTCTTTGTCGATTGACGCTAGTTGTCGCGTACAATAAGTTTTAGTCGTATGGATCTTAGTTCTCGCATTTTGTAAAGTAGAAGTAGGTATAGTAGGTAGTTTCCGTTTAACGACGCTGTGTCGTGACGAAGATTATTAGCGTCGCCCTCCTTTATCCAGGCTTAGGACTGGCACCATCCGTAAGCGGCAATATCGGAGTTTATTAGGAGACTGAGTTGGTAGCTTCTGTTAAATAGCGACGCTTTGTCATAATGAAGATTATCAGCATCGCCCTCCTCCTTTATCCATGCGTGGGACTGGCACTACGAGTAGAAGTTATAATTATTTTAGTATTCATGTTAGGTCCTATAGTGATGCAGTCAAAGTGATGGCATCGATAACGATTTATAATTCGCTTCAGACTGCATATATAAGCCCGCTAATGGTCCGCCAATGTTAAGATGTTGTTGTTATTGTTTTCGTTCCACTTATAATTTTATCTGCCAGGAAATCGATACGCCGATAGACCCACTTATATCTAAGAGTCGGTTTCAAGAAATCGCTAAGTCCCCTTAAAGCACTGTCATCCTCTGAAGCCACTCCTCGCGATGTCAGCGAATATTGCTTCATAGGGGATTACCTCAATCCAACACTACATGTCCACTGGCAGCTCAACGGTCGCTGCAGCGGGAATCCGAGACAGCTTGCGTTGACGTAACTCTCACGAGTATCTTTGTCGACGGCCGTGTCCAGTTTCTTGCGGGACACACTCGGTTCCGCTAATAATCGCAATTGAACGAATCTGGCCGTAAAATGCTTCAACAGTGTCGGCTTGCATTAATTCGGTAACGAGCGTTGCATTTGCGAGGCCGACTTAGCGCAGAAGTCGAGAATCCCTTTTCGAAATTTTCGTCGATCGATGTAATATTGCTCATGCGGTGTCGCTTGACTGGCGGGGCATGCAAATCCCTGAAGCGAAACTCACAGCCGTTGCGCAGCCGCTTGTTCAGCGTAGAAATCTGTTTGAATTGTTACATGAAACTGTATGCAGCAGTTAAGACTGTTCTCGGTTAGAAGATATATGCATTTAAAACAATAAGTGCTTAGAGTGAATTAGTTAGTTTGCATGCAGCTAAGACTTCAGCTTTCTTTAGGCCTATAGGCTTCTAATAGACCTTTGCCAGTCATTGATTAAATGTCCCTTCGTGGTATCTTTCCACCATGCAGAGCTCCATTTCCACGATTGTCCCTCGTATGCGTACTGCTACAGCTCAGTCCAGAATCTTCGCCTATGTTGTACCCACCAGCTGGAATCGCCTTCCTCGAGAGCTGCATAAAAATAATTAATGGCATAACTTAAAAGAACGAACATTCGCAGGCAAGAGTATGCTGCAGACTGATGAGTATCCGCTCGTAGAATGACTCCAAATCTAAACATTCTGCTAGCAGCTACGCTGAAATTTTAACACGGTGACAGACTAGAATCACTCAAAGAATTCAAATTGTGTCCATCACCCGAGGCAAGTAATGGTAGGCAATTTTTTACCAGTTTTTCATCAGCTTCTCAATAAGATCAAACAGTCGGTGAGCTGAATTCGTGGTTTCCTCCGTCTGCTACTGTCTTCCGTAAATCACTGAGCCGCAAATGTGAACGTCGTTCCTTCGTTCCTTTCTACCTTTATTTCTTCCCGGGTCAACACCCGATTGGTCAGAGAATTCGTTTAGGTCAGAGCTGACTAAAATACCAGAAATGCCACAGTGTTTAACATAGGTGTCCCTGAGAATGACCTAGAACAGTACTGTTTACAGTGGTACTTACCCATTCGTCGCATGAACCATCCTACCTAGCTCACTTCTGTTCTCGTTCTAGTGCTGTTGTCTCTGGCTCTCTTATTGGCGTCCCTGGCTGTCTTATTTCATAACTTGTCGTGCGGTAAGTCCGCTCCGACGTCCCAGTTTTTCGCATTGTTCGCGCCAAGTATACAGGCAAAAAATACACGCTCTTTACAATCAAGCAACAGCTCTTTCAAATGTTTTTTTCTCTTGAGGTTTTCGCCTATTTTAATCTGGCGAAACTTTTTCAGTCAAGGAGACGCCTGTCCACAACTGCTTCGTCCACCTGAGGCGTAGGTGGCCTCAGGCGTGTTCCCGTTATCACCAATTTCCCAGAGCTAATGTTGTTAGGGACCGTCTTTCGTTAACGAAGTCAAAATTCGCTTTGACAATAAACAGATCAGAGGTGGAAGGCATTATTGGCGAATGGCCGTCAATTTTCACGAAATCTTTGCCAACGGCTGCCTCGAGTGAGGAGGCGGTCTGTAGAGGAACATCAGAGAGAGAGAGAGCGTCCCGCCGCACGACGAGCCCGAAAATGAATTAGAGTACCAACACCTTGGGCGCCTGTAGCTCTCGCTGCGACCAACGCATAATCGACTCAATAATGATTTTATCCGGCTTATGGATTGATCATTTTGGGGTTTATTGCATTTTGCGGATTCTCCCAGCGATACTGTTAGTAGCCTTCTCTTCGACGTGGCGGACGTGCCTCCCCTTCGCTTCCATCTTGTCTAGGATTCATTGGCTATCCTGTTGCGTCGAGTGAAGTTAACAATCGGTTGTTGCCCTGTGCGAAAATGTTTCCCAGTTGTTCGATTATAGTTATGCGGCGCTACAACTTGGCCGAGGAATCCTTCGACGTCAGAATTCAAGCTTCTGGGATATGTTACCGAAAAGGCGTGTATTATCCCAAGTTAGTATTAGACCTACAGTTCAGTTTTACGCTACAGAATTTATTTCAAGCATAAATTATATAGTATAAAGGAAATACCCTAGTATAATGCGTGTATGATTAGTTTAACAAATTGCCTAACAATCTATTATTAAACATGTATTGTCGATGGACGATATTTGAAGTTCCATTCTGGGAATAAATTAACAGCATAAGATTAACTATTTAACGTTTATGCATTTAAAATTAAGCAAGTTTAGTGATGCTGGAAATTAAGCTAAACATTGCTCACAAAGCTGTAATCCTAAAAACATGTTACAGCGCTCAGCAATAGCAAAAATCCCCAAGAGCAATGCTGCAACACCACAGGATAGCTTACTCAAGAACTTTTCCGAGAAGTCATTACGATTGCACGCCCACTTGTCGCTTGCTTTGCGAGCTGAAGCGCAGTTGGAAAGATATCTATGATTACAAGACAGGATTGTTGCATTGTTATGTTGTTTCGTTTGCTTATATACTTCGATTTCATCGAATGTTTTAGACGCTGTCTACGTCTTTCGCCAGATGTCGATCGGTAAAAGTTGCTCACTGCTTCTGGCTAGGCCTAATGGAAGGCATACGTGAGAAGCCACTTCAGTTTGTTGCTGTATAATCTGTATTCTGAGATGAACAGTGAACAGCCATACGCAACCACAGAGAATCAGTGTTTAATCTAAACACCTTTTGGAGGGAAAATTCCCCACCACCCCAGGATTTATGCCCCCCCCCCCGAGGCCAGCAAAATAAGAATAAAATAATAGTTTTGAGTTGCTGTTGTTGACGACATAACGGTTATATGTAAATTGAAATTCCCAAAAAAGTCATAAGTTTTTGGAGGCGAATTCCTAATAAAAAAGGTCATCAAATTTTTTGTGGGAGGAATTCCTAAAAAAGGTCATCATATTTTTTTGTGGGACGAATTCCTAAAAAAGTCATCAAATTTTTCTAAATACTTTTGTTAATATGACATTGTTTTGCGACCGCCCTTGTTGGTCCCTCCCACAAACCTTGTTTCCCCCTCCCCCCAGAAGAGGGGGACTAGATTAAACACTGCCTGAGAATTAACTAGAAAGATATATTTACGATATACTTATAAATTATGTTCCGTTATTATACCATTGTGTCGTTTTTCTGTGAAACTCTGGCGATTACAAATAAATTTTAGTCCCTTCGCTGTGCCCGTGTAATGTAGTTTGTCGACATAATCTGTGGGAAGCAATGGGTACCACTAACTTCTAAACCAAATAAAATACAATAATATACAAAGCCTCTCTCGACAACTTCAGTGGGAACCGTTTCTCAATAAGCGCCTGCAGTATAGACCCACCTAACTCTCTTTGTAGCTAGGCAATCTCATTCATAGGCAAGGTCCACAGAGCAGCTTTCAGAAAAAGATTCCGTCTATCAGTGGCAGGACCATCTGCGAGTTTCTCCCTTGAGCGCAATCTTCGAGCATGATCGAGAGACTGTTGTGTATACCTTGTCACCATTTCAGCTGTCGTACGTTCATTCCAAGCTACGGCATGTTTATAGCGAGCCTCATAAGCGCCGGGTAGCAGCTAAGATCGATGGGTTGATATTTGTTATGTTTTCTGTAAAAGAAAACCCAATATGGTTTATTATTGTTAATAATATTATGTAATACTGTTCAGCGCTCGGGAATAAGCTGTTGCCCTGCGCTTAGCTTTCCAGTGTCTGGAGTTTACGATAATAATTACGAATGTGATTATGTAATTCTGGGTGCGTGCGTGGTGCACTGTACGGCAGTGTACGTCCATGCCAGCTTGTCACTTCTACGTCTACAGTGAGCAGGAGCAGAATTTTGTATTGTTCAAACTCAATATATGAACAATTTTGTTGTTGATGTCTAAGCGCGACCACCGCATTTGCTAATGTATTCAACAAAAACACTGCTTCGCCGAATGTTTCTTGGAAATCCTTTTGACAGTTTAATTCTGCGTGAGTCCTGTACAGTGTACATATCACTTGTCTATTATACTAATTATTATGTCTATTGTGACCTACTACTATGACTGCCGTTACTTTTCCATTGCAACTATTATTGCAACTATCGTCGCCAGTTTATTGTCACCTGGTTATTTTATCTATGGCAATCTTGTGCAGTG
This sequence comes from Allolobophora icterica, assembly GCA_963556255.1. Classification (NCBI taxonomy): domain Eukaryota; kingdom Metazoa; phylum Annelida; class Clitellata; order Crassiclitellata; family Lumbricidae; genus Allolobophora; species Allolobophora icterica. Next base: position 14,833,147 of record OY744616.1, read on the forward strand.
ACTGCAGTGACCAATCGCTTAGTGACTGCAATGACATGGATTGAAGTCCATTGCGGCGTATTTTATCATATCGTCAGATTATAAATGTAAATGTAAGGCCAACGCTTTTTCCAGAGATACCTTAT
>OY744616.1:14835771-14840771 GCA_963556255.1 Allolobophora icterica
TGAAACGTTGTCTATGCAAGTCTAGACAGGTGCGCCCGCAGGCTTTAAAAAATTGGACGCACACCCCAAAAAAATTGGACGCACACTCCTCCATGGAGTCCCCTCCCATCCTACCCGTCATACACTGAAAATGACTCAGAGTGACTCATTAGACACAATTCAATTTAGGTAACATCGAAATCTTTAACATGCCGTATTGTCGTTCATAAAAATATCATGCTCTCCTTTATACAAGTTTGTGTGGATTTGATCTGGTGGGTGGACGCACGTGCGTCCAGTGCGTCCGCCTGCGGGCGCCCCTGAGTCTAGATATGTCTATCCGATATCAATATTAGGTATTGACACATCTAGACAAAAATAAATCACACTGTGCATGTCTACCATGCTGTACGGGAGCTCAAATTTTCCGTGTATTTTCCGACACAGCTTGTTCGTAAACTGCGTTGACTCTTTTCAAGCTAGAACCGATTAGGCGAAACAGATTCGTGAAAACTAATACAGGATAGAACATAAACTGAGCAGAATCCCAAGGCTGAAAAGACACTGACTCAAATACTGACCCATAATCATGTTGGTCCAAGGTATGGCAGCGAGTCCTGCGCTTATACCTGCTACGACTCCACCGTTGTCATAGACGCTACGAATGGCGGCAAGGGCTGGCGACTCCACGCGACCTTCGTTATAGGTATAGAAACTGTTGCACAGCAACCAAAGAGCTACATTATCTTAATTATAAACACAGAAGCGAAAGAACAAGAAAACCGTGATCGTAATCGCAATCTCCAAACTTCTAAAGCGCCACTCGAAGGTCAAGCGAGAATCTGCTGTGCTAAAGTCGTAGAAGGGGAGCGTGGAACGAAAAGGTGCCCCGTCTGAAAAAGAAGCGCGATCGTTGACCAGACCACCCTGGACCAGAATACAGGTCGGGGTCAAACAGGTGGGTGTTCAATATAGCGAGAAGATTGTTACCAAGCAGACGTATGTAGCTTACTCTTGCAGTGTGCGATAGAGAAACACACTTAGGGAATGAAACGAAGAACATTTATTTCATGGTTACCTCTCTACTTTCAGATGATAGGCAATGATGATGATGATGATGATGACGACGACGACGACGACGATGATGATGATGATGATGATGATGATGATGATGATGATGATGATGATGATGATGATGATGATGATGATGATGATGATGATGATGATAGCGATGATGATGATAGCGATGATGATGATAGCGATGATGATGATGATGATGCTGATGAAGATGATAATGATGATGATGATGATGATGATGATGATGATGATGATGATGATGATGATGATGATGATGATGATGATGATGATGATGATGATGATGATGATGATGATGATGATGATGATGATGATGATGGCAATGACGATGGTGATGATGATGATGATGATGATGATGATGATGATGATTGTCGTACCATTTAATGATTCTGGCCTGGTCGCCTCCTCCAAAGACGAATCCGGTCATGCGTAGGATGTTACTGATCACTTCCGGGTCTCGGTTGGCCTCCTCGTTCGTAACGTAGATCGGGACGAAGTAGGTATCGTTTGCCCCGTACAGGTTCAGCATGGCGCTGTAGTAAAGAGCGCTATCGATTGGGGTCGACGAGGCGGCTGTGATGATGCCGATGCGAGCTACATCTCGACCTCCCTATAGATGAAGCACAGATAGACGGAATTAACACAGAAGGGCAGAGAGGAAAAATTAGAGATGGAAAGTAATGGAAAGAATGGATGGCATCTACAGGATGAGTGCAACTATGGACGGATTGTGGAAGAATTAAAGAGGATAGAAAGGTGAAGAGAAATAGCGACAAAAGGAATCGTAATCATAAACTCCAGATTAATAAAAGCGCTGCTCTAATGATAAGCGTATGGCACCAGCTTTTCATGAGCGCTTATTTTATTCACGAGCGCTATATAATATTAACAGATACCAGTATGTCACGTTCAAGAATGAGAGATGGACTTACTGCTGATAGGGGCGTCTATCCCCCCTTAAGTCATTGGAGCAACTTCCCCTTTCCCCCTCTTCTTCCTCTTCCCTTCCATCTCCCCTAAAATGGTGGCACACACACTGACAGGTCCCCCTATTTTTGGATGGCGCATTTGCTCCAAGGTTTCTATGGTGTATAGACGCCTCTGACTGCTGAGAGATTAGAGATACAATGAATGCAAGAAAAAGGAATGGAGCCAGGTAAAAAAAAGAAAGCAAATTAAGATAATTAGGGAAACAGTAAAGAAATTCAGACATAGAGGAAGCAAGAAATCAGTGAAGCTATTAATACAAGAATAGTAAGTAAATAAAGTGAATTACGCGGCATATAACAATGCACCAACTTTTATAGAGAAAACGAATTGAGCTGCTTACGCCTAATTCGATGATCTTTGACCAAACTTCCTCGTTTCCATCGCTTAGTCCTCCACCGATTAGAACGAGGTTCTTGGTCTGAGTCAGAGCCACCAAGCACCCGATTAGAACTAGCAGGACCTGTGAATGAACCTTCATCGCGATCCAGATACGTGTGTTCAGAGTACCTTGATTTGCTCCACTGTTCACGCGGTATTTCCTTTATGTATCGCGCAGAGTTGTGCTAATTTTAATAACAACTTCTTAGTTTAATACATTCGTTTGTCTACCCCCTCCTCATTTCCGTTATTATTTTTTAATTGGTGTGCTATTGAGCGATTATAGTACTGACTGCCCGATCGATCGACCAACCCACTGACGTACATAACGACTAACTGACTGACCGACCGACTGACCGACCAACCGACTGACTGACTTACTAAGTGACTAACTGACTGAGTGACAGGCTGACTACCTAGTTTGATGACTGACTGACTGACTGACTGACTGACTGACTGACTGACTGACTGTCTGACTGACTGACTGACTGACTGACTGACTGACTGACTGACTGACTGACTGACTGACTGACTGACTGACTGACTGACTGACTGACTGACTGACTGACTGACTGACTGACTGACTGACTGACTGACTGACTGGCTGGCTGACTGACTGACTGACTGACTGTCAAATGAACGAACGAACAGATGAATAAATGAATGAATATCTGTCTGGCTGACCCACTCTGCCGTCGACTATTTCCTATGGAGAGCAAAGCGAAAGGGGCCTTTATAAGATATCGTGCTCTGAACATGTGACGGTTTCTAAATTTTTTCTCAACGCGATTAAATTCTGTTACAAAAACAATTGATGAACGAGATAAGGACCAGATAGCAGCCACTCTAGGCACGTCCGGACTGCCGTGGTGGTGGTGAATGATCAATTCATTGAAAAATGAGCAGGTGGAGGCCATACGGTCGCCATATAAAAACGTGTATACATTTACACTTAGGCCTACATAGTCGTCCGGGATAGTTACACGCACTGAGAACCAACCTATGGGCAAATGCGCAAGCGTGCACGAGATAACACAGTAATCTCTTATTAATAACGATTGACCTGGCTTTAACACTTGAAGCTATAATTCATTAATTAATTTTATTTTGATGCTGGCTTCATCCTTTTTCATCGACGCGTTGACTAGGTTCATCTTCTCTCAGTTGTGGGTTTCTGATCGGAATGAATTTTATTTGTCGAAACTTTAGGATTCATAACGAATCCGTTCACCAGGTGTCGGTCAGAAAACTTGTTCGCTGTATAGCGAGAACCAGGTACCGATAGATCCAGTGTTAGCCTATAAGAGACCTGCTATTGCCATTCCTGGATTATTTCCTAGGTAAAAACAAGAGATGCAATATTCACGTCACCGGGTTCATTAAACTGTAATGCTTGCGATGCCAGGGCTTAATAAAATGATACTGTCTTCACCACAAATGACGAGGACGATGAGGTAAAGTCTGATGGAAATTGTGCAGCAACATCGAGGTGTGGGTGATGAAACAGTGGTAGGTTGCAAAACGACTTTGAAATGTTCCAATTCGAAGTTTAATTCCTTTCAGATTTGGTTAAAAGTGCGTGCAATATGCTGCTGTTATAATAGCTGTACCACATTCTATTGGCGGTCGTTAGTCATAGGCTCAAGGAACATAGTGGACAGAAAACGAAGACAGAGTTTATGCAAATGCTGTAATAACGAATCTGTGGACATGTTGATAATCGGAAAACTAAATGTTGGTTGGATAATAAGCGGTAAATGTTGTTTCAGGGGAAAATGAGCAGGAGGACGGATCGGTTGAATGAGTGAATGATTGATTGATTGAATGAGTGAATGATTGATTGATTGATTGGATTGATTGATTGATTGATTTTTAGATCGGCGAACCGATGGACAGACCCTGCCAGCATTTCTATAGGCATTAGATGGGACTCTATACGAGTCCCATATGGAAATGTGGGTTCTGTATAAGCTCCATGTGAGTTTTCTGGAAGGGGAGAGATGGAGAAATATATAGATAAATGAACTGATGTATATGAAAATAAAATAAATAATATGATAATACATAGAAAGATGGAGTGAGTAGATAGGTAGAATAGATAGATAGGGTTGATGAAGAGTTGGGCAGAATTACTAATACATGTAGAGATAAATTGACAGATGGATTGACAGATTTACGAATACCACACTGTTTATACTATACTAGAACTGTTGACGCTCAAACGACACGTAGGCCTACCCTTTCCAGTTCATAGGCATGGGCGTCCGCAGGAAATTTTTTTAGGAGGCACAATTTTTGTAGGGGAAAATTTTTGTAGCGGGTGCAAAATTACGTTTTTGCATGACACACAGAACACGTGTTTTTTGCATTTAAAATCATGTTAGGAGTGTTGTAATAATAATAATAATAATAATAATAATAATAATAATAATAATAATAATAATAATAATAGAATGCAGTCGCTCACCTAGGTTCCTTAACAATATCGCAGCAAAAACTCGCTCGGCCGTTCCAGGAATATATTTTTATTTTATCATATGTCTCCGGACAATTTTTTT
>OY744616.1:14845771-14950343 GCA_963556255.1 Allolobophora icterica
ATGATGATGATTATGATGATGTTGATGATGATGATGATGACGATGACGAAGGTGATGACGATGATGATGATGATGATGATGATGATGATGATGATGATGATGATGATGATGATGATGATGATGATGATGATGATAATGAGGATGATTGACGTACCATTTAATGATTCTGGCCTGGTCGCCTCCTCCAAAGATGAATCCGGTCATGCGCAGTATGTTATTGACCACTTCCGGGTCACTGTTGTTGGCTTCGTTCGTGACGAAGACTGGGACGAAGTAGGTTTCGGCTGCCCCGTATAGAGTCAGCATGTCGCGGTAGTAAATGGCGCTGTCGATTGGGGTGGACGAGGCAGCTGTGATTATGCCTATGCGAGCTACATCCCGACCTCCCTATGGATGAAGCATAGATGGATGCATTGGAGGGAAGGAAGGAAGGAAGGAAGGAACGAAGGAACGAAGGAACGAAGGAAGGAACGAAGGAAGGAACGAAGGAAGGAACGAAGGAACGAAGGAAGGAAAGTAGGAAGGATGGAAGGAAGGAGAGAAGGAAGGAAGTAGAGAAGGAAGGAACGAAGGAAGGAAGGAACGAAAGAAGGAACGAAGGAAGGAACGAAGGAACGAAGGAATGAAAGTAGGAAGGAAGGAAGGAAGGAAGAAAGGAGAGAAGGAAGGAAGGAGAGAAGGAAGGAAGGAAGGAAGGAAGGAAGGAAGGAAGGAAGGAAGGAAGGAAGGAAGGAAGGAAGGAAGGAAGGAAGGAAGGAGGAAGGAAGGAAGGAAGGATGGAAGGAAGGAAGGAAGGAAGGAAGGAAGGAGGAAGGGAGGAAGGAAGGAAGGAAGGAATGAAGGAAGGAAGGAAGGAAGGAAGGAAGGAAGGAAGGAAGGAAGGAAGGAAGGAAGGAAGGAAGGAAGGAAGGAAGGAAGGAAGGAAAGTAGGAAGGAAAGTAGGAAGGAAGGAAGGAAGGAAGGAAGGAAGGAAGGAAGGAAGGAAGGAAGGAAGGAAGGAAGGAAGGAAGGAAGGAAGGAAGGAAGGAAGGAAGGAAGGAAGGAAGGAAGGAAGGAAGGAAGGAAGGAAGGAAGGAAGGAAGGAAGGGAGGGAGGGAGGGAGGGAGGGAGGGAGGGAGGGAGGGAGGGAGGGAGGGAGGGAGGGAGGAAGGAAGGAAGGAAGGAAGGAAGGAAGGAAGGAAGGAAGGAAGGAAGGAAGGAAGGAAGGAAGGAAGGAAGGAAGGAAGGAAGGAAGGAAGGAAGGAAGGAAGGAAGGAAGGAAGAAGAGAAAGAGCGATTGGAGGAGGGATATGTCAACGGATACCACTCGTAGACACATTACGTCCAAGGTTGGTAGACTTACTGATGACAGGCAGACTATGTTTTTTGCCAGGAAAATGGGAATGAAGCAGGATAGGAAGAAAGAAAAGAAAGAGAAGAAAGGAAAACAGGAATGAAGCACGGAAGCAAGGGATAAACAAGTTAGACAAACAAATTAAGAAAGGAAATAAGAAACTGAAGACAAAAACGAAGCAAAGAAGCAGTGAAGCTATGAATAACAGTTTTAATTACTGAATAAACTAATTTTTGAAAAATAAAGCAATTAGCAACTTTTATATAGCAAAGACGTATTGAGTTGCTTACGGCCAACTCGATGATCTTTGACCATATTTCCGTGTTTCCATCGCTTAGTCCTCCACCGATTAGAACGAGGTTCTTGGTCTGAGTCAGAGCCACCAAGCACCCGATTAGAACCAGCAGCACCTGTGAACGAACCTCCATCGCGATCCAGATGCGTCTACTCAGAGTCCCGTGATTTGCTTCACGGTTCACGCGGTATTTCCTCTTTGTATCGCAAAGAGTAGTACTACTTTTAATAATAAATTGATATTTTAAGACTTCTTTTGCCTACCCCCTCCTCATTTGCGTAATTATTTTTTTAATTAGGTATGTGAGTGAGCTGACTGCCCGATCGATCGAACAACCCACAGACGTAGCCTACGCAATGACTGACTGACTGACTGACTGACTGACTGACTGACTGACTGACTGACTGACTGACTGACTGACTGACTGACTGACTGACTGACTGACTGACTGACTGACTGACTGACTGACTGACTGACTGACTGACTGACTGACTGACTGACTGACTGACTGACTGACTGACTGACTGACTGACTGACTGACTGACTGACTGAAACGACAGATTAAATGACAAATGAAGGAACGAACAAACGAATGAATAAAGAAATAAATATCTCTCTGACTAACGAATTCTGCCGTAGACTATTTCCTATGGAGAGCAGAAGGTACTTTATAAGTAAGATTTGATATCGTGCGCTCAACATGTGACGGTTTAAAAATTTTCTCAACGCGATTAAATTCTGTTAGGCCTACATAAGTATTGAGGTTCGAGATAAAAGAAAAGACAGCATATACGAGACACTTAGTCGTCAGACACAGAAATATCAATAGAAAAATAACCATTACGCAAGTATAAATGAAATGTAGGCTAAGTTATCTAATAATGACATTACCCTATACATGTGGAAATTTCTGCTATCAATAAAGGACCTATAGAAGAATCTAATTTCTGTTTCAGGGTTTATCTAAGAAGTGCATCCTATACAGACGATTGAACTGCACGTGTGTCTGTATTTGGGTCATTATCCGAAAAGTGCAGAATTGATGTCCCATGCTGGTTTTTTGAGTTTTTTCGATAATTTCTTCAAATTTTTTTGCCTATCCTTCAAAGAATGAGTAGATTAACATTTCCCATCATTGTTTTAGCTGCTAGATTTTTGAAATTTAGAAATAAATTACTAAATGTATACAAAATATCATTACCATCCGCTGTCCGAGACGGTGTACAATGCATTAAATTCAGCTTTTACGCAAATTTATTCCATTACAACCTGTAACAAAGGTATATTATTTTGATTAATTAGTAGCTAGCATATGCAATAATTAAACATTTAGACTCATTTTCGTAAGATTTATTTCTTTTTGGGCCTATTTATACTTGTCCATAGAAGTAAGCATCATAGCCATCCCAATTTTTGGGAAGCCTATAACTTTTAGAGAACGTGCTTACTTACTTAAAGAAAAACATCAGGAACAAGATATTGTCAACTATTAATGGAATCACACAGATTTGAGTTGAAATTCATGATGCTTTATTTTTAATTTAAGTTTGTGTGTTCCAAATTACAAAAAAGTAAATTTCTGTTTCATTACCATCTCGCGTTGTATTTCCTGGTTTAGGTAGATTATAGCATTGATAACTTATTTTATTTATCGCTCTTGTTGAACTGATTTAAATTACTTATCTGATAGAGTAATTCAAGTGAAAATATTTGACGGCTGTCATAAATTTCATCATTTTGTCATTACCATCCAGCGGTTGTTTTTCATCATTACCATCCGAATACATCAGATTTCTGCTATTTTCTCATGCCAGTCCATCTTGCCATGGATGGTAATGACGCATTGCTAAGAGTGAATTACATGTATTTTTTTTGAATTATTTGATATAAAAATAAATTGCATGTAATTAGAATTTACTAGAAACTCTTAAAATGTTGTTCAACTTGTATCTAATGCATATAACATACAGTTTTAGATAATGCTGCGCAGATTTTTTTCTGCAGCTAAAAATAATATTTCTTTTTTTTAATAATTTCGAAAAATGTCTTAATTTCTTGACACCAGACTAATATTTTATGCGAAGGAAAGGCCTGTTGTATTCCTAATTAATGCTGGCATCTTCTACTTTTAGGAAATTGCCATTTTATAAGCACCAGAGGAATATTTCAGGTCCCTGTGATTAAATATGATTACACGAAAAGGTCGGACTGTAATGAAAAAAGAGGCGTTTTGACTTTATAAATTCTGAAAAAAAATAACTTATGATTACAAATATAGTGGATTTCTTTCAAATTAGTTAAATTTAACTATGTACTTGACTAAAAAAAACACTTACAACCAATTTTGGGGAAAAAAAATTTTTTGTTTTTCGGAGACGGAATTTGTAACATTTCGGATAATGACCAATTTATCTGCTACAGGTACAGGGCCTTTTATGGACCTCACAAGGACGTTAGACATTGATATCTAACAGAGCTAATGAGAAGCGACTTTAAAATTTTATTATTATTATTTTTGCCCCGAGGTACTTCTTACCCTCAGGGTAATAATTATATAATTATTATTATAATTATTATTATTATTATTATTATTATTATTATTATTATTATTATTATTATTATTATTATTCCGTATTCATTAATTTCATGTAGCGCGACTTTCTACTGGCCCAGCTTCAATCGACTGTGCAGAGTGAAAGACTTTTTCGAAGTCCGTATACACAGTAAACTTCTCAGAAAAAGCTCTGACACGTACTGTCGGCGTACAAGGCGAGCGCTCTTACCAATCGGCAACGTGTGCTGCAGTTACTACACGCACTACTAAGACAGGTTGCGTTGAGGACGCTGAAGTTTAGAAAGCAGAAGATTTGATGGATTGGGGTAGAAAGTCTTGAAACGGCGGGGCGTTAATTTTAAGTGGAATGCCTATATATAGCCTACACAATATTTATATAGCTCCTGTCCAGGATATGGCAGCCTTCAGATTTGATTACTTTACGTTTAATGATTGCTGTTCCACATTGAAATAATTGCACTGTATATTTACTGCATATAGTGCTTCTATAGTTACTCTACATATTCAAAGTTAACTCTCGGACGATTGTTTCACGGTGCTTTGCGTTGTAGATTCAAACTATAATGCACAGGGTAAAAGCTGCGAACCCAGTTCTTATAGAAGGCGGCAAAGTTAACTTTATGTAGCGCATTAAATTTGTGTATTTCATGTAATGTATCAGGTTATACTGTGTCGCCCTTTGAAGGTAAATAGTTAGAAAAGCTGAAGAATAATGAAAATGGACTAAATAGCACCGACTTCGGACAACTATGGCACGCTTGAAAATATGAAGTGATATAGCACTAAACACTAAATATTATTATTATTATTATTATTATTATTATTATTATTATTATTATTATTATTATTATTATTATTATTATTATTATTATTATTATTATTATTAAAGTAGTTTTATATAGCGCCCCTTCAAGATTGCCTACTCAGGAGCACTCCCAGCCCAACCACGGTCAAATAACGCAGTTTTGAGGACAGTAAGAAACAGGGTGAAATGACCAATCGGTAATTGACGGAGCTTGGTAGGAAGCCCATTCCAGGTCATGGGGGCAGCCACAGAGAAGGCACGGCGCTGCCGTATGGTTGTCCGCACGCGGGGAACAACAAGTTCATAGCCCGTGTTATGCTTCAATCTCACACAAACCTGCTCTCTATATTCCCGAACTGACAGAGAATTTCTAGCCACGAATACTTCTGCGTGATGAACTGTTTATATACGCGGCTGGATTCTCTGTGTAATATTGCTGCACTGAGTTAGTTACCCTATATGATTTCCTTCAGTCCTTTAAAATAAGGCTTAAGGTTCACGCGGTGGTGTTGCAGTATATTCCGCGCCTTGTAAGCAGATTGTCGCAGGTTCGAATCTACCTCAAGCCACTGCGTAACGACCTTGGTCAAGTTGCTCACCGACAATTGTTTGTCAGGAACAAGTTGCTCACCTACAACTGTCTGTCAGGAAGGCAACGGGAAACCACCTCACTCATCTCGTTCCCATGTGGCACACAGCCAATGGACTTGCCATCTGACAGCGAATTTATCATCGTCAAAGTTAACTTTACGTAGCGCATAAAATTTATGTATTAATGCATCAGACGATGATATATGGACTGGATTCTCTGTCTATATATGTGAGCGAACCCTCTTCTTTGTAAGAGAGCGAATTAAAACCATAGAACAATTCTCTGGAGTCGCCTTGTTTCAGATGGCATTTCTCGATTTCAAATCTGACGCCTGTCTATCTTTATGAGGCTCCAAGGATTTTATCTCTTTGGTTTGACCAAAGAAAAATGACCGAATGTTAAGGGTTTGATGCGCCATCAGCTGTTGATATCGGCACTTACTTACTAACTATTATAAACGCGCAATAGAAGTCAGAAAACCAGCTTACAAGACCATGCGCTGTAACTTTTCCATCTCCCATGCCAGGTCGTTAATAGTCTATGTATTTCTATAACTATAACTGGCATGACAACGCGTTTAAATTGTGCCTTAAATACAGGATTCTTTAATTTAGCTATACACTGAACATTCGAACATAGTTATAGGTATCTTCAGATATCAATGTCTAAATATTACGGCTTGATTCGTGCAACAACTTGCTGTCCGAAAGAATCCATGTAACGCTTCGCTTTCATTCTCAGAGCGAAAATCGAATTTCGCGGATCACAGACTTGGACGGCCTCGCTGTCCTTCCGGTTCTGTATGGAATTCGTTCCGTTAGAGTAATATCCGGTGTCATGGCTGCCTGATAATCCGAGCACCGCCGTCGGACCGGAAGTGGCGAGGACGCATGCGCCGTAGGATGTCGGCGAGTAGGGAATCATGCCGGATATTTCGGTGGGAATCTGGGTTGAGACGGGAACTGTTAGCCAGTGGTCGACCGAGCTAGGAACGCCGCAGGAACCGGAAATGTGGCGAGATCCGGATCTGGCGGCGGAAAGCTGCGACATGTAGGTGAGGGTGGGGTAGAGATTGGCATCGTCTGCCTTCATCGATGTCGTCTCCAGCTTCTCCTGACGACGCCATTTGGCACGGCGGTTCTGGAACCAGACCTGGAAAAATAATCATCGCATTATTCGACAGTTATTCGACTGCACAGTGGTAGTAAACGCTGAGTTAACTCACAGTAGATTAGCATGTATGTACTTAAGTATATATGCATGAATGTATTTATGCATGCGTGCATGTATGTGTGAATATATGTATGTATACATGTATGTATTTATGTATATATATATATATATATATATATATATATATATATATATATATGTTTAAAAGTAAAAAATCCGTAACACTTTTACGACGAGTGTATACTAAGAGGCCTAGGGACTGGGAAACCAGTTCAACTTCATTGAAAACAGAAAGTTCATTTTAGAGGAAATAAACCTGAAGCAACTGGGAAAGACACCGTTTTCTGGCTCTATCACACACGTAGAACCCGATCAAGTTAGTAGCTTACTTCGTTTATTAATTAGTAACTTCTATTAGCCGATGTCTAATGCATAATGCATTAACCGATGATTGTACGTATGTATTTATATGCATATAATATGTATGTATATATGTATGCATGCATGTATGTATGAGCATTAAAACCAAACCGTAATCAAGTCAGGTCTAGGGCTCTTCCCGCAGTTGCCGCCCTAAGTATAGACTATAGGGAAACACGTGCTTCTTTTGGCTTACGCAGCACAAAGGCCAAACTTATTTAATGTTCGTTTCTCCTCTTCGTGCACAACCTCCTCCTGTCTCTCGCGTAGAACTAGAACGGCGTCGATGTTAATTGAATTACCAACGATTCTAATTCTAATTCTAATTCGTTTGTTTGTGTTTAGTTCGTCCATTCTGAACGTCGTGTCGAACACAATGCGCCGCTCCCTATTATCGCTCGGTTCCCCTATTATCGTCCGACATTACTTCATTAACACCGTCACAGCCATCTGTCGACGCAGAGGGTCTCCAAGTGCTACGCGGACAGCCGTGTGACTGACAGGTGCGGCGGGCAACGGGGCACTGACTGTGAGCGCCGACGCTTGGGAGCTAATTACCCATCGCGGGGTTGCTTCGATTAGCGTTAACAGCCCCTGCGTTCTTGTTGCGAGTTCTTTCAATCTTGGATGGGAAGCAAACGGCGTTGGATAAGCAATTATGCCGGCTTACGGACGCATGCCGGTTGTGACTTCCGGTCGGTCCCTGGACCTTGGAGGTAGGGACAAGGTCCCATCGGAGTTCGGGACATTGTGTGTCTCGTTAGGTCTTCATCTTTGGCGGATTGGCGCAACTCGTCGAACGAAAATCGGTCAAAAGAACCGATTTACTCGGATGTAATCACGTTACGCGTCACGTGATTGCGATCGTAATTGAAATTGCGTGGAATCAAACGACAGGAAGTGGGAATCGAATCCAACATCTGCGGAAAAATGAATTGAACTAATAAGCGAATTATTTAACTTATCAGTTCTACGTAATCTACTCACATCTGCTTCCGTCTGTGTGTCTGTCAGCCATTCTTTCATGTCTCTGTCTGTCTGTCTGTCTGTCTGTCTGTGTGTGTCTGTGCATCTGTGTGTGTGACTGTCTGTCTGTCTCTCTATCTCTATCTCTTCAGTTCCCTTCAGTTTTCTTCCCCGTCTCTCGTCTCTCTCTCTGTCTCTCTCTGTTTCAGTCTATCTCTCTATCTATCTATCTATCTATCTATCTATCTATCTATACCTCGTGTCTGTCTGTCTGTCCGTCCGTCCGTCCGTCGGTCTGTCTGTCTGTCTGTCTGTCTGTCTGTCTATCTATCTATCTATCTATCTCTGTATGTCTCTCTCTCTCTCTTTCTCTCTCTCTCTGTCTCTCTGTGTGTCTGTCTCTCTCACTCTCTTTCAGAGCGATTTGTATGCTTCTATGTCTATCTTTCTCTATCTCTCTTGTGTCTGTCTGTCTGTCCGTCCGTCCGTCCGTCCGTCGGTCTGTCTGTCTGTCTGTCTGTCTGTCTGTCTATCTATCTATCTATCTATCTCTGTATGTCTCTCTCTCTCTTTCTCTCTCTCTGTCTCTCTGTGTGTCTGTCTCTCTCACTCTCTTTCAGAGCGATTTGTATGCTTCTATGTCCATCTGTCTCTATCTCTCTTGTGTCTCTCCTTTCTTTCCCACTTCTCCTTTTTCTCCTCTGAGTTTTTCTCTCTTCCTCCCACTTTCATTATCTTTTCCTCTCATTCTCCCCCATTTCTCTCTCTTTCTCTCAGCTTGGATCTGATTTAACATCTGTAATATCTCCACGCTCATAATAAGAAGAAATTTTGATCGGCCGATGCCAACAACTTGCATCACCTGCAGTTCCGGATTTAGACTTGTTGAGGCCCTAAGCTATATAAGATCTGAGGCCCCTTGTTAAAAAATTACACCAGACGGTCTCACAAAACTCGAAGACATATATGCCTTTTAATTCTTAAAAAGCAATGCATTTAATGTGAAAAATTCAAGTTACTTTCAAATGAATGTATTTACTCAGGCGAGACGGAATTTTCTACACAAGCCATTTAAAAAGGTTCTACGTAATATATATATATATATATATATATATATATATATATATATATATATATATATATATATAGTACACATAACAATTTTAAAAGCCCCCAATTCTGAATTTTTTAGGCCCCTGCGGATTGTGAGGCCCTAGGGCCTAAGCTGTAGCTTGTTTAGCTTATGCCTAAATCCGACACTGATCACTTGGCCATCAGCCGCTTCTTGGGGCTTTACACAATCCAACGGTTTCTTAACTGTATACGGTTAAATTTCTGCTTATTAGAATCATGTTTCTAATATATAGCCATTCTGTACCTCTGCGACTGGCTCTGCATGAGCAGCCGATATATATATATATATATATATATATATGTATATATGTATATATATATATGTGTGTATATATATATGTATATATATATAAATTATATATATATATATAATCTATAGACCTCTATATTGTTATGTATGCATATATGTTATATATATATACATACATAACAATATATTGGTCAATAGATAATGAAAGGCTTAGGGGCGTGGCATGCCATTATACCCATTAAACCTTTTAGGCAAATATAGGTAGCACGCAGTCAGACACTCCTCGTGTCTCTCAAGGCTTACCGTTGTATCTATAGCCGCGAGGCAGATGTACCAATTAGGGTATCGGGAATTTCAATTACGGAAATTCGTCTAAATTATACACGGCTCGCTGTCGAACCCTGCCATGGCTGTGCCAATATTTTCTTATCTCGGAGAACAGTTGATGGCGTTTAGAACCTCCGCTTCTTCAGTCTTGCCGAGCGTGTAACATGCGGGGGCGGGCATTGTGGTGTCGTTGGGGGGGGTTTCAGTACAGCTTATCGACCGAGGTTTGTATACAGCTGACATGCTAAGCAGGGTGACTGCACGTCAGCAGAAAAGTGGGCGATAATCGGAAATAATAGAATTGACCGTTTACAAGAAAATGCGGTTATTAGCAGAGATGTCCAGATGATTGCATTCAGACCTGACGAACCGCAATAATAGGAGGCTCTGTCACGATTTGACTCAGCAGTTCGAAATAAGGGTTAGTATAGCCACCTTTCAATCTAAATCGAAGGGGTATACGTCGATCTTGGGGTTGGGTTAAGTAAGCTATATTCTTCTGAACATTACAAGACCAAGGCTCATGTGTCGTTGTCAAGAAGTAGGTTGTTGTTGGACTTTCACATTTCGTATTGAGTCAAGAAAAACTTCATCACCTGATATAATCAGTCACATTACATTCTGTTAAGTCCTCTGTAATTATAGGTATACCCCTAATCAGTTGCACTATAATGTTTGGTCTCTTTTGCGTAAACGCTTGTAAATCGTTTTAATCAATCGCGGTTTTGCATTGTCAGACCGGCAGCTCCGCTGTTGAATAGCTTTCGAAAATGCGCTACATAAAAACCTATAATTGCAATTATATTAAATTGCAAGAAAGTCTATCTGGACACGTGACATGTGCAGATCCTTAAGTCTCAACTGCCAACTGCTATCGTGTGGTAGAATAATTGCTGCGTTATTGCAAACTAAAATAATAATAATAGTAATAATAATAATAATAATATTATTATTATTATTATTATTATTATCATTATTATCGCTTTTTTTATTATAATTATTCTTATTATCATCATCGCCATCATCATCATCACCATTATTATCATTATTATTATCATTATTGTTATCATTATTATCTATTACGTCGGTGTCTAGTGCAGAAAGCATCTACCGATGGTGCATGAAAGCCAAGCTGCAATCAGGTCAGAGAGAGAGAGTGAGAGAGAGAGAGAGAGAGAGAGAGAGAGAGAGAGAGAGAGAGAGAGAGAGAGAGAGAGAGAGAGTGAGAGAGAGAGAGAGAGAGTGAGAGAGAGAGAGAGAGTGAGAGAGAGAGAGAGAGAGAGAGAGAGAGAGAGAGAGAGAGAGAGAGAGAGAGAGACACACACACACACACACACACACAGAGACAGAGAGACAGCCTACAGTTGATAAGCAATACATGCAAAGAAACTACTTTGAACGCTTCTTGTTCCTCTTCTCACCTGAACTCTGACCTCCGGAAGACAGATCTTCGACGCGAGCTCCTCTCGGCTGTAGACGTCCGGATAGTGTGATTTGTCGAAGGCCCTTTCCAGCTGGTGAAGTTGGTAGGTCGTGAACGTGGTTCGATTCCTACGATGTTTCTTCACGTATTCTTCGTCCTCTGCTTTGCGTTCTTCACCGGAACTCTTCGCTTCGCCGTCTTCCTGTTCCCAATCCGCGTCCCGATCACCGGAGGTCGGACTTCCGGTCACGTGGGGCTCCTCCTCCTCCGAAATGCATTCGACAACAATCGACTGGTTGCTGCGGTGATTACCCGGTTCCGTAACTACGGATTGATGATGATGCTGTTGCTGCAGGTGATGTTTATGTTGTTGTTGTTGAAGATATTGGTGCTGATGATTATGATGATGATGATGGTGTCGTTGTTCTGGATATATGTGTTGTTGCGAGAGACTTTGTTGACATTGATGATGTCCTGAACTGACGATGATTTCAGGGTCATTTGTTGTTGTAGTTGCTTCTTCTTCACAGCAACTCTGACCTGTGTTGGTGCATCAACGCACAAACATATTTCATGATTAATCTACTTGCTGATTCACTGCTTAACTGCATAACAGCCATGTAGTTTTTTAATTGAAAGAAATGTGGAAAATGCCTAACTTAAGTAACAAATAATTCTAAATATCGCGTACAAACTTATGGCGTAGCAGTTTCATCTGAAATAATAAGAACGAAACCACAGGTAGACCTTCAGCGATCAAATACACTAAAACTGTGCCATCAACTTTCAGAAAAGACACATCATCGTCGACATGAGAAACCATTATCGGCGACTCCATCCTCTGATTGTCTTCATTTCGCATCTTTACCATCAAGATTACAATAGTGCAAGAAAGATCTATGCCTTAAGTTTTTTTAAATATATGTTATTTTTTTGCAAATTTGCACAAAGGTAGGCAATAAACTGCGCAAAACATAGACCATACACCCAGTGATGGGCACTAAACTATTTTAAAGTTAAACTAAAACTATTTTCCAACTAAAAAAATAGTTTAACTAAAGTTGGCAACTGATTTTGGAAATTTGATAACTAAACTAAAAAAGTAGTTAAACTTTTTCCAATGAAAACACAGGCTGTTAATGCTAAAACCATGCAGTGTTAAAATGTTTCTTTGCTGACAGTGTTCAATGTTCACTGTGGAAAAATAGTTGCATATTGCTGATTTTCTTAGTTAAACTTTTTAGTTAGCAACTAAAATTTTTTAGTTGAACTATGGTTTTAACTAAACTTTTTTTAGTTAAACTTCTTCCTTAACTAAATTTATTTAGTTAAACTAAAAGTTAGCAACTTTTAAGTTAACTATTGCCATCACTGCATACACCACACACTTCTTGGGGAACAAGCTTTTTCGTTGCTCTAATAGATTTTTGGAACTTTGTCTGTCTGTCTGTCTGTCTGTCTGTCTGTCTGTCGGTCTGTCTGTCTGTCTGTCTGTCTGTCTGTCTGTCTGTCTGTCTGTCTGCCTGCCTGAGTATCTATCTGTTCTGTTCAGTCACTTATATCATTTTGTTCTCAACTTAAAAGTTATCTCTTTCAAATTTTTTATCTACCACAGGTTGACTCTGGGATTAAGTCAGTGGATGCCAGCAAACTATGTGGTATATGCTATAGACTACAGTGGTATATAATTTGGGACCTTTATAGTATTAAAAGATGCGGGGCTTGTCATTTGGGCATTAAGGTATACCGGCTAGTTATACAGTACTCGCCAATTACATAATAGAGAAAATCTTATGAATGCAAATAAAAAATCTCGTATTTAACCCATAATTCAGAATCTCGCCTTTCGTCATCGTCTTTCGTCTTGAGTCTCCCTGCTCTTCACGCATCTTAGATAAATTAATTAACCCGGCTTCAAACGTCCGCCGCATCTTTGAGACTCAAACGTTCCGACGACCTCTAATAGATTTACAAATAGATCCGGTGATCGGAGCCCACCTTTATGCCAGCTCGCGATAGGAGACGTTGCTCGGTCGTAATTAGTTACGATCAGACTGCAATTGTTATTCAAGTAGTCTGCGCCGCTCTGTACTTACACGCGTTTTGCGTAGTCTACTTAAGGAGGGTAGACATTACGGGGTTCCGGGGGCTCGTTCTTAGGGGTATTAGGCGCTGATGGGGTAATTACACGGGGGCTCGCGAAGGTAGAGCACTTCTTAGCCGGGCCGTGCAAAAATGCAGTCAGCTTAATGAGAGGATTAAAGGCTGAGAGCAGAAGTGGCCGCCATTGTCGAGTCGCACAATGGCCAAGACCTGTGCGCATGAACGGAAACGCGTTAAGAATGCGCCTCGTTCGTCAACGGAGGGCGTTCATGTATACATGTTCGTCTGATTGTATGCGCGGGTATGCGCGTAGATCTGAATTGCCCTTCGAATAATAAAGACAAATTAGTCCGTTAATATCCCTCCCCCGGGACATGACAGCCTGTGTCTTTCGGACGTCGATGCAGCGCGGATTTCTGAACGTAAATACGGCGACGATGGGATAATAATTTCGCCAATGAAATCACCAAACAGATAATTGAAATGCGTTCTGACAGCCATTGAAACGCTAAGTGGCGCCGCATACACACGCTGGCACTTATTCGTCGATATTTGTGTTGTGTATTTATCTGGTGGGACCGGTACAGAACGGGCGTCGTAGTGAATGAGCGTGACCCTAAAGAACCCCGAGCGATGATAAAGACCTCGCTGTTCATCGATGTATCCTTCGATGACTGAGTGACTGGCGGCCAAAGACCTCAAAGGAAGTCTGAAGAGTCCTTCAGAAACTTCGTCAGCTCTGTGTGTGTGTTGGTACCGAAAAGATCCCGTGAGACGATTCGACCAATACGAAAACAACTTCTAAAAGTCTCACTGCAGACGTTAGTTCTCGTGTACGTATACCCTTGCTTGTGTGTATGCAGGTATCTGGACTGCTATAAAAGTGCATTTCATCCAAAGACAATACGGTGCTTCATTCAAAGGCAATGTAGTTCTTCATCCAAAGGCAATGTAGTTCTTCATCCAAATGCAATGTAGTTCTTCATCCAAAGGCAATGTAGTTCTTCATCCAAAGGCAATGTAATTCTTCATCCAAAGGCAATGTAGTTCTTCATCCAAATGCAATGCAGTTCTTCATCCAAAGGCAATGTAGTTCTTCATCCAAAGGCAATGTAGTTCTTCATCCAAAGGCAATGTAGTTCTTCATCCAAAGGCAATGTAGTTCTTCATCCAAAGGCAATGTAGTTCTTCATCCAAATGCAATGTAGTTTTTCATCCAAATGCAATGTAGTTCTTCATCCAAAGGCAATGTAGTTCTTCATCCAAAGGCAATGTAGTTCTTCATCCAAAGGCAATGTAGTTCTTCATCCAAAGGCAATGTAGTTCTTCATCCAAATTCAATGCAGTTTTTCATCCAAGGGCTTGTATTGATAATAGTCTCAGCCACGCAAGGACTTTCCATGAAACCTGTGTTTATACGTGATTTCGTTTCGCCCAGCTGTTTCAGCAGCCTTTTTGACTGGTTTCGTTCTATTCAATTTTATATTATGGTCAAGTCGTGGTTAAGCGCTTGTTGAAACTTCTGGAACCAGTTTAGGCGGCCTGCACAGGCCTATATAGTAGGTGGAATAGGTGTTGCATAGGTGGGAACGTGGGTTGAGGGTTGGAGACCCAGACGCAAATAATAGCCGATATAGAAGGCTATCGCTGCTCATGTGGATAGCTTGTGGATAGCTTTCCACCCACCCCACAGGCTATAAAATACGACCGAATAAGTTCCAGTTCTGTAGATTTGGACATGCATGAATGCTCATTTGGACTCGATGACGTTGCTTGACGTTGCCTGTGGGGTGGGTGGAAAACTATCCACAAGCTTTTCACTCCAACTTTTAAAAACCCTTTCAAGAATTCCTACCCTATCACGCTGTCAGTAAACTGTAACTCTACATTTGCAACCTATAACCTATAAACTGTAATAAATATACAGGGGCCCGATAGAGCATTGGATAACATCTGGCGTAGAGTGCGAGAGGTACAGAGATCGAGTCCCATAGGCGGACATGCTTTGTAGGCTGTAATTTGCGACGTGTATTGCAGTGTCTGTTCTGTTAGTAGTTAAGGTTTGTCGCAATGTCGCATAACATGTACATGTACAGCGCAGTGCGTTTGCAGGCGCTTAATTAAAGAATAAATATTATTATTTTCATGACGTACCTATATATATGCATATAGTACTTCAATACAAATGATTTATGTATACCTATTATATTAACTTCCTTAGGTTTTCTAAAATTCTACAAAGTTATAAACTAATCCAGAAAAACTAGAACGATACGACCGAATAAGTTCCAGTTCTGTAGATTTGGACATGCATGAATGCTCATTTAGATTCGATGACGTTGCTTTTCGTAATCGTTGATTTCAAATTTATAAAGCGATACTCTAAAGCATGGAGCAAAGCATCAGCTTGTTCACGAGCGCTGCGTCGTATCCGAGGGGTCATCTAGAGATCGATGTTCATTGGAGGTCGAGGTCGGAGTCCGTTTGCCGGAGAGACCAGAGAGAGGGAGAGACAGACAGACCGACAGACAGACAGACAGACAGACAGACAGACAGAGCAGATACGTTGAGGACGAGAAGGCCTGCAGGAAGGCAGAGGATCGGATGTATCAGGGTAGGAATTCTTAACGAGGTGAGTCCAATTTGGAATGGAAAGCCTGTGGGGTGGGTGGAAAGCCTCTCCCAATTGAATCGATATCCTCCCAGCATCGACAGATTAAAAGTAGTAGTAAGTCTTTACTCTTCATGGCTGTAGTCGTCTAAGCTACCATGCACACGAGTTTATTCATGAACTAAAACCACTTAGACTTGTTATGCAATGGCACTCTAAGGCTGCCTGTCTGTTTGCGTATGTTTCGTTCTTTGTTTGTTTCTTTCACTGCCTCTCTCCCTCTCTCTCTATCGTCTACCACTGCCTATATTTCTTTCTCCTTTCTCTTTATTTTCGCCTCATCGGTTCTGTTCTTCTGTATCTCTTTAACATTTTCGTTTTTCATTTTCCTTATCTCTGTCTGCCTGTCTGTCTATCTGTCTGTCTGTACCTGTCTGTCTACCTGTCTGTCTGTGTCTGTCTGTCTTTGTGTGTCTGTTTGTGTCTCTCTGCCTGTCTGCCTGTCTGCCTGTGTCTGTCTGTCTGTCCGTCTGTCCGTCTGTTTGTCTTTCTGTTTGTTTGTCTGCCTGCATTGGCATTGCTTGCATGGCTGCGTGCATAGGGAACACCGAAGCGCGATGTTTTTGAGTCGAATCGCCTTCAAAATGAGTGGCTGATGAATCGGAAGGAAGTTGGAATAATATTCGCTCGAAGATCACCATCATCGTTGAAAGACTCCTATAATGAAATTATCCTGAAGTGGTTCTCCTCTGTGTCACGCAAGGCCTCGATCGACGGCACAGCAACGAGGGAAGGCAGCAGCAGCAGGACGGAAGGAGCAGTCCAGGCGCTGTCCATGCACCGTTCAAGCATACGAAATTGTCGTGATCTTCATCTACTGACCATTTGGGGAACGGGGTGGGGGCTGGTCAAGGGATGGGGACAGAAGCAGACATAGAAACAATGACCGACAGACAGGCGAAGACAGACAGACAAACTTAGAGACAGACAGAAAAGGACAAAAGTGTAGGACAGAGAGGATGTGGAGATGGAGGGTGGAGAGAGAAGAGCAAAGAGCGGCAGAAAGAAATTAGGAGATATAACAGTGAAAATTGTTGAGAAATAAAAGAACCAGCGAAGGACATCAACATGGCTTTGAGGCGGAGATGAAAGATAAAATTAAAAGCCAGAGGAAAAAACAAAAGATTGAAACATACACATTAAACCACGGTACAGACGAAGGTGGCGAGAAAGAGATGGAGACAAACTGAAATATACGGAGAGAGAGAGAGAGAGAGAGAGAGAGAGAGAGAGAGAGAGAGAGAGAGAGAGAGAGAGAGAGAGAGAGAGAGAGAGACATACAGACAGACAGACAGACAGACAGACAGAAAGAGACAGACAGACAGACAGAAAGAGACAGACAGACAGAGAGAAAGAAACAGAGACAGAGACAGAGACAGACAGACATACAGACAGACAGATAGATAGAAAGACAGAGAGAGACAGAGACAGAGACAGAGACAGAGACAGAGACAGAGATGGAGACAGAAACAGAGACAGAGACAGAGAGAGCCGAAGAAGTATGTCAGAAAGGACAGATGGATAACGAAGTTGTATATAGGAGCCGAAAGAGAAGGACTATGCAGCGATTGGTGATAACCCACACATGGACGGCTTAGTTTCGGGTCTCGTCGCTGCGGCAAGAGTGGCGTGCGAGCGCCATCTACGGCTCCGACCAATTTGTCAAACGACGCTCAGTGCTTCCGGTGGCCGTCACCAGGCGGCGCAATCGTCGAGCTCTGATTATCACTGGACCACATCAGGCTGGAACGGAGTGCCGTCGGAGAGGAAATTAAACCGCCTTCCCACGTCGGCGGGGATTTAAAATGCACACGCGAATTATCGGACTGTTAACCTCGGCTAATCGATGGTGCGTGCCGGCGAGCCGGTTATGGCCGCATAAAAAGTCAATTTAGTTTCCATTAAAGAGCATACGCCGAAATTAATTGATTGGAAATCGCAGGAATGATGGTGGCGGCGACGGCAGTTCCTCGAAGGCCCGTGTGGCGGCGCTGATGCGTCACGCAAGGCAACGTTTCTAGGCGATTTCATTTCGACATAGGCCGAGGCGCGGAATCGTGTAAACGATTTAGTTCCGACAAAGACAGGCGACTTATTATGGCGTAAATTAAACGCTTCAAAGGAGGCCGCTAATAGCTCGACGGCAAGAAATCGTAACGTGTTTCCGGCGACATGAACAATCACTGCTTCGTCGCTTGTACGCATCAGCTGTCGGGTGGAAGGACAATCGGACCTGGTGGCCGAGAATCGGCAACGTTCTCGAGTCCACACGACGGCAGTAATGTTAGCCATTGTTGTGACGATCGATTCGTAACGTGCTAGAGCTTTAGGTGTAACTGACGAGTTGATTGACAGCTCTAATGAGTATTGATCTTCGAATTGGTGCTCTTTGATTAGCTGTTCAAGCTGTCAGATATCGGCAGCTGCTGTAGCAATTTCGTGTTGATGAAATTGAGCGTGAATGAGTAGGTCTAATTCAATTAAACTAACCCAAGTATGAGTCAATCGAAGTCGCATTCTAAGGGCGCTTCATAAATTCAATCAACGTCTTGTGTTTTGTGATTTATCCAAGTGACAATCGCTTCTCAGTGCCGACTGCGTCTGCATTAAAAGTAAGCGACAGACAGAAACAGAGACAAAGACGGAGCGATAGATAGACAAATCGATAGATGGATGGATAGACAGATAGACAGATAGATAGATAAATAGATAGATGGATGGATGGATGGATGGATGGATGGATGGATGGATGGATGGATGGATGGATGGATGGATGGATGGATGGATGGATGGATGGATGGATGGATGGATGGATGGATGGATGGATGGATGGATGGATGGATGGATGGATGATGGATGGATGGATAGGTGGGTAGATAGACAGACACTGTGGATAGATGATAGATAGATAGAAAGATAGAAAGATAGAGAGATAGATAGATAGATAGATAGATAGATAGATAGACAGACAGACAGACAGACAGACAGACAGACAGACAGACAGATAAATTGGTTGAACAGGAGAGAGATTGCTTGAGTGACAGAAAATCTGACGGTATACATGATTTGGATTAAGACTGTCATTTCATTTTACGGCTTAGGCCCTATACCGTGCTTTACAGTTCCCAAGGCAGTTTTCATGACTTCTCGTGATCATCGAAATCCGTAATTTGATACTTCCATATTCAAATCAAATGCATGTGCCAGAATCACTGAATTTGATTGGCCAATTACGTTAATTAACTGAACTGCTGATTAAACTAGGTAATCAACTGAGCCATTAACCTGCTATGCAGTTTCTGCGGTTTCTCGAATGCATTGCAGAAGCTATAACATGGGCGCCATTGTATTTTACGAGCCACAATATGACCGTCACTGAATTATACGAGCCATAACATGGGCTTCGTTGTATTTTACGAGCCTAAATATATGGGCTTCACTGTATTCTATACGAGCCATAATATGGGCTTCACTGTATTTTACCAGCCACAATACGAGCTTCATTGCATTCTACGAGCCATAACATGACTATTCATAAGCCCTAACATGGGGCTTGATTTCATGCCACAAACTTGGCTTCGTTGCATTTTACAAGCCATAACAGATGAACTAAGTGGATTCTACAAGCCATAACATGGACTTCATTGAATTCTACAAGCCACACTACTGTGACTCATAAACCAAGTGGCAAATGAACAATGAAACAATAGGTAACTGAACGAAGTAATTGTCAATTACTGATTATTATTTAACTAGCAAATACAATTGGTTATACGCCTAATTGAAAACCTAAGCAAAGATAGCAAGTAGTCTAGAATAAAACTAAGCACGTGGTGATTTTTAAAAAACTGAATAGCAGCTTTCAACCATATTTCAACAATGCTTAAAGTAGATAATGGCATTGATATTTAACGTGGGACACGGTATAGCCGATTGGTTAGTGCCCTCGCCTTGCAACACACGGAGTATGGGTTCGAGCCTCTTCCTTTGTTATTGTGGGGACTTTGAGCAAGTCGTTAAATCATAATTGCTCAGCGCTATCGATTGATGCTCGTTCATTAGGTAGTTGCGCTAAATAAATGTGAAATAACGATATGCAAGTATCTTTCTACAAAACGCCCATAATATACAGAAGAGCAGGGTCAGAATAGTCGGGGGTTTGAGTTTCAACCCCCCAGTCTTTGTTAGGACCCAGTTAAGACTTAATTGCACACCCAGGGGGTCGTTTCCAACCCCCCAGTTGTGCTAGCGTGATTATATTGTGTATATATTTTAGCATTTTCCTCCACAATTCACTTTGTTGGTTACTAATAAAGTAATGCTCTCGTTTATTGTAACACTTGTGACCTTGTGAATTGCATACTAAAAATTTGGTGATGTTATCACTTTAAGGAATTTAAGCTTTCTATTGCATTTTGAAATTTCTGAGTTTGCAAAGCACGGATAAAATATTCAACTCCACATGGATCAAACTCATCAAAGTCTAACCCTTCCCAGTCTTTTTTCTACAGTTCTCACACTGCAGAAGAGTAGTTATAAATAGAAAGGTTGGCAGCTCCAGAACTGCGCAAACGGTAAATTCAGAGTCAGCTAATGATAATTGATTATAAGCAAGCGGTAATTGCAGTCGACTCGGAGACAGACAGAGAAAGGTTTTACCGTTGGATTCTCCTCTGTTGATTGTCTTTGGCGATAATTGCTCCACATCCTCTTCCGATCTTGTGTTCGTTTCGCGATCCTGAACTTCCGGCGACGACGCCATTTCCGGCGTAGATTCATTTCCGTCTGGCTCCCTCTGGTGACGAATGTCTTCGCTGGGCAGAGTTTGGTCGGTCAGACCCAAGATGGCGTCAATCGAGTAACCAAGGCGACTTCGTTGCATGGTTCTTGGGTTCGTACTTGCAGACAGATAGTGATGACCGTTCTCTTCGCAACCAGTCTCTTTTCGATGATACCACACAACGCCCTTTCCAGTTCTCTCCAGTGACTCCACTCCCATGAATGCCAACAGAAAAGGATTTCGCAAAGATAAGTCGACCTATAAGGCCTACTGACGAGGTATACACAACACCCGTTTACTTTTCACGAAATACCCTGCAATTGTGAATCTATGCTCAAACGTTGGACTTAAGCCGTGAAAATTTAGATTTCTAGAAGTTTGAGTACAACTTCTACCGTAAGCGATGTAAATCGCAAACGCAATGATACAGTTATCTATCGCATAGGAAAATCAACGCCGTGTGATATGTTTTACGCGGAAATGAAGATTTATCTTTTCCTCTGTGGATCTTAAGTCTTTCTTAATTCACTTAAGAAACAAGTGAAAATCGATCAAACGCGCTGACCAGTCAAAGTAGTCAGGTTTATTCCTGATAGGAGTTGAATCCTAAGCAAAAACAATCTCCGAAATGTTGGAACGAATACTACAATGTTAACCAGATACGGGGCTGGCTGCATATATGTATGCGAGGAGCCAGACGTTAATAGGTGTCTCGCGATAGGTTGACAATTCTACTTTGTCCAACGAGCGTCGTGAGTCGAAAGCCACTCATTCACCTGCTCTGCAACTTCCACGTCGGCTGACAACGACTCAGAGGGCGGGGCTTAGTCGTCTCGCCCGTACATCCGGAGCTTCTGAATATATTAACGTATCGTGGGTCGTGTTAATCTCCAGAATGCTTTTCGGTTGCTGTATGCAACGCTGTCACAAACACTCCGTGTGGCTTCGGCCAGATCGCGAACATTGCGATGACTGTCGGCAGCATATCTGCTTCGATATAGGGTCATTTTTTAACAATTTGTAATTGTAGGCCTAATATGTAATCGATAATTTATAAAGCGCCACTCAAAATCAGAAGCGCTCCCGACCCGGGTCAGTGTCTACACTGACAAAGAGAAATGTTTTGATACGCTTGCGGAACTGGACAGGAGAGAGAGGAGGTCAAGCCTAAGTGCCTGAGGCAGGCGGTCCCTGCTGGGAGTGCCCACGAACAAAGCGAGAATCCACTGCGTTGAGCAACAGTTTGCTAAGGACTCGCTCAAAAATTACAAATTGAAACACTACATTATGATTCAGAGAACAACTATATACTATTCAGGCTGTGCAAATCACGTGATAGGCCACAGTTAGAATACTGGATACAAGTTTGGAACGATACCTGAAATACAAGATAGGGCAACTGGGGAAAGTGCAGTGGAGGATTGGTTACCATCATGACCTGAAGTAATAAGGACCTGAGCTATTGGAAGAGAACATGAAAGGATGTGGACTAACAACACGAGAAAAGATTGGAAAATGAGACTTAGCCGAAGCTGTTAACATTTCAATCACATGCACGGAAATTTGTTTCAATTAGCCCAGTACCGGTCAAACAAGACATCCGAGACAACTGATATACAAGTATAGGCGTAGACCCTGAGGGGGCAGCCGGGGCACGTGCCCCTCAATAATTGAGATGGATTGTACATCTAATGCAACAAGTATCGAAAATATAACCAAATCCCCCCAATATTTTGGGCAAGTTTACGCCGGTGTATACAAGTTAGGCATAAGGTTAGAACATTGGACGAGGAACGTACAGGAACAATGGACCAGAAATGTACAGGAAAATTGGACCAGGAATGTACTTGAAAAGTGGACGAGGAATGTACAAGAACACTGGACCAGGAACATACAAGAACTTTGGACCAAGAACGTACAGGAACATTGGATCAGGAATTCTTCATTACAATAGTTTTAGCCCTGTGGAACAGTTTGGTTGAGAGTATAGGTCTATTGTCTTATTGTCTCCATGGACATTGTTGTATTTTGAAGTTATATAACAACTGACAGTTGAAGAGTATGCGATGTGTAAGTCATTAGTTGAAAAGTACTAAAACTACTTTTGACCTATGTTGCGCTATGTCAAGTACTGTTTGTCTCAGAACAAATGGTTTCGGTGTTACAAAGCGAGCATTCGATCAACCAATCTTCATGCGCTTCTGCTTAAATTATTCCTATAGTATACTGTGATATACGGTTACAATCCCATTGTAGTGTTCACGTTGTAGCTCCGAGTGGTGCATTTGTTGGTATGAAGTGCACCACTGCTGGGCAATTCAACGAATGATCAATGTCTTTGAATTGGCTGCACCGCTTGCATAAAAATTATCAGTTCGGCGAAAAAATTAGGAGCAGTGAAAACGTGATCAGAGTTCAATCATCACATCGTATATATATATATATATATATATATATATATATATGTGTGTGTGTGTGTGTGTGTGTATCAATCATCAGAGAGTTCAGAGTTCAAAGTTGAATCATTGCATTATATATAAATATATATATATAGACAGAGAGAGAGAGAGACAGGCAAGCAGACAGTGCTCTTGGTGTCTGACTGATAGGCGACACAACTCTCTCAGCATGACACATCACGTATTCTGATGTCACATATTTCTTCAGTTACAGAATGCCATTCATTTGTACGTTTGATTTACCTTCTGATGAACCAGAGATGCCTCTGCAGTCCGAGATGCCCAACTGTCTCAGACGCCTCTGACTGCCTATACTATAACAGCCTCTATTCCCGAATACTATGTTGTTGTATAGACCTGAATGCCAAACTCTGCAATGAGACTCTTTGCGCTTTCATGTTGCCAATTCCCTAAATCCACAATGTTGTCTGTTGCGCACGAAACATCAATGCAGCCTCTTATGCCTATATGTTTTCAATAGTCAATTTTTAATGTATCCCCCCCCCGCGGGCCGGTAGTCTCGCATTGAAGTATTGGCCGTGTACTTCATCAGCTAGGATGACTTTTCTCGCAGCATTGCTCCGGCTCATTACTGACATCCAACTTCTTCCAGCCTTCCAAAAAGCACGGTATACCTAGTTTCAAAAATCACAATTAAAGGGCAAGGGCGTAGCCAGAATTAAATTCAAGAGGAGGCAACTCCGGGAGACATTCAGGTGTAGTGGTGTTTGGAGAAGGGGTACTTGGGGGTGCGGGGGTATAACCCATGGAAAATTTTTCAAATCTCAATCACTTGTACTTTCATTTTAGTGTAGTTTGAAGTCCTGTAACTGGTGTCTAAATCCATATGTTTCATCATTCACGTATGTGTCACTTGCTTTTTCCGCCTGCCTAATGCTAACCGTGGCGAAGCCCCAATCGCCAACGGTTTTTAAGCGTGAAGAACATTAATATCGGCAGCGTGCACATCGTCTGTTTAGAGTGCAAAGGTGCTATCTCCATTTTGGTCATTTTTCAGGAGAGCAAATCTAAACTTTTGATAGTTGCTACAAATCCAATAGTTTTTATGTGATTGTGATTTATAGTCATTTGGATAATAAATTATTTCCCTAGTTGGAATGTTGTAATTATTTAAAATTTTGTGACGCCTCGCCTTAAAAAATGCAAAATAACAGCAAGTGACCAACGACCTCTTATGCTTGTGACAGACGATAGCACCTTTGCACATTTCAAAATATTTTCTTATCTGGAGATAGCTATAATTTTACAACAACTTAAATTTGCGATTAAAAATTACTTTTTAGAGAAAAAATATTATAAAATTATAAATAATGATTTGTGTAAACTGCATTGATTTATTTGAACAATTTAATAGAAAATTTGGAAGCTGAAAAATTTATTATTGGTACACGCTCGAAGTTCGAAACTAACGGTTAAAAATGATGTTGGCCCTTCATAATATTTTCAGCTGCATACAATTATAGGGTTAAGGAATCAATATTTGCAAAGTCTTAATTTATATATTCTGTGACCCTAATTGATTCACTTATATCAGTTTCATGAAATTTGGATTTTACTTCAATATTTTCTCTTGACTCATGAGATTCACCGACATCAAAGTTTACATCGGATTTCAATCGACACGCGAGATTCGTCGACATCAAGTTACCATGATTAAATGCAATAATATTTTCAGAATAATAAGTCTAACTAATGCAAAATGTTACGAACATGATTGTTAGAAAGTTGCAATTTTCATTTAAAATACTTTTGGATTAGTCTTCAGCACGACGCCGTATGTATACTAAATTAAACCATGGAACCTATTTTTTGGTAAACACATAGTGCAGTAGGCCGTAGCTCTATTGGAGATAGAACCTTTGCACATTTCAAAACTAGGTTGTTGGAGATAGCCCCAATATTAAAATAGTTGCTGCGTTTTTATTTACACTGTGAACGATACCAACTTTTCACAGTTCAAACACTACATTGGTAGCAATAGAATAAAACAATAAAAAAAATTTGAAAATTTGAAAATTTGGAGATAGCACCTTTGCACTCTAAGCAGACGACATATGGATTTTATGCATGAGCAGGGATTTGTGAGAAATTCACGTAAGTTACCAGTTCAATGTGTCTTTCATTGCAACCTTTGCCGATTTTTGACAAGTTATATCTATTGACTATTAAACTGCAAAGAGATGTTAATTTTAGTCTGTTACTTGCGTTCATTGTTCAACTGTTGTACTATAACCATGTTCAACAGTTTTCGGTTGAGAAAAAGCCAAACGAATTCTTCTATTCCCAGATCCATCTCACTTCTGAAGCACTCTGTCCAAATCCACATCAGTGTCTCTGCATGTGTATGTAGGCCAGTTGCATAGAGTACGGACGATGGAGTCCGGGGCAAAGCCCCGTAACTTCCGGAAGCTTTGAAATTTCGATCATTTTGTTGTTAACAATCAAGTTTCACAGACCATTGGCAAAATCCTTGTCATTGGTCAAACGAAGTTCCAGTATATAAAAAAACGAGAACCGGCAACGGCCTCCTCTTGCCTCATGCTGGCTACGCCTATGTAAAAGAGAAACTCTCAGTGTAAAATCTTCACAATAATTAGAAGTGAATATATTAGTCCTAATGAAAAACTGATACAGCGGGAATTGAACTCCGAAAATTCTATGAACATGATGCTTCCCCTAAGATCCATCGTTCATCTTTCAGCAGGTAAGACTAATTAAACTTGGTATCAATAAAAGGTTTCGTACTAAATTGAGAAAAAATACAAGTGAGGTTTAATTAAATTCCGATCGCTTGGAGCGCTGCTGTTTATAAGAGACCATTGGATTATAACGCCTTCCATAGTCGCTAATACGCCAACGATTTTGTTTTAGGAAATAGCTCGTGGAGGACATGGGCATGGTTCCCAGAACCGTCGTAAACAGATGAGTGTCGGCTTTAAGGCACATTTGTTCAAAAGTTCGACTGTCACCGGAGAGGTATTTATGACTAAGTATTCATGTATGTATTTATGTATGCATGTATGTATGTATGTATGTATGTATGTATGCATGCAAGCATGCATGCATGTATGTATGTATGTATGTATGTATGTATGTATGTATGTATGTATGCATGTATGTATGTATGTATGTATGAATGTACATGTATGTATGAGCATGTGTGCATGTGCATGCGTATATGTGTACGAATGCGGCGATGGTGGTGGTGGTGATTGTGGTGGTAGTAGCTTTGATGGTGATGTTGGTGGTAGTGGTAGGGGTTGTGGCGTTGGTTGCGGTGGTGCTGGTGTTGTTGGTGGCAGTGGCGTCAATAGGGCTGGTGTCACCCGGTGCGGTAAGTCATGGTGTCACCCTAAAAAAATGTGATGACCTTTTTTTAGGAATTCGTCTCCCCAAAAAAGGTGATGACCTTTTTTAGGAATTCATCTCCCCAAAAAAGTGATGGTGGTGGTGGTGGTGGTGGTGGTGGTGGTGGTGGTGGTGGTGGTGGTGGCTGTGGTGATGGTGACATAATCATCTTTTGATTATTATTATATCCCTATTGAGGTGTCCTAAGCAATTAACAATTGGAGATGAGCAAACGGATTCTTGAGAATTCGGCATTCTTCTTGTGGCATTCATTGCGCGTCACATACACTGGCGTGACATACCTGTTTGCCTGACCTAGATCTTGGCATGACCCAGATTTTTGCTCCGTCATCGGCTTGCTTTTTACGCCCTCGAGTGGACTCGGTGCGCGTGGCGCCACCTAGTGTCTGCCAGTGACGGCTGCTATGGACCACTGTCCATTCGGTGAAGCGTGAAGTTGACTATTGTCAGGCGTGGAACATATGAAGAGATGACCGCATGAAATGCTATTGTATTTGCATTTTGAAGAGCATTGGCTGATAACCAGTGGAGTTTTGTGTTGCTGGAACGCTTGCAGATATGAACTGTCTGCATGGGGCACTTTCGTCGTTACCTAAACCTTTAGCGTGCCAGACAAATATGGTGTACCAGTGCTATGACCACACAGTGTCTGCTGTTTAGCAGGCGTGATTCTTTAAAACAGCGGGGCAGGGAGTGCGGGGGCTCATGGCAGTTGGCGGGTGTGGGTGTCTATTTGTGTGAGACTTTTCTTTATTCCTGCTACAGGTCAGTGGAGAGGAAAGATCAGGGCGAAGAACAGAGTAGGGAAATAAAGGAGGCGAAAGAATATGTTAAATATAGTTTAAGATGTCAATGTCTAGTGTTATCTTTGCAAGGGAATCGTCTGATCAGTGATCATTATCGTTCATTTTCAATGTTGTCATGACGTTTAAGTAACATCTTTCAATAAAGTTGGGATAGATGAAATGCAAGAGACTGCATTCATTCATTCATTCGTTCATTCGATCGTTCGTTCGTTCGTTCGTTCGTTTCTTCATTCATTCATTTGTTAATTTTTAATTCTTTCATTTCGCAAATTGCCCTCGCAACGTCAGTACCCGGTTGTTAAATAAGGAGGTTGAAATTGGGGGAATAGTAATGGTCTACGACAACATCCCCAGTAAAGCAGCTGATATAAATTTCTAAAGACTACGGTCATATAGCTTCCAAATAAATAGTCAATCAGACTGTAAAAATAATTGCAATTTATATAGCAGCGCCTCTGAGTAGATTCCTTGAATGGGCGCTGTATAAATCTATTAGATATATAGTTCCACTTCAGTGAGACTCATCAGAAACTGTAGCTAGTGTAATTTAAGTATACGTTGTATGTGTAATCATTTCGTGATCATGATATCAGTATCATTACTGTAAGAAGCGATAGTCAAACCTTACAGCCTTAGAACAAAACCTGCACAGTATCATGATTTCGTGTCCGTGTTGGACAGAGGCCAAACAAACAGAGCAACCGATGGCTATGGCGACCCTTCAAGACCTTTGCGGGAAGCTTGAACCAGTCAAGAGAAACGGCGACTGCTGGCTATCTTTCAACCGCCACCACTGGCCATTCAAAGACTGGTCACGCTTCGCTGACCGTTGGTCAATTCACACGACCGTAATATATGGTCAGGTCGTGGTAATAAAAAAAACAATTACTGTCGGATGTCTATCAGTCTTTCTGTATGTATTTGTGGGTTTCTGGTTTGTCTTCGTCTTTCTCTGTCTGAATACGTTCATGTGGGTCAGCTTGGATCATTTACTACGTAGTCTGCCTGCAGTATGCTTGCTTTAATTGTATTTTTCTTTTTCAATATATTTAGCGCCTATGTTGAAACTTACTCTCCAAAGGCGCTAGATGTTTTATTGGTCTGTCTGTCTGTCTGTCTGTGTCTGTATGTGTGTCTGTCCGTCCGTCCGTCTGTCTGTCTGCCTGTCATTTGACCCTTCGGAAAGCTGCACAACTCACAATTTCGATATTTAAGATGATCAAATAATAAATGAACGACTTTTCATAATACTACACAGTTTTTAGATTTTATTGGCCTCAGGGCGGTCCTGATGATATTTTCAAATAATGTAATGTAGCCGGAAATTTATGTAGAGCAATTAAATGAATGTGCGCTGAAATTGTTGTTAGATGTTGTAGGCCTGTGTTGTTTCTGGCTCACACGCGTCTTGTCTTTTGCTGGCGCTCATCCACAGTTGCTGGTCCTACCATATGAAACTGTCTTTACCGCCCCGTGTTCGCACCTCTTATACCAAGAGTCATCATTTCGCATTTTCTCTAAACTGGAAACCAATTTCTTCCAGTTTGCGTACAGCTCCAAATATTTCACGTTTCCCGGTTTCAGTGTGCAAATTTTGTATAGGGCATTATCAGATTTCTGTTGTATTGATTGTACTGTATTGTATTGTAGGCCTATTGTAATTAAGTCTACACCTAGAGCTTTGTTGTAATAATTTTGCAGCATAAAATAATATATCTCATTAGGCACAAAGCCTCTCTGGTGTTTCTTCATTGGCGTTCATTAATGCCTCCTTAATGACAGTAGGCAAACGTCAGCATTTTTGAAGACCTTTTAACACGCCTCTGAAAATGCCTGCTTACTAACTTACTTATAGAAATCAAGTTGTAGGCTTGCGCTTAAATATAGCCAGTGTATGTGCTCGAGCCGCTCTGGCACATAAAATGCACAAGTGTAAACTTTATCTGCACATATGTAAGCACACGAACGCATGCTCAGGTGGATATATTTAGGCATGCGTTATGGTCGTGGTGTAAGTATACACTGTCTCGCATGACTGACAACATGCACTCCTCTAGCCGTAGACTCGTCCGTCCAGTAGAATGCGCATCAGTCACTAGACCGTGACAGTCGTGAGAGCGTAGGCTGCAGCACGGTGGTTCGAAGCTGACCTGACGACCAACGGAACGACCGTACGACCGACCTACCGCCTGGACTCTGGGATACCATTTCGGCAGAACTGCTCCGCTCAGGGACTCACCGTGCTCATCTACGTACACCCTGCTTTCGATTCATGGATAGCGTCACCGCTTTAGCATAGGTTTTTCTCTCTCGACCGCAGCTGGGCGCTCAACGCCGCGGTAAGTAGTCTCTGACATATTGTGGTAACGTATGTGTAAAGTAAGGCAACGTATGTGTAAAGTAAGGTAACGTATGTGTAAAGTAAGACAACATATGTGTAAAGTAAGAAAACGTATATGTAAAGTAAGAAAACGTATGTGTAAAGTAAACTAATTCAATCGAGTATTTATATAGCGGCCAGGGTACGTAGCCCACGTGACCTACAGTCGACCACATACGGCGAAGTATGTGTAAAGTCTTATTCAAGGACGCCTTGGTCATTTTCTTTAGTGTTTATGTAGCACCATACTGTGTAAAACTCTATAAAGTTCCGACCGGTAGGTATAAAACTTTCAAACAAAACAGAATGTAAAAGTTGCATGAGTGACTTTTTTATAAAGCTGTGTTTCTCGTGTAATGTATCATATAGCAGCACTTAAGAAGCCCGTTAAACTATGGCGAACTCTAGCTTGAAAGTGAAGCATTCTGGTTATTCTGCTGCTTCTATTGCGGCGACGTCTGCCGAGTAAACTACAACAAAGCGCTGCCGAGCCGGGTGGTAATATTAGTAGTCCGTAATACATGGAGTGAATAAGTAAGTAAATATGTAAGAGGACCTAGGTGATGAAATATCAACATACGGTTACCATGGCAACCACGTAACTATCATGAATATTAAAGTTTGAAGGAGCCGAAAAAACTGTAGGTCAGCCCTCCAGCGCAGAGCATATGTGCTGTAGGTCAAGAAAATGTCCCTTCCGGAGAAAATCACGCTCTCGCTCTTTCTTCTCTTCGTTGGCTTATTTTTCATTTTGCCACCAATTCTCTTCGAACTTGAACTGTTTTGCACGAATATTTTTCATCAGGTAGTGCCACACGTGGACACCTCATATCTTGGGACTTCTGTATTTCAGTCTTCTCAGTCCCGGGTCGTGGCACCCTTCAGTCTGCTGCCCATGGACTCCTGATTGACCCTCATAAGCCTACTGCTACACCTCCGTCCAGAAGCTCTGCCTATGTTCCGCCCACCTGCTGAAATCGCTCTCCTCGAGAGCTGTGGCTCGAACTCCTCCATTTGTCCGTTCTGCAGTTTCGCAAGTGCCTGAAGTCTACATTATCTCGACAGTAATTTCACTGGCTCGGGTCGGGAACGACATTGTATTGAACATGTTTCAATGCGAATGCTCTTGGTGTTATTTTTCAAATGCTTGTAAATTTGCTGCTTAACCAGTTCGCCGTTTAGTGTATGCTGTGTTAATAGTTTTGCTACACAGATGATTCACAAGAGTCGTTGGTTATATAGAACTACGGCAACAGTGAGGCAACAGCAAAACCCATTGTACAGCTGCAGAATCTTATTGTGGCAATTCTAGTCACGCTAATGTGTGGTTTTTACTTGGATGGACTTGAGTACAGTGAAAACACAATTTCTTTTTGTTCAAAGTGGAATGCATCCATGCATATTCCCTAAGACAGTGTGTCGGAAATTAAACCCTGTTGCCACTGGTCGTTGGATATAAAGTAAGTTGCAGTCAAGAGGCTGCAACCCTTTGACGATTTCCCAATGGTTCATTTAAGCAGTGTGAGTAAGTAGGCCACCGATTTAGTATTTTGGGAAGCCTAGCCTTTAAGTTTTTGGAATCGGCAGCAGAGCTGACTTGTAGAGTTTTCCGCATCTCAGACGACTGTAGTTACGCTCTGCCAATGCAGTAAGCCTGATTAGGGATTTGGTAAAAAAAATGGATGAGATAAGGGAAGAACATAAGCCCAGAAATGCGTAACATCCTTTTGAACAACCGTTGTTTTTTCTCTGAGCGTAAACTCGTTTACGTCTGTAAGGTCGCCCACTTTCGATAGAAGATGAATTGTACTTTCAAAGAAACTTACACACGCCAAGAACTTTGGACGCTCGTGTATAATACGAGGGGGGCGTCTTGCTTGTGGTCTGATTTTCAGTCATGCGGAACCCAGATGGCCGTATTGTGAACAATTATTATTTGGCACTCTCAGGCCAAAGAATGTTTTCTCTTTCGACCGGAAACAAAAGATGACTCGAGGGGTCGTGTGGCCGATTGTCATTTATAGTAGTCGGTTGATGGTTATGTCCTTAAAACACGCAAAAACAACTTTGCTTCGAGATGAGTAGGCAAATGGTATCGTGTGTTGCTTCTAGGCAAAATGCCGTAGTTGCTGGCGGATATGTAAGTTTATGCAGTGAACTATGTCGATTTGATTTCTAGGCGGTCAGTCACTGCTGTTCACGTCAAGAACAGCATGACAGTGTCGCATACCGATTAGAAAACTTTACCGTTTTAGTTACCCTTCAGATGATTAGTCAGCCATTCTCTGTTCGACACCCAAGTGTACATTACCATTCGGTATGCCAGTGCTCAGTGGTTCTTATCATTCGGTAAACCTGTGGTTCTTATCATTCGGAAAACCTGTGGTTCTTGTCATTCGGTAATCCACCGGTTTTTATCGTTGTGAAGCTGCGGTTCTTATCATTCGGTAAAACTGTAGTTCTTGTCATTCGGTAAAACTGGTTATTCTCGTTCGGTAAAACTGGTTCTTCTCATTTGGCAAATCAGCGGTTCTTGTCAATAGCATTTCGGATTATCTTACAGAATGATGTCCTGCAAATGTATATTAGGCTTCGAATGTTATTAAGCAAATACAACCAAGCACCATATTACAAATTCGTAATCTCGAGATAGGCCTACTGCTACTATATAGAAGCAATTTACAAGCTGAAATTTTCCATTTATATAGCCTACAGTCTGCACCTAATTTACTGTCTGCTATAGGCTATCGGATGTCTGCAAAGTCCGCAGAACAATATAATCATTTTATCAGATCTTCAGAAAATATCGTACATGTTTTGCTCGCACGAACACAGACAGTGGGTTTTTCATTTTGTGCGCTGGCCCCAAACACTGAGGCAAAGAGCCTGATGATCTTACCTTACCCACTATGTACCAGTTTAAAATCGTGTAAGATGTCTCTTGTTAGCCGCACTGAGATGGTGTAGATAATAAATGATAAATGATAAAGAACATTTAACAGAACACTGCACTCTTACAGTTTAGAAAAACCGAACATAAAATTGTCGACATTATTAGGCCTATACGAAATTGTGACCTTGATAGCGAGACTTGTCTTTGTGGCCATAAGTTTGTCATAAGCGTTGAAATTCCTTTCTCTTAAAAGTGGTTCCGGCAGTTATCTGTTAGCGAGGCTTGTCTTTGTGGCCGTATACCTTTGGATGTATATTAGTCTGTTTGTATCTCCTATTAGTATACTTCACTCGAATGAACTGCAATACGGATTGTTGCTTGGTGATAAATTAAAGGCTTCTATTCTGTTGTTCTATTCAATTTGTCTTATGGTACGTCGGTGCTCTACCTGCGAATCAATATGCCACTGCTTCTTGCCCTTCGGTATGCTGCTTACGAACAGTATGCCATTGCTGTTAGTATATCACCACACGTCACAGTTCGTCACACGCTTTTGGTATGCAAGCGCCTCTTACTGAGCAGGATTCCAGTGCTTTGGAGATATTGGTATATCGCGTGTCCTACGCTTTCTTCATTCGTGCTGACTGTTTGCCGATCGTGACAGCGATGCAGTAGTGCTGTCGAAAGCCCTGAGGTGCAGAATTTTTTAGTTCCTTTCTCCTGGCGAGTTTGGCTGCAGACTTTCCATGTACAGAATCTCCAAGCAACGGCTCGTCTTTCTCCTTATGTAACCGGTATTGATTGATCTAAGTGTACCTTGCGATTATTTTATGGAACGCCCTTGGATCGTAACCCTGACTCATCATTCTTGGTCCCTCGCTCGCGGACAGCTATCGTGCAGCGCCGCTCTTTTTTGTTTGCTGGCCTCGTGACATGGAATAGGACTCGCTGTCGTACTTCGCCTGGTCCATATGGGTCACTCTCCTATGTTCTTTACTAATTTAAAGACTGTTTATTTTTATCCGTGGTTGGACTGAAAGCGCTCCCGAGTAGACTACCTTGAAGGGACTGTATATAAAAAGTCCATAATAATAATCATCATCATTATTCGATCACTTCATCTGATTTGGTGGCCTTAACTAACACTAGAACTGTTTTTGGTGAACGAAACGAATTTCTTCAGTTGATAGACCTCGCCATTGTAACTCCTTCCCTGTATCTGTCGACTCCGCTCAGTCGCTTGTCATTTCGTTCTCAGCTTAAGACTTGTCGCTTTCAAATGTATGTATGTATGTATGTATGTATGTATGTATGTATGTATGTATGTATGTATGTATGTACGTACGTACGTACGTACGTACGTACGTACGTACGTACGTACGTACGTACGTACGTATGTATGTATGTATGCATGCATGCATGCATCTGGCTACTTGCCCCTTTTAAGAACCAAGGGCTTTAAACGTGGAAATGTAATAGAAATTTGCATGTACAGTTTGCTCGCAAACGTGTTTCGATAGTCATATGGGGTCTTTCAGAAATATACAAAAACATTGGTCTTGATGTACATGTAATGATCTTAATGTAATGGTCATTGATTATGGTCAGTGGCTAGTGTTTGACCATCGTCCTGTTCTTCGAAGTATCTGTCTATATAGCCAGGGTGAGAATTGTCGGGGGGGTTCAACCCCCCTAGTCTTTCTTAGGACCCCATAGTAAAGTCTTCATTTCACACCCAAACTCCACATGAATCAAGGTCCAACCCCCAGTCTTTTTTCTACAATTCTCATACTGTATATAGCATCATTCACCGATCAGCTCAAGATCATTGCGCTCATGACTGACAAGAAATCTAACAAGGTTTCTTTCAGCTCAGGTCATAATATGTGCGACTGGAGTCAAATGGTAGCCTTTAAATGCCCTTTAAGAGAATAGAGCCCTATAAGAAAGTTCAATAAGCATATTCGTCAGCTTGCTACTAATGGTGCTACAGAAAATGTCCTCTTTACTTGAGGGCCTGCGTTATTTACATTACACAAAGTTTAATATTTTGCAGCTGGGTTGATTTATCGTAATCTTTCTTGAATGCAATAAAGTTCACTGAATCGGAACGTTTAGCAGTTTACCATTGCTCTATTATAGAGACTCTGTGTGTATTGAATTCGTTGTAGCCGAGATGATCCGCAAGAAGCGGACGAGTCTTTGTGAACGAAACGACGGATTATCATCACGACTACGACCAACGAAGATGACCAACGAAATCTGGTCCATCGTAGGATTTCTTCTTGTTTTGCTCACATGTACACCTGCACAATCGCAAACAGGTGAGCTCAACCGCCGCTCGTTCTACGGGTTGCATCAATTGCGTCGGCACAAAGGGTATAATATATAGAAGAGGTGCCATGCTATTCACGTGACAGGCATATATAGGAGGTCATCAAATATTTTGGTGACTTGTAAAGAAACACGGTCGGCTACGTCTCGAGGAGTTATGAAGAGTCGTCAGAATTTATGTCTGTATAAAACACATTGTTACTGACCCCCTTCTGGAGCCGTCCGTCATTGCTCCCACTCTCAAAACGTGTAAACGCCTTTGGGCTACAAACGCACCATCAAAATTTATGGTATTTGAATATGACATTTACATCTCTTCTTTTTTAAATCATACTTTTTGTCCCCTTCAGATCTTGTTTCTCTATATCAGTATATATAGGCCTACTTGAACCAATGCAAGCCGGACACTTTAAACTGTTCAGTTTCCCGTCCCTGCCACTCCTTACCCTCTCACACCAAGGATAAATTGACTTGCAGAATGAGGAAAATCATTTCACAAGTCAAATAACTACTTTTCACGAGAATATCTGTTCTGAAAAACCAAATTGCTGGCGTTTTAAGCCTGTTTGTTGTATAGATCTTGACGCCTGGCATGCTGTATGCATTTATGTAGGCCCTATATTTTTCACTGAGCGGTTTATAACATTTTGATCTGCTGGGTTCACAAACACCGTAAGACTTGAATATCATAAGTGTTCGCTATGGAAATGCTTTCGACGCGTATGACATTGCATAGGCCCTATTTCTTTCAATCGAGGCTCTCCGCAATGAACTATAATAATGCGTATAATAGGGCCTACTCTGTGGATAAACACCTTTCGCAAGCTACGCTGTTGGCGTGTCTTTCTCTTGAAGGCTGTTGACCCGATTGAAAAGCCAGTAACATTGTATTTTTGACGCAGTGCTTTGCTGATCGCAGAGCTTGAGAGTTTATGGTCTGCAAATATTTTAATCAAGGTCACCGCGGGTGGTGTGAACTTCTGCTGTCGAGCCTATAAAACAGCTGCATGGTTGTGGAACGCAATCCTCTTGCTGAAAGCATTATACGCGCTCATGGGCGGTTACACTTGGCATCTAATAATGTCCTTAAATCTGCAGACTACCGAGTTTGCCTGTGTATTATCAATTATTCATTTATTGTTGTTATTAATTAATTTATTTTGCTTACAGTGTATATGAATATTTTTGTATGACCTCGCTTTC
Organism: Allolobophora icterica; assembly: GCA_963556255.1. Lineage (NCBI taxonomy): Eukaryota > Metazoa > Annelida > Clitellata > Crassiclitellata > Lumbricidae > Allolobophora > Allolobophora icterica. The sequence goes on from OY744616.1 coordinate 14,882,084, forward strand.
GTATGAGCCTAGAATTAGGCCTACTGTCGTCGCCACTTTAGCTTCTTCCATCTGCTAGCAGATTTAATTAAATTTGTGGCTTGCATTTCGATATGTTGATATTTATCATTACGCAATGCGACCAGCAATTTTTCATTTCGTTCCGGACTTAAGATTTGCCTTTTTCCAATTGTCCATTCACCATAGGCTGACCATCTGTCACATGTCCTACTTCTACATATTCATCTGAATACGGGTTCGTTTTGGTGAACCATCGGTTGATACCTTGTACATTAGACACCGGCGCGATGGAAAATGCGTTCTCTTCCCCGAAATCGTCCACCGCTTTCTTCTCTCTGCTCTGAAAGCTGTTCTCTTTCGCCAGGGTCGGGCTTGGAGCGCCTCTGAATAGTTACCTTAAAGGGGCGCTACATAAATGCTTAGTTGATTGATTGAAGTTGTAAATTGTAATTGATGTTGACGGATTGCGGTTATTTAGTCTGCTCCTTGTCTAAAATCCCATTGCTGCATCCTGCAATATTAGCATAATAAATGGGGCATAATAAAAGAAATCGCAACGATACCTATCTCCCCTTGTCTTACCCAGTTTTATGATTGACCCTGCTGTTGACTATGTAAAGAACTGTGAATGTAGCAATACTCTTGGCGGACTAATCTTCTGGATATTGACCTGATTGCGGTTTGATTTTGGTGCGCCATGGATTGATGCTTTGTGCGTGTGCATTAGACACCGACGCGATATTGAAGTTACCAAGTACAATAATTACGATACTATTTGCGATGCTCTATAATAGGTCTAAATTGCAATCTGTTTTACATTATATCGCATCAACTAACCTTTCACACGTACATCCTTACACACGTACATCCCCGAACATCCTTTATTTTAGCACCATAAACAATCGTGAAGTTGTTATTATGACCAATTGATATCACGAAGTCGTAATTCTCAGCATTCCTTGCTTTGTCAATGTATGGTGATGCGTGTATGAGGGCGAAAAACGGTCGGCTTATTTGAACTTGTCCGCAGTGGGTCTGTGGGTTTCGCAGTGAACTGCACGAGATTCGATCATAAATAAAACTTAGTACAAGGTGATATGATCACTTTGCTTAAATAAAGATTGATATAGAAAGACGAATTACGAAGTAGAGCAGTCACTTTAGCGAGCCCCAAAAGATAGCCCGCATGAATGAGGTGTTGGCGATTTAAGTTTCTTAACCTCGGCATATGAGGGTGGGTCAGCATATTGGCAAGGGGGCGCAAATGCAACCAAACACTCGGCAAATTTCTGCTCTGGAGAATTAAACATAGTCCTAAGGCATTTCCTTCTGGTTTCGTCAACCACTCCGACAAATGTTGTCTGTTTAGTCGGGCACTGTAATCACTAGCCTCTACTAGGGCTGTGCTTAAAATAAACAAATAGTTACAGAAATTCTTCCAACAATTCTCCCCGGGTGCATGGTCTTCCAGTCGCTAGAAAATTGTGACTGAAATACGAACACAGAAATTGTAATTCACAGTGGCGGTGATCTTGTCTGAGAGGTGGGGGGGGGGACAAAGTCAGCCATAGTCTGGTCGATGACCTTTTTTATGGATTCATGCCCCAAAAAAATTTTCATCTCCACAAAAACTTGAAGACTTTTCTACGAATTCATCTCCGAAAAAGTTGATGACCCTCAGGTCTCCCAACAATAATCTCATGACCTTTTTTAGGACTTCGTCCACAAAAATGTATTACCTTTTCTTACAAATCAAATTCATCCCTAATATTTTTTTACTTTTTCTTTTACGAATTTCTTCTTCTTTCTGAGAATTTTCGGGGGGGGGACACTTCTGCTCAAAAATAGAGTTTTTACCTCATCTGGTGAAAAAGGCAGCGATAACCCTCACGCGCTATTACATTTCTCCGCCTTTTTTGGTGTTTCTTCAAAATTTGGGGGACAAATGTATGGCGTGTCCCCCCACTCTTAGAGGTGGGGGACATGTCCCTCTCGGCCCCCCCCTCATGATCGCCACCCATGGTAATTCAACAGCTGGGCAAAACTTGACGTGCAAATGTGATTTCGAAATGTTGCTGTTTCAAGCGAGTTTTTGTTACTAAACAAACGATTACTGTATTGTTTTCTAATAGACTGTAATTGAAAAACTCTTATAGCGCAAGTTACAAAATGGATGGTCTGTACTGGTTAAGAAAATGAAGTCAATAACGGTTCAAATACCCGTGTCGGCCTCCGGGCTAGCCAACACATTAACGACAAAGCGTGCACTGAAGTGTATGAAAAACTAATCCCTCTTGTCGTTAAAGAGTTAAGGGACTGCTCTTCTTCTTCTTCTTGGTTAAAATTGTACTGCCAAGTCAGATTAGGCCTACCTGCTCGGACATACTCGCATATTGCTACAATAATGCACATAATTGGTACGAGTCACCTTTTCATCTTGACCTGAATAGTGTATCTCCGCTTCAGATGCTTTGTGATTGGTCAAGTTAAGATATACAGGCCAATGTATAGTTTGCTTTACCAGCGATGTTGCGATAATTTCTAATGTTAGCTTCTTTTCTGCAGACGACTGTTGTTGTTAGCCTTTTAAGTTTATCTATCTATTCATAGAGGACTTTACCCAGAATGCATTATACTAAGGCTGTGCGATTGTAGCTGGATACTTTAAGCAGCGACAAATGATCTATAGAAATATCTACACCCTAATATGAAATTATTATAATATAGGCCTATAGATGGCATTGGTTGATGTGTGTTTATACACCAGTCCTTCCAAGGTTTGTCTAACTGTCGTCTGCTGCTCCGAGCCAAAGAATGATTCGCCTTTCTTATTGTACAAAAATAATTGAAACCACGAAGTACTATTTGAACCTTAATCCTTTGAACTTGCGATTAAGCATAAATTGTATGAATATAAAATACTCGGCGACTTTAAATTATATCATTAAAAGGTATACCGACTTTTCTTCGGTCTGTGGTTTTTCATATTCCAATACAGGGGCCTATATGTATATATCTAAACCTTAATATATATACATATACATATATATATATATATATAGTATGTTAATAGTATTGTGGCTGGAGATGTTTAAAAATGCAGGCAGTGTGCCATAGAGCATCAACAAAAGATTCTATCGTACCCACCAGCGGCAACTAAGTATAGACGCCCTACTTTGTCACAAGACCGTGACGCCGAGTTCTGTGACTTCGGAGGCGAACAGCTAAAGAGCTATGGAACTATATTTAGGCCGCGTACAACGATACACACATGCAGAGAGAAATCACCAGACTGCGGGCAGATGGATGGAAAGAAAGAAAAGAATGAGATGAGAAAGACAATAAAAAGCCAGAGAAGATAGAGAATGACTGGAATGAAAACAAAAGAAAAAAAGATCTTCTGATAGCCAAATGATGAGGCTACTTTACTGTGTTGTGGAATAAACACCAAAAGTTGTGCACCGTATAAAACTTTGAAATGGCTTTGAGACTGTAAAACAACGGATACAATACACCTGCAAAGCAAATGCAATACAAAGTTCAGAAGTGCACGAGTATTGAGTGTCGATGGCGCTAAAGAATAAAAAAATTGCACTTGGAAGACTTGTACACGGTTTCTACACTGTAAGGACTTACAGGGAGGCTTCGAACCCGTACTCTACGCTTTACATACAAGTCGAGCGCTCTAACCAATCGGCTACCGTACACATCGACAAGGGCGTGCAGGAATTTTTCCAGGGGGCAAAAATGTCTGGGTGGGGAAATTTTCTATGGGGAAAAATTTTTGTAAGGGGAAGCAAAATGACTTTTTTGCATAGAATAGCTGACTTGCCTCAATAATTGAGTGTTTTTAGCATTGAAAATCGTGTTGGGACTGTTGGAATAATCATGAAATTTGGAAAAACCCTGGGGGCAAATGCCCCCTTGCCCCCCTCCGGACGCCTATATGCACATCGACCGATAACGGTCATCCATGGCAAATGCTCCTGTTCGGTTTCGTCTACCCAGTGCGTCCTACCGTTGAGTTAGATCGGTGAGCTTCGAGCTACGTGCGATGCATGATTATCTGTCGTTGTGTAACTACGGTTTCTTATGGTCGCCAAACCACAGCATATACTCGTCAATCGTGGTTGGCTGCTTCGTAAACATCGAGTCGGCGAATTTTGTTAGAGCGACGCCAGGTCACGATTGCGTCGACTGATTCAGACTCTGATGCAAAATCTAATCTAATTGGGAAACTTCTATGACGTCGTGGTCCTCGTGTACATCGTGTCACTCACTGGTCGCTTCTAAATAACATCGCATTCAAACCCGATAGACTCCAATGATCTAGACTTGGGCGTCCGCAGGGGGGCAACGGGGCATTTCCCTCGGATTTTGAAACTGTTTTACAATACAATCTCTTGATTTTTATGATTATTCCAACAGTCGCAACACGATTTTCAATGCTAAAAAACAAGCTGTACGTAGGCTTACAGTGGGGTCCTGTGCGTGGGAAGAAAGGTCACCGTGAAGACAAGTTCGAGCCAAGTTAGAGCCAAAAGTGTAGAAAACTATGCAAGAACAGGTGGTTGCATGGGAGGTTTTTAAATTTTGCAAGACGCGCTCAGCGTACAAATTCTTTGTAAACGAAAACTAGTGACTCTTTTTATTCAAGTTTTTGTCATCACTGCATAAAAGTTCGACTACGAGTGAGCTTTTTAATCCATCTTCAATCTGTACCACGCGTTCTCTTGGCATTGATAGTCTTCGTCGTGTTCAGTGATCCAGAAACTTTGAGCTCATCTGTGAGATTTCAACAGACCACCCCCCGGCAGCGGAGAGCCTTTGCAATTTGCTTGTTTTGAATCGACTCTGGATTGATTTTCCTCTAGACGTGTTATTGGGTCGTGTGCCTTGGCGTTTTCACTTGTCATCTCTGCATGTTGCTCTTCATTATTTTGCTTAGTAGTTCATTGCTTAGTAATCAATAACAAACTTGTTATGTTTAATGTGCATTTGTGCCAAACTTTCAAACTGTTTGCAGGCCCCTGGTCTCTATTATCTGTGTGTGAACGTGTCAATTACAGTGGACCTGTCTCTATTTGTTTATATCTTCGTTTGCCTGCCTCTGTCTTCTCTCCTGTATATCTTCCTGTACTTTCTTCTTTTAACTGGGTAGTGTATCCTCGATGACCTTTTGGTACGTCAAGACTTCGCGATTTCTCCATTAGCTTGCATTCTTGCACGTCTTGCGCTCACGAGGAGTCTATGTCAATTCCGTCTCTTGTTCATAACCAGAACACTTTTTAAATTTATATACCACATATACAATACTGCTTATAATATTATATAATATATATAAGCAAACGCCTTCGTTTATATATATATATATATATATATATATATATATATATATATATATATATATATATATATATATATATATATATATATATATATATATATATACATGCAACATGCATGAATACGAATAGACGCACATACACGTATATACATACACTTGTAAATATTTGATTGGACGGTGATATAATATTTGAATGCCAGTTCTGTCTCGCGCGATAGTCTAGTCACTCTAGTGGTTAGCGTGCTGGACTGTCGATCGAGAGGTTGGTTATTCAAGTCCCCGCCAGGGCAGAAATTTGGTTCGAGATTTCTGCTCCATATACACCCCGTAGTCAACTCGGAGCTCGTGAATAAGCTGGTGCCCTGCGCTTGGCTTTCGAGTGGCGCTTTAGAAGTTTGGAGATTACGATTACGAGCTATAATGAGTACACTGACCATATATTGTCGGTGGGAATATGAGACGGCGAGGGAGAGGACTGGTCACCCCATCGTATGCCGAGGCTAAGAAAATGGAGTCGCTAACACCTCCTTCACATGGCTGCCTCATGGCTAGCTTAAGGGACTGCTCTTCTCGTCGTCGTCTTCTGTTTCTTATACAACCATCAGTGACGTAGCCAGACTTAAATTCAAGAGGAGGCAACTCTGGGAGACATCCATGTGTGTAGTAGGGGTGCGGAGGTAAACCCACGGAAAATGTTTGAAATCTAAAACAGCAACTGCCTCCTCTTACCTCAACGTGGCTACGCCTATGACAACCATATCACTTTTTAAATGCATATACCACACCTTTTAACCACTTCATCTGCGTCTATGTATATATAAGCCTACAAACATGCATGAATAGAAATACACGAATGTATATATATATATAAATATATAAAATTATATATTCATAAATGTTTGATTGCTCGGTCACATAGTGTAAAAATGTCAGTGCTGTCTCGTGCACAATCAGACCACGTTTGAAATCCATATACCACGTACCTATAACGACTTTATCTTCTTATTATATGTATATAAACCTAAAAAAATGCATGAATATAAATATACAGACGTATATATATGTTCATGTTTAATTGTACGGTCATATAATATACGAATGTAAAAGTATAAAAAAAATTAGATACACGTACATTTATATATAGGTCTATATTTATTATTTGGTCACGCATACGTTTGGACATAAATGTGATATATACTCTTACATACATGTGTATGTATGCATATATATATACAATTTTATATATATATAAATGCATAGATTTATGTGCCCATGTATGACAAGAGAAGCTGTAATAAATATACTTGTGGGTGTAGGAGGATGAGGCTCATGCGTGCTGTCACTCGTCTCCTAGTGTCTGTGGCCTGCAGGGTATACATACATACATTGGCGACCTATGGACGGGCCAATGTATGTGGTTAGTCAACTGAATGATTAGCTGGAATCGTGACTTAAGATTACAAAAGAAAGCGAATTTCCCAGGTGAAAAGATGTTGAATTGGAGAGTCTCAACTTGAGAAGTTCTGTCGCTACAGGTCTAAATAAATATAGGCTTTTTAGGCGTTTGAAATAAATAGTCCCTGCGTATCTCCTGTACAGCACGCGCTAAACGTAATATTTACTCTGTAAACTACTGATTTGTTAAGTCTTTCCCTAAAGGCATCCGGCAATTGCACATATTTATTATTTGCCATATTTATATAGCGCTACTTACTATGACAAGTATTGATGGCGATAACCAATCGTCCGTGAAGGACTTAACTTAATTTTCCTTGCTCAAAAGTTCAGTCGTTTCTGTCCGGTATTCCTGTCTAGGGTTCCCTGGGTCGGTGATCGTTGTGCTCTGCATATATAATGTGGAGAGATGCAGGCGCCGCGCCTCCACACTTCGAATTGAGCATATATAGTGCCTTCTCATGTATTGGACCGTCTTCCGCAACAGTCTCCCATTGTATTTGCGCACTGTTGCATTTGACTCTGTACAGGAAATGTTTTCAAACTGTCTCACAGAGAGCACTTGTTTTAGATCAGCTAGATAACTACGTAGAGAGCTATGTATGATGCAAATTGCTCTCTGTCGAGGGTCTCGGTGCAATATATGTTGATATATTGTACAACTAAAAAGTACTTGAAGAGTAGACCTACCGTGTAGCTCTAAAGTATTAGCGACATGGACAGCATTTAAGGCTCTTCAACCCATTTGGCTCAATTCTAAATTCTAAAAAGAAGAGCATCCCCTTAAGCTAGCCCTAGGGCAGCCATAGGTATGAAGTGTTGACGATTTAATTTTATTTGCCTCAGCATATGAGGGTGGTGGCCAGTCCTCTCTCGCCGTCTCATCTTCCCGCCGACAGAGTACTGAGTTTGCTAGGGGGCGCACGCGGAACAGACCTCTCGAACCGAATTACTGCCCTGGTGGGGATTTGAACCCCCGACCTCGCGATTGACAGTGCAGCACGCTAACTACTACATTATCGAGCACTTCCTCTGAATTCTAAGCGACTACACTAATTCTGTCTAAATTCCAATTCTAGCCGTATTCTAAATTCAGATTAGCTAATTACTCACTTGCAAAATCTAAGTACTATAGGGCAGTGCTGTCCAACCCGCGGCCCGCGGACTGATTTTAAGTGGCCCGCCAAAGCTGAATACCAACCGAAAATAAGAAATTGCAAGCACAGTTCGAAGCCAAATATCTCACTAGAAACGTGCTTGATATACTTTTTTGTGCTGAACTACTATAACGCATACCACAGGCCTACATAGATGCCATTATTAGCTGATAATTACATGATTATTGCCAAAATAAGTTAGTAATTTTCAATAAATTTTAGTGATTGCTTTTGAGTTTACTGGTGCGGCCCGCGGCGTCAAGAATAATTGTTTCGGTGGCCCGCGGTGTCAAAAAGGTTGGACAGCACTGCTATAGGGTGTTGAATTTTCAACTTAAAGTGTGGCTATGCCTTGTGATGGCGTGTCGGATTTCAAGTTACGTGTCCAGGTTCGAATCGTGTCTCGTTGTTTCGAAAATATTGGCAATTTGTCTTGAATTAAGTCATGCCACTGATGATTGTCCACGCAGTTGTTGGAAAGCAGCGTTATTGCAGTTGTAATCAGTAACTTCTATGACGCCGGGGATCAATGGTTGTCATGATAGCTGATTTATCTAACTACCTCCGGTCGCACAACTATTAGGCCTATTCATCAACAATGTCCTATTAGTTATCATTTGCATTATGCTAATCATGCATTCTGGATATGGATGTTCTGCTATATCGCCATGGCTTGGCTGGGGCACCTCAGAGTAGAGGTCTGGGAGTGGCGCTATATCAATGAGCTGAATGAATGACTGAATGAATCATTCATGGTGATTACTACCTTGCCCGTAATAATCATCTCATTGTCGTCATATTCGTAAGCATCGTTAACCGTATTAGCAGTTATAGTTGTCAATATTGATTAAATTATTATCTTTAAGACAATTCTAAATATGTTATAGGCCTGCACTTGTTTAAAAAAACAGTCTTTGTTGTCTCTTCGATTTGGACTTGCGCCAGTTTATCCTCTCCTTAAAGCGCTACCTTGTATCCCTCGCAAGATCGATCTTTTAAAGTTGCTTGATAAGCGCTGGTGCTCCATCGATTAATAGTCTGTGCATCATCATGTCGTGCAATTAAATAATAGGACTTGTAAGACCATATTCTGAACACATTGACTGAACACAGTTGTTTTCATTTGACAATTTATACCAGTTCTCATTATAGTCATCTAGCCACCGTCGGCTCACAGTTGCCTTTTGGTCACTGTTATAACCAGCCCCGTGTTTTATTGATGCTTAAATTTATAACAGTACACCTTAACGTGACTTCTAATTTATCTGATTTAGACCGGGTTTCTCCCAACGATTTTTGACGATGCTTTTAGTTGAAACCAAAGCTCGAGGGTACGCGTACCCTAAAATAGAATACGTTAAAATACGTACGTACCTTTCAAAAAATACAATACGCATATGGTACGTATCATACACGAAAATTTTATTTATGGTTTACTCGGCGACCCATAGCCTACGTATAATCTGACGTCAACAGTATGCGTCATTGAAACCGGTACTTCCGGTAGCGTAGCAGTAAATTTAATTCGATAAATTCTTGTTTGCTTAAATTAAATTGAACATTCTTATAATGAGCAATGCCGTGGTTAACGTATTTTTGTATTGTTTACGTACCCTAAAATAGGGTACGTTAAAAAACGTACGTACCTTTAAAAAAATAGAATACGTATGGTACGTACCCTCGAGCTTTGGTTGAAACGACCATTGATTGATGCTTTTTGCATTAACATAGCTGAAGTTTAATCTAGATTAGATATAGCTTATAACTAACATTGTGTTGTTCTTGTCTGTTTGCAGTCGTTCCTCCGGATTCTGTTCAGCCATGTGAGTAACTCAACTTACCGTACTAGATATAATGACATGGCGATGACAGTGGCTGGGTGAATGCAGGGTGATAGTGGTTGGGTGTTTTTTATGGCATGAGATGACGGTTTTGTTAGATCCTGTGTTTTGTGGTTGTGAGTCGAATGTGGGGAGAAATGTGCAGAGAATCCATTCGTTCTCCCACAGTTTCACACTCTTGTGGTGTGTCTCTCTGTACCGTACTTTACGGTCTATGTGACTATTTAAGTAGCGCCTCGCAAGAACCTCATCAGGGTGAGTGGATGGTGACGATGGTCCATAGATCCGCTGTGGTCCTAGATCTGCCAATGCCACCATCATCACTACCACCAGCAACATTTTGGCGGTGATGATGGTGGTCTCGGTGGTAACAGTTCGCGGGGCTGGTGTTGATGATGCAGGCGATGTCGACTGCTTTCTCTGCATCTGCATTTTCTCTCTTTCTGTGATGCATTAATGTTCGGTCACCATGACGTCTTTCTCTCTTTAGAAGATGCTCAGAGTTAACCTCCATACTGTAAAATTTATGTCCGGCTCGGGTCGAGCGAGGTCATAAACCGTGTTCTCAACATGTTTGTCTGTTCATGCTTCCGCATTCTGACCTAGCACCGGAAAGGACAAATCAACCTGGTTATTGGAGACTTGATTTGATGTAGCGCCGGTGTATGAGCTGGTCTTCCTCGCGTGGCTTTTGTGTGGCGCTGAGAAATTTCAAAGATTTACATTTACTTTTACTTTTCTTTCGTCTGATGATCATTTGCATTAGGACTTCACTGATGTTCAGTCTTCCTCTTGCATCGATGTTCGTGAACAGTAGAACTTGTTTATCGCTGTCAGAGATTCAGTTACTACTGAAGACAAAGTAACTTGACCTTGTAGCAGTTAAATCCAAAACCTAGAAAAAAACCGTTTAATTGCATATTAATCAACTATCGCAAATGAGCAAGTAAATAATTAATATAATCCGTGTCCTAGTCTAAAGAATTTCGAGTGAGGTCACCTTGTCGGAGTCCGTCAGACAATAGTTAACTGTGTGAGAAATTACTGGAACGAGTTAGTTTACTAGAACGAGTCCGAAGTAAGTAGACTCCGTGAGAGGTAACTAGAATAAATGAGAGACACGTAGAATGATTGAGAGCTGACTAGAATGATTCAGAGGTAACTAGAATGATTGAGAGCTGACTGGAATGATTTAGAGCTAACGAGAGTGATTGATTGGTAACGAAAATGGTTGGGAATTAGCTAGAATACTAGCTAAATAAAATATAAAAAATTTATAACCTGCTGCAGAAATCGTTACGCTTTGAAGAAACCACAATTGAACAGGAGTTGTATAAATGTGCGTAACAATTGCAATAAAGAGATTCCATCTGTTGCATGTCCACAAACCGAGTCAGTCGTTCAACTGCGTTCATGGTACGGGAGGATACTTTTTAGACGTGAGAGCCACTGAATGGGAGCATGCGTCTCGTTCATGCGTGGCCGATGCTTTTTGCGACTCAAGTAATTCGCCACGGTTGACTGAACTGTGACCATGCGCAGCCAGACTGCAACTGCGGTTAGATCCGTGTGACCTCTGGTTAGGATGAGATATATTGTTCCGATGTTAACTCTGCAGTTTCACCAGCTTGTCCGTGCCATATGGTCGACACGCCTATTATATATATATGTGTGTGTATATATACACATAAATCTCCAAAATTCAGTTTGTTTTAGCTTAGAAACAAAACTATACTTATTTCCAAGTGATTACATGAAAACCACATTTGAGGCTTTAACGCCAATACACATGTGATGTGTCTGTAAAAGAGATTGGTTTATTTTGCCTTCGCTCAAATAAAACTAAAATTAGGCCTACTCCAAAAATATGCCTATATGACGATTGTCAAAGTCTCGAAGGCAAAGAACACGTTCCTATAGGATATCTGGACCTCTTTTTGGCCTATTTAGGCCGTGTTTAGACGATACTTTCGATGTCTGCCGGGGTCTGCCCTGCATTTAAATTAGGCTTTAAGACAAGAGGGTGGCATACGCAGGAAATATTGTCTAATTATTGGACTGTTGTATACCGTAGGGCTTGCTCTTCAGTAAAAACTCTTTAAACCTAATAGCACACTTCTTCGGACTATTCTAGTCTTAACCAGCTTCTATAGCGCCATTGTTAGTCGACAGATGCTTCATTGCCATATAGTCAAAAATGCAATGAGTTGGGAAAACCAGAAGTAGAACCACGGAAGTAGGTAGGTAGTAACTGGAGACTCCAAACTTGTCGTTGTGTTGCAACAGGTGACCATTTCTTTTAGACTGTATTTTTAATGGGTTTCGCATGTTGCTGCATGCTTTTTTTTAGACTTTTGACCTATAAAAACATTTGCATTGCAGCAATAGAACGTCGTTTAAAGTAGTCCATAAGGCAGTCCAGTCGAGTTTAGTATGCTATAGAACGTTGCCTTTGTAGTCTGGAGTAGGCTCAATCCACAAACCCTTTTGTTGTTGGTAGAAGTGCTTAGGCTACAGTACGAGGGTCTCCGAAAGAGCCGCGTAGGCCTACATTCGCACTTTGAACAACATCTTCCGATTCGGTCATCTGCTTTCCAGCCTAAGATCTTTGACGCCAACTTCGTGAGACTAATAAATGTGGGCTAATCTGTATGCATAGAGATATTTGCATACGCGACATAATATGGCGGCTGGTTCATCGGGTCTTGACCTTTCACCTGTTCTGCGTTGCGGGTTCCAATTCTGATGCATCACGCGGAACTGATAGGTCATCATGGCACGACGTAACCCAACTAATAGATTGTTGATGTCAATTGCGCGCTTCAGGCGAAAATTCGAAATATCTGCAGGACCATGTATCTCGGTATTATTGTTGACATGGACGTGTAGACTAATAATTTGGCTTTCCATTTCTCGAATTGACGTTTTAAGCAGACCAATCCCCGATCGAAAAATATAGCATAGACCTATTTATGGGCTTGCACGTATAACCTCGACGCGAAGTCAAGGTTGAGTGGTTATAGTTTTTAAGGCTCTATGAGTTGCATGCAGTCAGTCAAGCGTATGTTGCGGATTGCAGCTACCCAGGTTAAACGCATCAAAACCAGGATAACCACATGTACGCTTTAAATTAATGTTTAGAGCCTACTCTAAACTAGGACGCCGTGAAGTAAAACTATGCGATGCTGAATAGCTATGTCCTGCTGCGATGTAGGCAGTTAGTAAGCCTCGCTGCACCTTATGTATAAGAAATGCCCTTGTTATTTGTATCGCAAGTATTAACATGATGGGCCAGCGTTGACAATAAAACTATAAAACCTACGTGTCTAAGAAGGATCTAATTAATGAAGCTAATTTTCGCTTGTGAACGTATTCATGGGCCTACAATGTTGTATGGAAGCGCAGCATCATCTCGCTTCCAAATATCTATGCCTTGCAACGGTGCAGTCTCCAGTGGTCCACTGCGTTGACACTCGCTCTAATTAGAATCGTTGAATGCAGTTTACGTTGCACATAGCATTACAAGGTCCGAATACACATCTGTAACGTCGTTTTAAGTGCATGGCGGTATATGTAAGTCTGTAGGTTGACAACCGCATGAAAAATCGACGGGAACGAAATTATTTGTCTGATAGAACTGTTGCGCGACGAACCTTCCCCCACAGAAATCTCTAAAATGTAGTTTTGAGGGCTATAGTTAAGCTAAACATCCGGACAACCGAACCCAAACATCGTGACAACCTTTTCTTACGGGTGGGTTACTTGACAACGCCTTTTCGCCAGACGCACCTCGGATTATTCGAACATCTTATACAAAATTTTCAAGAAGAATGACTATATGACTAGCGTTCTTTATAAAGCACGCTAGAGCGATTTCATAAAGGTTGCAATGCTAAGCGCTATATAGAACATTCAGAGATGCATCGTAAATTGTAAAACTTGATTCAACCGAACAAATGGACCTGCGTCGTGACGTTAGCTCAGTCATGTTGCTTCATTTTTGGTTTCAAGCATCCTGCTGTCACTTTAAATCGAGCTGAATTGAAATGGTTTGGTATAATATAAAAATCTGAAAGACCAATGCAAATATCTTGAGCAGACGATTTCCGTTTAAGGCGATTTTCAACACAAAGGCAATGGTGTGAAATAAAAGCTTTCCAATAGTGATTCTAAAATTTTTGTTAGTCTAGCGATCAAAAAGAGAAAGTATCGTACGACTGACTTTTCCAGGCAGTGCCGTCTTAACAGCATTGAAGGACCTGAGCAAGGCAATGCACTGCCGCGCGTGGAGGTCACGCACACGTTTATTTTTTTATCTTTTTAATTTGAGGGCCCCTGGAATCGTAGGGCCCCTGGAGTTGACCAGCCTGCCCATGCCTTAAGACGGCACTGTTAAATTCCAGGCCTGCAAATATAATTCTAGTGGTTTTTAGACTGTTACTGCAAATGCTCCGCCTATAAAGTACAAGAAGCGTTTGTGGATTTGGGCCATTTCTTAACTTGAGCGCAAATAACAACAACCTTCTCCCCGGACAACCTTTCTGTTTCGATGAATTGCGAACACGTGGATCGAACCTCTGTGGCGCTACAAGTGAAATTCGTATCACTTTTCACTAGTGTGCCTGTGCAGTAATTTATTTTAAGGATTATCCTGATCAGTGGCGTAGCCAACCTTCCGAGGGCCTTGTGCAAGCTGATTGCGATGGGCCCCCAACCCACCCCAAGTCCCCAACCTCGCCTACCATCCAAATAACGCAAAAACCAAATACGCTCATCTATACGTCACGAAAACTAGCATCCAAAGGTACGTGGTGTTTAAAATGGTATTAAGTGAGGGAAAATGGGCTTTAAATAAGGGTTCGTTAGATGACGTGAAGTAAGCCCGACTCCCTTTGCGACTTCAGTGACGGTCCCCCGAGTGACATTGTCGACTTTGGCTATTTTGCTTTCAGTAACTGAGACACCAGGCTTTGGGCCCTTGGGGTATGAATCTAAGGAAACGGCAATTCTTCCGTTTCATATATTGCATATAGCCTAAAGTTGAAATTGCGTTATATCATTTTTTGTCTACACGTACCGTAATTCAAGAATTTGCACGTGTCTGTTATGCAAAGAAGATGCTTGAGGCTGGGAGCGCCTCTGAGTAGGTATCTTGAAGAGGCGCCATATCAAATTCTCAGAGTGAATGACTGAATGAATGAATAATTAGTCTGCTGAAAGGTTCTTGTTTAAAGAAAATCGATTAGGCAAAGATTAATTGATATGTCGGCGAGATAGACACCTTGCAGGATATTTAACTAGGATTGCCAGGTTCAGAGTTACCAAGCAACCAAAAAGCTAAGCATCCCTAAAGTAGCCTATCTAAGCAAGCTGTTCATTAGCTAGCTGTCTTGCAACTGTTTCAGACACGAACAGCACTATCGTCTTCTACAGACAGGGCGAAAACGGTTACTATGGCAACAATGTGACGGTCCGAACAGCGATTATTCCGACTTCGGCGAAGAAATCCTGGTTTGACGAAGAGACGATACTGCCCGGTGGTACGCTGAGGAAGTTCTACTTCATGGCGCACACCTACAGTAATCTGGACGAAGCGAGCACCAGGATTCGACTGCAGATCTGGCGACCAGTGGACATAATTAATTTCAAACTCATGCTCGTCTGGCAACAGCTCGTACAGGTTGCCGCGTCCGCGCAAGTGGCAATGCTCTACACGGTATGTATGCATGTTGGCCTCTCTCTCTCTCTCTCTCTCTCTCTCTCTCTCTCTCTCTCTCTCTCTCTCTCTCTCTCTCTCTCTCTCTCTCTCTCTCTCTCTCTCTCTCTCTCTCTCTCTCTCTCTCTCTCTCTCTCTCTCTCTCTCTCTCTCTCTCTCTCTCTCTCTCTCTCTCTCTCTCTCTCTCTCTCTCTCTCTCTCTCTCTCTCTCTCTCTCTCTCTCTCTGCCTCTCTCTGTCTGTCTCTCTGTCTGTCTCTCTCTCTCTCTCTCACTGTCTGTCTCTCTGTCTGTCTGTCTCTGTCTGTCTGTCTCTGTCTGTCTGTCTCTGTCTGTCTGTCTGTCTGTCTGTCTGTCTGTCTGTCTGTCTGTCTGTCTCTGTCTGTCTGTCTTTGTTTCTGTTTGTCTGTCTATCTCATTTATTAAGAGATTTCTAGGTCTCTGTCGGCGTTGGTAAAGGACATAGTAGTTCGAATAGCAAGACAATTTTCTCCATGTGCAAATGATGCGTGACCATTATCTGCTGTGGTTCACGCGCGCAGTTAGTGCAAAACCAACGGAGAGTCAGTCGTCCATAACTGCCTAATATGTATATTCGTTTATTGGAACAGTCAGACAAACCGCAGAGAGTTACAGCAAATTACACATTGATGACACGGTTCACTGGGTTCAGAGTGTCTGACCCCATAGGTTGAGGAATAACGCCATACGACTGAAGCGTTAGGCCTAGTTGCACCACATTGAATGCTCACTGACCGGAAAGAGCGCGGAATGCAACTATCCTTCAAATCATCTGCGAGTTCGTTGTACAGCCAGCCAGGCTGTCGACAAACGGCTAAGATCTCTTCGCTGTGGACTGACTATACCACTTTGAAGACCCTGGATTTTCCGGTCGCAGACGTAATAAAAATCCATGGTTTGCGCTGGTACTCGGGAAAGCGGCCAACCGCGGAAAAGTTGACACAGATGGTCTAAAACTCACAATGGCCTTTAAATGTCCGTTCTCTTCCGTCCTGGATACGAGATTATAAACGGCCAAAGGCGCACACATAGGCCTACATGGGACAAACGCCACTGTTGAAGAATTGGCTGGTGCGGAAATAAAACACTTCAGTTCAAAGTAGGCTGACCTTACAGTTTTTGCTGGTACTCAGGAAAGCGGCCGACCGTGGAAGCAGTTAGCATAGATGGAGTAAAACACATTATAGCCTATGAACATTCGCTCTCTATCATCCTGAACACCAGACTAAAAACAGCCAAAGGCGCACGCCTATCGCGTGGTCAGCAGTGGGTGTCACTAATTAAAGTTACTTACCTACTCACTCAGTTTCTTAATTGTGTAGTTTATTCGTTGTAGTATTCGATCAACCAGACTGTGGCTCTAGTGGCTGGCGACAGAATAGGTTGGGCTTTCGAAGGCAACGCAGGTCCGATCAGTTTCCAGTATATCGAGTCTCATCGGACGCGTCTGCAGAGGAGTACCACTCCAGGATCTCCTCCTCCTCTTCCACAGGTCGGAGAGACGATTGATTTCGATTCCGTCTACCTTCCGAGCTTATTTTCCATTGCAGTCTCCGTCGACGGAAGTAAGTGTGATGAAATTATAAAGCATGAAAATAATGGTTTTAAGATCTGTACAGTTGGGTAATATGTAAAAGAAAGAAACACTGTTAGATGTGTCTCGATGTCGTCATCATGATCACCGTTATCATCATCATCATAATCGTCGTCGTCGTCGCCATGTCATCATCATCATGTCGTCGTCATCATGATGTCATCATCATCATCATGTCATCATTATGTCATCATGTCGTCATGTCATTATCATCACGTCATCATCATCATGTCATCATATTATTATCATCATGTCATCATTTCATCATCATTATCGTCGTCGTCATCATATTACCATTATTATCATATAATCATCATTTTGTTGTCATATAATCATCAATATGTCATCAGCAGCATCATGTCATTTCATATCATCATATATCACATTATGTCATCATCATCATTGTCATCATTATCATCATATTATCATCATCGTTACCATCATCATTAGTAGGTAGCGTGCCCTCTCCGGAGCTTGCCGCTTCCACGATTCATCGCCAACCGTTCCAATCTTGGGCTTGTCTCCAGGCTGTGAGTAACCAAATGTTAAGTGGGTGACCTCCGAGTCCATATGAGAGACACTGAATGGGTCTAAGTGGGTCTGCTAATACTAATTGACGAATTCGATCTTTAAATAGCTCTTACGCTAATGTTTTTGATTGACTGGGTTTATTGTAAGCCAATATATGATCTATAAGGTGAATTACCCTACAAGAGAAACTCTGTCCTTACTAGTATTATTATTTCCCATTGCGATGCATTTCCCCATTTTCATTCGGCTTTTACCCAGCGGCCTTGTTTCCGCTGCTTCCTGTAACAAATCGTCCGACGATCTTATGCGACTTTGAGGATATAATTTGTTGGCGTTTGTACGCTTTTCTGTTAACCATCCTGCTCTTAAGAAACACATTAGAAAGACGGCAATTTCCAGTGTAATGGACCAATGGTCATTCCCATGCTAGAACTATACGCTAGTGAAACTCGGGCTTTTAAATCTTTAAATTGTGAAGTGTTGTTTTTGCAATTTGTAGTACTACCAGGATATCCAGGACCCGCTGGCCCAGTTGGGTTTACAGGAGCTACTGGTGCCTCTGGAGCCACAGGAGCCACAGGTAAATAAGCATTCATTAGTCATGTCAGTAAGATATGCCATGCAAATGGAAGAACATAGATGAAGCGAGGAAGCCAAGTCCGAGATTATAACCAGGTCTCTAGTATCTTCTCTTTGGCCAGCGGAATGACGAGCAACGGAGCCTACATTTCTGGACATTGTCACAGGACTTGGCGATTATTAATTAGCTGACGCCGGTATCATTATTATTACAGCCAATAAAATAAAAATATTTTTAATGTACAGACCACGATTCGAAAATCAGAATCAGTGGCGTAGTTTTTAATGATGCCGATAAGGACTGTGTTAGTCCATGAATAGAGATGGAATTTCAATTATTGCAGCTGAAATAGAGAACGAATTCTGCGCTCGTTCTGGAAAAAGTTACAGCAGGGATTTATTTCATTTGTAGGACCTGTTGGATCATCAGGTCCAGCGGGACCTCCAGGAAACAGCACTGTTGGCGCAACAGGAGCAATAGGTGGAACTGGGAGTACCGGAGCTTCTGGGCAAACTGGACCTGCTGGGCCTCCAGGTTCTGTTGGTCCACCAGGAAACACAGGTAATTCAGGAAATGCTGGACCAGGGGGAGCACAAGGCTCTCAAGGAGCTACCGGACCACCAGGAGCGACTGGGTCCACTGGCATACCAGGAATCCCAGGCCCACCTGGAGGCAGCATAGCCAATGGCTCGGCTGGTGCAACTGGAGCCACTGGTAGTTCCGGAAGCACGGGCAATACAGGAGCTAAAGGAGACACCGGAGCGACTGGAGCCACAGGATCATCTGGAAATACGGGACCGCTAGGAACTCAAGGATCTACCGGAGTGCCAGGATCAACTGGGGAACAGGGGCCTAAAGGGGCTAGTGGCCAGGTTGGAAATACAGGCCCAAGTGGCCCAACCGGATTTCCTGGAGGAACTGGTTTCACTGGGTCAACAGGTCCTGCTGGTGCTACTGGCCCAGTGGGGCTTCCTGGGTCACCAGGAAATGGTACGGCAGGCGTTAGTATTCCTGGGGCTCCAGGTTTACCCGGAGATACCGGGCCTACAGGCATCCCAGGAATGACAGGCGTAAAAGGATATACTGGTCCTCTAGGACAATCCGGAGCCACGGGGTATACTGGACCTAGCGGAAAGACAGGAGTGGCTGGGCCAGTCGGTAAAAGTGGAGTCAGTGGGGCCACGGGGATTACTGGCATCACTGGGTCTCAAGGTGCGTCTGGCCCAACAGGCGTCATTGGGCCTCCTGGAATGGTAGGAATTACTGGATTGCCAGGGCCTCCCGGGCCATCAGGAATTGGCGGGACTGGATCGGTTGGATCGACTGGAGCCACCGGAACTACAGGAAACACCGGATCTACTGGATTGCCAGGAGTGGCTGGATCGACGGGTGAGACTGGAGGTCAGGGTTTGCCTGGTCCAACTGGAGCAACAGGAATCTCTGGACCAGCTGGGGCCCCTGGAGAAACTGGTTTTACTGGACCAGGAGGCCGGACTGGAGTTAGAGGTTAGGACAAAATAAAGTTGTTTTCCGATGCTTTACCTCTTTATTTTTCTTAAATTCTGTTGTTGAAAGATAACTGGACCAGTAAACCACATTTTACAAGGAATCAAGATGGAGTAATTGCAGGTGACTTCATCAGGTACCAATAAATCAGCGGACGAATAGGTTACTTAAACCTCCAAATAAGTCATTTAAGATTAAAAAAACTCAACCAAATTGAGCAATGATGCTTTAAATCCAGTTTTTTGCAGGTATGCGTACCATTCTGTATTTGAATGCCTTGCGCATATATGCAATAATTTAATGTTTCATGAAGATACACTGATCTAAATTTAGCAATAAAAAAGAATTTTAGAATAAATGAAAACAGATCGTGCATAGACTTTAAATTGCTAATATACCCATGCACGTAGACAACCAACACTTGCTGACATCTAAAAACTAGCTTCTGAAGCAGCGTGTATACTGCGTGTACTTTGGTAATTAGCAGTTAAGCAGGAATGCTGCGAGTTCAATTTTGGACGACTTCGTCAAACTGTGAACATCGACAGATCCAGTAGGATCCAACTAGGGAAGATGTGTTGACCTATCTTAGTTTGAACTGCTTGTAGAGAAAGTCTCTCAACAATGTAATTTATTATTATTTACTAGGTCCACAGGGTGATCTAGGATCAACAGGCGCCACAGGTACCACAGGGCCGTCTGGTCCGATAGGGTCTTCAGGACCGACGGGTCCTGATGGCGCGACTGGAGGGTCAGGACCCCAAGGACCCCAAGGATCCACAGGCGGTACCGGTTCTACCGGTGGAACGGGTGCTACGGGTCCTGCTGGAAATCCAGGCACTCCTGGATCTACGGGATCTACAGGAAACACT
The DNA here is from genome assembly GCA_963556255.1 of Allolobophora icterica. Classification (NCBI taxonomy): domain Eukaryota; kingdom Metazoa; phylum Annelida; class Clitellata; order Crassiclitellata; family Lumbricidae; genus Allolobophora; species Allolobophora icterica. Next base: position 14,902,702 of record OY744616.1, read on the forward strand.
GGAGCGACTGGTAGTTCCGGCGCCAGTGGCATTCCAGGAATAACTGGCGCAGTCGGCATGACTGGTTCCACTGGGCCAATTGGACAAACCGGACCACAAGGCCGCACTGGAGCTGACGGGTTTACAGGACCACGAGGATTTTCGGGAGTCACAGGCCTTCCTGGACCAACTGGTATAACAGGAGGAAGTGGCTACACTGGAGCACCAGGAAGAACAGGAGCAGGTGGTGCAACAGGACAAAAAGGCACCGATGGGCCTATCGGGTCTCCAGGAACGCCAGGTGCAACTGGAAGTAGTGGTCCCATTGGAGCAACTGGTACTACAGGACTGCAGGGCGCAACCGGAAATACTGGATCTATCGGTGGCACAGGAAACACAGGGCCAGCTGGTACTCCGGGGGCAACAGGATCAACTGGATTAGGTGGCCCTGTAGGATCTACAGGTTCTAGTGGACAGCCAGGAATTCCTGGTTCAGTGGGAGCAACAGGAAACACAGGATCATCCGGTCGCAGTGGTGTTAATGGAGCTACAGGTCTAGAAGGATCAACTGGGTTAGCAGGTCCCATGGGCCCTACTGGAGCAACTGGAATTGGTGGCCCAACCGGGCGAACCGGAATTCCAGGTTTACCAGGACCTGAAGGTCGAACGGGTGTCCAAGGTGTAACTGGTTCACCTGGACGAACGGGTGTAATTGGACCTGAAGGAGCCCCTGGAAACACTGGAGCGTCAGGTCCTATTGGTCAGGTTGGATCTTCAGGACCAGTAGGACCTGCTGGATCCACTGGGGCCTTTGGTCCAACCGGGCCTCAAGGTGCATCTGGCCCAGCCGGTGCAACTGGTACTACAGGAGGAACAGGTCCAGCTGGAGCCTCGGGACAACCAGGTGGAACTGGTTCGACTGGATCACCTGGAAACACGGGTGCGATTGGTCCGGTGGGTGCGACAGGAACAACCGGATCACCTGGCCAAACTGGTGGAAGTGGTGCTACTGGCTCGGTTGGAGCAACAGGGCCTAAAGGAGTAACTGGTTCCACTGGATCAACTGGAGCCTCGGGGATCGGTGGAGCTACAGGAATTTCAGGTTCTGTTGGCCCATCTGGCCCTCCTGGACCACAGGGTGCGACAGGAAGACCAGGTTCACAAGGCAATTCAGGCGGTACTGGCATTTCTGGTCCTCAAGGATTGTCAGGAGATGTTGGGGTTCCAGGTTCCTCTGGCTCAACTGGAGCACAGGGAGTGACTGGTCCTCAGGGACAAGAAGGAGGAACCGGAACACCTGGTGCCACCGGTTCCAGTGGAGCATCAGGAAACACTGGCGCCACTGGCCAGACAGGGGCTTCTGGTGCCACTGGAATTATCGGACTTCCAGGTAGCCAAGGTGCCACAGGTTCAACTGGAAACACCGGTAGGATTCTTGAAAACAAAGTTTTTAGTACTTGCTTAGTACTCAGTCCTTCCGATGCAGGTCTGCACATCGGGCGACGCATCTCCTCCACTCTCCTATGTCCACCGCTAGCCTCTCCGCCTCCTCTCACGTCAGTTTCTGTATGAACTGCATATTTTAACTAATCGAACACTTGCTACATGAACTTGTATCAATTTGCTTAATTTCTTCACGTGGAAACTTTCAAGATTTATTCTAAGATGCCCGTCTTTCTACTATACGATCGAATCCAAGAACGTTTTCATGTTGATAGGCCTATGTGGTGTTATGCACCATAACAACATAGACAGTAGTCTCAATATGTGGTATATAATTATAAGGACAGTAGTTTTGTCTCGATATATAGTCTCGATCTGTGTGTATAGATCTGTTTGTGTATATAGACAGTCGTCTCGAGCTGTGTGAATGTGCAATAGTACGTTCGCCTACTTCTGACTGGTTTTGTCTCTTAAACCTTTCTTGATAACGGGAATACAGCATAGGATTCATGGATGACTACCTGCTTTAGTTTTAAAAATCTATGCCTTTCTGCCTCTTTAATCGTGGTTAATGTATCGATGAATATTTCTTAACGGTTGCATAAGAGACTCGTTTATGCTTCTCTAAGACTTATGACACGTTAACTAAGCATGTAACTGATGCATTTGGTTGTGATCGCATTGTTTAACAAGTAAAGCAAATGAATCTGTCGTTTTCAGGCAGTACTGGATCCTCAGGTGGGCAAGGAGCGACTGGATCCTCTGGTGGTACAGGACAGGTGGGAGGCACTGGATTGACTGGACCACCAGGTCGAAGTGGAGCAGCGGGAGCTACTGGTATTCCGGGAAAGACCGGAGGGATTGGGGCAACTGGTGCATCAGGTACATCGGGAGTTGTAGGGACAGGAGGACTGCCAGGTCGAACTGGAGCTAACGGGGCCACAGGCCAAATTGGAAACACAGGCCCAATTGGAGCCAGTGGAGGACAAGGTGGACCTGGGCCGGCAGGTGCAACGGGTTCTCCTGGCGGAGCTGGTCCAGCCGGGAATCAAGGCAATACTGGCTCTACCGGTTCAAATGGAGCAATCGGGGCAACCGGACCGATTGGAGCTTTCGGCGATACTGGGACCATAGGTGCCACGGGACGGACTGGCGGTAGTGGAACAACTGGTCTTGCCGGTGGTGCGGGAGCGACTGGACCACCGGGACCGCCTGGAACCTCGGGTGGCTTTGGTGGAACTGGACCGACTGGATTCACTGGTAGCAGTGGATTGCCGGGTCCTTCAGGAAGCACTGGAGGAAGTGGAATCAGAGGAATCACTGGAGCTAGTGGTGCTACTGGAACACCCGGATTGCCAGGCAGGACCGGTGGCACTGGTATTCCAGGCCGAACTGGTGTTGCAGGTCAGCCTGGAGCTAGTGGAGTAGCCGGTGCCTCAGGGTCATCAGGTACAGTTGGTGGAACGGGTACAACGGGAGCTACAGGTTCGACTGGGCTTACAGGACCCCAAGGACCAGTCGGTAGCACAGGGCCATTGGGCCAAACTGGTGCTACAGGACCAACTGGCCAGGCAGGTGGACAAGGATCAGGTGGTGCCACAGGACCCCCGGGTCCAGCAGGAGTCTCAGGTAAACCATCAAACTCTCACTGAGGCCTACATGGATTTGGCGCACTACCGGTCAATAAAGATTGGTCTGATTGATAATTCTCAAAACTCGTGTTTTTGAGTTGTATTCGATGACTTCGAGAAAGCTAACACGGTGGAAATTGCACAGTAATTTACCCCAGTTTGGATAGTTTATATGAGGCAACTAGGTTCCAGCTCTTCCAATGATTTCAGTGCTGAGCACTCCTGGATTGAGCCAGCCCAATATTTTCATCAACGAACTCCGTATACGAGTTGAACAGGCATTTAACTATATACCGGACAGGTGATGGAATAGGAAGGATTAGGAATTTAGATGCACTTGAGTTGCTGTTTCTGAGTCCTCTTTCCTTCTTAGGTTGAATACATCCGAATGCATAATCAACTAAATGATTGAAATGGTACTTGACATTCGATTGCATTCAGTCCAAATAATGATCGTGTAAGGTTGTTTTTTGGCAATCCCGTTTCGTCGCTACTTTGCTCCTCTTGAAATGCATTCCAGTGAATTTATTGCTTATCATTTAATGCTTGCAATGAACCTTTTCAGGTGTGCCTGGAACGCCTGGGAGCAACGGTGCTACAGGGTCATCGGGTGCGTCTGGATCAACAGGTGGCACTGGCTCAACTGGCTTGAGCGGACGGACAGGTGCCTCTGGCGCAACGGGTACACCTGGTAGTATTGGAGTCACAGGCGCTACTGGCCCCACGGGGCCCACGGGTGCCACTGGAAACACGGGAACAATCGGATCCACAGGTGGCACTGGTGCGACTGGAACTCAAGGAACACTAGGCGCGACGGGATCTACGGGTCCCACTGGAGCCATCGGAGCCACAGGCATTCCAGGGGCGTCTGGAGCCACCGGTTCAACCGGAAACACGGGTGCAACAGGTTCATCGGGTCAAGCCGGGTCATCGGGCTCTACTGGTCAGACTGGACTTCCTGGAAGTCAAGGATCGACTGGTAGCTCTGGACCAATTGGTGCTACAGGTAGGCCTAAGTTCAATCCAGTAAATGTATTCAGTAGCCATAATTGTAAATGAAGCATGCTGCTTCAGCGCATTGAACTACCTGCTCGCTCGTTTGCATTGAAACATAGTCGCTCTATTTTCTGGCGTCATTGCTTCAAGTGTTAATAGTAATTCCAATAATAGGACTACTTGTTGTCACAACAGCTGTAGTTTCTCATCACAATGCGCATTCAGGCAGCAGTTTATGGATTTACAATGCATTGCTGATCGATGATATCTCCTGCTGTGTTCCGTCTTAGGGCCGTTGCCCCGCTGCGCCGGGTCAATTTATATCTGACTCCATTCAGAAGGGACTGCGCTGGTTGCCAATGCAGTACTCGAAATCGTAATCGTAAACTCCAAAATTCTAGAGCTACGCCTGCTCGAAAGATAAGCGCAGGGCACCAGCTTATCAACGAGCGTTCCGTCGTGTCGGAGTAGTTATCCAATAATGTCCAGTGGAGGCCCGAGTCCGGTTACCAAGTCTTAGTGAGATCGACTGCCACATGGTGCAAAAACCGATGAAGTGCTTTACAGCAAGTTTGTTGTTCCAGGATTTCTAATGTTGTGCAAGTGATTAAATTCAGCAAATGCGGTTGGTGTTTGTGAGTAAATGTTTAAAACTAGTATATTCTGTTGACCTGTGTGCTTTCAGGTGCATCGGGTTTCAATGGTGCATCAGGTGGGCCTGGAAGCACTGGAGCTACTGGCCAACTGGGTGGAACGGGTGCAAGTGGCTCCACAGGCGAAACTGGAAACACAGGTGCCGTTGGAAATCCAGGTCAGACTGGTGCAATTGGGGCAACAGGAACCTCTGGTGCAAACGGAGGTACTGGCGCAACAGGTGATCGAGGCCGCACTGGTGTGATTGGAGGTCCTGGAGCGACAGGTGGGCCTGGTTTTACAGGATTCAGTGGTCCATCGGGTGCCACTGGACCCCAAGGACCAAAGGGTGCAACAGGCAATACTGGGGAAACAGGTCCTGTTGGAGCTTCTGGGGGCACTGGACTACTTGGAGCAACTGGATCATCTGGTACTCCTGGTTCCACTGGAGGAACTGGAGCCACAGGTGTAACAGGGGCAACAGGTAAATTGTTTTGATTTCTGTATGATGTAATGCAGGGATAAGTGACTGAGGTTGTAGGCAGTGGGGTTAAAGACCTACGAAACAGAGACTGTAGAGAGATTTTAGTGGGGTTAAAGACCCGCACCCTGCAGCACTGAACTCTCCATTGACGCTGTAGAGTTGATTTTAAACATTCCCAAGATGCCCCAGCAGAGTATAAGCATTTCATTTGGAATCCAGCTTATGGAAGATCAACAAAATGAGGTAGAGGGGCCATTGCCAGGGTTCCCTCCCCTGGATCTGCCGTTTCATTGACTTTGCCTAAAGAATTTCAAAACCACTGTACATTTATGCTCTTCTTATGGTGCAAATTTACTGGTTTAGTTAGCTTATAAATAGATATTTTGGTGCTAAAACAAATGAAAAATTTGCAAATGTGCATTCAAATATCTCGTTAGGTTATACAAAATAATTAATACAACTGATCTGTTATCACTAGGAATTTAAACTGGGATATTGTGTCAAAAGCGTAACATTGCCACTGTGCCATACCAGAATGAAATGCCTGTTTCATGCATTTAATTATTTTGCTTGCAGGTGCTTCAGGAGGGTCTGGCGCAACTGGAATCCAAGGTTCTACCGGAGCCACTGGGTCATCTGGAAATCCAGGTAGCACTGGAGCCTCTGGCCTTGGAGGTCGTACAGGTGCCACAGGTAGTACAGGTGCCATAGGTACCCCAGGTGGCACAGGTGCCAATGGTAATACTGGCAGGACTGGTGTTGCTGGGGCATCAGGTCCTCAGGGTTCTACTGGTCAGACTGGTGGCCCAGGGGCGACTGGCTCTTCAGGAACGATTGGTGCCACAGGTGCTACTGGTGGTACGGGAGCGAGTGGAGCAACAGGTTTTACGGGATCAACCGGTGTCATTGGAGCAACAGGATCATCTGGTGGTCCGGGAGATACTGGATTCATTGGCACCAGTGGACCAGGCGGTGCTACAGGTATTTTGTTACCCATGTACCTAATTAGTAAGTCCATTATGTATTCGATAATGACAATTTTCTGTCAATTTCAATTAGAGAGAGAAGGGGATCATGTTTGGTATGGTCACAGTTTGTTTGGTTTGGTTACTGTCCAAGTGCAAAAAATTGAGGATATCATCTGATTACAGGTGCTACATTACAATTTACAAATAGGAAAGTGATAGGAAAGCACAGTGCTTCTAAAAAAATAGCAAATTTAACGTTTTTTTACTTAAAGTTAATGCAAAGCCTTTCAAAAACGATTAGATGTTGTGAGTTCAGGTCTGACTTGATATAGTAACCAAGTTTATGGATTACACAGAAGGACGATTTGGGGCAGTAAGGTAACTGTACTCATTTAATTTACTGTAAATTATGTAATTCACTTTTACTAGATGCGGCATATATGTATCATGTATGCCTACCTTTTCGGCGGATGAACTACACGTGTCATGTCGTACTGGCTGTATGTGCTTGTGATACATTTTTAATACATTAAAAAATGTACTGCATGTGCTGAAGAATTCTTGTGCCTATGATGCTGAATTGAAGACTTCCTGTTGCAGGTGGAGTTGGCTTTACTGGTGCGACTGGACTGCCTGGAGGTTCTGGAGGCTCTGGACCACTTGGTGCTTCAGGGCCTGTAGGAGCAACAGGCCCCACAGGACCAGATGGAATGCCTGGAGGCACCGGCCCAGTTGGTCAAACAGGAGGACCTGGTCGAACTGGAGTAAGTGGAGCAACCGGTCCGCAAGGCTCTGTAGGTGGATCTGGGCAAACTGGAAACCCTGGTCGAACTGGGGTACCAGGTGGTTCTGGAGGGCCTGGTGCTACTGGAGCAACTGGTCCACGGGGTTCTACAGGATCTTCTGGCTCCACTGGGCTCTCGGGCAATTCGGGAGCAACTGGGTCTTCTGGAGGCGCTGGTCCCCAAGGCCTTCCAGGCACCCCTGGGTCAATTGGGCAGACAGGAGGAACTGGAAGCACAGGGTTCACCGGGTCAACTGGAGCAAGTGGAGCCAGTGGCGGAACAGGACCAACCGGCAACACTGGTGCAACTGGACTTGCAGGATCGGGTGGTGCAACTGGTGCTACAGGTGCCACTGGTCACACAGGAAACACGGGAATGACTGGACCATCTGGAGCTACAGGTAATTTTCCAGATTTTGCTACACACTTAAAATGTCCAGATCTGTTAAATGACACCTTTATTTAATTTTTTAATGGATGGATATAGTTACATATTATCTTCTTTTCATTGCTTCATGTTAAGGTTCTTTAAAGGCCAATCTTGTGATATATTATGATGGAAACAGCATTTATATGGTGTCCCTTTTAGATGTCGTCTGCAAAACAGAATATTTAGGTGAAGAAGCGTACGTAATGGTCATTGGTCAGATATCATATCGTATCGTATGTAGAAATTTATCAAGTGCCTCTCGCAGAATGACTATTCAGAGGCGCTCTCGGCACAGACGCCCCAGGGAAACAGAAATGCCTTTAGGGAACGAGAGACTGATGCGGAGGATCAAACATTAGTTTCGCTCTGAGAGGGGCAAAGATCATTCCAGATCGAGGGACCCACTACGGCAAACACGTGGTGTTGGGCCAAGGCAGTTCCAGTCCTGGGAACAAAAGGATGAAGCCGATTCATAGAGCGCAACGAGCGAGAAGAAGATGCAGATAGCAACTCTTGCAGATAGTTCGAGAGATATTTATGCTAACGTAGTTGTTTACCTTTTGAATTTACCTGTATGTCTTTTTTGCTGTGCATCAGGTGGTATTGGAGCAACAGGACAAACTGGTCTACCAGGAGATACTGGACAGACGGGAATAACTGGGTCCACAGGCCCAGTTGGCCCAGTCGGGGGTACTGGAGCAACTGGCCTTGCTGGTGCAACCGGCAACTCTGGCGTTGCCGGATCCACGGGACGGACTGGGGTAGTTGGTTCGACAGGTGCCTCAGGGTCTTCTGGAACAGACGGTGTTCTTGGGCCCAAGGGTCAGACTGGTGCCTCTGGACAAGTTGGGGCCACTGGGCCAGTAGGCTTTACAGGAAGTTCAGGTGCAACTGGTTTTTCTGGTCCCTCTGGTCCTCAAGGCCCCACTGGCTCTACAGGACAGCCTGGTAACACAGGTGCATCAGGTGGATCAGGGCAACCAGGTGGGTCTGGTAACACAGGCGCCACTGGGCCACGGGGTGCTACTGGTGTCACTGGAGGACCTGGATCAACTGGGGCTCCAGGAGCGACCGGCCCTGCAGGTGCAACAGGTGCTACTGGTAACACTGGACAACAAGGTGCAACTGGACAGTCGGGTGCTACTGGTATGATCTACGTATTAACACTTTGCAATACGTAGTTTCTGTTCAAAGCGAAGAATGACTGACACTTGTTGCATGATGTTAATGTTGCTTATGGACGTCTAAATCTATAGATTAGTTTAGCTTTTAATTTGATTAGATCAGTACCAGTATTCCATTAATATGGCAACAGTGGTGCAACTGGACTTGCCAGGTTCAGTACCGGTAATATGATTGAGAGCCACTGTTTACATGTCGGTCGTATTTGTGTAGCATTCCATGTTATGAGAAATACTTTGTTCTAATTGTAATTGCTTGTGCTGGTGGCAATGGCTTGTTCTTTTGATTCTGAATTACTTTTGTTGGAGCTTTCGTGGTGTTGGTGCTTCTTAATAGTTTTCATTGAAGAGGCTCTGAGTACGGTCAGAGATCACCTCAGCCAATTTAGTTAATCTCGATCGGTCCTAAGAGGTGCTCACTGTACGAATAAATGTTCGTAGTGACTGACAATTGGCAAGTTCTCTTCCTCACCAAAAGAGTGTAACCCTGATGTGCTCATTGTGCAGTGGAGATTACTAGAGGGCACTACTGGAGCAGACCTATATCAAACTTTCAAACTGTTCTCTAGGTTTACAGTCTAGTCTTAACTTCCCAACCCAGATTTGGTGTATACTGTATAGCCTTGTTTGTACCTATTCAGCATAGTTCGGATTATTCATTTTGTCAGGCTCTAGTGGATCGAGTGGGTCTACTGGATCAACGGGTGGAGTAGGACCTCAAGGACCAACGGGATCTAGTGGAAGTACTGGTTCCACTGGGTCCAGTGGTGCCTCTGGACAGACTGGTGCCCCAGGAGGAACGGGTGCGACTGGGGCCACAGGTTTTAGTGGACCGTCTGGAGCAACTGGTCAGTCAGGAGCACGTGGAGAAACGGGAGCTACTGGTAAGAGCCTTGCAGAAATAATGTGGAATAAATTTACAGTGGTTTTAGAGTTCACATAAATTACAATTTACTTAACTAAGGTTTCACTTGAAGCCTTGTACATTAGGATAATAGCGCTATAAAAGTCATTAGATGAGATTAGATTAGATTAGATTAGATTAGACTAGATTAGATTATGGACATCAGCGTACCACTGTTAACTTATACTGCACCATGTCAGAGAAATGTTTCAAGTGAACTTTCTATTCATAGTTATGAGAAGGTAAAAAGTATCGATCTGAAGCAGCATGAACTAATGTAAAATAAATTGTTTCGTATCAAATTCTGTGGACCACAATGTTGGAACTCTTTTCTTGCTACTGGCACAAATACATTGCCTTCATCACATTTCAAAACAGAATTAAGCATCATCTGATAATTTTTTATGATCATTGAACTGTTGACATATAAAAGACTCAACTTCGCGATGAACCTGAAAATATGGTAGTTTTGAACCTTCAAAACTCTCAAGTATTATCTCTTTATTTTCGTGCATGCTCAACCCTGATGTTGCACCTTTTGAAGGCGTATCCAAGGTACTCTAAACATGGTGCAAAAGATCCTCTACAGCATTGTGTCCTTACTGATTTGTGACAAATTTATAAACCTGCAAAGAATTTCAAACTGATGTCAAATTATCTGTTCAAAATGTCCTTGCAAAAGTCTGCACATCGTTATCATTATAATTGATAGCAGTGTTTGAAATCCAGACACTGTTGTTAAAGACAACAGTGTTGTATCTTGGCCGCTTAAATTTTATTAGTACAACTTTGATGAGCACTGCTGATTGTAATGTACTTTCATCTGAAGGTTCTTCGGGAGCACTTGGAGCAGCTGGAGCAACAGGTTTCAGTGGACCAACTGGTTCAACCGGATCTACTGGTCTACAAGGTGGCACTGGTGCTACTGGACCACGAGGCAATTCAGGTGCCACAGGAGCTGCGGGATTTACTGGTGCATCGGGATCTTCTGGTCCAGCTGGAGCAACCGGTGCTACTGGCATCTCGGGACCTCAGGGTTCCACAGGCTCCGAGGGGCCTAGAGGACCAACAGGGGCTTCGGGTCCTCAGGGTGCATCAGGATCTAGTGGTGCCACAGGATCGTCCGGATTCACCGGAGCATCTGGACCATCTGGTGCCACTGGGGCATCTGGAGCTACAGGTGCCTCGGGACCTATTGGAGCCACTGGTGGTTCCGGATCTTCTGGACCAACCGGTAATCTGCTAATCATTTTATTCTCTTTGTAATTGTATGAATTAATTACTGGGTTATTTCAATTTGTGAAAATATTTAATACCTCTGTAGGTGTTTTCTTCAGATAAATTCCCATTTTGTGATTGCAGTAGTTAACCCAATTTAGGAATTTGTGGTAACGAAGCATTGACAAAACTTCATGCTTTTTTCGCAAATTAAGGTACGAGCTGTAACTTGAAGGGTTGTTCCTTAATTTTAGCTAAACGACTTTCAAGTTAGCAAAAATAATTTCAATTTTTCAATGGGAAGTAATTAATGGTTATTGGCAGAAAATTTGGTTCATTACAAATGTTAGGGTCAACTGGTGCAAGAGGACAAACTGGAGTCACCGGATCAACTGGAGGCAATGGTGCCACAGGCCCTGCAGGGCCAGTTGGGGCAAATGGGGCTTCCGGAGCATCTGGACCAACTGGAGGAACTGGAGCCGCAGGCCCAATTGGTCCAATAGGAGCCACCGGTACTTTTAATTCACATTGTTTCAAGTTTTTTCTAGTTACTACAGTACTTTTGTTTTTGTATGACTTCTGTAGCATTGTGAAGATTATGTGGAGGTCAGCTTGTGCAAGATTTCACTACAGCATCATGAGTTCAATTGTCATTACATCGTGTCAACCTGACGCGAGTTCAATATCCAGTACTACATGTTACCTGACCAATTGCCATTACTTCATGTGAACATGACATGTCATGAGTTCAATTCCCATTACATCATGTGACTTTGACTCATCATGAGTTCAATTCCCTTTACATCGTGTGAACCTGACAGTCTTCCTCTGAAGTTTCCCCTTGTTTGATAGCATTTTGTTTGATTGCAGTTCCGCTAAATGATCAATTTTTTCATAACTGTTTCTGTAAGCCTTGCTGTCAATAACAGCAGAAACTAAATGGGTAATTACCTTGCCTAAGTCAGTTGCCGCATGATTATAACTGCAGCATTTCACTGCTGTGTTATTGGGCTGAAGTTTTTCATCAAGCAGATGTTTGCATCTTTTTGAAGAAATTTTTTAATTGTAATTGCAAATTTGTATAGGACCACTTTTAAAAGATGCTCATCCAAAGTGCTCCAGCCCATACGCAATGAAACCATGATCGAACAGAATGGTCTTCAAGTTCTTGCAGAAAAGAGGCAAAGAGAGGCTAAGGAGTTCATGTTGCATGTTGTTAGGAAATTTATTCCAGGAAGATTGGCCAACCACAGCAAAACTTTTTGCGGGACTTTTGAGGTGTTTCCAATTTCTGGTTGCATTAGACTTTATTATTACTTCTTTACAATTTTGCTTGTCGTTTTCCAGGTTACTTTCTTGTTTGTTGAGCCTTGTAATGATTCTTCTTTTGCTCCTAATGGCTTTTGAAGAGTTTTTTCATTGTTTGTTGCATTAACTAGTGATTTTAAATGTTGCCAATTGTTTTAGGTTCCTCTGGGTCAAAAGGAAGCACAGGTGCGACAGGTGTAATTGGTCAGCCTGGTAATGCAGGTCCAACAGGTGCATCAGGCTCTTCAGGCCCTGCGGGTGCTTCTGGGTCCTCTGGTGTTGCAGGTGCCTCGGGACCTCAGGGTTTAGCGGGAGCGCCAGGTGCAACAGGTCCTCAAGGGGCATTGGGTGGTTCAGGAGCTCAAGGACCTGCAGGCGCATCAGGTGGTCTGGGTCCTACTGGTAACACAGGTGCATCTGGGCCAGTTGGAGCAACAGGACCTGCTGGGCCAGATGGTCCATTGGGGCCAGCAGGTTCGTCTGGCCAGCCTGGGGCTACTGGACAGACTGGTGCAACTGGTACTCAAGGAACTCAAGGACCAAATGGTGCAACTGGCGCAACAGGTACAACTGGTCCGGTAGGATTTACTGGAAGTACAGGACCCTCGGGAGCAACAGGAACAACTGGTTCCAGTGGAGCTCCAGGTAGGATGATTCAGCAGTGGAGGTCTTGCTGTATTTTGAGTCATTTCGTAAACACTATCATTAAAAATTATACATCAGTGCTTACAGCAAGTCTGCAATATCTGTTTATTGGGTGAATAGGGTGTGATTGAAATGCCTATCTGGAGACCGGTTTAGCCTAATCCAACACGTGGTTCATCAATTTATCACCGTGTCATTGTAATCTAATAAATTTCTAAACATCATGCTAAAGCTGCATAATGGCAAAAATTTAGGTAAGTGTACTCGCTAGTGCTTAAACAAATCAAGCCCAGTAAGCAGTTTGAATCAAACTGATAATATGTCCAGCAGATTCGCAATGATTTGGCTAAGCACTTGTGTGGTACTAGTGTTGTATTGTGGTGAATCCAGAATCCAATGTTTTCTAAGAAAAACTGCCCCACAAATGATTTTTAACACCATTGTCACAGCATATAACTTTAAACCATTACGGAACAGAAACCAAAGCAACAATTAAAGAAGCAAAGGCAAAGCTAATGGAATGAACTGTAGCAGTATGCTTATGAGGACAGTAAGAAGTCAATGGGCAGCCGACTGAAGGGTGCCACGACCCGGGAACGAGGAGACTGAAATGCAGAAGTCTCTAAGGTATGATGGAGGAGAGCCAACAAGACAGATTTGGCTTTGCAATAGATATCATAAACTGAAAATGGGAGTTTTGTTATATGATATAATTAGGCGTTTTATTTGACAGAATTAATGTTCACAGTGTTGATTTGTCATTTCTTCAGGTGCCACTGGAGCGAGTGGTGGTACTGGGACGGCTGGTGCTAGTGGTGGTGTTGGTGCAACAGGACAGCCGGGACCTGCAGGTGCGACTGGTGCCTCGGGTCAGACTGGTAGCACCGGGTCAACTGGAAGCTCCGGTGGCCCTGGGGCAACGGGACCGGCCGGAAATCCTGGTCCAGCTGGAGCCCCTGGAACTAATGGAGGAACTGGAGTGACAGGGTTCACCGGAGCCACTGGCTCTACAGGAGCTACGGGTAACACTGGAGCAACGGGATCCACAGGAGCCAGTGGAGCCACTGGCAGCACTGGACTTGCAGGAGCTACTGGCAGCTCTGGAAGCACAGGTAATTTTCATCTCTTGTTGATGACCCTTGACTTGAGACAACTGAGGCTCATTGGTTCATGGATTTCTTTGTGTTGTCAACCTTGTAAGAGACACTGAAGAAACCTGGGCTGCTATAGAGTTGTAAGAACAACTTACCTCACTGGGGCACAAGTGATTGCATTCTCGTGCCACTTATCAACATCTCCACGGCTGCTTGGTCCAACGTTTCATTTCCTTTGGAGTTTTTCATTTCCGTATTTCTGATGATAGTTTTATGCACATACTTTTACTTTTCTAGTCTGTTTTTCCAATGATAAGTTTATTTCTATCCCAGCAGCACTGCACTGTGATTTTCTGTTAAGGTTTTTGTGAAGCCCAGTTCGCATTCCTGGTTCTCGGCAGTATTTATTGTAGTTTAGATATAACTAATTCCTTTTTGCTCCCATACTACATTTCCTGCCTGCTTTTGTTTATGTTACCTGCTGCAGGATGAGGTATGTTAAGGCATGCTTACGGTATCTAATTTACTTTGCACTTTTAGCAGCAAAAGTCTTTTGATGCTGTGTTTAGCACATTTCTGATAACTGTATGCAATATGATTGTTATTATTATTATTAGTAGTAGTGTTGGTGATTATGATAGGGGTAGTGGTAGTATAATAATTTTTTGTTATAATTATATTCTTTATTATTTCAAACCGACAAACGCAGTAAGATTACATTGAAACATGAAAGTACGATCAATATCTTAATTAACACACGGTTTGGCAGCCATGCAAGGCGCCGCCCTAGAGGGGGGTTACGGGAGTTGAACCGCGTACCTTATGCTCTCCTGGCCATGAGTGTTACCACTACTCTATCCCCTCCCCAAGTAGTAGTGGTAATATTAATAGTGGCATTCGTATTACTATTGTTCCTATATAGATGTATTATTATTGTTAGTTTGTTAGTAGTAGTAGTGTCACTATGCTATTATTATTTCCAATATTGTTATACAGGTGCAACTGGTTCATTTGGAGGCACTGGTGCAACTGGTCAGCCAGGAGCCTCTGGTGCCACAGGAGTGATTGGAACCGCTGGTTCAAGTGGTGGCACAGGTGCCACTGGTCTGCCAGGTGTTGTCGGCGCAACAGGAGCAACGGGTGTGACTGGAATCACTGGAAATAGTGGAGTCCCTGGAACAGCGGGTGAGAGGCAGTTTAAAATGTAATTGGAGGAATGCATCTGACTTGCTTCTTGCCAGGACTGGTCCAATACTACTACGTTTGAATATGTATCAAAATACAGGCTGTATATATATATATATATATATATATAATGTATATAATGTATATATATATATAGATAATGTATAGACACTGGAAGCTCCTTTTGATGCCGTCTTTGGAAGCCTTGTCACGAAGTGCCATATACGAGGTTGAGTCTCTCTTGAGGAGGCACTATATATATATATTGTTGGTTAAAATTACATTTACGAAAACACAATATATGACCTATGCATCATTCTAGTCTTGTATTCATACAGGTTAGTCTTGTATCGATACATACAAGTAATTCTTTATATTGAGGGAATATGTATGTGAGTCACTGTGAGTGCATTCCATATGCGCTCCAAGCACACACGGAAGCTGCTCTGACTCGAATATCAGATGTGGAATGCATGCATTATGCTGGAAAAGGCAATATATGTATAATATTTAGCTCATATATGTGACTGTATTTTACCTAATTGTTCTCCTGGATCAAATGAGGACTCGTATGTAAGTGAGTTCAAACTCCACAAGTCTAAGTCAAAGCCGAGAACCAAACTGTTTAAGTCTAAGTCAAAGCCGAGTAACAAGTCTAAGTCGAAGCCGAGTACCAAACTGTTAAAGTCTAAGTCAAAGCCGAGTACCAAACTGCTCGAAGTCCAAGTCGGAGCTACATTGATGCAAGCCTGAGTTCACAAGTCCTTCAAATGTTACAGGAGTCCCAGTCGAGTCAAAGACCTAAAGTCTGATAATAATTTAACAATTCTAGACTATTTCCCTAATCTTCTGAGCATTTAATCCTGTGCTCCTGCCTCGGATAAAAAAACAAAAATGCTACTATTCATCATCATAGAGATAAAAAGAACAAGTACAATATGCACAATCACTTTTATTTTTTACCTCTTCTAAATTTAGTTACTCAATAAAAGAGTTAATTAGTTAATTTTATTTCTATTGATGATTTTTTATCAAGGTTCAACCGGAGCCACAGGAGCAACAGGGTTCTCTGGTGCTGCAGGAAGTACTGGTCAGTCAGGTCCAGCTGGCCTCCCAGGTCGTACGGGGGTTATCGGTCAACCTGGTCAAGCCGGTCCAATTGGAGGCACAGGTGCCAACGGCCCAGGAGGCCGGACTGGGGCTGTGGGAGTTACAGGAATCCCTGGATCCTCCGGTGGAACTGGATTTACTGGATTGCAAGGACCAACAGGGCCTGTTGGAGCAACTGGTCCAGTTGGTGGGACTGGATTTTCAGGCAATCCAGGCGCCACTGGACCTTTAGGGTCAACGGGAGCCCCTGGGGCTACTGGATTGCCCGGCTCAACAGGAGGCTCCGGTGTGCCCGGCCCTAATGGGCAGGGTGGTGCCAGTGGAGCTAGTGGTGCTACAGGAGCTTCAGGTGCTGTAGGTCCCAAAGGAGAAACTGGACCTGCAGGACAACCTGGAGCTTCTGGGCTAACAGGGCCAGCTGGATCTCCTGGGCCAGCTGGTGCATCGGGTCAGACGGGAAGCACTGGTGCTTCAGGACTAGCTGGCTTCACGGGGCCACCCGGTTCAACTGGAGCTTCTGGAACAACGGGACCACAAGGTCTGCCTGGAACCCCTGGAGTTACCGGAGCATCTGGAGCAACTGGAAGTAGTGGAGCTAGTGGAAGTACAGGTGCCTCTGGAAGCTCTGGAGCAGTTGGAGCCAGCGGGGCAACAGGAGCCACAGGTGGTACCGGAGCCAGTGGCGCATCAGGTGGTACTGGAGCCACTGGTGGTACTGGAGCAACTGGAGCTACTGGAATACGTGGAGTAACTGGAGCATCTGGAGCAACAGGTGCTATAAAAGTTTAATATTTATGATAGTTTAGTCACTATCTATTCTAAATCTTGCTGCAGTTTTTGACTCTAGATAAATAAATGACGATTTCTCCTTGAAATCACTTTAAAGTCTAACTGTAAGCAATGCTTTATGTAGAAATGCTGCTTGAATTAGATGATTAAAGTAAGTTTTCCTATGTTTAACACACTCGTGACGAGCATGCACTAAACTGTGTGAAAAATAATCATCGTTAAATGGTTCATTAATTATCAACCTGTAATATCTTAACTTCTTGGGCAAATTCGCTTGGGCAGTTGATTAGCACTGTTTGATCAATGAAGTCATGTTGTTCATTTTGGAACCATACTTTGAGAGTTGAAAACTGTTAGACAGATGTACAGATGTTTAAAAACCTGTTATTTTCTCTTCTGGGGAACAGATCAGAAAAATATTTATAGCAATTTTTTTAAATGCAGTTCATGTTACACTCTAGCTACCGGTATGTAGTTTTCTGAAGCTGCTTATAAAAGAAAAGTACTAGACCTAAAATAGCCACAGGTAAACCCTATTGGAATTGGTAACAGGGCATATAGGTTGGATGTAGTTGCATATTATAAGAAACAGTGGGTGACAAAATAGCATCAGTATTTTTTAATGACGAGCATGTACTAAAAGTAACTGGGAAACCAACGCAGCTCATCATTAAAGTGTTGAAGATGGCCAGTCTCAATTCAAAATACTTATCGAGACTTTGCTAAGTACTCGTGGCACCGTATGAATTGTTTTGTTATTGATTACATTGCTTCACCGTGACATTTGAGAATTTACTTGTGTAATTTTTATGGTTGCAGGTAATACTGGATCGTCTGGCGCTTCAGGTGGACCTGGTGCCACTGGATCTACAGGTGCCTCAGGTAGTACAGGTTCTTCAGGAGTGCCCGGATCTACAGGTTTCACTGGTTCATCTGGAGCAACAGGTGCGTCAGGTGCAACAGGTGCTGCAGGTGCAACTGGAATATCCGGTGCTACAGGAGCTTCTGGACTACCTGGAGCAAGTGGCAGCACAGGTGCAAGCGGTGGCATTGGAGCTACTGGTGCAAGCGGTGGTACTGGAGCACAGGGTGCTAGTGGAAGCATTGGAAGTTCAGGTCCAGCTGGTCAGCCTGGACGACCAGGGGACACAGGTACGCCAGGGGTTATTGGTGCAACGGGGAACACTGGACCTGTCGGAACTGGGGGCGTTCAGGGAGCCACTGGAGCATCTGGTGTCACAGGAAACCCTGGTGGTACTGGAGCCTCTGGTTTCACTGGACCTCGTGGCCCTACAGGGGCTGACGGTCCAAAGGGTCCCACAGGTCCAGCAGGAAACTCAGGGCTGCCTGGTTCCACTGGATTTACAGGGTTCACTGGAGCGACTGGAAACTCTGGTCCTCAAGGTGCAACAGGAGTGAGTGGAGCCCCAGGTGGAACCGGTGCCAGTGGTGGTCCAGGTGCAACTGGAGCGCCCGGTAACGCAGGATCGTCTGGTCCCCAGGGATTCACTGGATCAAGTGGACGTCCAGGAGACACTGGATTTAGTGGACAACCAGGTGAAGTGGGAGTGCCTGGAGCGACTGGAGCGACTGGTTCTCCTGGAGCAACAGGTAAGACATTTCCACATTTTATATACCATCAAGTAATGTCTCTGCTGCTTTATCCTGGACTAGGTGGTTTACCCGGCGTTGCCCGGGGTTACAAGTTTCAATCCCTGTAGCGAAGCAACAAATTTAGGTATAAGTTTCAATCCATGTAGCGAGTAAGCAACAAAGTTAATGTGAAGTGAAATCCCTACGGCTGCGCCATCTGGCGAATCTTTAGAAATGCGTGCCGGTGACAGAGAATTGGCGGTCAAACACACAGAATCTTCTCGGGCGGCGCCATCTGGCGAATGAAAATAGGTCGACTTGAATTTGTTTGGACCAGGTAAAAAGTGGGGTTTTGGGAGAGGTTTTGGCCCGGGACACAATGGAAGCGGTGAAAACGGGCCACTGGGTGTGTAATGCCCAACCCGAGACAGTAGTGAAGGTTTGGAGTGAAAAGGTCCAAAGCTGTAGAAATGCATCGCGGTCAAACATCGCTGTGACAGACAGACAGTCTTCTCTTTATTTATATAGATTATAATGCTGATGCATCTTTGGACAATGTATTGTTGATGCATGCGATTTATGAAAGCTTGGCCACTTGTTGTGGTCTATTTGTGGGAATGCTGCACACTTTGCAATGCTTTCAGGTCAGCAACACAACTTGGAGGGCTATTAAATCTGACGAAGACATGGAATGAGTGTCGGTGTAATGTTTAGTGAATGTCTATAGGTATGAATATATCTGTATATGACAGTTAGTCATTTATATAGTACCCGCAGGGCTGAATTCAGGTCCATTAATTTAGAAGAGAGTCTTGGGTTCCTCTATCAGATCTCCCACCCTCCTGGTGGTTGATTGAAGCGTTTGCAGAAAGATTTTTGGTGCCATTTGTTTGCGTGAAGCTTAAGTGTAAGACGGATGCAGTGTAAGGACTTGCCTTACAAACATCAGTAACCTACATAATCTTTGGACCATTACCTTCACTTTTATAAATCAATTCAAGATATTGTCTGTTGTTTTTTTTATTGAAAAGTAAGCCTAGGTCAAAGTGATTATAAGTAGCATAATTTTGAACAGTTGTGTAACATAAAATTAATCATGTAAACAGTACAGGATGGAGTTCAAACCTTCCCACTTTGTGTGTAAAAATCACTGTAACAAATAATTGCTTTATGCCACTTAATGATGATGCATTTCATTATAAACTGGCATTATATCAATTTAAGAAGTTAAGTGCTGGCATGTATGTATCGAAACACTTGCATAATGCTCTGAAAAACCCGAAAAATGCACAAGTAAAAGCAAACTTGTATCAGTGCCGAATGGAATAGTTGTTGCTTTTGACATGAAGATGCGGAAAGCACATTTCTTAAAATTTCAAATGGATTGTTTTTGTGAAGATATTTATAATTTTCGTTCTAATAATTTTCTGTAAAGTTAGCAATTTTCTTTCTGCAGATTGTTTTTCAGTTTTATCTGTGCATGACAATTCTTTCCAGCTCTTAGGACAGCCTGCCTAAAATTGTTCAATTCATTTTCAGGAATTCAAGGTGGAACTGGCTTTACTGGAGCTACTGGAATCACGGGTCTCCCGGGTGCAACTGGAGAAACTGGAAGTACAGGAGGTTTTGGAGCGACAGGTTCCAGTGGAGCCAGTGGACAACCTGGAGGAACTGGAGCAACAGGATCCACCGGTGCCTCGGGAAGCACTGGCACAACGGGCTCAACTGGTGCATCTGGTCCTGTTGGAGCGACTGGAAATACGGGTTCGTCAGGGTCCACTGGTGCAACGGGTTCCACGGGAAGTTCTGGAACTCCTGGAGCAACTGGTCAGACTGGTTCTACTGGAAGTACTGGCTTCACTGGAGCTTCTGGTCCAGCTGGGAACACAGGAGCTAGTGGTTTACCTGGGAGAGATGGTACAACTGGTGGAAGTGGACCAACTGGAGCCTCTGGTGCTACAGGTGCGACTGGGGTGGTTGGCCAGACTGGTGGTACGGGTGCCACTGGTTCATCAGGCTTTGGTGGATTTACTGGAGAACCTGGTGCATCTGGGGCCAGTGGAGCACCTGGTGCAGTGGGTGCAACTGGGACAACGGGAACAACTGGAAGTACTGGACAACAAGGGCCAAGAGGATCAACAGGTGGCACTGGTGCAACTGGTTCTTCCGGTGCAACTGGTCAACCAGGAGCCTCTGGTGCAACTGGAAGCTCTGGATCTCTTGGTGCAACTGGAGATCCTGGGCCTTCTGGTACGCCAGGCCAGGGCGGAGTAAATGGTGCTCCGGGTGCCACCGGACCGACAGGAGTAATCGGATTTACTGGCGCTTCTGGGAACACTGGTGCTCCAGGATCAACTGGTGCCACTGGAAACACTGGACAGACTGGTAGTCGTGGTGTTACGGGTGCCACTGGAAGCATTGGCAGCACTGGTAGTTCTGGTCAGCCAGGAGGAGTTGGAGCAACAGGTGCCTCTGGACAACCTGGAGCCATTGGTTCCACTGGTGCCAGCGGTGGAGTAGGAGGTACTGGTGCTAGTGGTTTAACTGGTCAGAAAGGTGCCACCGGTGAAACTGGAACAACAGGATCTACAGGAGCATCTGGATCAAGCGGTGCTTCTGGCCCTCAAGGCAGCACTGGACCAATAGGTCAAAGTGGAGGTCCAGGACCAACTGGTGCAACTGGACCAGCAGGTTTCACAGGATTCACAGGACAGACTGGTCCACCAGGATCTACTGGGAGTTCAGGTTCTACTGGAGCTCCGGGTACTCCTGGAAACACTGGTTCTACAGGACAAACAGGTGCCTCTGGGAACACCGGATTTACTGGACAAGCTGGAGCTACTGGTGCAGTTGGTGCAACAGGTGTAACTGGGGCTTCGGGGGTGCGCGGACTCACGGGGGCCTCTGGTGCAACAGGTGCTTCAGGAGCGACAGGAGCATCTGGTGGAAAAGGCTCAACGGGATCGACAGGGCCTTCAGGGCCGGTTGGAGCCAGTGGTGCATTTGGAGCCACTGGGGCTACTGGAGCATCTGGCTCTACTGGAGGCACAGGTGCTCTAGGCCCAATTGGAAATATAGGGTCAAGTGGATTGATAGGGGCCACTGGTGTGCCTGGAAACACAGGTTCAACCGGACAGACTGGTCTGCCAGGCGCCTCTGGAGCCAGTGGAGCTAGAGGTCCGACTGGAGCAACTGGATCAGTAGGACCCTCTGGTAGCACAGGTGCGTCTGGTGCTACTGGATCCACTGGTGGCACTGGTGCAACTGGTGGAGTTGGCGCCACTGGGGCATCTGGACCTCAAGGCACTAGTGGAGGCAGTGGTGGGCCTGGTGCTACCGGAGCTACAGGCTCCACTGGATCTGTTGGAAGAACTGGGTCATCTGGAGGTACTGGTGCATCTGGCCCCCAAGGGCCTGTTGGAGCCACCGGAGCAGCTGGCCCCAATGGGGGTTTTGGAGGAACGGGCTATACAGGGCCAATGGGGCCTACTGGACCAGCTGGGTCACAAGGGCCACAAGGACCAGCTGGCCCGACTGGCCCAGCAGGAAACTCTGGGTCAACTGGTGCTACAGGTCAGACAGGTGCTACTGGATTGACTGGTGCAACTGGGATGACTGGCAATACTGGATCAACGGGTGTGATTGGTGCCACCGGAAGTACTGGTGCAACGGGGGATACGGGATTCAGAGGACCTCAGGGATCTCAAGGTTTGCAGTCAATCAAACCATGTGCATTATTGTAGTTATGCTATTGAAGTTTAAATCACAAATCACAGTCGTGAATGTCCGAATAGTTCTTGAGATCCCAGCAGCGTAGTTTTCTTTTGCAGACATATTCATGTAAATTTTAACTTTTCAAAGCAACAAGGTACAAATATTGCCAGTAGTCTCTATGAATATTTGACAATATAGCAATACTAAAAACAAGAAAGTTAAAGTATGAGAAAAGTGGAGACTGTTTTGAGAAAGAAATAATGCACGGCACAACTGCTGGATCACGAGCACGTGGAAGACCGCGAACAGCTTGGATGGAGAACGTAAGGTCTTGGACAGGTACTCAATTATTGAGGTCAATAAAAGATCGAAACATCTGGAGATGGACGGTTCATGGTGCGGCCAACCTTCGGATCGAATACGGACAAAGACAAAGACGGCTAAAGACAAAGACAAAAGCCAGATACTAGTATTTTAATACCATATGGTTCTTATTAAACATCTGTGGTACCTATAATATTTCAGTGTTAAATATTTTAAAATATTTCAAACATGTGAGTTTAAAAAATAGCTGAAACTATGCTGATCTGAAACCTGAACGGGTGTACAAGCAATCGATCTACTCTCTCCAGCCAGTCAGTTCATTATATTGTTGCAGACAAATGTCTGGATTGATTAGTGCCTCCCACAAATGAAAAACCTTCAGTAAGAGGTAGTTGTTATGTTGCTTATATGACCATGTGAATGTATGATACCTTAGATTGTGAACGGATGACTAACGGATCTTAACATTTATTTGATGATAGGTGCAACTGGCCCAGCTGGTGCCACAGGGATAGTTGGTCCAGCCGGTAATCCTGGCTCTAATGGTCGGACAGGTGCCACGGGCACAACGGGCATCACTGGTTTTACTGGGGCGACCGGTAGATCAGGTGCGACTGGTCCAATTGGTGCAACTGGTGTTCAAGGGAGTACAGGTAGCACCGGAGCCTCGGGAGCGACAGGAGCAGATGGTTTCGTTGGGTTCACTGGAGAAAGTGGTATGCCTGGCTTCACCGGTGCCACTGGACAAACCGGACAAACTGGATTGGCCGGGCCACAGGGCCCTCTTGGTCCAGGTGGTGCTGTGGGAACAGCAGGTCAGACTGGACCCTCTGGAGCCACTGGACCTACTGGAGCTACCGGCCAGCAAGGGCCAACAGGACCTAAGGGATCAACCGGTAACACTGGTGCTACCGGACAAACAGGCGCTTCTGGTAATACCGGTGCTGCAGGGTCGTCGGGTGCATCAGGTGCAACTGGAGCCACTGGAGGCACAGGAAATACTGGTGCACCTGGAACGGTTGGTCCTGATGGACCATCTGGAAGCTTGGGTGCCACTGGCCGGCCCGGAAGCACGGGAACTGTTGGTGCTACTGGTGCCACAGGTGGAATAGGAGCGACGGGTTCCACAGGAGGAACGGGGCAGAGTGGAGCAACGGGATCCACTGGTGCAACAGGGGCAACAGGGCAACTTGGAGCAGGTGGTGCCACGGGTTCATCTGGTTCGACTGGGTCAACTGGTTCCACAGGTAATACAGGCAGCACAGGTAATTCAGGTAGTTCTGGAGCTTTTGGAGACACTGGTGCTAGCGGCGCAACTGGTGCTACCGGAGCATCTGGTGGAACTGGAGCAACAGGTGGAACAGGATTTACAGGATCAACAGGAGCATCAGGAAATATAGGTCCTGCTGGCCCAATTGGACCTCAGGGAGCAACAGGAGCCTCGGGAGCAACTGGAGCTACTGGACCTATTGGAACAGCTGGGCCAGCAGGAGGAACAGGTGGTACAGGAGCTACTGGGGCTACAGGTGCCACTGGAGTCACTGGCTTGCGTGGCATAACCGGAGCTTCAGGTATAGCTGGCCCTGCGGGACCAGCTGGAGATACTGGGCAAACTGGAGGCACAGGGGTATCTGGTGCAACAGGTGCAACGGGAGCATCTGGCCAACAAGGATCTTCTGGGTCACCTGGAGGACCAGGCTCAACTGGTGCATCTGGACCTTCAGGTAATTGGTCAAGCTGACAGATGGTGGGCAAATTGTTTAATGGGACTTATGTAGTGCAGACATGTGGTGCAATGTAGACTTCATTGGTGTTGTGTAAGATAGTGAAAGATGGTGCAAGGTAGCAGAGTGCAAGTGTGTTGTTTAGTTTAAGAAAGTAAAGTGTAGTGTGTTATGTTCAGTAGAGCAGCGGCTTTTAAACAGTGGTATGCGTACCACTAGTGGTACGCCAGGTGTCGTCGCCAAGTGGTATGCGAAAAAATTCAAAATAATAATTATTAAAATTATGTATTAATTTTCTAATTTGTCTACCTATGGTCATACGCTAATTGCAAAAGGACTTCACGCTCACCTGTTGTTTTTGATCGGACCTTAACTGGTGGTACGCCAACATTCGATTTTTTTACCTGGTGGTACAAAAAAATTAAAGTTTGAAAACTGCTGTAGTAGAGTGTAGTTAGTGTAAAACGGTGCCTTTGAAAGTTTAATGGACAATCACTAGACTGATTAATGCAAGGGAAATAATCATTAATGCAAGGGAATTAATTATTAATGCAGCTAATTCCTTTATGTATGTAATTTAATGTAATAGTGTAGTACTAGTTGATAGTAATTTAGGTAGTGGACTGTGTATAACGTGTAAGGGAATGTGATGTAATGGATAGTAGATTTATCGTATAATGTAAAGAATTCTGATATATTGTAGATGTAGTGGATCTTGGCGTAGTAGCAGATTGGTTTGTGATATGGTTTGTGATATGGTTTGTGATGAGTGTTTGTGTTTGTGATAAAGGATACTGATATGGGTTATTGTTATGTAGTTCAGCGGAATGTGTAGTGGACTGCAATATATTGTAAAGGTTTATGATGTTGTGTAAAGGCTTGTGGCATAGTACAGTGGAATGTGACATAATGTAATAGATCAATGTAAATTAATTTGATGTGTCATAATTTAATATTAGCATAATATTGAATAGTTGTCCTTAGTGTCTCCAGTGCCCCCTATACGCTGACCTCAGGGCTCAAACCTATGCTGTTCTGTTAAGCAAGGAACTACAAATGCCATGGAGAGTGTTAGTAATGTTGCAAAGCTTTATAAATCAGAAATTATTTATAAAACAGATTTATAAAACAGTTTCTAAAATCATTTCGGGGCATTGCACATATAGAAATAGAAGCAAACCTATTTATTACCTGGTTGATCTGCTGTTGTTAGAATAAGTTTCCCACTTCAAACGGAAGAGGTTTTACTTGGTTTAAATAATTTTTTTAATTCAATAGGTGCAACTGGACCTGTTGGATCACTTGGACCAGCTGGTTCGCCTGGTGCAACTGGTGGATCCGGATTTACAGGGTCTACAGGAGCGCCTGGTGGCACTGGAGCAACCGGTGCAACTGGTGCCTCTGGAAGTTCCGGCTTGACTGGTGCAACAGGCAGCACAGGATTCACGGGCGCCGTAGGAGCAACCGGCTCAACAGGTCAGACTGGATCATCAGGATCTGCTGGAAGCCCAGGTGATAAAGGTGGCACTGGCATCTCGGGAGGCCCAGGATCAACTGGACCAGTTGGAGCAACGGGAGCCGCAGGAGGTTCTGGTCCAGCAGGTCCAGTCGGTAGCGCTGGAGCTCCTGGTGTAAGTGGAGCAACCGGACTAACTGGTACTGGTGGTTTACAAGGTAGCACAGGTGAAACGGGTTTCACTGGTGCAACTGGTCCGGCTGGTAGCTCAGGAAGCACAGGACCCATGGGATTTACTGGTGCAACTGGAGCGTCTGGGCAAGTTGGTGCAACCGGTTTTTCTGGAATACGAGGGCTGTCTGGAGCAACAGGAGCGACAGGAGCAACTGGTACAGTTGGTTCCACTGGGTCCACGGGTGGAACTGGGCGTACTGGTGAAACCGGGGCAACAGGGCCTCAAGGTCCCCCAGGTCCAGTGGGAATTACAGGTCTCACTGGGCCAGTAGGTCGATCAGGGGCAACAGGAGTTTCTGGACCCCCCGGTCAACAGGGTGCAACTGGTAACAAGGGCTTCACAGGTAGATCGGGGGCAACTGGGATTGGTGGTGCCCCAGGAGCGACTGGAGCAACTGGGCCACAAGGCAGACCTGGATTGACTGGTGCAACTGGTGAAACTGGTAACACCGGTTCAACTGGCACAGATGGTCTAGGTGGAGGAACTGGGCAACAAGGTGCCACTGGTGCTTCAGGTAACACTGGTTCCACTGGTGTCGCTGGACTTCCCGGTCCTCGAGGCCCTTCTGGAGCAACTGGACCTACAGGCGCTACGGGTCCTGCAGGACCTGTGGGATCTACTGGTCTGATTGGAGCCACTGGCCAGACTGGGTTTCAGGGTGGACGTGGGCCACAAGGCACCGCTGGTGCATCTGGAACTCCTGGAGACACTGGTGCTACAGGAGGCACAGGTGCTACTGGAGTAAAGGGTGACATAGGTCAGCCAGGCAGTTCAGGAGACACAGGCCCTGTGGGGCTAAGAGGGCCAACTGGGGCGTCTGGAGCAACTGGTCCAATGGGGGATGTTGGAAACAAAGGAGCTACAGGACCTCAAGGGCCTTCTGGGATGCAAGGTCCAGTAGGGTCTACTGGGCCCAAAGGAAGCACTGGAAGCTCAGGTAGTTCTGGTGCCACTGGACCCAAAGGACCTCAGGGTGCCTCTGGAAGTACGGGCACATCTGGACCGGCTGGAAACCCAGGTTCACCAGGAGACACTGGCCAGCTAGGTCCGCCTGGTCAAACAGGAGGTACAGGTGCAAGCGGACTGTCAGGTGTGAGAGGTTTAACAGGAGCAACTGGTGAAACTGGTAGCACAGGAAACAGAGGACCAGATGGAGCACAGGGCGCATCTGGAAACACCGGGGCAACTGGTTCAACCGGAGCATCCGGTGTCTCAGGTCCACAGGGACCACAAGGAGCTATTGGTGTAACTGGTATGTTGTAATATAGCAGGTAAATTATAGGTAGCGCACATGTTTGCCTGCCTTTGTAGACATACCTCCAAGGCCTGGTCATGGAGTTGAAGGATCTTCAGAGTTGGTTTTCTGTTGAAGGTGTTGTAGAATTTGCCCCTCTAAGCACATTAGCATACAAGTGAAATATGATAATTACTCTGTTACCCATTGAAGTAATTGAAATGTTAAACTTCTCTGTCAGTAGACCAGCTTATATGAAGTTGCTGGCATACTGCATTCAGAAACCAGGTGAAGCACGGCTCAGAATAGATAAGAATGTAATTGCTATAAATGGAATGAATGAATGAATGAATTCATGCAAACAACATGAACAAGTGGACCGTTATGTAGGGTAAATTCATGCATTCATTCGTTCAATCATAGCGATTATAAAATGGCCCTGAGAGGAACGGCCCTCGCCCCTCAGAAGAATGGCCCTCACGTGTCAGAGGATTGGCCCTCGCTCTGGGAGGACTGGTCCTCCCCCTCAGAATAATCACCCTCAGAATAATCGCCCTCGCCTCGCCCTCGCCTATTTAGGTGGGAATCCTCTAGCAGAGATGGAAACATAACAACAGGAATCTGACAACAGGACCGCATATCCTATGTGTTGTGTACATGAAAACTGGTAAAAGTCACTTTGACACACCAGGATTCGAACTCCGGACTTGGAGGTGGAACACAGACAAATAGAGCACACGATGCTGTGC
The DNA here is from genome assembly GCA_963556255.1 of Allolobophora icterica. NCBI lineage: Eukaryota > Metazoa > Annelida > Clitellata > Crassiclitellata > Lumbricidae > Allolobophora > Allolobophora icterica. Next base: position 14,930,513 of record OY744616.1, read on the forward strand.
CAGCCTAAATTTAAAGAAACTTTGCAATCACTGAATGATGTTGCAGTGAAGATCAGTGGAACTTGGAGCCACTAAGTCTCGACTCCTTGGTGAGGGTTTGCTAGGACTTGGCCAGTAATGCCTTTCATGCAGAAGGTAAGGTTTCGATACTTGTTTTTTCTTTTGTTCGCAGGTGATACCGGTTCTACTGGAGAGACTGGACGGACGGGAGGGACAGGTGCCACTGGTGGTGCAGGTGCACCAGGACTTGCGGGTCTCCCTGGCTTCACTGGAAGCACCGGCAGCTCAGGTGCAACAGGTGCAACAGGTGAACCCGGGCCAATTGGTGTCACGGGTGCAACGGGCCCAGTCGGTTTAGTGGGTCCACAAGGTTTTACTGGGGCAACGGGTTTTACAGGCCAAACTGGTCCAACAGGAGCAACTGGAGTAATTGGAGTACCTGGGAACACTGGAAGTACGGGAGTTATAGGAACACCAGGTCTGCAGGGATTGCCTGGCAGCACTGGGGCTACTGGACCTGTGGGCATTACGGGAGATACCGGAAACACGGGAGCAACAGGTGTTGTAGGAAACACTGGATTTACTGGCTCCACAGGAAGTACTGGAAGCACCGGATTTGCTGGAGCAACAGGTGAAATTGGTGTAACTGGTATCACTGGAAGCACTGGTTATACAGGTGGCATAGGAGCCACTGGGATTACTGGTGCGACAGGTCCGACAGGTTCAACAGGTTGGACTGGTTCCACTGGTGCAACTGGACCCTTGGGAAGATCAGGTGCCACTGGGTCTACAGGATTGCCAGGAGTAATAGGACCCAAGGGTGACCCTGGGCCAATTGGAGGACCTGGAAGAACTGGGGCATCTGGTGGCACTGGGGCCAGTGGACCTAGTGGTGAGATTGGCTTTACTGGTACAACTGGGTCTCGTGGTAGGACAGGTGCGACTGGCTTTTTTGGTCTGCCTGGAAGATCTGGAGTAACTGGCGTAGTAGGAGCAAGTGGCAAGACGGGAGCCACTGGGGTAACCGGCCCAATAGGTGACTCTGGATCCACTGGACTCAAAGGTGCCACTGGAGAAATTGGAGAAGCCGGTCCTCCAGGATTATCCAGTGGTTCGGTGTTTGGAGATGATGCAGGTAGTTTTTTTTTATCTAGCAGTAGTGACTGGCACGGTTGTGTACCCGGTACTTGAAACTGTAGTTGGTATTTCTGCTGTGTACAGTGATGTGTGATCATAATTAGCACTTGGAATAAATTGTGCAGTATTTTGTAAACGAGTGTGTTAACAGTAACTTAATGAAGGAAGATGTGAATGATAGTGACTTTGGTTTCTTGTAAATTAACCCTTTGATGACGAGAGGGATTAGTTTTCCATACATTTTAGTACACTCTCGTCGTTGAAGTGTTTAATTGATGTAGGACCAGTATTTCAGCTATTTGTATAAAGAGCAATCATACTGTCGGAAAGTTCTTAAAAATGGATTTTCATGTTGGATAGCCATTTCTTGTGGATATATATCTGAGAAAAAGCTGCTGAACTTATTGATGTTATTTATTAGGGAAGTTACTAATTAATAATAATAATAATAATAATAATAATAATAATAATAATAATAATAATAATAATAATAATAATAATAATAATAATAATAATAATGTGATTTTTCACAGCAATATCGAGCCAGTGTGCCAGACTTAACTGTGATGACGACTGTGAAGTGGTGGCTGTCAAGGGTAGCGGAAATTCTCTGACCCAAGCATTCTGCCTTTGTACCATTGGATACATGAGAGTTCGTGTTGCAGAGAACTTCAAGTGTTCCAGTAAGTTCTCGAAGATTCTTGATGGTACTTTGTGGATTGCATAGTCCTGGTTGCAATACAAGGTGTTTCGTGCAAACTGATGTTTTATTGTTGAGCCACAAAACTTTCAATCTGTGGAAGAATTGATTTTTTCATTTAGTTCTTTTTCAGAAATATCCTTGTATTTGGTTGGATGTTTAAGATAATTTACAATAACATTTCATCTGTACCATGAAAGCTTCAACTTTTTACCTGAATACGGCTTGATTTTGGTGTGCCATTGGTTGATGCCTTGTGCATTAGGCGTTGGTGCATCAGAGGTTACAATTACAATTACAGTTGGTAAACGTGAATCTGAGTGTGGAAGAATGTTTGCTATGGACAAAAATGGAGTCAAATTATGATGTGATTAACATTGTGAGGAATACTTTTATTTAGAAATTTTTGATCAATCTGTGACGAAAATTGTGAAGAATACTTCTGTTTAGAAGTTTGTAAAATTTTGTGTTATGGGTTTTTGCTGTTCTTTTTCAGCACTGAATGAATGCAACTACAACAATGGCGGCTGTGAACAGAACTGTACAGATTTACCGAATGGTTACACATGTGGCTGCTATTCCGGATACTACTTAGAAGCCAACAACCAGAGCTGTACATCTATCAATGGTAAAATTTAAACAAGAAACCGATTTTGTCTTTTAAGTAAAGAAGAAAGTGGCTCCTGTAATACTTTGAAAATATGAAGGTAATAGAAGAGCAGTTTCTTAAGCCAGCTAGCCCCAGGGTGCAGCCATGGGTATGAAGTGGTACAAAGTTGTTTAGCCTCGACATATGAGGGCAAGTGGCCAGCCCTCTCCTTTGCTGCCTAATCTTCATCCCACTGAATGTCAGTTTACTTGTTAAAGGTGAGTTCGCTAGGAAATGGAAATGGAGATGAAATCTCGGAACAAATTTCTGTTCTTCCTGGCAGGAATTTGAATCCCAAATCTTTCAATCAACAGTCCAGCATGCTAACTACTAGACCGTCGTACGCCTTTCTTTAGGTCTCTTGACCAAAGCAAAAGCCACAGTATCGAAGCATCTATGTCAGTTATATAATCTTCAACCAGTGCAATCCATGTTACAAGGTTGACACTGTTGACCAGTTGGCTACTGTGTTGCACACCAACCATTTACCCTGCCTCCCTCAAAGAAAATCGTGTGTCATTATGAGTTTTATCCCTTCATAATTTTGACTTGTTCAGAGGTGGTGAACAAGCCGATTTTCTCATGCAGTAGTGTTGCTGTTATGAGAACTATTTTATTAAATCGGGTTAGCTACTTAGATGTTGCAAAAGATGTAAACTCGTGCTGCTACCAATCATTGACCTCGTCCAACCTGTGGAAAATACGAACATAATGATTTGATTGATTCTGCTACTAAATCCACTCTATAACCATATGCAACACGGTTTCTAATCGGCTACTTGGTATGTGATCTACTGGTTTTTGGTTTGAGCCTGCTGAGCAGACTCCAAATAATGACCATGATCAGTTGTTTGCGCTCGTGGGGCATCGGCAAGCCTCGAAAGTAAACGGCTAGTTCTGCAATTTACTGGCCCTACGTTCAGGATGCTGGGATTCATCCATTACTGGATCAAAGGCTGGAGAGATTAAGACGAGTTACTTCCCTATGTTCCACTGTATGAAAAATAGGGGCTGTACTTCCACCATAACCAAATCCTTGCTATAACAACATCAGTGCTATAACAATTAAATTTTCAACCACAAATCCGAAAATACACGGCTGATAATAAAATTGCATTATATATTTAATTATATCATAGTAAACTATCATATTTTGGTATTTTTGTAAAACTTGTACTGTATGCCTGTGTTACAGGTGGAGTGAACCCAAACAATCCAGGCTCCTACAATCGATCCTACATTGACTGCAACATACGGAATGGAGGCTGTGACTTCTACTGCTATCACCCAGCAAATGGCTCTTCCGACTACTGTGCCTGCCCCGTAGGCTATGAACTATCTCTCAACAAACGAGAATGCAATGGTAGGTAAACTGCCGAATCATTTTCCTGCAGGTGAAATGTAATGTCTGGTGAGGGATGGTGTGGCCGAGTTGGAGAATGGTAGAGTTAGAATGAGGACATGTTCTTTGAGTTGGAATAAGGACATGTTCTTAGAGTTGGAATAAGGGCACGTTCTTTAAGTTGGAATAAGGGCATGTTCTTTGAGTTGGAACAAGGACATGTTCTTAGAGTTGGAATAAGGGCACGTTCTTTAAGTTGGAATAAGGGCATGTTCTAAAGGGCACGTTCTTTAAGTTGGAATAAGGACACGTTCTTTGAGTTAGAATAAGGACACGTTCTTTGAGTAAGAATAAGGACATGTTTTTTGAGTTAGAATAAGGACATGTCCTTTCAGTTAGAATAAGGACACTTTTTTTAGTTAGAATAAGGGCACAGATTGCCAACAAAACGGAAGCTAAGAACAGTTCTGACAACAACCATGACTTGGTAATAACATGAATATAACTGCAGCAATAATAAGCTTTTGCACTCATTCTACGGCATGCATGTGGCCATAAGTCATATTAATGATCTAATTTCCACAGGTGATATCTCAGTTATTTTATAAACTATTTACCCCTGAAGTCTTAGCACCCAAGAGTGATGTGAAAGTATTCTGGACAGGCTGTTTTAAGTAGTGTAGACTAGTCTAAGACAGGTCTAATATAATATATTAGAATTAAAATACCTTTATGTTATAAAGGTATTCTAGTCTCATTTGGCGCTTGGTTAATGTGATATAGTTTAGTCTCTTTGATTTTAATTTTAACTAATTTGTTTAATTAATTAACAGATGTCGATGAATGTGGACGCAATACCTCTCGCTGTACGCAATCTGCTGTATGCCTCAATACTGTTGGCAGTTACAACTGTATAACAGTAACGTTTGGAGCTCAACTCAGTGCTAGTAAGTGTTTATGAATTGCAAAGGTTTGCGGTTGGTTGCTGTAAGGTATAATAGAATGTAACATCGGAGATGAGCTGTAATTAATACTCTAAAAGGCTCATTAAGTTATACATACGATGCTGGACTTCTACATATATTTGCGTTGAATACTAAGGATTCTTGGCTAGTTAACCGTACTTGGACCAAAATAACAGAACTTTACAAATCTGACCGAATTTGTTGCTCTAGAATTAAATTAAAGATTCAATAAAGGTTCAGCTTAACTGATTCTTGCTGCAATCAGATACAAGTATGCTTACCGGTTAGTTGCGTATTTTGTTATGCATATCGTACATTGCTGTTCCTTTTTGCTTTATCTATTCACCAAAATTACAGGGGTATAGTCTTGATGATATGATCATGTAGAAATGTTGATGGCATGGAATAGATGTTGGTTCTAATAAAGAATTATGTTGTGTTTTGACAAACAATTTAGATTTTTCATATCAGTCTTTGATGAAATATCTTACTCAGTTGGTTGGAATATCAGGCTTCAAGCCACCCATCCTCATGTTCTCCATCGGTTGATGCCGTATGCATTAGACACCAGTGCCGTAGATGTTATGTTGCAATCATTTCATACCCAGAATAATAAAAATAGTAGTAATTATAATAATAATGAGATTATTTCTATAGCACTGCAGCCGAGGCCAAAGGAAAGGTTGCTATACATGAGTTAAAAAAGTCGATGGCCGTCATATAAATACTAACAGGTAGGTTTTTGGCTGTGATTTGAACGTGCTCTTATTCTTCCAATGCCCTCGAGATTGTTGTGTCTTCTTGCTCAATCGTAATTTGTTGCTCCTGTTTGATTTCTGTAGATCCAAATGCCTTGCAAGATAGTAACAACTTAATCGATAACGTTGATGGTGATACCAACAGCCTACAACACAGCGTTGATGACGTCAACGAGAGTTCCAGCCATCTGCAGATCTCATTCTATGCACTCGTTGCCTGGATTATTATCGTGACGGTAGTGCTTGCAGTCATGGCCTATGTCACGTATCGTCGCTGGCGAAACAGAGGCGCAGGAAGCGACGGCCTCGAGTCTAGTGGACGGTCCAGCATTTACAGTACAGTCAGTGGGTACCTCTCGGGCCAGGTCTTTAACGATTTCGATGCCGACAAAGATGCTGTGGACGATGCGGACTTTGGTGACGAGCCGGATTCAGCAGTTGCAGTGCGTATAGATGATGGACCTAGTGATGGTGGACCATCGCAGTGTACCTCAGTCAACGAAACAGCCAGATCATGAGGTCCTACCTCTTTTGTGTGTAGCGTTTCTTGTGCGATGGTCCATGTGACGTTAGCGCGCGAAATGGTGCTTAAAGTTTAACATGTGCACCGTTGGGTGGCATCTCCTCGTTTGGAGGTGCAAACAGACCCTGTGGCAAGATAGAACCTGAGTTCTTGACTTTAACATGATTTCAGTGATTTCCTTTACTGGTGACGTCTGTATTTTAGTTTGATCAGGAGTGTCCGATGAGCGATCTTTTCCTTAAGGTCGTATTCACCAGGGAATATAAAGTCAGGATATAGGCATTTAATCTGTTGTGATGCTCGATGGCCGAGCATCCTAGATTTTGTTTGCTGTTATGATTAATACTACATGAATTTGTTAGTGAGATAGCTTCAGAAAAGCTTCAGGTGTTATTAGAAGGAACAATTTGTTTGTCCAAAAGTTTAGTTTAATTATACTTTTAGTTTTGTTGTGATCATGAAATTGCTCAGCAACATTTTAAAAACTATTACCTTCTTTTCATTACACCCTATTAAATTTCTTTGTTTTTTGTTTGATTCGACTTCGTAACATTCTGACCGATTTGTCAGCTTAAACATTGTTGTTGCCGAATCTTCGTTTGAAGGAAAATGGCAGAGAAATGGAATGGGGGAAACTTTCATTATGATAAATATTAATTTATATGCTTCAGAATTAATTGGCAAGACATTCCTTTCTTGTGGTATAGTCTGTTGTGACTTGGCTGCACTTTTCTTAGTCAAACTTTGCCAATTTTGGCTTTCCTTGTCTTTGGATTGGTTGAATCGTTCGCCGTAACTAAAGCCAGATTCATCTTGGATTTTCCACGTGGTTGGTTCAGCACCCTGGACGAAACGTCTATTAAGAATTTGTGAGATGTGGATAATGTTGATTTGTGGTGACGAGTGCATAGAAATCAATATTGCAAGCTGGATTTGTGTTGGTAGGATAAATTAAAATAAATGCATACACCGTAGTGAAAAAGTGTAAACAACCATACAGTTTCTTGTGATTTTGTAACTTATTCTTTTACAGTAAGTTTGTAATTGATACCAATGATAGAATAATTATTAGTATATTGGTTTTGTAATAAGAATTTTGATATCACATTATACAAATTTCAGTCGTATAATCGTCTTAGTAAATTGGAATTTTCATTTTACCCATAAGGTCATTCCTTTCTGGAATTCCTAGCTACTTTTTAGATGTTGTAGATAAAAGAGCATATAAAAAAACTACAAGATGGTGGCAAATGCTTTTACCTTCCCTGCATTGAGTGTTTATTATCTCGTACCTTTAAAATATTTATGCACTAGGCTCATAAATGTTGAAAGTCTAGATCGACTGGGCTGGCATATTTTTAGGAGTTTGGTACACTGATGTTGCCACGGATGAATCGAGTCTTTCCCAGCTGTCTTTAATGCATTGGCAGTAGACCGAGTAACTTGGAGAACCTAGAATGTAGTTGCTGAAGCCAGTGTCTTGTTGATCATCAGCAAGTCTCTTACTGCTAGCAATGTACATACACGTTGATCGTGTGCCATTGTGTTTTGTATTGGAACGCATGTATATATAATTGTTAACATGTATGATGTGTGCAACGGCATAGGTGATCGTGTTACATACATTAGTGGCCAATGGACATAAGTTTGGGCTGGATTTAAGAAGATCCTAATTCTAGAACCATTCTTTGCCATTGAAAGAATATTCAGTCGAGCGTCTACTCCTCGTTTGGGGTTCGAGTCTATGCGAGATTTCGAATACAGAGAAATTAGCAATTGCTGTTGTCTTTGCTTAAGCAGAATGATCATTCAAATATGTGGTAGTGCTTCTAATGACTGTGTAGGATTCAATGCAATAAATAAACCGCTACAATAACTTGTACAGCCATGATCTGTTGCTTTGTACCTACTAACACAGTTTAACACAAGTTTGTTCATTTTGAAGTGTAGTTTCTTGGCATGCTATAAGAATTTCACTGGTTGACCATTTCTCTTCTCTACTACAAGTTCAGTACTGTACAGACATTGGAAGACGATAACTGCATAGACGATAACGAAATAGGTTTATTAATAATGTGATATCTGCAACGCCAAGCATACATTGGCTTATTAATTAGTATTAACAGTGGTTATGTTTTTGTGCATGTATTGCTAATTATATTTAACGACTTGAGTTGCTGCTGGCTGATTTCAGTTTATCTTGCGTTTTCTCTTTAGTATGCCTACTTGTGCAGCTGGTTAATAATTATTACATGAACAAGTATTTAATGTTATTTCAAGGTAAATATTATACTCGACAGTCTATCAGGTTGTGTCTTTCTCAGATAATTAAACGAGTCTTTCTTCAGAATGAATTTGTTGTGGTCTTATTTTCCTGCTATAGCTCGTAAAGCACTCTTGCTAGCAAAAGGGATATTGTAGTTCAACAATCTACACTGTGAACGGAAAAAAACCATACCTCTCTTATTACTACGATAATTTGTGTAATAATTTGCATATTTTAATAAAACGTGGTGGAACTTCAGTTTAAAGGATATGAATCACATGACTATTATTTTTTAGTTATAATGTGTGTTCAAAATGTCCTCCTTTGGCCTCAACACACGCACAAAGACGCGCTCGCCACTGACTAATTGCTGAATCGATTACAGCTTGATCAAATTCATCCCATGCCTGAGTTATACGTTCACGCAGTTCTCCGACATCGCGCACCTTTGTCTTGTAAACTTTTTCTTGCATCACACCCCAGATTTTGTAGTCCACGGGATTAAGGTCCGGGCTATTTGGAGGCCAAAGTGTAGGGGGTATGAAATCTGGAGTTTCGTTTGTAAGAAGTTCAACAGTATCGCGAGCTCGGTGTGCCGGAGCACCATCCTGTTGAAACGTATAATATTCAGACAACTCTCGGATATCTGGTAGCAATTTCTGCAGCAACAAAACATCACGGTAGTACGCACCATTAATTTTAACCCCAGGTTCCACGAAGTGTATCGCTGTTCTGCCAAGCGCCGACACACCGACCGAAACCATTACTGTCTTGCTGAATGTCGAGCGTGTGCGTAGCAATCGACTCGCAGGGATGTTTTTCTTCAGTGTTCCGAGGGCAGCATACAGGCGATCATTTTGACTATTTGAAGGTGAAGCAACAGTGAACAGCTTATCGTCGGTGAACCAAATGAAATGTACTAAGTTAGCAGGATAGCGAATCAACAACTGCCTTGATCGCTCAAGCCGTGCCTGTTTGTTGGCCTCCGTAAGTTCAGTCGCTCTTCGTTTCTTAAAACATTTTAAACGAAGATCAATCTTCACAATTTCATTCACAGACGTTTGAGAAATGCCTACCTCTCGTGCTATTTCTCTTTGTGTGAGATGAGTTTGTGGCCTGTCTTCTTGACTCAACACAAGATCTTGCACCTGTTGGATGTTTTCGTTATTTCTTGCAGTACGAGGTCTACCGCTGCCCACTTGACGCTTGCATGAACCAGTTCTATCAATCTTTTGCAGAAGGTACTGTAGTCCACCAAGTTTCCATGCTTTACCCGGAAATTCCCTAAGAAAACGTTTTGCACTGTAATTCTGATTCTGGCGTAAATATTGTATTACGATTCTATCCTCTCACTGAACGCCATTTTGTAACGGATGTTTTATTACAAATGACGTCACGGGCACGTCAATTTTTAACTGCTTTAGCGCATTATTATCTGAGATTATAGTTTGGAATAAAATAGTTTTAAGCTCAATAACATTTTCAATATTTGGTGTTAATTTCCCTATTTATGGTAGAGGTATGGTTTTTTTCCGTTCACAGTGTATAATTCTTCCATAAAGTAAATTCATAGATTTTGGAGATTGCTTTAAGAGCTTGGAGATTGTGGTCCATGTCGAACTACATTTAAAAAGGTCTTGCACATGGGCGGCGCTCCTGTTGGTCGAGGGGACAAGCCCCATTTTAACAGTGGGGGACACCGTATACAGTCATCCCCACAAATACTGAAGAAACACCAAAAAGGTCCAAAATTTTTTTCACCTTTTTTGGACCAGATCAGTACAAAAGTGTCCAGTGTACCCCCCCCCCCACCTGTCACAAGATCGCCGCCAGTAGTCTTAAATTTCGAATGGTGCTACAGAAACTATATCTTTACTTGAAATAAAGTAGTTTGCACTAGGCCACTACTGACACAAGTGACGACTGAAGCAACACCGGGTGGGAATTGTCAGGTGGTTGGGATTCAACCCCCTAGTCTTTCTTAGAACGCCACAGTTAAGTCTTCATTGCACACTCCAGGGGGTCGTTTCCAACCCCTCCGTAGTGCTAGTGTGATTTAGCATTACTTGACTCCGAGTCTCTGACAAAGAGAAGATATTTCCATGGTGTTTCATGTATGCATTTTTGAATTTTCTCAGCAAAGGAATTGATTTTGATTCGAGTGTGACTTGCAAAACTGCTAGCATTGAAATCAGCTGCTTTCAAATTTCGATAACATCACTTTGCAACATATGGATAAAATTTTCAACCCCCACACAATTCCCACACTGAAGCAACAACAGAAATGTTCACCTTTTCCACACTCTAACTATTGGACACTTGCCAGAACATGCTCTTTGTAGGCACAAGCAACACTAACTAGTACACCAACAACACCAGTATTGGTCTTGGCACATTAATTTGTGGTGTAATTATGTCTGAATTAAAGAACTTATAATGACTTTAACGCTTTTCAGATGAATTAATAATTGGGAGATATATAAATGCCTGACTAGTAATTTCATGCATAGCCCTTGTGTGTATGTGTGTGTATGTATGTATATATGTATGTGTATGCATGCTTTGAATGTATGTACAGTGTGAGAATTGTTGAAAAAAGACGGGGGGGGCTCAACTTTGATAAGTCTGATCCATGTGGAGTTGAATTTTTAGCTGTATTTTGCAAACCTGAGAAAATTCAAAAATGCAATAGAAAGCCTAAACTCCTTAAAGTGATGACATCACCAAATTTATTAGTATACAATTCACATGGTCACAAATCTCGCAATAAACCACTGAACATTACTTTATTAGTAACCCACAATAGCGCAACTGAGGTGGTTGGAAACGACCCCTTGGGGCGTGCATTGAAGACAACTGGAGGCCGTAAGAAAGACTAGGGGGTTGACCCCTAATCCCCCGACAATTCTCACCCTGTGTATGTATGTATGTCTGAATGTAGTTTTGCATATGAATACGTGCACGAGTGTATATAGACATAAGAATGCATGCACCATGCATTCGTATACAAACTATACATACGTAGGTGTTATATTACTGCACAACATCCGATTTAATCGACTACCGGGACTCGGTGTAAAAGCAACTCGTCAGCAAGTGTTTTGGTTCTCGAGAACCAATCGACGGATGACGTAGTTAGTGCGTAAGTCTAATATGAATTGGTCTACCCTATAGGCTAGCATCCTAGTATAGCGGTGTACACATATACAGATGGCTCGTTGCTAAGCATCGGCGGCTGGTTGCTTGGCATCAGCGGCGTATAGATAGGCTAATGCACGCCTCCAAGGCAGAGCAACAGTCAAGGAGATGCGAAACGATGGCATTGGTGATAAACTGACCTCCGCAGCCTGCTCCCTCCATCTTTCCTCATCTTACGGCCCTTGGCTAGGCCGTGGCGCAAGCGCCTTCGCCAAGGACCATGGCCTGCAGCGCGCTTGGCAGCCTCCGCAGCACAGCCGTGGTAAAGCAAGGTGCAGATCAATAGAGATCGGCTGCATGGCAGAGAGTGAGACGCACAGACATTTAAACGCAGATACAGACAGACATATTTAGAAGCACTGATTATCATTAGCGATTCACTGCGTTTAGCAGGTATAAGTTGTGCGCGAAACGTGTTGTGAGATTTAGAAATAAGACGACGCCCAACCAAAGTGAAATTTAATTCCCAGTTATTTGTGGATTTGTTTCGTCGGTGCGATCCTCATCCGTTAGAGACATTGTATGTTCTTTGTGCTGCTCAACGTTTTCTTCAGTGGTAACGTATGGCGGTCCATGGCGCTGGGTCGAGACGAGTCAATCGCTACGTTTTCCTTGGCATTATTTGTCTCCTAGTAGGCCAGACTCAGCAGCATGTTGTTCGAGATGGACAGGTAAGTAAACAATCAGTCAACCGAGACACTTCTTTCGATAATAAAAAATTATATACACCGCCTGAGTACCTCTGAGCAGCGGTAAGGCCAGATGGAACACGCGATAAGATTGGCATCAGCGCATTCTGTTTTATAACCACATAATTATGTGCAGTCGAAGGCGGTTTCAGATTCATATCTTAATCTCCCAGGAAGATATGAATCGTGTGATCTGTTTACCGCAAATTTCGTGTAAATTAATGGGAATTGAACTGGTGTCGACAACAAAATGAAAAACGCAAAAATGCTGTTCAGTACACAAACTTCAGTAAACTTATATTGTAGCTGAAGCACATTAGAGGCTTATTGCTGTGGGTATGACACTGGCAAGCATGGTGAAATTAAAGACTACATCCGTAAATATTACTTAAGCCATCTGGGAAAAAACACTTGGGCCCCTATAAGTAAAGCCGCTCAAAACATATGTTTTAGGGTTGCTTTACGTCTACAGTATTTGTGGTAAATGGGAGGTTTTGAGGACCTGTTGTTTTTGTATGGCTGTTGCTTGTTTGAATTTCAACTGAAAGATCGTGCAAGTCTCAGGACAATAATACAGTAAGATTTTTTGGCCAGGGACAGAATTTCTATATGTTGTTAACCCCTAACTTTGACAGCTCGTGCTGTCAAGAAAAAATCCAAGGCAATATTTTGTAAGGAATGAGTAAGCACTAATCTTATATGTAAAAAGGTAAAAGTAGGAAAAATAGCTAACAGGACATACAAGTTGATTTAGTGCCAGGTGCAATGACAGAAATTACACTGAAAAATGAATAAAACTGTAAGAAGAAAATATTCTTTATATATTGTTCCACACACTGGCATAAACTTGTCCAAAATATTGGGGAGGGGGGCATTTGGTTATTCATTCTACACTTGTTGCATTGGGTGTACAGTCCATCTCAGTTATTGGGGGCACGTGTCCCGGCTGCCCCCAGAGTCTACGCCTATGGTTCCACAAAATGCCTAATTAATGTTTATATTGAACTTTCTTCAGCATGGATTTGGTCAGCCACACCCTGGCAACTTCCATGAGTCCATACGCAGCAACGATGACTCAGATGAGTGGAGTGAAATCTTTGCAGACGAGTATCGGCAAATGATTCAACAACAGGAGCAAAATGATGATGACGACGATGATGAGGATGAGGTCTTCACTGGTAAGCTGTCCGTGGTTGATGAATGGCCTGTAGAAGATCCAAAAACTGGTCAAGTCGCTGGGCTTGCTGTCGACAGTCTCGGAAATCTTCATGTTTTTCATCGAGCTAATCGCAAGTGGAAACCAGAGTAAATTTCTTTTGTCTTTTAGAGAAATCTTGTGCTCTTGATTATTATTATGTGTTTGTCAGTTCTGTTGCCTAAAAGGTGCTATATAAATGTCCAGATGTATGCATACATACATGCATACTGTCCATACATGTATACATTCTGCATGTATACATAGGTACATGCATTAAGGTATCAGTCAGTGGCTCTGGGCAGTTGTGCATTAAGGGCTTACTGAAGGTCTCAAATCCTGACATTATAAATTACAGGATAAACACTCAACCAAGCAGCTACCGTATTGCACAATTAATCCCATCCTTACTGTGTTTCGGGTTTATTTTCAGAATGTCTTTTCAAAGGTAGAATTTGTATTTTCATTGTTTCAGTTATTTTCTTTTTTTTGCAGCTGTTTCCCAGATTTATTAGGTACATTTTATCAACTTTCATAATTATATTCATATTTCAGTGGTCGTTATGAATTAATTTACTTCCTTCATGCTGTGCTTATTTTCCTATCTCCGTTGTTTTATGTGTGCATTTAAATGAGTAAATAGTATTTATTTGCAACCAGTTACATTTAGTGCACTAAGAAGTAGATACTAGTACTAGGGTCTCATCATTTGTCATGGCATCAAAGGACTTGGTGGACAGTTGGTGCTTTTTGGGATTCCTCTTCCGTGATATACATCGGGGTTAGATGAGAGCAGGTAAAGCAAAGCAGTTGGATACACTGACTGATTTGAATTGAAAAGAAGCCCATGAGATGTGGTTTCAGTTGCAACCAAATGCACTAGGCATACAGTCGTTAAGTCACAGATGTTCAAAATGGTAATTGTAATCATAATCTGGACATTACTATGCGACCAAAGAAGGGCAAAGCTGCAGGAATTCCAGTGACAGAGATCAAACAGTGTAAAGGACTGCTAGACACCGAGTTGTCATCTGCAGTGACTTAAGTTATGCAGCCATAAATAGCTTCATGAAGAAGTAATGGCAACTAGGACACAAAATTTTGGCGTGACTTAATGGTAACAGCGTGCATTCTTGTGCATTCAACTGTCTTACTGGAATCTTGAGTCATTTAAATTCGAAATATTCTGCAGGATGCAGTTCGAGCAGTATATGCCTGGCTGATCCTCAGACATACTCTTTCGATATTTATGTTAAACAGCCATGTTTGATTCAAATCAAATCAAATCAAAATCCGTTTATTAGAACACCAGAAAGATTAGCAAATAACTGATTACAAACATTATTAGGATTACAGGCGAGTGTTATACTAGGATACCCCTAAGGGACACGTCCCGCTATTTGGGGCACCCAAGGTGTTCACAGGCTGAACGGACATAATATTATGTGTACAATTATATGTTTTATATAAGGATTGCCTTTGATCAGTTGTTAAAATGCATGATACATATATCCAGGTATGTACTTACTTACCTCAGGGTCCGATTTGCAGGGGGGGTCGGGGGGGTTGGACCCCCCTGCTTCTTTTTTTGACCCCCCTGCTTCAAGCCTTTGGCCGACCCCCGGGGGGGTCGGCTTGACCCCCTCAAATTCATTACCCTGAGTCCTACACCAAACGACTCCATTATGACCTATTGCAAGCAGTACAGCCTTGTCACCTTTGGGTAATTATTTATTATCCAGTCGGTACTCTAATTTTGAAATATCGCGTTAATATTGTTCACGAGTAGCGCTTTAAGCTTGGCATATTCAGCTGTTGAGGGATTATGTTACTTTTAACTCAAGCTGAGGCGTCTACTGTGTAGGCAGAGGCAGTGTCAGAGATGTTTCGCAGGGCACGACCAAACATACAGCAGACAACAAACGGACCACAGTCCCTGCACAAGCCAGCGCCCACAGGCGCCTTCATGCCCGGGGCCCTCGCCTTGGGCACATCGGCTCCAACGCCACGAGCATCCAGTTGCGGGGTAAAGGTCAAGTAGACAGTGGCATTCTGTCCAGCGTTCCCTGGCGCTTTTGACCTCGATTGACCTAGACTAGAGTGCACATCTGTATCAGTGCACAGCTATATGCTGTCATTTTTGTGACATGAACCGAATTGGAGATCGGCATAAGGTGGTAAAAATGCAGGCTCATCTGTGCCTATATAAAGTGCCTATATAAAGTCACTGGTGATGCTGCAGTTGTTGTCCTACAACCGCCATGCAGTCCAAACAAGAACACGTCATCAAAACGTACGTCTCCTGCCATTGGATTATGGTGGAACCCCAGAAGCTGTGCACTCTGCTTCAGAGAAGTTTCGGATTGACAATTTTCTGCCCATCGTTGATCAATTCACAACCGAGTTGACAAGAAGACGTGCATCATACGAACTACTCTGCTCAAGGTTTATTGGTTTTCTATCTAGGCTTGAATCTTGTAGTGATGAAGAAATACACACCTCAGAGAGAAACCTTGTAGCAATATACGGCGATGACCTCGATGAAAGCATTGGCAATGAGCTCATAATTTTATGCAGTGTTCTTATTTTGTCAAAATGTTTAAAGACGAGACAGGCCTCAACATAAGTCAAGAGCAGTTCATGTACCAATACATGGCAAAGGTGTTGAAAGTTCATTTCAAGTATGACACATGAGAGACCTAGCCACCCTGCAGCGTTGAGCATAGAGAGTGATATTCTACGTCAACTGAATTTTAATCAGTTTATTGATGACTTTTCCAATGGAAAAGTGCGCAAAGTCCTTTTGGGCCTATTCAAATTTACACCCAACTGTAGGCTTAACTGAGCTAATTAACTGACTCAATCTATCTGTTTTTAGTTTGGAGGTCCCGCCTATCACCCTTTTTAATTCCTTTCTTTGTCTGTATCAACAATTTCTATTAAAAACTGGATAAGAATCTTAAAGCTTATCCTTTTGTGTTGTACTTGAACCTCTTAATAGCCTATAAAGAAGACCCTTTATTTATAAGTAAAATGATCTTCCCAATTTATTTTCATATTTAAAAAAATTAATTGACAATAAGTCACAATATTATTCTCAGATTGTGATCGAGTACTCTATACATAAAAACAAGGCCAGCATAGGGGGTCTCATCTCGCAACACTTGAGCACACTTTGAAGATTCTGCTCATTTCGTCTGCAGCTTGCGAGCGCGGCTTTAGCCAGATTAACTTGCAACATATAGGCCTACAGTGCGCAACTTGCTGGCTGTTGGCTGATGATCAGCATTAACGGGCCATCTCTAACATCTTGGAATGCCAGGATATACTGTACGTTATTTCCTGGCTGAAATGTGGGCGCCATGATGCCTTAGATAAGCCAATTGGCAAGGCGACTATTGTGCACAAACAAAAGAAATATGCACAGCTTTTAGATAGTGGCTGTACTAGTGTACTTGGTGCGCTGGTTCACTGGGTTTGCTAGTATTTCCAATGACAGTAGGCTACTTGGTGCATTGGTTTGATAGCCTTGGTTGTGTACTTGTATTTAATCTTTCAGTGCAATTTAGTCACGTCTAACGCTTCTGTGTGGCCCTACAATTTGTTGTTCCTATTAGTATAGGCCCTATTTCAGCTAAATCTGCTACTGAAAACTCCTTTTAATTTTGAATATAAATTTGTTTCGATGTCATGTTTGCATCGTAGTTGACTGTTGGTCATTGCAGAATCTTGACATATTATGGAAGATCATTAACCTCATTTACAAAATAACGAGTAAAAAATTAATTATGGCTTAATACATTTTTATTATTTGTATAGATTTCCGACCCCCCTGCTTCTTTTTTGACAAATCGGACCCTGACTTACCTACATATTGTGATGTATTATGTAATAGCAATAAAACAATGGGGCTTTTCTGTGAATGTTTTGATATGGATTTTTGGATATAAAATTAATCTGAACGTATTGCTGTTTCTTTTCCAGTTCTTTTCACATGAACAATACTTTTGCATATAGAGAAGAAGGTCCAATTAAACTTCCAACCGTTTTCACCCTTAACGCCAGCAACGGTGTCGTAACCGACAGATGGGGAGAGAATTTGTAAGTGATTATATGACAATAAGATAATTTTACATTGCATTCATACACATGGGGTGCTCGATAGTGTAGTGATTGGCGTGCTGGACTGTCAGTCGAGAGGTGGGAGCTTCAAACATCTGCCAGGGCAGAAATTTTGTTCAAGATTTCTGCTCCACCTGCACCCCCTAGCCAACTCAGCTATAATGAGTACACAGACTGTACTCTGTCGATGCGAAAATGAGACGATGATGGAGAGGACTGGCCATCCGCCCTCATATGCCAAGGCTAAAAATGAAGTCGCTAACACATCATACCCCTGGCTGCCTCAGAGCTAGCTTAAGGGACTGCTCTTCTTCTTCATACACAATAGCTCTTACTTATTTATCCTTAAGCCTTCACCGCCAGCCTTTTATGATCCTTAACACCAGCAACGATGCTGTAACCAACAGATGGGGAGAGAAATTGTAAGTGATGCGATAACTTTACATTGCATTCGAACACAATAATTCATACACAATTTATTCATCCATAAGCCCTTCATCATTTATTTGTCTGTATGCCCTGACAGCCATGTTAGGCCTAGAGCTGGCTACCAGGTACCCCAATGGTTTGATGAGTACCCACTCTCAGCCCGCTGAACGTGACTCCCTGGGGCATTTTGTCTACAGATTCAACTGTGTTGAAATGATTTCATTTTGTTTTGTAGTTTCTACATGCCACACGGTTTACACATAGATCCCGTTGGAAATCTATGGATGACAGACGTTGCTATGCACCAAGTAAACTAATCTAATCTAATCTAGGCTAATGTAATCTGATCTAGGCTAATGTAATCTAATCTAGGCTAATGTAGCCTAATGTAATCTAATCTAGGCTAATGTAATCTAATCGAGGCTAATGTTATATAATCTAGGCTAATGTAATCTAATCTAGGCTAATGTAATCTAATCTAGGCTAATGTAGCCTAATGTAATCTAATCTAGGCTAATGTAATCTAATCTAGGCTAATGTAATCTAATCTAGGCTAATTTAATCTGATCTAGGCTAATGTAATCTAATCTAGGCTAATTTAATCTGATCTAGGCTAATGTAATCTAATCTAGGCTAATGTAATCTAATCTAGGCTAATTTAATCTGATCTAGGCTAATGTAATCTAATCTAGGCTAATGTAGCCTAATGTAATCTAATCTAGGCTAATGTAATCTAATCTAGGCTAATGTTATATAATCTAGGCTAATGTAATCTAATCTAGGCTAATTGTAATCTAATCTAGGCTAATGTATTGTAATAGAATCTTATGAAATTGCTCGTATGCATCTTCCATCTGATCGCTTACTGTGAAAAGACCTTTAAAAGTTTCAGCATTTGATTCTTGCAGTTTTACTGCGAGCAGTCATCTGTCCAAGTTTGCCTAATCTATTCCAGCTAACGGGCAGAAATTGTCACTGAACACATTTTTGGATAATGAGATAATATGGAATAAATTACAGTTATACTTAAGTTTGCTTCTATTACTGGTTTTTGGGGTAACATTTGAAGTTTTATTTGACAAACTGGCAAATCTGTGACAGGTTTTCAAGTTTGAGCCAGGTAAACACGAGCCTTCGATGACTCTTGGAAAGGCTTTTGAGCCAGGAACAACAAATGATGACACGGAAAGGTTCTGCAAGCCAACAGACGTGGCTGTCGCCTCTACCGGAGTCTTTTACGTTTCAGACGGGTGAGCAAAACAAACCTTCAGCTGTCTGGTGATTTAACATCATACAAAACTGTAAATATTGCATAGATCCATATAATAATTTGAATAGATGCATGCATTGGTGGGCAAATGTTGTTGCTGCCTAGAAAATTAAAAGATACTAATCTATGCTTAGGATAGGTGACATATCATGCTGTCTCAAAATGAGAACAAAGTACTTTCTATCCATGGGCTACATGGCGAATAAGAGGAAGACGAAGAGGCACGGAGGAGATGGAAGAGCAGGGAGGGAGTGGGAGCAACAGCGATACTTCCCAGAAGCATTGTCCTCCGCTAGACCACAGATGACGTGTGTGGTGTGCTAGTATTATGGGTTTCTAACTATAAAACTATATATTTTTTATTCTTATTTTTCTGTATTTATGTTTTCTGCTATGCTGTTTGATGAACAATATTTATGGTAATGTGTTATTTTTTAATAAATTTCCAGCTACTGCGTCAGTCGAGTGTTGAAGTTTGACAAAACTGGTAAGCTGATGAGCACATTTGGTGTCAATGACTTCCAGATTCCTCACAGCCTCGCTCTTGCTGAGGACCTTGACCTCATCTGTGCAGCCGACAGAGAGAAC
>OY744616.1:14950543-15193043 GCA_963556255.1 Allolobophora icterica
GTAACAGAAGGTTATCATGTGAATAAAGTTTTCTGAATCCCACTGGGGGAACGTAAACAGAGTGACGCATTTCATTTTCTTCGGGCTTTGAGTCATATGTGGATGAATTCAAGGTCCTGAATACAAGGGCCAATGCGTTGCAGGGCTTGCTGTATCATGTAAAGTTTGTGTCAAATTGTAGGAAATTTCAAATATGCATATTGGTATCATATTTTTTTAAGGTTGAAAAGGTAGTGTTTTTTCAAGTTGTCGGTGATGTACTGAACCCCCCCCCCCGGCCAATGGCTGTGCTTGCCGTTAGTTGTTCTCAATTCTCATGACTTATTGTTGTTGTCTCTTTTCTGGGTTTTCTCTAACCTTTAGCAGTGTTCAGCTGGCCTGAAAAATATGACCTGACCCAGATTATGCTACTTGTCTAATATGGGTTTACTTAAGTGCATTAAATTTTCTGGTTGCATGGTTTATTGGGACTGTCTCACTTAGTGTTACTTTGGGTGAAGTTTCTGAGCTCTGCTGTTCTTCTGTCTCTATGCATGACATCACCACCGTGGGTCAAAGTTGGTGTATAAATAGTCTTTGTAAATATTTCAAGTCTTCTTTAGATTATTTTAAAATATGTTTGATTAAGATGATGACTATGACAATGGTGGTAAGCCAAGAATAAGCAAAAATTTATAAAACTGTTAACTGAGCTTCACAGTGGGTCTGAGACTTTTTCCAACTGAATTTGGTTAAAATGATTGGTTATCAGTTTTAACCATTAAAACGTCTAGTAACAATGTCTTGGTTTACAATTCCTTATCTATTTTTATAGAAATGTCTCTTCCTTTTCATAAAAGTCAGCCCAAGTTCTTTATGCCAGTAATATAACTATAAGGCAAATGATCGCCCATTTCTATGAGGCAATCAAAAACGTCTCTTGTATAGCTCATGCATTGGTCTGAAACTTGTCAACACTGTAAGACATACATGTGCCAAAATGATGTTACAATTATCCGACTCTGCAGTTATATGTTCCTCTGATTTCGTGTTTTGTAATTTTTATGTCTGGTTAAAACTGGAATGTGCTCTGAGCTCTGACTTGGTGCATCGTCACAATTTGGGTTTTAGTGGGTTTAACAGCCGTGACCTAGGAGTGTGTAGCTTCGAGTTTCAATGTTTCATGTATAGTGTGCTAGATAGAAACCATATTTTGGATCTGGTTATTAGAGGAATAATTTAATCAAACATGTTTGGCTAAATTTATTTGAGTTTTGGATTACAAATTGGTTCTGGGAGAATGTTCATTGCCGACCATATTCTCTGTCGGTTGTAGTTCTTGGTTTTAATTGATTTGCATAAAATTGTTCTAAGCCATGTCCCGGTCAACTGTTACAATTTTGAGTTTCGAGTAGTTTTTTTGAACGTGTTCACAACCTTGAACTGTGAACATTCTCCCAGAGTTGGTCAGTTCTTTAGTTTTGGGTTTATATTGGTTTATGGAAACATGTTAAAAGCTGATTCATTTGTGCTAGTTCTGGGTTTATTTTAGGGTTTTCTTCACATTTTTCAGATATTGTGCTAGATTTCTTCTTTGTGTAGTTTGTGACTGTGTAATTGGTCGGTTTTCAAATGATCTCAAGAATGTACGTAAAATTCTTCTTCTTGTTCTTTGTTTGTGTCGTAGATATAGCTACTTACTTACGTGAGAACTAAGGCCTTGTTGCTCCTGTGTTCAGTCCTCTGCTTGACATCTTCTGGTTTAATCTTTTAGAGAGAAATTAAAATATAAACACTTATGTAAGATAATGCATACTAAGATGACAGTGTTTCTAAAATGTTTATCGCTGGACCTCCCACTTGGAACAGTCTTGTATTTACATGATTCTTAACCTCAAAACTGCTAATGAATCCAGGAAAATTCCTGGATGGAGGCAGCTAACAGTTTCGCCACTTTACCTATGCGTTGTCAAAAGCTTCACTGTTGTTCCGTGACTGTACCATACGTTGTCAAATAGCATCACCTTTGTTCCATGACTGTAACATTTTTTATCAAATTGGTTTTTAAGGGTTCTGGTTTGTAGAGCACTGAGCACAGGAGCACATCATCAAAGAGCATCAGAATGGTAAAGCGTGCAGAGAATGTTTTGCAGTGATTGACCTTTGTACTTGTGTAGAACTGTGTGTGATTTGACATGTTGTAGAGTGGTGTTCAATTGTGTAGATCTTGGTTCATAAGAGAACAGGGGATCTTTCGAGATTCCCTAGTAGATATCGTGACTGGGGAGTGGCTGTGCTAATCCTGAATTACTTTACAAACTGTTTCTTGTTTTTAGGTCACTTTGATTGGTAATCAGCATATTGTAATTACACCAGAACCTCGTTAAAATGCTATGCTTGGGAGTGCTTTGATTGTTAACCAGCATATTGTAATTACACCAGAACCTCGTTAAAATGCTATGCTTGGGAGTGCTTTGATTGTTAACCAGCATATTGTAATTACACTAGAACCTCCGTAAAATGCTGTGCTTGGGAGCCATATCAAGTATAACAAGGTCGTGTTATAAAGACGCTGAAATTAATAAGAAATTGCTTATCCCGACTTGCACTGTATCAGAATTCATGTTAAATCGAGTTGTGTTATAATAAGGCTTCAGTGTACTGATTGAAGATTCAATGATTAAATAGCTCCTTGATATTATGTCTCTTTTCCTAAGTGCTTGAAAACCATTCTGTTCTCTCATGGTTCTGTGTTGTTAGGTCTGATGAGTTTATGTTAGAGTGGGGCTATATAAATTTTCGATTTCATTTATTTCATTGTTCCCAATTTTTTTTAGAACAATAAAATTACACAGAATTATATTTCCATTTACACTGAATATCAAAAGGAAGAATTGGGTTTGCCATTGCTCACTGTAATATACCATACTTATTACTTAATGAAGCTGTAAACGTTTCTTAATTTTATTTTGCTTATGAGACAGGTTGTTGTCCAGATAACCAGAGAGACTGCAGTTGATACAGTGAACAGTTTTGTGCTGCAAACGATTTGTGCAATTTTATGATTAGGTAATTATGAAGCAATGATTTTTCTTATTTTATTCTGTTTGAATCAGTCATACTTTTAGTTAGAAGTGATTGAGTGGTAAACAATTTGATATAGTTAACTTATTGACAAAATAAATATTAACAAATTGAGGCTGGGATTTAAGTCACAATGTCATTTACAAGATTTAGGCTATGTTTGACAAGGTGGACGTTTCTGGACTTTTTGTTGAACTAACCTTTGTGAGGGCTGACATCGTATCATTGAGTGGAAAAAATATAAGCTAATTTTTGGACTGAATTCACATATGTTGCACTTCCACTGCACTGACATGTAAAACTTTCATGAGTAACATGTTTTCATTATGAGTTTCATTGTGACAGAATTCATTTGTGGCAGATCGTTGGTGTTATTACCATGTTAATGACAGTTCTTTCCTTGACTTACTGACTGGATTAGGGAAACGCGTAATTTCAAAGAACGTCTAAGTTGACATGAGTTAGCAAGTTTCAGATATCATCCTTTATTTTACATTCTTAAATACCCATCGTCTCCATATCTGTCTATCTATCCAAAGAATTCTCTCTCATTCTGCTTATCTAGATCGCTTCAGCGCTACCCTGCTGGCGTGCTAATGAACATCTGATGGGACCCATATGGGCCCTGTAACGGTCCCATATTGGCCCTGAAATGGTCCCCATATGGGCTTTATAATGTCCCCATGTGGGCCCGGTAATGGTTCCATATGGAATGTGAATCCCATTTGGGCCCAAATGACCATGCGGGCAGGGTGGATCACCAATTGTTTTTCAACGAAAATCTGCTTTTCCAGCAGGTTTAACCTAATTAACGACGTAAACACCATTCCTTCAGTCAGGTTTTCCAACTTTTCCAGTTCAGCATTTGCTACATTTCACTTTGCACAAATATTTGATTGGAAGAAGAACTTGACTAACTTTTTAAAGCGGTTGTAAGAAGTTTTTGACAAACTTTTTGCTTGCTTAAATTTATCATCACAGGACTGATATTTTGAATGTGGTAATTGTTAGTTGATATTGCTGAGCTGATTGCAGCTGAGAGAATCCTAAATGCCAGATTAATATATAATGACTGCATTCTGTAAAAATTGTGTTAATCAAACCTTGTAAAGTGTGTAAATATAATGCATCTAAAAATTGCAAATTCTAGTTTGTGTTAATCTTACATTCATTTTAATTTTGGCCACGTTTTTCCAAACTCTATGCATAATCCCGTGGGCGTCTGCAGGAATTTTTCTGGGGGGGGGGCAAAAGGACGTTTTTGCATCGAATAGCTTTTCATGAACACAGAAAACGAGACAATTTTCAAAATCCAGGGGGCAAATGCCCTTGTACCTCCCCTGGGCGCCCATGCATACCGCTGTTGAAAGGTTTCTCAAAGACGCTGTAGAAAGTGAATTGCAGCAGTCCAAGCAACTCAAGACTACACAGGAGGCTATTCCCAAAGAAATTTGTGAAGACCTATGGATCATTTTGTCTAATTCTATGTTCGTGTAAGGCTACATGATGAGAGTATGACACGTTTCAATAAGACAAGTGATTGGGAACATTCACCTTGTAACCAAGCATTTATAATTAAGTATAAGTTTGTAACAGTTTAAGTTGGAAAGAACATTGAAAGCAAGTCCTGTGATATGCTGGCCCTGTGCCCAAGTATGTAAGTAAATGTTTTGCACATCAGGCTGGTGGCTGGGGGATAATGGAGTCATGGGTACGGGGGGAGTAGCTGGGTTTGGTTGGAGGCAGTAGTTCGCGTAGGTCCGAATGAACAGGCCAAAAGAGCCGAGTGTCAGCGTTATCAAACGTTGGGGAGTCCAAGGCTTTCGTATTCCTCTCTTCGATCAGCGTCTGCCGGAAAGTATGTTGTTCCTGGTACACGTCTTGTCTTTGGCCGGCGTTCATTCACAGTTGCCTGACCGACCGTCTGGAAGACTGGAACTCTACCTCCTTAGGCCTAGGTTTACAACTCTCCTACCGAGACTGCCTTTCGCTCTAGACTGAAACCAATTGCCTCTTCCATGGCAGTCTATGGATATTTTTAATTAATGTGTTTCCCGCTTCAGTGTGCACTTCTGAACTTTGTAATGAAGGCATTATCAACTTACAGTTTATTGTATTATCAAATTACAGTTGCATTGAGTAATAGGCCTACAGGCAGGAACGTAGCAAGCTGTAATTACGCTCTGTGCCAAGCTTAATTATAGCGCCCCAAACGGCTCAAAATTTGGGTCCCCTCTTGAATTGCGTCCTGTTCTATGGCACCGCTGGAACCAACGAGGTAATAGGCTGGAACACCCCTTGCTACCGTGCTACGGCACTGAATACAGGTTTAGAAGTTGTTCAAAAGACAGGATATGCTACAGAACTACTGCACAGTCAGCTGTAGACACAGGGACGTATCTAGCGTTGGGCTTGGGGGGGCTTAAGCCCCCCCCAAACGAAGTTGAAGCCCCCCAAACAAGTCAAGCCGTTGTATGCTTACGGCTAAAATTCGTATGAACACTGTATAAATGTTGCCATGTTCAAGGCTTAAGCCCCCCCAAACGAAAAAGGCTAGTTACTTGCCTGTGTAGACATCTGCTGAATGGATGAAGTACAAGACAAAGATGTGAATGAAAATTCATATTGTAATAATCCAAATGGAAATGAACCAGATGGTATCCATTTGAGTTACTACTAAGACGTTATTCTATAGTTATTGATTAAACGACCAGTTACTAATGATTACTAGCAGCTGCTTTCCAGTTAACATCAACAAGAAGAAAAAGCCCAGCAACATGAACCGTACTGTGAACCACAGGCAGAGTAGGCAAGTAGGTAGTTTTCAGCTTATCAGTTGACTAATACTGGAGGCAAACTTCCTTTGTGATGTCTCTAATTTTATTGGGAGGGATCATCAGCGAGGGCAAAGTGCTAGTGTATCGTCTAACGGCAATAAAGACCCAGCTTTTCACAAATGAAGCCTAAAGAACGGCACACATTATTCCCCGGGAATGAGTAGCTGTGAATGCATATATTATGTAAGTATGTATGTACATATGTCGTCTGCTTAGAGAGCAAAGGTTCTATCTCGTACCTTTGCACTCCAAGCAGACGATGTATTTGTGTGTGTGTGTGTGTGTGTGTGTGTGTGTGTGTGTGTGTGTGTGTGTGTGTGTGTGTGTGTGTGTGTGTGTGTGTGTGTGTGTGTGTGTGTGTGTGTGTGTGTGTGTGTGTGTGTGTGTGTGTGTGTGTGCTTTCTATCGCGCCTTTCAGCGCTTTGACGACGAGCTGCATTGGTTTCCCAGTAGCTTTTAGTACACTCTCCTCGTTGAAATGTTAAACCTCACAAATGCCCTTCTCTTAGGCTGAACTAATGTACATAGCTAGATGTTGTGGATGGTCTCTTCTACTTTTTTCTGCCATACACAAAAATGTCATAACACAGCAATCTTAGTCGATAAATTTTAATTAGCAGTGTCGTAGATTCGTTCATATCGATTGGGCAGGGAGAGGAGAGGAATTCACGTATCTCTTCGAAACTTTACGACAGACGGTTGTATGATTGTATGACGGTTGTATGATTGTATGACGGTTGTACGGTTTCATGAAAACTACTCGTCGTCAAAATTTGTGATGAACTCCGCTTGCAGTCGACATTCCTGCATTTATATTGCATTCAAAGTAGGGCGTATACCTGACGACCTTTTTTCTTCATTGGAGTGTATCGCAATCTTCTTTTGACATCGTCTGCTGTTACCAATTAACATAGTTTTTAACTATAGTCTAAAAAATCTAAACACAATTCTTACTGTTGGGGAACATCCCCTTTGGTGCATCATCCTGAATATTTTGGCAGGCCCCCTACAAGCTTTCAAGTTAAGAAATCGGCTTCGAATGTCACACCCTGCTGCGTCAGCCAACCAACCTCATTTCCACTTAGCTATATCCCAGACAGCCACGCCACGCCGGGCCCAGAGTCTGCCGATTTTAATTGCCCACAGCGCGCCACCATCGCTAGCCCAGATCGGACGCGGCTGTGTAACGCCCATCCAGCCTCTAGAAGCCCACGTTCGTGGGCTCACGAGGGAACGGCAGGGTGGCTCCCGTGGTGGGCCGTTATTATTCTGTACGCCTCATTGAGCCCTGCGCGCTGCACACGCTGCGCCTCTAGGTGTTCTCTGCAGGACCCAGTGTCGATCAGTGTGGGCTAGCAGTTATTGAGCCCAGCGTCGGCACTACGAGGGCCCTTATTGGCAAAATGTTGACCAACTGTGGGGGCTATGATGGTGCCTGCAAATGGGACTGTCTTTGTCGTCCATTGTGCCTACAGTAGCCCACACTGCTGCCACATGGGCGAACGTCGGCAAACTGTGGGCCTATGAATGTTGTTTTAAGGGATTGTCAGGTGATTTTTTGTATGTTTGGTATTTCCAATCTTAAAAGTACACAATCCAACCAAGACTATGCACTTCTGACATTGGATTGAACAGCTGTAAATATAGCTAATGCATGGCATACAAAAAAGTCCAGTTTCTATGAAAATAATTACATGTATATTAAAATTTACACCATTCATCGTATCACAAAGAAAACAAAAACAGTTAAACCAGTTCTCAAATTATAATATTTTCAGAGTTTTATGGAATAATTATATTACAATTAAACCATCCATTATTTCACAAATATTACAAACAGTGGAGCAGTTAATACTAAACCAGTTCTGAATAATAAGTAAAATATTACTTCAACTTAACTTCACAATAACATATTATTACCATATTTCCACAAAAAGTTGCTGCCTCTGCATAATATATTGAAGTTA
The DNA here is from genome assembly GCA_963556255.1 of Allolobophora icterica. Classification (NCBI taxonomy): domain Eukaryota; kingdom Metazoa; phylum Annelida; class Clitellata; order Crassiclitellata; family Lumbricidae; genus Allolobophora; species Allolobophora icterica. Next base: position 14,958,411 of record OY744616.1, read on the forward strand.
ACACCATGTATCGTATCACAGAGAATAACAAACAACAGAGGTATAGTTAAACCAGTTCTAATTATAATTGTTTTAGAGCTTTATGCAAATCTATTGCAGTTGGCACTATCTGCCACGTCACAAATATTACAAACAGTGGAAAAGCTACTATTAAAACAGTTCATAATAATAACAAGTTAATTATTAATTTAAATTAAACTTCACTGTAAATGGTGCTCAACCTGGCTAGTGTAGTGGTTAGCATGCTGGACTGTAAATCGAGAGGTCGAGGTTCAAATACCCACCAGGGCAGAAATTTGGTTAGAGATTTCTGCTCCACCTGCAGGCTGCACCCCTAGCCAACTCAGCTTTAATGAGTACACTGACCGCACACTGTCAGTGGGAAGATGAGATGGTGAGGGAGGACTGGCCACCCGACCTCATATGCCGAGGCTAAGAACATGAAGTCGCTAACACTTCATACCCATGGCTGCCTCAGGGCTAGCTTAAGGGACTGCTCTTCTCTTCTTCTTCTTCAGAATAATAACAAGTTAATTATTAATTAAAATTAAACTTCACTATAATTACCATATTATTTGCACATTCTAAGAAAAAAGTATATTGAAGTCAACATCATTCATCGTATTGCAAAGAATGGAACAGTTAAGCCAGGTTTTAACACTTTAACAACGAGATTGTATTAAAAGCGACTGTGAACCAATGCAGCTCATCGTTAAAATCTTACATATAACAATATGGAACATATGGCTTCAATTTATAACATATCACCACCAGGACAGATATCCGTTTCAAGATTTCTGTTTCCTCTGCACCCTCTAACCAAGTAAGCAATGATAAGTACACTACCCGTACATTGTCAGTGGGAAGATGAGATGGTGAGGGAGAGGACTGGCCACCCGACCTCATATGCCGAGGCTAAGAAAATGAAGTCGCTATGACTTCATACCATGGTTTCCACGGGCTTATGCTTATGGGACTGCTCTTCTTCTACTTATAACATAGTAATATAAATATACAATTAATATTAAGAATAATTAAACTCACAAAGAATGGCTACCAACCAGCGCATTCTACGGCTGTCATAGTAATACAAAGTTCAGGTATTTCAATACTAAACTTCTTAAGTATCTACTAACTGCAGCTAGTGCTACGAAATAAATGTCATACTTACAGTGCCTACATACGACTGTCTATACACAATTAAAATATTATAAAATAAGATTATACATGGAAATATTAGCCAATATTATACTAGACTCCTATATTAGGCACCTCTGACTATTGGATACCTCTGATTGGCTGCAGTACACAACTACTTTAGTAAACAAGTAATAAATATAGTTCCACATCAGAGCATAATCTAAATTTAATAAGTACTAAGGCAAGAGATAGAGTCTGCACGTCTGCCACATTTTCAGGTAAAGATGCTACTCAGTGTGGGATGATAGGGACTATTGTTCCTCGTTGCTGGTGGAATGATAAGGTCTTGTTGCTTCTCTGTTGCTCTTTGGAATGATAGGGCCATTGCTTCTCTTCGAGATCACTGCCATAACATAACATAATTATAACAGCACTTTTGTAAGGTATTTAGATGTTGCTTTATTAAGCACACAGATACATGCACTTTATGTACACATATACACGTGATAAAATTAAGTCACTATTATTCACATATGAAGCAGAGATAGGTAACTACTCGATTAGATTCTAATTGATTAGCTGTCATCTGATCCCAGTTCTAATTTTAATTGATATGCTGTCATCTGATCCAAGAGATTATCTAAAATGCACTTGTTCAGATCAGTCAGAAAAACACGTGTGCAGCGACTTTGTGAGGTACTTAAAAGGTGTCATATTAAGTATCTAGATAAATACATACAAACACTATTTAAATATGAATATCACAAAGATCAGACCTCAAGCCAACCAGAAAAGGCAGCCATAGAAGTTTTGTCTTGACCTCAAGGTGCATGAGAGAGGGTGATCAGTTCTGATGCCTCATCTAGTCACCAGAAGTGTTCAGTCATTGTCTGGAAAGGGTGCTTATGGAACAGACATTTTGAAACTTATGTAATCTGGAGTGGATTTAAATACCTAATCTGAAGGTTGACAGTCCAGTATGCTAACCATTGACTATTCAAGCCTCCATTCAGCTGGTCACTGTGTAAGGAACTTGTGCAAGTCCTTCACGCACACTTACTCAGTGCCATCGATGTTTTTGTTGTATGTGTGATCTATTGTTCTGGTCTTTGGAAGGATGGCACTATCAAATACAGTTGTATTGCACTGTACTGACTATTGTGCACTCATTTGAATATCACAGAAGCCATTAACACATACAAAAGTTATCCAAATCCGTGTATAGTGACTAATTTGCAATTATTTTCATAATCAGGTCAACACTCAGAAGGTCAGACTGCTGAGAGAGACAGCCTAAGATGGATAAACAATTTGAAAACTGAAGGTTTAGGCTGTTACAAAATGACAAGTGACTGAGCAGACATAGGCAAAGACCTTGTTGAAAAGTGATAAGACTGAGGTAATACTGTGAATGGCTAAAGTTTACTGTTTCCTGCATCCTGATGACCAATTTGAGAGATTCTTTGTAAAGCAGGTAGCCGAGGCAACGATTTAAGTAGGCTGGCCTTAGAATACTTCACTAGAAAATATATTTAAATTAAAATGCTTACCGCAAACAGCAGCAGAAAGTTTCAAATCAGAAAAACTCTGCTTGTAGAAATTTCCTTTCCAGTTAAACTGTAGGACCAGACCGATGGTAATCAATGCTTTCAGGTTACCAAATGTAATCTCACTGAAATGCTTTCCACATGATCTCGACAGAAATCTTGCCTGCAACATACAACAGATAAAAGTATGATATGATCATACATGTGGATGTGTGTCAGCATGCATGTACGAAGGATATTGTACATATGATGTATGTAAGTATGTATGTCTCTCTGTATATATTGGTTTAGACACTTCATACATGTCCTTTGAAGCACCTGTAAAAAGTCTTTTTTGCAACTCTAAGTGATAAATTTTAAAGTTCACAAGGAGCAAGTTCATCTGTAGAAAGCAGTGCTCCAATAAATAGCGAGCTCTCACACACACGTAGAACCCTACCGATGCAGATCCATCAAACGTAAACGTTCAGCGTTCCTTGTCCAGGTTGCGCTGAACGATCTTCAGTACTTGACACTTGACACTTGTTTATTTGGTAACCAAACTTTTACAGTTAAAGCAGAAACATGAATTATTATTATGTTCCAAAGTTTGGCTGCACAGGAGGCCCAAAAGGGGTCAAATGACCCCGCTACAAGGGCCACCTGGGTAGTAGTACAGTAAGTGGAAAGCAGTCAATCATCCATCATTCTTAACTCAGTACTTAATTAAAGCCTGTAAGTATAATTATCGTTGTACAATGTTTTCACTGTTCATAACAAGAACTTAACTAACGCCAAGATAACATAAACTGTGATCAATCATGTGAACATTTATAATAATTCCGTGGATTAAACTTTTAGAGAAAACCTCAGCTTATTCATGAGCAGTCACCTAAATACATACTTTCATGCCAAATTAGTCCACACGCATATATGCACACTTATACCCATTTGCACCCAAGCGATACAACCTACTTATACACCTGAAAGCACTCATACCTTTTCATAGCCCTATATATATGCATGCGTGTCAACAACATACATACAATCTCACATACATACACACAACACGCATACAAACACTTAAACAAACATACATAGATACATACAGATTAGCACATGTCCACACACCATACCATATACATACATACTCAAATACCAAATTGATTACACAATCTGCAGAGGAGTAAATTAACCCTTCTGTAAAAAACATTAATTCATAAAATGTGACGTGACAGTACATCTGTATGATGTATTATACAGTGCATTTAATATGCAATAAGATAGAGGTTACCCAATGAAGCCCTTAAGAGATTATCTGGTTATACTGGAAACGGCGGTCCCAAATTATCAAATTAAATAAATCGGTATGTAGTAATGGGTTCACATAGGAATTTAATATAAAGACAAGAAATGTATGTGTGTATATATGTATGTATGTATGTATGCACATACATATATACACACATACATGCATACACACATACACACACGTACATACATACATACAAAGATACATGTACGTACGTACGTACATACATACATACATATATACACATGTACATACATACATACATACATACATACATATATATACACACGTCCATACATAGATACATACATACATACATATATACACACGTCCATACATACATACATACATACATATATACACACGTCCATACATACATACATACATACATATATACACACGTCCATACATACATACATACATACATACATACATATATACACATGTACATACATACATACATACATATATACACATGTACATACATACATACGTACATATGTGAATACATACCGATTTTATAATTTGGGACCGCCGTTTCCAGTATTACAGATTATCTAATACAGTTGAGAAGTAAAATACTTCATTGTAATTGAAAAATAGATCACATCAATGCATCTGTAAATTAGGTAAACCAGCTACGAAAAATTAAAAAAATAAACAATGCATCAATGGTGCATGTTACACCAATGCCTCAACAGAATAGGTTTCACAGAGTGACTATGAATCAGATACTCCTTTGCACTATAGGAGAGATTACTAACTAGGCTACAGTGTAGCAGATTACACATGTAATAATAAGCGAAGGCAGTGTTAATCCGATAACTATAGCAGTCACCGGCATTTTAAGAAGTACATGTAGGCCTTTACTATGCACAGTATGCAGGCTATAATGGGCATATAAACTCACTGTCGTAAAGCCCTGTGACAAAAGCCCTCTTACTAGAACGACTGCAAATAGATAGAAAATTATAACAACTTACCGTTTCTATATTTAAACTTCTCAATGTAATTTCGCAACGGTGGCTTCTTTGTTCGAAACGCCGCCATTTGCATTCAGCGTTCTGATAGGCTCTGATAGAACGCAAGCGCATCGAGGTCATCTCTGGCAGTGACCTTTGCCCATGATCTCGTCCAGGGGTAGCGTAGCGTGGTGTCTGGTGTTCATTATGCACTGCCCCTCACGCCAAGTAATATCCCGACTCGTAATCTCTATAGGCTGCATTGTTTGAAACCCGGGCACGGCTGCGACCTTCACTCCCCGCCTTCAGCGGTGATGTCGCTTGTTTGCCGTCGCCCAATGACGTGAGCTATAGGTTTGCACACGGTGAGCTGCGCCTTGCCCTCCAAATCTCCCACCCCGACTCTGACACGCGCCGAGTTTCGTTCAGACGGCACTATACAAGGGCCACTGTTGGTCCTAGCGGAGAAGTGTTGGCCCACCGTGTGCAAACTTATGGCTCGGCGGCATTGGGCGACGGTCACTGAGATGGCGACAAAGTATGGGAATGACCACACTAGGCCGATACCACCGTAAAGCCGCCGCGTGCCATGGCTGGTTCCCTGCGGGGCCGATGGGGTTGGCTGTCTGGGATGGGGCCATCCACATATTACGTACGTAAAGAGGGGGTCGGGGGTCGGATTTTGGCGATTTTGCGTACGGGTGCGGACTGGGGGGAGGGGGGGCAAAATGTGTACGTACGCAAAATAAATTTCTAATTATGACGTCCACATTAGCCTATTTATAACTCTGTATTGTCCTATAGTCGTCCGATGGCATTTTATTACATTATATAAAAGCCATGTGCAGTTATTCTGTGCTGTGAACGAGACACCTATAATGTGTCTATATTGTCCCTCACTCATCCTTCAATCTGGCCTAAAGTGCAGAGAGACACTTTCTGCGGCTGGTCTTGTTGGGGGGGGGGGGGGTGTGCGTCAAGCGTACGTACGCAGGGGGGGGGGAAAGAAAGTACGCTTGCGGACAGGGGGGAGGGGGTAGAATTTTCCCGAATTTTTGCGTACGTAATATATGGACGGCCCCTATGCTCATTTCGACGTACATGTATCCCTTTCCAGCATGGCCTATACGTTTTTGTGGGAACTATGTAGGCTGTACAAGGGTCCCATATAGAAATATGGGTTCCATGTGGGCCTCAAATGGGCTTGGTAATTAGAACCATTATCAGCCTTGGGCTTTCGTGACCGATCACAGTTGTACTTTTGAATTATTTATTCACTAAATGACTATAGCAAAGTAGGCCTAGGCCTAATAATTAATTTGTAAGAGGTTGCTTGATATTGAGTGGTTAGTGCGCTGGACTGTCAATCGAGGAGGTTGAGGGGTTCAAATCCCCCGGTGCAGAAATTTGGTTTTAAATTCTGTTCCACCTGGACTTCCTAGCAGACTCGGCTGTAATGAGTACACTGTCTGTGGGAAGATGAGACGGCGAGGGAGAGAAATGGCCACTCGCCCTCATATGCCGAGGCTGAGAAAATGAAGTCGCTAAGACTTCATACCCATGGCTGCCTCAGGACTAGCTTAAGGGACCTTGTAGTTTCAGTTTAACGACACTGTGTGATAACAAAGATCATTAGCGTCGCCCTCATCCTTTATCCAGGCTAAATAAATTTTTTTGGTAGTGCCAATCCCAAGATTGGCACTACCAAAGTACGGGTAGTGGCCGAGTTCAGCTTCAGAGACTGCTCTTCTTCTTACCCTGAAAAGCAGGCCTAACGTTTCAAGTACAAACCCAATCTGTCAGTTTAAAACTTTCGGCTTTGTCTTACAGAGACCACATTCTAGATCCACGCAATAAACCTTCCACAGGCATCCATGTAGTAGGCTATTGAGTATCGAATGAACACGCGTGTATTCGCGTGTAGTAGAAGGCAAGAACACATTGCCTGACCGTGTAATTCTGGGTCGGCCCCGCTTGGATACAGCCCAGGCCATTCTTCATTTCCTCCAAGTCTAGGTGTCGGCCGGAGGGTCTCTTCGACTCTGACCCCAATTACTTCTCGCATTTGCCTGGCTAATGGGTAACAGCTGAAAATCAAAACATTTTATTGCCCGCTAAACATCACAGCCTGTTCTTTCTCCTCCTCTGCTTCAGAAGTTGCCAGTCAGGCCCCGACAGCCCGTATCTCATCCCACAGCTGTCCCGTCTCAAGTCCCTGCTCCCTCCGACCGCTCCCATCCGCCAACTCCTCAACATCCGCCGCGAAACCCGATAGGTTGGCTGGTGTAATAAGATTGAGTTGCCAGATCAAATATTTCCTTAGCATTGGTCTCGCCTCGGCCAATACTCCACCGTTCGTACTCCCGCGGCGTAGTCCCGTTGCGCCGCGTATTTGTACAAATGTGCTAGTCCTAATGGAATATAAACTCCATTAGGAGAACTCACCTTGATATCAAAGGAATTGCATCTTGCGGAGCAGGTTTTTGACCACGCGAGAAACGCATCAAGGCGCGAGCATGCAGGCGCATAAAGAAACGCTTAACTAGGGCGACATCCAGGCGGACATAGCAGGATTTGATAAAGCCACCCAGGAAGACACACAGAACGGACCGACACTCGTCCGAACACACATCCAACTACGGCAACTCCGGTGTGCAAACACGCGCACGATTTCCAGAATGATTATTACAATGATTCTGATATTCCGCGGCACATTCGCACGTTTGCCGATGATTGCAATATCTCGGATTCAACCATACAAGCGACTGACTGACTGACTGACTACCTCAGGCAGCCACGTTCATTTGGCAGAGAGTAGGGTGACATCACTGGTGGCCCCAGTGTGGGACCACCGAATGTGGCTGTCAAAGGTTACAATATATTGTTTTAACATGCAGCGTGATACGAGAGGTTCACACTGTACAAATATCAAGATGCTTACATTTACACAGACATTACAGGTCTGTAATTGTAGACAGATACACAAGTACATTTTTCGATATACATATTACTTCACCTATTATCACATTTATAATAAACACATAATATCACCTACTAATGATAACTCTCTCTCTCTCTCTCTCTCTCTCTCTCTCTCTCTCTCTCTCTCTCTCTCTCTCTCTCTCTCTCTCTCTCTCTCTCTCTCTCTCTCTCACGCACGCACACGCACGCACACACACACACACACACATACACACACACACACACAATTAAAACTGGATAAATACATAATCTCCCCATTGAAGTCATGGGCGTCTGCTGGAATATTTTTCATCATCATCATCATCAGTTCCTGACGCCAGCCATTTGGCGGCGATGGGTACGAATAAATGATCTCCATTGTCCTCGGTCATTTGTCAAGTCTATTGCCCCCCTTAATGTTAGTCCAAGTGATGTTATGTCCTCATATCAGTTATATTATCTATGGATAGATTCTATCCAGCGTAGTCTTGGTCTGCCTTTGTGTCTTTTCCTTCGAATCTTGCATGTAGTGCACTGTGTGGGAATCTGTCAACTGGCATTCTCTCTACATGTCCAAACCATCGGAATCTTCGTTGAACGACTTTGTCTAGCAGAGTTGACGTTAAATGACGTTTTTGCATAGAATACACTTCATGAACACAGAACACGTGACCACATTAAAAAAAATTAAGGGGCAAGGACTTTGCCTAAATAATGTTTTTTTCACATTAAAAATCGTGTTGGGACTGTTGTAATAATAATCATAAAAATCAAAAGATTTTATTTTTGTAAAATATGCGCAAAATCTGGGGCAGAGAATCCCCCTTTGCCCGTCGGGACGCCCATGATTTAAGTAATTCTCCTTATTTAAAAAGTTCATTTATCTAAACTTTGGAAGTAATTATTGATTTCCTATGTTCCTATAAAATGCTGATATCAGTTTTCTAAGTACACTTGGAGAATTAAGCACAATTGCCTTTCCTGCAAATGTGCTCCCTAATCAAAAATAAACCTGAAACAAAACTTCTAACTTCAGCAACTGACACCAACTTTTGCCAACAAAGGTTAGCAGGTATCATCACGTCCTATAGGAGTTTCCTTGAGTTGCCACCTCAAGTCATCTCTTATATATGGTCAATTTGCCCCTAGTCTTCCCTTTCTTCTTTCCCCTCAGGAACCCAGTTCATCACTTGGCTGGCTCTTCCATCTCTGTCCATACGAACTACATGTCTCATCCATTTTAATCTTCTTTCTTTGTTCATTGTTACATTAAATTAAATTTCATTGTTAAAATTTCATTGTTAAACTCTTATGTTTGCCTTTCCCCAACATTGTGTAAACTCAGGTTTATTTATTTATACAGGTATCATCATGTCCTATCATATATATATATATATATATAGTATATATATTATATATATATATATACATATAAACCGAGCTCTATCTTTTTGATCTATCGTCAGTAAAGGTGTGCAATATGCATCCAATGTGCCATAAATTTTGCAGCAATTTATCACCATGTCAGCAATTACATGTATCTGCTCGTATCAGCCCACCACCCATCAATCATCTTGTCAATAACAGCTCCCCTCTGTCGCTATCAGTCAAACGAAGCACCGAAAAGTTTCTGCTGCATATAATTTTTAAACGAAGGTAATCCCTCACGTCTTACACTACTCACGAAAACAGTTCTGGGTTCTGAAGGATTGGCCTAAGCAAGATGCATAGGCTACACAAGAAAATTAATTCCAGAAATTTAATTAATATGGCTGCGTGTGTGTTTGTTTGTCTAAAAAATCGATTTCCAATTTCAATTTACAAACCTGGATTTGAAAATTAGCTGAAACATCCAGGATATTTCACACCTCTGCATTATGATATGTTTTCATGTGCAGCTGGTTTTACAATGACTTCGTACACTTGAAATTAATCATTTGTGTCAAGTTGCCAGTGATCTTATCATAACTAGGTAATAAAATAGAATTTCAATACAGATGTACAGTGTTCAAAATCCAGGGATCATGTGGGTATAAGTTATCAATACACGCAAGCTGTGAAAATATATGGATTAAGTTTTTATAGGTGGCGGAAGTTAGCACCTCAGTACAAAGTATCTATCACTTTTTCTCAGTAACTTTCTAAACTTGTTATTGATTGCCTGCACCCATACAAGAGTGAAATTCCACATTTATACATCTGAAGCGATGATCAAGGATATTAGAAGCACCGAGTATCCAAATGCAGTACAAATACATTTGCTACAAGGAATCAAGTATACTATGCAGTATTTCATACAACCGTGCAAAGCCATTTGCCAAAGCCCAAAAAAACAGCAGTAAATTCCTAACACAAATGTCAACACCCAAAGGTAATGTCAGACACCTCACAACATTAATCGGCAGCCGTGTATTACATACAGGCAAATAGCATATCTCAATGGACTCCAACTCATCCAAACACACTTCCCAATCTTCCACTAGACCTTCGAGACTTTGCCACATTCTTATCACAACCTTATCGCTACAAAACCATAATCCTAGAGGTAGCTCGATATACAATGGTGCATGTGCCAGAAATAACTCGACCGTTGTGTTTTTAAATTTAATAACTTAGGTATAGACAAACATAACAAAAGTTTAAACTGGACAAAATTTATCATACAGCGTATCGCGGAAGCGAAATTAACTTTTCCAATCTCAATTAATTTCAGCATCTGCGATAAATCCAGTTTGTGAAATTATTCTCAGCAGCGAAGATGATCTGCCTCATGCCAAATATTTCGCATAAAATCAGTCGGCGCTAATCAATACAAATACACAATATATGCCAGAGCACGAAGTTGGCAACAATCGACATGGTCCAAATTCCTGCATCAGTTTTGCTACTAAAGAATTGCCTTACAACAAAATGTCCTTACGATCAGCGCAATGCTTATAATGACAAGAGCAGGGAGGTAGTCGTGTGGGAAATTGGATCGGGCGCTACTCGGCAGCGTGGTCCTGTTGCGAAGCAGGGAACCAGCCTCTGGCAGCAACAAAATGGCGTCCGCAAAGGCGTGCTTCGACAGCGCCGTGAAGTTCGAATCGCCCGTCGTTATCAAATCGAACACGCAGCTATCAAGGTAGTAATCAACGAGACCGAGACCCTGACAGACCGGAAGCGCCTCGTCGACCGACATTGCTGTCCTGTGCGGCAAATTTGATTGCCCTGGAAAAATAATCCGCCGAATATCGATGCGCTCCCGGGAGGGACAACCCACCAGACACAGCTGGAGGGGGTTCGTCACGAGCCGCGATGTGTCGTTGACTATTTCCTCGGGCATTCGAAGTGACACAGCGAAATAACGGTTCTGAAGGCGTACGACAATCGTCGTGTCAATGTAACGAACGTATATCTCGACGTGACGGTTCGGTTTCAGTTCCCGTATCGTAACGCTATCTGACCGGCCAAACGAGGTCTGACCGTCATCGAACGTGGCCGGTAGATCGTTGGAAGCGGCCTGGTAGGAGACATACTGATCAAGAGCGCAGTCATCGTGGCGTTTGATAAGGACCGTCACCTACAAACATTACAATCCAATATTATTGGTTACACGCAAAAATCAGGCAGTATTGTATGTAAAGATAACTGGCCCAGTTAGCTACATCGGTAAGAGCGTAGGCTGCGTCTCATGCGCCTCTGTGTTAGAGAGCATGCGGACCGCGCTTCGCTTCCCGAAGGTGGCTTATTTCAGAGATTTAAATCTCGGGCTAGCACGGTCCCAACGCGGGGACCTTACATGGCGTGGCACTCATTCAAACGGAGAGCGATGGTTGAGGATCTCTCCCGATCAATTAATTGAAAAATGAGTAGGGTCGATGCTATATACGGTCGCTATAGAAAATCGCGTACATTGACATTTAACCTGTTTACATGTTTATGTGGAAACTCAACAGAAGGATAAGTAGGCCTAAGTATGTATGTATCTGCAGTTTATGGAGAGCATTTGCAAGAATCTCTCAAAAGCACTGGAAGGGTAGGGGTTCTGAGATTGAAGTATCTGGTAACGGAGAAGTCAATACAATCAATGTTCATTCATTCATAGAATTATGCATAGCGCCTCTTCAAGGGAACTACTCAGAGGCGCTCTGGACTCCAGCACGGTCAAAAAACAGTTTCCAAGCGGTTATAAAAGGTATAAATATGATCCAATTACACCTTTTAAACCATCCAACTTACACTGGTATTCATCTACTGGCTAAAACCCACTCAAAGACATTACAGTATGATTACCTAATCACGTGACTTAATGTACAGTGGTACACTTATAATATACGACATAATTCATAGATTTTTTGTTTGTTATCAGACAATGTATGTAGATGACGAACAACTTCAGTGTCTGCACTTAGTTACAATGCAATTTTAATGATCGCATATCAGGTCATATTCTCTCCCTGCGTGTGTGATGAGATATTGTACTTCAAACAGGATCTCTGAATAACCTCTTATGATTTAGTTCAAGCAGGGCTTCAGAACTTTAGTTCATGATAAGGATTTGGTCACGAGTGGATTGATCATGAGTTGTTGGATTGATCATGAGTTGGTGGAAGTTAGTGGACTGATCATGAGTTGGTGCATTGATTATGAGTTGGTGGATTGATCACGAGTTGGTGGATTGAACATGAGTTGGTGGACTGATCATGAGTTGGTGGATTGGTCATGAGTTGGTGGACTGATCATGAGTTGGCGGATTGATCATGAGTTGGCAGATTGATCATGAGTTGGTGGATTGATTCATGAGTTGGTGGATTGACGAGTTGGGTGTCCAGACTGATCATGAGTTGGCGGATTGATCATTAGTTGGTAGATTGATCATGAGTTGGTGCATTGATCATGAGTTGGTGGACTGATCATGAGTTGGTGGATTGATCATGAGTTGGTGGATTGATCATGAGTTGGTGGACTGGTCATGAGTTGGTGGATTGATCACGAGTTGATGGATTGATCACGAGTTGATGGATTGATCATGAGTTGGTGGATTGATCATGAATTGGTAGACTGATCATGAGTTGGTGGACTGATCATGAGTTGGTGGATTGATCATGAGTTGGTGGATTGATCATGAGTTGGAGGAATGATAATGCATGCGTTTACGCCAGTAGATTAGAGTCCCTTGCATCCCTCTTCTGCCTCTTATTCCATCTGGACTTTCTTTCCATCTCAGACTCTGTCTGTCGGATTCTTTTCCTTGCTGACCCTGTTTACTCCATCCTCACAGCCTTCTGCATTGCACAGTTATCGAATGCAAAGGTGCGTCAAACAATGACGCCTTGTGCAGCACCTGGGCAGGTAAACTGGCACCAAAGACCTTTACTACGGTTGCTACATTTAGCTTGTTATGAAACGCAATCGCCGAGCTCTGCACAAATGCTCGGCTGAAAAAAATACACAAGGAACCAGAAGCCGAACTCAAAACATGCCCAGAAGAGCCACATCATCCGATATCCATCATGCTCCAATTCGCACCAATATTGAAATCCAGCAAACAGCTGCTGCTGCATCTGCTGCTGCCTGTGGCTCAATTTGTCAGAAAACTGTGCAATTCTATATTTGATCAGTTCCATCATATCTCGATAGTGTAGTGGTTAGCCTGCTGGACTGTCAATCAGAGGTTCAAATCCCCGCCAGGGTAGAAATTTGGTTCAAGATTTCTGCTCCACCTGCATCCCCTTAGCCAGCTCAGCTATAATGAGTACACTGACCGTACACTGTTGGTGGGAATAGGAGACGGCGAGGGAGAGGACTGGTCACCCGCCCTCATATACCAAGAGTCCAAGACAAAGAAAATGAAGTCACTAACATTTCATACCCAAGGCTGCCTCAAGACTAGCTTGAGGGACTGCTCTTCTTCTTCTTCTATCATAAAAGCATCCAGAGATTTCTCTAATTCACTAAATCCCAGAACCCAAAATGCTTTCAGTCATTTATCTACACACAGAATAAATTTTTCACAACTGTCCATACCATATATATATATATATATATATGTATATATAATGTGCAAATCAGGAAAATACTTCAAATTTATTTTTACTTGTCACCAACTTATTACATGCACCATAAGTGGTTTGAATGAGCTAAATTTAGATAACCAAAACACCATTTCGTGTAAACAAATTTGAGCAAAGTAATCAAGATGCAGCATCTCAAACTACCTGCCTCACTTTATTCAACTGCTGGAATCGACAGAAATATGAATAAGCATGGTGTGGCATCAGTTAGTGTCTAGCGAACTAGAGCTCAGAACATCTGAGATTGCCAATTAACGCTTTATTTACTTACTTATTTGAATTCTATAAAACTCATCTTGGGAGGCAGAGAAGGGTGGGATTAGAAGAGATTTTGGCCTAAAGCCAAACAGCGGATTTCTAACAAGATGGTATACATTCAGAAGTTGAGAAAAAATTTTAAGAGGACTTCAAACAACTCCGGTGTGCCTATCAAATATTTGCCCACAACACCTGCGTTGCAGAAGTTCACTGACAATGATAGCACACAGACACACACACACACAGACAAACACATACGGACAGATACAGACAACTTCAAACAGACAGACAGTGCAAACATAGGCACCCTGACAAAGACACATACACACAGCCAAACGCAGAGGCTCAGTCTCTTTTGTCCACCCTAGGCTGACAATTCATATTCATTCAAATAATTTCCTTTATCACAGCACAAACCCGTCTCGTATTTCCACAGGACGGATCCATTTGCTTTCTAATGACTGCGGTGGCAATGTGACCTACGAAACGTAATAACTGCTACGGCAAAGTGACCTACGAAACGTAATACAATTGAGTGCAACTGCACATTTAACTAGCACCAGTAAGTCCCGTCGTATCCGCGATTAGACAGAGCGCAGGCAATGAGGTGACTGCATGGCGATTGTGTGGAAATGTGGCCTACCACCACCACCACTACCACCACCACTGTGTCTAACTAGCACAATTTTGAAACCTCCAGCCTTGAACAGATTGTCAGAAATGAACCTCGGCCCAAAATATCCACAACTTCGCGACCTGCTTTAATGTTCCTACCATAACATAAGTATATGGCAAGTTCAAACAGTCAGTTGACAACCACATATACAACAACAACTGGCAACCAATTTAAACCAGCGATAGCCCCAGCCCTAAATACCTTATTAGATCTGTAAAATATGCATATTCCATCCCGTGCCAATTTACCTATAAGCTAAAAAGCTACAGCTTAGGTCCTCACAATCCACAGAGGCCTAAAAAATTAAAATTTTGGGGGACTTTTTCAAATTTTATACATGCTGTATATATTATATATATATATATATATATATATATATATATATATATATATTGTTATGTAGAACCTTTCTAAATGGCAAGTGTATAAAATTCCATCTCGCCTGAGTAAGTGCATTCATTACGAAATAATTTGAATTTTTCACTTAATGCCTTGCTATTAGATAATTAATTAAAAGGCATATGTTTTCAAGTGTTGCAAGACCTTCTGATGTAATTTTTTTAACAAGGGGCCTCCAAGTTTATATAGCTTAGGGTCTCACCAAGTCTAAATCCGGCACTGACTCCAGCAGATACGAGACTTTAGAAATATTCAGCAATATGCATTGACCATACAGACACACAAACATACATACATACATACATAACAACAGTGACAACCACACACAACGAGACAGACAACCACAAAACACACACAACGAGATAGACAACCACAAAACACACACAACGAGATAGACAACCACAAAACACACACAACGAGATAGACAACCACAAAACTACTCTATGCCAATCCATTTACCCACGGTCCTACCATAATTCATAATCACTTTCCACCTAAGCACTCCCTTAGTGGGTCCCTGACCTGCCTGACATATCTGGGGTTTCTAAATTTCATTTGATTAAGCACCTATGTATGTCTAGTATCAATGCCTACAGAATTTGAGGGCTGTTGTTAAGTTGTGGAGATAAATAGTGCATTATGCGTTTACAAAAAGGACACGTGTAAAACAAGAGTTACAAATTTATAGGCTTGTATGAGTACAATCACCTACAACCACTGTTATAAACAGCTTCAGCCCGCCTTGAAACCAGAAATCCATTAAGCCCCAGCAGAAACAGCGGAACAGGGTGGGAGAAACGAACTGTTTGTCACCCTGCTTAAGGGTCCATAAAAGTCAACAGCCGCTGACATCTCACACCTGGAACTCCAAACAGGGCAATAAACAAACACTTGACCACTGCAAGAGCTACTTAAGTTTGTTTACATGGAAGAGAGGCCCTTAGTACCCATCAACCCAACTCACAAACATACTCTGATTAGAGGCAGACAACCTGCAGGGTACCACGGATCACAGCGACGCTGCCTTCTGGGTCATATCACTGGCTGCTTGTCTCAAGACTACAGAACATATTCAGTGAAAGACTGAAGAAAACCATTCACCATTTGAGACTGCCGTTATCTAACAGTATAATTACCAGTATATCATTAACTGCCGTCCTGATAGCTTTAATAGACTTTTGAGAGGCACTCTGTCACAGCTATCTTACAGTTACCGTGCTTTGTTACAATTTGAGAGGCTTTAAAGGTGCTATAAAAATGCTTTAATACATCATATGTGCACACTTAAATGCACACATAAGTACATACATAAATGTACATATATGTATCAATGTACCATGCATACATAAATACATGCATGTGAACAACACACATACATGCATACGCACACAGATGATTTACAAAAATTAAAGTTACACTGTAACAATTTAATTTCACATGTTGGTAATGCAACAAACAGAATTATTATAATACTTCCATTTTGCCTGTCATACAGAAATTGCACAGAGGTTCATGTTAACAGACACTAAAGTCCCTCAACACTTTCCCTGAATCCTAAGGTAAACTACAGCACTTATTTGGAAAAGGTGCTAAATAAATAACTAGGTGAACAGACATGTTGTTGAATGATCTAATGATCATTCAACAGCATTCTTTTAAAACATTCTTTTACAAAATGGCAACACAGTAACACACAACTGCTTCATTTTACATTGTATACAATCACCACCCTTGGTGATTGTATACAATCATTAAATTATCAAATTTCACATTGTAACACATGTATCATATCATCACACCACATTGTGCCAAGTATAAAACTTCATACTGTAGTAATAAATTATCGAACATCATGTTGTATTACATTAGCAATGCTTCGCGCTTTTTATTAAATTATCAAACTTCGTGCGGCCATATTAAATTATCAAACTCTATGTTGCCATATTAAATTATCAAACTTGATGTACTGTCACACAAAAACGTCGTCACAGAATTTACATTTAATCATGTTACAGTGTGCTACAGAATTTCACACAAAACGGACGCGGCCAATTTTTCGGGCTGGATCGAAGACGGTTGATTATGTTGACATTGGCGGTCCCTCCGAAAATTGAATTCCTCTTTACCACTTGCCGCTGTGCAAATATTGGGATGTCAAATTTTCCGATGAAAGAGGCCAGGCCATTGATTTTCCAGCGGGGACGGAGGACAGGACTGCAGGACTCGGGCCTTTGATGGTGCCTTCCTTTGAAGAACGTCAGCGGGAAGGCATCCACGAGAAACACTACTCCCGGCAATTCCCGAAGACGTTCTTGTGGAGATGAAACACGCGGAGCACTCTGCAGATCCATTGATAATAACAGTTTTATAGGACCAGAAGGCACAACAGCCCTTGTGCGTTGACGATAATGGTTCGCAATGTGTTAGGAGGTCAACTTTCTAGTGTGTGCATTGTCGATCGTCCGTCCGTCCGTACGGTTAATTGATTTATCTGATCATAACTGCTAGGTGATGTCCACTGTCCAGTCTCGCACTTACGGGGACTTACTCATCCTTATTTTGTTAACACTTTAACGACGACGGGAAACTCATCCTTATTTTGTTAACACTTTAACGACGAGCTGCATTGGTTTCCCTGTCACTTTTAATACACTCTCAGCGTTAAAGTGTTAAGAAGTTAGAATCTGTCTGAACTACAGAGGAAATTGTATGGTTTCAACGCCAGTCTACAGTGGAACAAACAACTCAACTAAGTCATCTAAGTCATGTGTGTGTGTATGTGTATGTGTGTGTGTGTGTGTGTGTGTGTGTGTGTGTGTGTGTGTGTGTGTGTGTGTGTGTGTGTGTGTGTGTGTGTGTGTGTGTGTTGTTGGTGTCCATATGTCTCGTTGCATTTGCACTGCATATTTATAGGTGGCACAGTGGGTGGGTCCTGATATATTTTAGCATTTTCTTTCACAATTCACTTTGTTGGTTACTATTAAATATAGTAATGCTCGGGTTTATTGTGACATTTGTGACCAAGTGAATTGTATACTAATAAATTTGGCGATGTCATCATTTGAAGGAGTTTAAGCTTCCTACTGCATCATGGACTTTTCTCAGTTTGCAAAATAAGGATAAAATATTCAACTTCACATAGATCGAAGTCTAAGCCCCCAGTCTTTTTCTACAATTCTCACACTGTGCCAGAGACAGGAGGCAGAGCAACTGCTATATAAAGCTGGCACTGTAGCCATCATCTGTTAATCGATGCCTACACAACACACTAATCTGTGCAGACCAGAGGATGGGATAAACTGCAACATGTCACCAGTGAACCAAAAGCTAGCTTCACAAACGCCGGGATACTGTCACCCGTGCAGAAGACTCACATCTGCAGCAGATCAATCAACCACCCGTCGATCAATCAACGAATAACAAATCAATCAACCGATCACCTGAACCAACCAATCAGAGCATCTGATCAATCGACAGACTAATATTAAGCATCCGCAACGTCAACAGACGGTCCGAACAAACAGAAAGACTTGCAAGAAACCTTCGGCAAACAGCGACGTGTTTTCTTAAGTATTTATTCACAGACTGACAAAGGCACGGAGAGTGTCCAACCGTCGTCCCGCTGGATGTGTCTCAATACACTCCACGCTACCCATCCCACAGTGTCCGACCACTTCTCTGCACGTGTCTCAATACACTCCACACTCCCCCATAGATCGGTTACGTTCACACCGCCACCTCTGCAGATCCATTCTATACGAAGGCAAACACGTCGCTCCAACCGCGAATTTCCACATCTCGAGTGCATCACAAGCAGTGCGTCAGTGAATCATTGCTGTGACGAAGACAATCGACCCAATAACAATCAAATGAGAATCACTCAGGGCCACGACCGAGATCAGCATCAATCACAGAATGAATCAACACAAGACCACCGCCACCACCACAACAGAAGACAAAGCGCAGAACGCCCAGTGCCAAATACCAGCATGCTCATCAGTAACACTGTTCACACCAATTAATAATAAGACAAATTAATAATAAGACCAGTATCGATCACAGACCAATTCAACCTAAACCAAGACCTTATTAGAAGACCAAGACCAGTGAACATAATGCCTCCATTAAAAACAATTCACAACAAGTAACATGAATAAGAGCATCAGAGACATGGGCGTCTGCGGAAATTTTGGTGGGGGGTTTTTTTTAGGGGGCCAAATTAACTCTTTTGCATAGAATACAGAACACGTAACAACTTTAAAAATAAATAATGGTCAAGGACTTGACCTAAATAATTAAGTGTTTCTTCGCATTGAAAATCGTGTTGGAACTGTTCAAACTGTTGTAATAATCATAATAATCAAAAGATTTAATTTTTTTAACATATTTGCAAAATCCATCAAAAGATTTAATTTTTTTAACATATTTGCAAAATCCATCAAAAGATTTAATTTTTTTAACATATTTGCAAAATCCATCAAAAGATTTAATTTTTTTAAACATATTTGCAAAATCCAGGGGCAAATGCCCCATTGCACTCCCCCTCCGGACACCCGTGATCACAGATGAAATCAACAGAAGACCAAGACAACAAGAACAGCAGTGTAACCAATGCCAAAACCTGCATGTTATTGTTTACCAGTACAACTATTCACACCAATTAACACAGAAAGGTCCATAAACACAATCTCCATAATCATAACAAAAGCAACAGTTCACATATACAGATACACAAGCGAGTACACACATGAGCATCTAAACACTCAATCGTACTCCATCTCCAACGAACACACAGTCACCATTCAACAGCTTTTTCTCGGCATACCTGACCCTTGTATGTTGCCCCACACCTGAGGGCAAAACCCTCTGGGATCACTGCAAGATTTTATAAACCCTTGTGCACAGTTCCTGCTAGTAGTAGTTTCGGACTAGACAGTAGCCCTATCCAAAACCCAAAAACCAGAGGGGAATTAAACCATAAAACACTTCATAAACATAAACACTGTAGCCATTTATAAACATCATAAACATAAACACTGTAGCCATTTATAAACATCAATCGTCCTATAAATCCAGTTCACATAAACAGTGAACCCTGTTTCCTAGCGTTTTGCAGCCAGTAACCCCCAGCACCCAGTGGCAGGAAAACTGGACAAAGAAAGTTTCAGACTCCATTAACGAAACCCAAACCACAATGCCGCTCTCTCTGCATCTATGGACTTTTACGATGTCACACCACAACGCAAAAAACCTCTTCACAAATCAATCAGACAATGAAAGGATAGTTCATTGAAATAAAGACATAAACCAACTTTGTGATGTACTTAAAAGGTGCTGTAAATAAGTCCAATACAGACACACTACTGCTCCGCCACTGCTCGTACTCTGGTAGTGCCAGTCCAAAGCCTGGAGAAAGGAGGAGCGCAACGCTAATCATCTATGTTATGACACAGTGTCGTTAAACAGCAACTAACCAACCAACTAACCATACATTACTACTGGGCAGCAATACACAACTTTTGATCCATTTTAAAATTGTCCTCTTATCCTTCTTCCATCTGTCACAGGTGCTATATAAAAGCTCTGTTCTATTACAGGAATTAACTGCTGCTACACTACACTAACATTATAAATGAATAACTGCCACAAACACAAAACAGCAGCTTACACCTGACCATGGACATCTACATACATAACACCAAGTTCATGACCTGGCCCTGTATAAACTACAGCCTTATAACAGCTCCACTCGTAAAATGCACAAAGGCTTACGAAGCTTACAAAGCAATGAAGCATTGTCGCAGAACTCATAACTACTCGTAGTAGATACTATCAGTAGATGCCATTTTGAAATACACCGTCAATATTGATGGACTGTCTGGTCGCAACCAACAGCATATTCGTTTCTGACTTAGAACTGCAAAAACCACACAAAACCCATTGCGACAGATCGCAGTCAATCAATGCACTTGTATCCGGATAGTTGATGTCTAGCAGTGTCCAGGCTACAGTAGCGTCTGATGCAGTGTAGGAATTGTAGAAAAAAGGCTGGGGGAGTTGAACATTTTATCCGTAGTTTACAAACTGATGTCAACGAAATTTGAAAGCAGCTGATTTCAATGCTAGCAGTTTTGCAAGTCAGACTCGAATCAAAATCAATTCCTTCATTGAGAAAATGCAAAAATGCATAGATGATACACCATGGAATTTCTTTTCTTTGTCAGAGACTCAGAGCCAAATAATGGTAAATCACACTAGCACAACTGAGGGGTTGGAAACGACCCCACTGGGGTGTGCAAAGAAGACTTAACCGTGGGGTTCCTAAGAAAGACTAGGGGGTTGAACCCCCAAACCTCTGACAATTCCCACTCTGGTCTGATGGTCCCAGAACCCACTTTTACAAGAAGTGTGCCCAGTCCGTTGAGTCAATCCCAAAAGGCAGGTGTGAAGTGGCAGCAACTTCATTTTCTCAGCCTCGGCATAACAAGCCAGATGGCCAGTAGTCTCCCATGCTGCGTCATCTGTCCACTCCCACTGCATGCTATTCTACTCATGTGGATCAGTCTGTTAAGAGGCAAAATTAGAGCAGAAATTTCAAAACATCTTTGCCTCTTTGTTGACAATCCAACACAGTCAGTCATATACATTCAGCAAATCCGTATTAGCCATCCACCGTCCTAATATATTGCCAAAATACAAGACAAGAAAAGCAGACCCCTAAGTTATCCCTGAAGCAGCCTTGGGTATAAAGCGTTAACAACTTCATTTTCTTAGCCTCGGCATATGAAGTCGGGTGGCCAGTCCTCTCCCTCGCCGTCTCATCTTTACACCGACAGTGTACAGTCAGGGTACTCATTATAGTTACGGTGCAGGTGAAGCAGAAATCCCCAACCAAAGTTCCTGGCGGGATTTGAACCTCCAACCTCTCGATTGACAGTCCACCACCCTAACCACTAGACAATGGCACACCCCAACTAACAAACAAACAAATGACTGGAACTTCGTTTATCCAGCTAATCCCTATTCCTCCAAGACGTCACTTTAATTGTGTCAACACAATAAATCTTTCTCCGTGCCCACACAGTGAATTGGATTCCAATACCAAGCCAGGAGTCTTTGATGTCAGGGAAATAACAGCCGGCCAACGTCTAATAATTCAGGGCTGGATTTCTTCCATGCGTACTTGCTACCATCGGTGGAATCGGTTCGTGTGTAACCAGATCCTGTCCGCACAACACACACTGGGTGGGGGCTGTGAAGTGGAATACAACCCCTCCCCGGTCTCAACAGTCACCAACTGCACATCTGCTGGATCGCTTTTATACCATCTGCCTAACCCATCTTTTATACCATCTGCCTAACCCATCATCAATCATCTTGGATATGAATATGTCTACTTTCAGTGGATGTTAAATGTTACTTGTTGGCTGATTAGCCAAGGCTTGCTTTATTTTTAGTTTAAATTTTGGCTTACTATTAGTTAAGATATATAAATTTTCAACCAGATACGCATCTATACTGTCCGTTTCAGCCCGTGAACTCCCAGGGTGTCCCATCTTAGCGGGACTCGTCCCGTTAGGGGCATCCTTTTATAACATTCAACTGGTAAACTGTTTGTTCGTTTTTCTGTCACTGTTAATCTGCAGTTTGTTGTGTGTTTTAATAAAAACGGATTTGATTTGATGAGTAACAGTGCTGTAATGTAAACACTACCGGTGAATTTAACTTTACAAACTTAGTAATTAATCCTTTGGCACTGACAAGCTTGTGTGTCCAACATTATGTACATATACACATATATGTACAGGAAAAGTCCGGAAGACGATACATATATAATTATATATATATATATAATATATAAACACATATATATATGCACACATATACATAGTAGTCTACATCGAAATCATCATCATCAATACAATACTACAGGAGTCCACCAGTGGAAAATTATTTTCTAGCTATAAGAACAAAGATTAATTGACCTTTTATTCTTAACAAACTTTACGTACACCACTTTACATATTCAGCAAGTCTTTGAGTTGCTCTAAAGCTATAATATTATGTGTTATTATTATTATTATTATTATTATTATTATTATTATTATTATTATTATTATTATTATTATTATTATTATTATTATTATTATTATTATTATTATTATTAATTATTAATTATTATTATTATTATTATTATTACTGAGGTTTATACATGTATAGCACTCCTTCAAAGTTATCTACTCAGGAGTGAAGTGTTGAAGTACATAACTACAAGATTAAATATTATACACGGTTACAAATGCATAAATACAATATTAATACAATATACAACTACATACAATACATAGAATGAAATCAACGTTACCTTAGAAATGGCCGTTCCTTCGCCATTGCCCACTCGCTCGCTCGTCACCTGAACCGTGATATAGTCATTATCGATGAGGGGCCACGCTCCCTGCATTCGACACGTCTGAAACGTGTTTCCAAACGTTCGCACGTGAGGATCTCCAAAGATGCTGCAGTGTCCATATGTTCTGTGTAATCCTGCAAACGAGCACACCGGAAGGTGAGTCCGACTGTCTGCGCTCGCCGGTTCGAAGATGCGTCCGGACACGTTGCAGCTGAATGCCTTCATCTGTTTCTCAATACCCTTGTAGGAACTGTGAAAGTTGAGGTCGCCAAGGCACGTGCGGCTCATGTTGCGCAGGCAGAGGAAGAACGTACGGTACGCGATGCAGCGAAGGATGATGTCCTCGGACGGCACGGAGCGAAGCTTCGGAGGCGGATAGTCATCGTGAATTCGGAGAGACTCCTGAGCCGACTGGTAGAGGTCCCAGCAGTGCGTCAAGTCGCATAGGGTTTCGGGGAGTAGGTCACCACGCAAACCTGGAACAACAGAATGTAGATTTAATCTCAACATAAACATAGGATGCATGCAGAAATTTTTAAAAAACACCGGTGTAGCGATTTCAGATTACCCCCATTTCACATTACCCCCCCCCGGTAACTTGAAATCGCGTTCAGATTACCGGGGGTAATCTGAAATCGATTTAAAGTTACCCCCGGGGGTAACTTGAAATCGATTTCAGATTACCCCCTAAGATTTCAGATTACCCCCTCAAATTAATGGCCCATTTTTCGATTATCTCATATGATAATAATATTAATTGTTAATATTATCATTAAACTCTCAATGTCTTCCTAGTGCATGATGCACGATAAGCTATACCTTTCTCTGTAGATCACAATTACATCAACTAGATTCAATCTTTTCATATCTTATGTTTGCCTGTAGCCTAACATGTCAGGCATTTTGGACTAGTGTATCGGTGATTTTAATACAATTGACATTTCTGTAACTTTTTCAGATATTTAGACTAGCTTTCAATCTTGTATGTTTCACGTGTTTTATTCAATAAACGTATCATGAGTCTTAAGCATGAGACTTTATCATATTAGCTTAATCAAATAGGGGGTAATGTGAACAGCGCAGGGGTAACTTGAAATCGCGTTCAGGCTATCCCCGGGGGTAATATGAAATCGATTTCAGATTACCGGGGGGTAACTTGAAATGGGGGGTAGCCTGAAGTCTTTACACCGGTTTAATAACCATATCCCGACGTCATCCTTGATGTCAGGATATGGTTATTAAGCAAAGATGATGTTCAATGGTTATTCAAAGATGACATTCAATGGATCAACTGGCATGCTAGTTGAATCATTCATCAGGTCATCTAGCATGCTAGTCAAACCATTCATTAAGTCAACTAGCATGCTAATTAAACCATTCATTAAGTCAACTAGCAAGCTAGTTTAACCATTCACCAGGTAAACTAGCATGTTAGTTAAACTATTCATCAGGCCAACTAGCATGCTAGTTAAACCATTCATCAGATCAACTAGCATGTTAGTTAAACCATTCATCAGGTCAACTAGCATGCTAGTTAAACCATTCATCAGGTCAACTAGCATGCTAGTTAAACCATTCATCAGATTAAACTAGCACGCTCACAGCTTTTCAAAAATCACATTAGTTCATCAGTTTGTGGGCTCCACCTTGCAACACAAAACGCACAGTTGCAAGCCTCCCCCAA
This sequence comes from Allolobophora icterica, assembly GCA_963556255.1. Lineage (NCBI taxonomy): Eukaryota > Metazoa > Annelida > Clitellata > Crassiclitellata > Lumbricidae > Allolobophora > Allolobophora icterica. The sequence goes on from OY744616.1 coordinate 14,983,795, forward strand.
GACTGTGCGGGGACCTCAGCAAAAGTCCTCAACACACAACTGCTCAATCAACTGATGATGTACCATAATACAGGCGCTTAATAAATAAAATAAAAATTTGTCCAATTAAACTTTGGAAGCAACGAGAAAAACGTTGTTGGGGCAAAGCAACACGTCGGCCATTTTCACCCTTAAAGCAGTCTGCATCCACCCTCCCTCAAGGATCAAGATGATGAAGTGCTGTGTAGTAAATGCATCATTATTCTGCTCTACCTGCGCCACTTAAAAATCAGGATGCAAGTCGTTTAGGAGAAATCAGCCACGGTTTCAGCCACACAGGTGTGCCGTCTTGGCTCTAAACACCCAATCAACCACCTGGAGTGTGTAAGGGACTGAGCCTGCCACCTGGTGGGCTCAAAGAGAACGAGCATAGCAGCAAAGACGACTAAAAATACTATCGGGTGTCATAGATTTATTTTAGAGCCACGGGGCAAATGATATAACCTTTAAAAAATTTGTCAGTCTTATAAAAAGTTTCCATATAAATTATATTTAGAAGAAATTTTTGCTTAAAATTCAGGATTGTTCTGGCAGATGCAGCTGAAATTAAAATATGGCTAATGTCACAATTTGAAATTTATGGGATCCAATTGCTGATGAGCTGAGGATTTCATTTCACTATCTTGGCTGAAAAGTTGCGTAGTCTTAACACGAAATTATTTAATCAACTAAATTAGATCAATTTGTACCTGGATATTCTGTCATCAAATTGCAATTAGAAAATTTTGCAGTCTTGGCATGAAATTAATTAAACACACATGTCAGATCAGTTTTTACAAAATTAGAAACTTAGCACGTTGCAGCAACATGGAAAGGAAAACATTCGATATAGAGAGGCAACAACAGACATAAAGTAAAGAAGCATAGTAAGGAAATATATTAAATATTGGAAATAAGAAAATTAGCTAATATACATGTTATAATGATACATTACATAGATCTGTTACATCCGCATACCTCTTTTTCAGCTGGCTATCCACAGTTACCTCTTTTTCAGCTGGCTTATCTGCTATAGGCTGTGTTACCTATTTTTCAGCTGGCTTATCCACCATAGACTGCCCATGTGTCAGTGCACTGATTAGTGATAACAGCTTGGTTTTGGTGCACCATCAGTTGATACCTTGAGCATTAAACACCGGTGCTATATAGAAGTCACTTATTGTTTTTCTACCAAAGCTAAGAGTAACCCCTCAGGAAAGGAATTATACTTAACTCAGGAGAAAAGTGGATACTACATTATCATTATTATTATTAATATTATTATTACTATCATTGCTTTTTTCAGCCGGAACGTGCCGGAATGGCGTGCCAGCACCTTTTTTCAGCTACTAAAAAATAATTTTTTATTTTAATAATAAAAACAATAATTTAGTTATTTTTTTTAAATTTTAGTGTTGTGAATTATACTTAACTCAGGAGAAAAGTGGATACTACATTATCATTATTATTATTATTATTAATATTATTATTATCAGTGCTTTTTTCAGCCGGAACGCGCCGGAATGGCGTGCCAGCACCTTTTTTCAGCTACTCAAAAATAATTTGTTTATTTTAATAATAAAAACAATAATTTAGTTATTTTACTTTAATTTTAGTGTTGTGAAAGTGTTTATTGAGCCACCTCCCATCCTCTAATCCCGTTTTTTTCTGGATTTTAACCCTTCCATAATTGTTCAGTTCCGGAACCTTTCTTCTAAAAAAAGCACTGATTATTATTATTTTTTGCCCCGAGGTAAACAGGATCCCTCAGGGACTTCAACATTATTTACAGTGTAGAATTGTCTGGAAAGGCCCTATATATTCGTCTAGTTCTAAGTTGGTGAAGGTACCCCTAAAAGCCACCGTGTTGAAAAGTTGAATCGTAATCGCAAGTCGTTGGAACAAAAAAGTCGTTATTATTATTATTATTATTATTATATTATATTATTATTATATTATTATCATTATTATTATTACAGACTGTACAAACTCCACTCACCTGAAGAAGAGGGGAAAGTAGACGATGACAAGTTCAATGCCAGAAGTATCAGAAGCGTTAATAGGCGCCTGGAAAAGGAGCGTGTTGAGAGGCTACCTCCAAAAGTCCACAGCTCCATGCCAATCCATCCATGCAGGAGAACGGATTGCCTCAGTCACACCAACAAACAGCCAAGCTCTGGCTCTCCACGTGTTAAAACTCCTGCTGCTGTAAAATCCCAAGGGTCAGTCCAAGGTCAACCATCTGCAAACGCAATCACCACAAATTTATTGCCTGTTAACAGCTACACAACCAAGTCATACATATCCATACACATAGCTTTACCATATACTCCAGTGCAGGGGCGTCTATCCCCCCTAAGTCATTGGAGCAACTTCCCTTTCCCCCTCTTTTTCTCCCCTACCCCTTCCTTCCCCCCCCCCCCGTAAAATGGTGGCACACTCATTGACAGAACTTCCCCCCCCTATTTCTTGGATGGAGCATTTGCTCCACGGTTTCCATGGTGTAGACGCCCCTACTCCAGTGCCAAGTCCAGATAGACTTACATGAGGATGATTCTTCCGATACTTTTCCAATCAACTGTATGGTAGCCGATTGGTTACAGCGCTCGCCTTGCCACTCAGAGAGCAGAGTTTGAGCCTACTCTCCTGAGACAGTTACTGCATAGGGATCTTGAGAAAGTCCTTCGCTCACAATTGCTCAATGCCACCACAGACTGATGATGCACCATTAGATAGTGGCGCTTAAAAAATGCATAATAATAGCTGCAGTAAATCAGCCACCACACCCCAAATGACATCCCTGCCAGACACCTTAATTTGCAGAAGATGGAGATGAAAATTACACAAAGCCAGCAACAACTAGGAACCACCAGTTTGCTTACAAGTCAGTATCCTCTACAGCAGTGGTTCTCAACCTGTGGTCTGCGGACCACTGGTGGTCTGCGAGCAAGGCCTACAATTTATTTTTTTACAATTAAAACATGCAAACAAACAAGTTTCGTCACTTTAAAAAAAAAATTCAAGTCAAATTGCTATCTGGCAGCATGAAACTAATAATACATCCATGGATTGATGGCAAAAAATTTCTTTTGTATTAATGTGCCAGTGGCATAATTTTTAGTGGTGGTCCGTGACTGAGACACAAAATTTATAAGTGGTCCTCAAGTCTCAAAAGGTGAGAACCGCTGCTCTATAGGAATAGAACAAGAGTCTAGATGGCAGTGACGAATTCAGCAGAGGCATAATGGACATACACCCATATACTAGGCAGATTAAAGCTCTTCTTGTTTTCTTATTATTATTAATTAACATACATGACCACACACACACACATGTATGTATACATGTATATATATATGTATATATATATACATGTATACATACATGTATACATGTATGTATACATGTATGTATACATGCGAGTATCCCATTGGCTATTTCTCTTACAAAATTACACTATTCAAACTACTACCCCCTGTATACGATAACTATTTCTGCCGTACATTTGATCGCCACCCGTATCAGACAAGAAATTCCGGCCTATATCACCAACCATTTGCCCATACTAACACTCGTTTATTCTCTATTAGATTCACCGGGCCAGCCGTTTGGAATCAGATTCCCCTAAACTTCCGACAATTGCCTAGTTTGTGGTCTTTTAAAAGAAAAATGCGTTCGTTCCTGCTTGAACAACGTGTATAGCTTTATCTCTTTCAGGGACACCAGGGATTATTATGACCAAAGTGCGTTAACGAGTCCTTGGTTCACAGTTCCGAGTGTATATTGCCGAGTCCTTAGTTAAGATAAAAAGTATAGTTTCTTTTTACGACCTACCAGTAATATGATAAAAAGATTGGCGTTTATACGTTTTACACAGGTTTATACAGGTGACACTGTTTAAGCGGGGTCCACGGCCCTTTTTGTGTCACCTGTGTACCCAAACTACAGAAATTGATTTGCCTGCTTTTTGTTTGATTTGTTTTTCTGTTCAGTTTGGATACCAAATAAAAGATTGATTGATTGATTGATTGATATATATATACATATATATATATATAAATTTACATGTATTTTCAGTTGGGCAATTTATGAATTTATATAAAGTTTCAAATGATTTTTAATGACAGATCCTTAAAGTGACTTCATTCGATATCCAATCATATGATGGAGCCATGTTATCAAGTCTGTTATCAAGTCCGCTTCTACCCATCTTTCTACCCGTCTACGCGTTTGTTAAGCAAAACAAATTACACTATTCAAAATACATATAAATATATATATATATATATATACATGTATACATACACGTGTGTGTGTGTGTGTGTGGTCATGTAAATTAATAAACTGCAAGTGCAATATATAAATACATATATATTATATATATATGTGTGTGTGTATTATGAATATACACATAAATCAAATCACTGCAATATATAAATACATATATATTATATATATATATATGTGTGTGTATTATGAATATACACATAAATCAAATCACACTGTAAATAACACAGAAACTCATTATTCTGATCATTCAACATAAACATAATACACACAAATAGTGTCATCATCATCGTCGTCGTCGTCATCATCAGTTCCTGATGCCAGCCATTTGGCAGCGATGGGTACGAATAAATTATCTCCAGTGTCTTCGGTCATTTGTCAAGTCAACTGCCTCCCTTAGTGTTAGCCCAAGTGATGTAATGTCCTTATTTATATTATCTATCCAGCGAAGTCTTGGTCGGCCTTACTTTCTTTTTACTTCGTATCTTACATGTAGTGCACTGTGTGTGGGATTCGGTCAACTGGCATTCTCAGTGTATCGGCCAATCATAACCAGCAATTGACAATAATTTAAAACCAATCAGTCAAACTGCAAAAGATGCCCTTCCAAATTGAACATCTTTTAACTCGGTACGCAATAATAACCAGATAATAATAACAGCTAGAATAACAGAGTTTTTTAACTCGCAAGGGAAATAATACAAATGATCCGATTTTACTACCGTATGCAGCAAGACAACAAGTTTGACAGCATCGTTTACTACGCGTGTTGCAATCAGACCAAATTATCCAATTTAACAGCTATCTCACGTCCATCGCTAACAATCTTCGTTAAACTTATGACTCTCAGTTCATCTAAAATCTATCATCTGCCGTTTGTCTTTTTAAAGGTCTTTCTCGCAAAACCCTTTCGGTCCCGCTATGTTCCGCCTACGCTGATATACTCAGTCGATATACTCAGTCGATATACTTAGTCCGCGAGCGCTGCTGATCCAAGAAGCGTCGAAGCGACTAAACTGTTCTCTCATCGACAACAGGGGTCTCCATATTCCTCGCGGCTCGTACTGAACGCGGCACGCACTGAAGCGCCCTTCGCCCGGGCAGGCACCGACAGCCAATGGGATACTCGCAGACCCTGCACGTGTCCAGCCAAAACCCGTGCCTTCGGCCACTGGGAATGGCTCATGTGGGGAGAGTCCCTTCAAATGTCAACCCGCGGGAGACGGCCGACCGCCCGCCCGTGCGTCCATCGGCTATGAATAATGCACCAATTCGGCCCAGACGTCGCTGAGAAGGAGATGGCTGCGAGGGAGGAATCGGAGCAGACAGGGAGGGGGCAAACGGAGAAGAGGAAGCAGAACGCAGACAAAGCCAGACGGAGAGAGAAACGTTCGTTAGAGACCAGAGAAACGAACTCTATGCAATATTACAACACGCGTCGCTCCATACAATTAACCGAACAGCTCTGAACCGCCCCCGAACCGTCGCAAGACCACCACCAACACCACCACCCAGCCAGCCACCAACTAATATCAACACCTAATTTTACGAGCCAACAAATTCGCAATCACAAATCCCATCTCTCGTCAATCTGGGTCGAGCTGCACTAAAATAATAATATACCCACCTCGGCATACAGCACCGAGGACGACATTGCTGTTCCGCAATGTTTACACAGGCCGTGTGGTTTAGTGGCTTTACCAATACACCTGCTACTCGGCCTCCTCCGTCCAGCTCCTCCTCCTCCTCTGCCCACCTTCCCCTTAGATCGTACCCTCGTCTCCTGGCTTAGACCCATCCACTCGCCTCCTCTCATCCACTCCCATCTCATCTTTCGAAAAGGTAGGGTCAGATATAACTCACTTATAACAACACTCGGTCAACAGTTGTGTGCTGAAGAGAATCTTAAGCGTCTTCTGCATGGCTATCATTTCTATCATTTATCGCAATCATCACTTTCACACAATCTGCACCGAGGTCTGCATTCCTGATACAAAAAACGAAAAGCTCCATCTCAATTGCCGTCAAGAAAGGAAGGACGGTTATAAAGGACTGTACCTTCCTTACAGCCTTCTATCTCTAGAAGGAAGGAAGGAAGGAAGGAAGGAAGGAAGGAACGAACGAACGAACGAACGAACGAACGAACGAACGAACGAAGAGAAAGAAGGTAGGAAAGAGTAAGGCGAAAGAAGAAAGGAAGGAAGGAAAGAAGGAACGGACAGAAGGAAGGAAGGAAGGAAGGAAGGAAGGATGGAAGGAAGGATGGAAGGAAAGATGGAAGGAAGGATGGATGGAAGGATGGAAGGAAGGATGGATGGATGGATGGATGGATGGATGGATGGAAGGAAGGAAGGAAGGATGGATGGAAGGATGGAAGGAAGGAACGATGGAAGGATGGAAGGAAGGAAAGAAGGAAAGAAGAACGGAAGGAAGGAAGGAAGAAAGGAAGGAAGGAAAGAAGGAAGGAAGGAAGAAAGGAAGGAAGGAAGGAAGGAAGGAAGGAAGAACGGAAGGTAGGAAGCAAGAAATTAAGGAAGGATAGATGGAAGAGGGAGGAAAGGAAGAGACAGAAGGAGAACGGATGGGTGGAAGAGAGAGGGGGAAAGGAAACATAGAAGGAAAGATTGATAGATGGAAGAATCTATGAAAGAAAGATGCAAAGGCAAGGGAGGAAAGGAAATATGGATGGTACGATGAATGGAAGGATGGAAAGAAGAGAGGGAGGGTAGAAAGGAACGAAGGAACGAATGAAAAGACTGACTGGCTGACTGACTGACTATTACTTTGTCTCGTACTGCTTTGCCTGCAGGCCAGCCACACCAATAATAATAATCTGCAGGTCCGCTGTGCAAACTGGATCCATTAGATTGCTGCCTAGGTCAATATATTGCCATAGACACTTAGCAAACAGACCATTCGATCAGTGGGCATTCCAAGGGACAGAGACATTTGAGAGGGGTCACTTTCCAGGCCACCATCAATCCATTTGTCCAGCTCCCACTCGTGACAACGCAGTCCATCTGGAAACGGAAGACTGCGCGCTGAATTAAAACGCGGTCCGAATTTCTGAAGGGAAAGAGCGTCGCATTGTGGCAATTGTAGAAACGGTGGCTGCATCGGTGACAGATTGCTAATGCATTTGCCTTTCACGGTTCCAATCTCCATGCATTGTGTGCAGTCCACAATTGCTTTTTCACGCGCTGCTTCGAATTTCCCCACGATAGAATTCTTTTCAAGACTTCGGAACCGCTTGCGCATCCTCAGCTATAATGGGTACACACACTGTACACTGTCAGTGGGTAGGTCAGATGGTGTGGAGAGGTTTAGCCACCTGCCACCATATGCTGGAGCTAAGCAAAAATTATTAAGTTATGACTTCACACCGTAGCGACGTAGACGTAATTTGTGGGGGTACGAGAGGTAACCGAACCCCAACTTTTTGACTAGGGTACCGCACCCCCACTCTTTAAACAATGCCAATCAGTATTTTATTATTGTGCCTTCCCAGAGATCGCGCTCTCAGCCTTGCTGCTTGTATGTAAGAAATTGGTACCCCACTTTTTATACCAAAGTTATGCGCCTGCCTAGCTCTCTCCTTCTAGCGATGCAAAATCAAAAGGAAAGTTTATTCTGTTGCTCAAAATTCCGTTTTCCTGTTCCTGGTTCTGCCGAAAGCTCTCTCAGCTCCCACCCAGGACCCATGCGACTGAAATATGTGTTTTAAAAATGCACGGTAACCTACCTTTACACGAGAACCGGATTTGAACCTCGGAATAGGCGGCGATAGGTTAACAATCAGCGTGCACCAGGCCACCCGGCTTACAGAGAAAGGTCCTCCATTTGTCACGAGCTGGCAGAGACTAAAGATCAGACGCAGGCACACAGGCTGCAGTGTTTGGCATTTTGATCCATGCACAACAGACATTCGCTGTATGATCAATTACCATAAAAACGATCAGCTGCAACAAGCGGGAGGAGGCATGCCATTGGGCTCACCCAAAACCAATCCGTCAAGCGCTCCTATTTACGATATTCTGCATAAAAACAAACCACAAATTACGCACCGCGTTGCACTTAGAATGCAGCAAAAAAGCCGCACGACGTCGGTACAAAGGTGCGTTTTAAAGGCGCGTATACGTATAGTCCGAAACACCTCGCGATGATATGCCAAAACCTCACGGCATGCCAAAACCGAACGTCCACTGGAGTCGGACCGGATTTTACTGCAGTCCCGACAACGGCATTTCCACTGAAAGCGTCGAGTGAAAGGTACTACTGATCATGGGCGTCCAGAGTGGGGGGGGGGCAAATGCCTAGATTATGCACATATTAAAAATAAAAAAAATCGAGTCCCAACACGATTTTCAATGCGAAAAAAACAATTAGTTAGGCAAAGTCCTTGATCATTATTTATTTATAAAGTTGTCACATGTTCTGTGTTCATGAATAGCTAGCTATTCCATGCAAAAACGTCATCCCCCCACTCCCACTACAAAAATTCCTGCAGACGCCCATGCTTCACGCTGCCCCTATAAGACGGGTGGTAGCATCAAGGATGGACAAAAGCTTGTCCTTGTCCACCAGTTTGTGCATTCACTCTGTGCATTAATTTGTACACTACATTTAGAATTAACTAACAAAATTAAATAAATGCGTCACCTACTTTATTCTCATCAACAGATAATTAAATTTCAGACCAAGACTGAAAGTTGCAAATTAAGGGATAAGGCTCTTGGGTTTAAAGACAAGATCAAAAGCCAGAGCCATGGGATTGGGAGTCACCAAATCTGTTTCCCATAATAAACGACACTTCAACTTGCATACCTGATTGCACCAAGGTGGCAAATGACTCCAAAGTAGTTTCAAGTTAAATATACAAAGGCAAGTCCTAAAGTCAGCTAGGGCAATCTGGACAGACAAGGCAGGGCTTCAACAACAACAACCAACATTGTGCCTCAAGGATGTGGGTGTAATAAAATCTCCCCACAAACTGAACAGGCAGGACACCGTTTCCTCTTAACAACCCACTTAGGGGGCAAATTAGCAGTTTATTGTAACTGAGTGAGAAAGGTCGGGTTACTCCGATAGGCCAGGATAAATAGGGGACCCACCACAAACCTTACAGTCATCAACCGCCTGCTCAATGTATTTTTAAGAATCCAACCATTCACGTCTGACACATGTCCAGTCATGCCTATCCTCCTTTCTATCCATCTATTTATCCTTCCCTTTATCCATCCGTCCATTACATCCATTATTCGTGTATCCAAATCTGACACTCATCTACCGGTAGTTGTATATCCAATTATCTGAGCCATCCTGTGCCACAGTGTGTCATTTGATCATCTGTTCAGCAATGACAGCTTGTCGCCAAAGCCACTTACTCATCCAGAACTTAGCCATCAATTATTTATAATCGACCAACTTTATGATCATGCCATCTACTAATTCATTCTTTCTTCTGGGTTTAAATCATTTATTCAGATATCCTTCACAGATACCATACACAACTATGATTCAATAAGACATCCTCCACATATATATGACAAACAGCCCCGCTAGCTCAGTCGGTAGGGCATGAGACTCTTAATCTCAGGGTCGTGGGTTTGAGCCCCACATTAGGCGCAAATGTTTGAATCGTATATGCTGCACCAAACTGGAGCATTTTCATACAGAAACTGGCCAGTTGGATAGAACGATATAGGCACTAAATGATAGCTTACCTAGCCTATTAACTCTAACTGTAACTGATACCCAGCATTCAGAAGTATTTATTAAGGTATTTTCCAAAGTTCACCAGAATTAAAGGTTAGAATTGACTGGTTTAATCTTCAGAAGTGTCTGTGAGTATGTACCTTAGAGAGGAGCTACATAAATGCTGTGAATTAATGAATGAGTGAATGAATGAACGAGTGTAGTCTCACTAACACACAGGTGTACAGACCCCCAATGGCCTTTTGGCACCTCAATAAAGAGCTACAGGATCCATTAGCATTTCTGAGTCACACCTAACTGCTTATCCCATCTGCCATTTGAAGAAGTCATAGCACATGGATCTTAATAGAAACAAGAATGAGGGACATCTAGGATTCTAAAGATTCATTTCTATTGATATGCTGCTTGGTTCACTCAACAATGAATGACTCCAGAGGGTGTAAGTGAACTGCCTGGGAAACGAACCAGCATGGTTACTCACTCGCCTTATGTGAAAGACTTAAAAGAAACGTTTTCAAGTGTTTGTATTGTCGTTTGCATGATTCTTCTTCATCCCAACTAGCCTTGGAGGGCTACTGCCGACACTGGAGCATAATAAATGAGCAATTACCAGTCCATCACCTTCATTCACTTACAAAGCAATTAGCTTCAACGACCACTCTTCTCAGAACTGTTCATTAAGACACATTTGCATTTGGACACTTTGGCATGCTTCAAGAACATTCCCAAGAGGTAGTCTGGATCAGAAGACAAATCAATAAAGACAATTAATGATTTTCAAACACTAACATAACAAAAGCAACGACATAATAAAACGTTCAACAGCATCCAATGCACTGGAAGAAGCTTGCTTAGCATCACTTAAGATTAACTACTCACCAGTCAATATGTATAGGAGTTGAGCAAGTCCGATGTTTTCCATCAACCAATTAGTAACCACTTACTGCACAGCGTTTCGCGGGAGCAGTGTGTACAGAAATGCTCGACTGGGAAAAGTACGTTCTTGAACAAACGGTTCTCTTGGGAACTGTTCTCACTGGAACAGGGCATGTCCTTGTTGGAGAGGTCCTTAACACGGGAATGACAGCCAATGGTACTTAACACTGCGACACAGATGAGACATTCTCAAGGCTCGAAAGACCGAGGGACACAAAGGCAGCAAAATCGTAAAGGCATAAAATTCTGAGCACGGCGTAATATAATTGGACACCTGTTCTTTGCCGCTAGAATAACATAAATTTATGTTCAATTGTCACCGATAAAATAAAGATTTATTTATACACCTACTTGCTTACAAGCACTGCACAATTAATGTGGCCGAAACAGGTACATAATACAAATACATCAGGTATCTAATGCACCACTTACAAGTAGAGATGTCAACAGATGAAACGTCTTTATAACTGCAACAGACCGTAAACCTTGCTGCCCGTATATTGCTAATAAAACAGCACAGGTTATTATTAACATGCTCTACAAGTTCAGTCATAGTATGGCATGCAGCAATTCGAATTTTGCACAGATTTTATTAATTATTAATACTATATTATTGGCCATTAATGTGTTCTGTGTCAGCGCCTTTCATGAACACTGGGTCTCTCCGCCTTGTATGGAGAATTCAAGGACTGATCGATGGGCATGCATGCATGAACGGTAATTAAATCTTCCGCTAATGACTACAAGAATTGCAGTTCAACAGGCACCTTACCGCACGCAACTTGGACACACGAAAAGAACATTAGGGACACAGAAACCTATGGTCACGGACGCCGGATTTTGCCCCTCCCCGGATTTTGGGCATATTTTACAAATAAAATCTTTTGATTATTATGATTATTACAACAGTCCCAACACGATTGTGAATGCAAACAAAATTTTTATGCAAAAACGTCATTCTTCCCCCCCCCACCCCTATAGTGGTAACGGCAGGTGGAACTGAGAATTTGTAGATGCAGGTTGTTCCAGGTTTCAATTGCAATGTGGCCTTCTTGGAGAACTTGAGGTCAGTACACTGGACGCATTCAACATTCCCTCAGCTGCAGTACGCCTGATAGATTAGAACCAATAGATCAATTTTACTACACACTGAAAGCCAAGTAACAGCTATTGTTCTCAAACACAGTTGTCAGCTATTGTTCTCAAACACAGTTGTCAGCTATTGTTCTCAAACACAGTTGTCAGCTATTGTTCTCAAACGCATGGTCCATCTGATCTTCAAGTTCACTGGTTATTGCAATCAGATTACTTTTGCACCACCTTGCACGCTTCTTCACCTTGGCACATGTCTGTATTGGCTTCTATTCATGCTGCGATGGTCAATGTTACTGGAAATGGAAATTGAAGTGAGAAAGGTACCAGTAGAACAGAAAGTGTTACTTTAGGATAATTTGCCAGTTGCACCCATTAACTGCTAAAGCAAATTAATATATGAACTTTGTTTTGGCGATCAATAGCACATGAATTGATTGATTGATTGATTGATTGATTGAACAGATATAATATCATCCTACACTGCAAGTCAGATTAGGAAATTCTAATCTGTTATACACCTTCCTCAGTCATCATCTAATCTGGTCTAGTTTAACTGAATCTGATCTCATTTGTAAATCTTAATAACCATATAACAGAACATGACACTTTCTCTCTGTGTCACATAGCTTGAGAATTAATTTCCAATATCACGGTTGACCAGGATTCAAAGCTGAAACACTGTGTTTCTAGTAATTATCGACGGCAAAGGTCCAAAGGTTCAATGGCTGAGTTTCAAACGTCCTTAGGACTTAGAAATCATCTACCAAAATGACAAACTTGCCCACGTCACACTTTCAGCTTGTAAAGAAATCTCAAGGTGTTGCCTGGTTTGTACTTACGACAACAAATGCCAGAGGGTCACTCTTTCAGACAGTGAGGGGTCACAGTTCAAACAGTCGGGTTAAAGTTCAATCCCGGATGGCAGTGTACAGTCACTAGTTTGGCACATACCAAATACCTTACCTACACCTCCAAGTCAAGCAAAGAGATGACCAGAAGCAGTTGTTATAACAGACCAGTGAGGCCACTTGTAAGTTTGCCTTGTGGACCAACCCATAAAACTGTCAAGGGCCAGCGTATACTTGGGGGATATCTGTGACCTTACCATCCCGGCAGCAGGAAAAGTAGCCTGGCACACAGTCTAAAAGGATTTTCCTTCTCTGGCACTTCCATTTCCCCTTCCCCCAACCACTTACCCACACACTTGGTCACCTTGTCTGCCAAACCAGGGACTCCTGGTCAAACCTAACCTCTACCATTAAAATCCAATTACCTTCTAAGACACAAACCAGAATGACTCCCACAAGTCACTGGGTGAAAATTTAATTACCCTCGTTTATCCAATCCCAGGAATTTCAGGATCAGGCCAACCAAACCACGTCTATATAATTATACTCCATGCAGAGTGGCCCAAGCCAGCAAAATAACACAACACAACAATTATACAATCAAACTGAATTACTGTTGAAGATACAAATGGCGTTGATGAATTAATTCGAACCGGTCAAAAGCCACTTGAGGTGAAATGTATTTCAAGTGCTTAGCTACAGCCGAGAAACACAGCATCAAACTAATTGGTGTCTAAGGCCACTGTTGCCTACTGCTAGACAGTTTTGTCTGATTACTTCACACTACCTATCGTTTCAAGGCATCATTGCCAAAACATTTCTTCCAATCCTTTTCTTCACTTACTATTCAATAGAAACAACAATATTCGTTAAACATACATGTAAGGAAGAGAATATTCATTAAACAATAAACATGCAAGGAGAGAATATTCGTTACACATGTAAAAAGGAGAATATTCGTTACACATGTAAAGAGGAGAGTATTCATTAAACAAGTAAAGAGGAGAATATACGTTAAACATGTAAAAAGAATATTCGTTATATATGTAAAGAGGAGAATATTCATTATACATGTAAAGAGGAGGATATTCATCATACATGTAAAGAGGAGAATATTCGTTACACATGTAAAGAGGAGGATATTCATTACACATGTAAAGACAATAATTAAATTTTCATCAATCAAGTTTGACCCTTGATATAAAACAAACATTCAAAAAGTTCTGTAAGTGATAAGCGGACAGTTTGCAGAACTGATGGCAAAATATTCAAAGTCCTAAGAAATGTGAAGATAGGCTCAAACAAAGACAATAACATTCACAGAGGAAATACACATCCTAATAAAAACTGTAAACTGCTCTAGCAGAGGTGGATCCCAATAAACCGATCACTGAAAGAGAGAAACAAGCCTTCGTTAAAAAAGCCCTCCACAACAACACAAAGGAGAGAGAAATACTTACAATACTTTTCATGTTCACTGGTGACCTATTAACCCCTGCACTGACCTCTGAACCGATGCCTATCAAGGCTCACGGTCTCGGCGTAACCTAATCTACATCGCTCTTTCCACTGCTATATCGTTTACTAAGCTAAGGGCTGCTCCAGAAAATCTTTTTCTCAACACATGGATCCTGTAAAAACGTTCACACATCGGCAGCGAAGAAATACTCGGGCTATACCTACGAGTGAACATTATGGACAACTCAAATGGCACCTCAGATGAAGTCAAAAGGCACCTAAAATGTACTTAAACTGTACGTAACTTGCAATAAAGTTGTGCCTCAACTGCACCTAAAATGCAATAAAGTTACACCAACGCCAAAATGATTGAAATCGTATATCACACTTTCCCACACAGGCCCCCATCGAAGGCAATCGAAAGGTTCCGTATTCAGAGTATCCGGTTAAATTGCAACTTAAATAACCCACGCCTATCAAATTATCCAAATCCGCTGAAATCATCGGAATAACTATCAACTGTGAGTGGCAAATTGCTAATGTGCAAGCCTTTCATTACCGGATCCGTGCTGGAGTGTCTAGTGGTTGCATGATAATCTAATTGGTATCGTGCTCGACTGTCATTCGAGAAGTCGGTGATTCAAATCCCGCAGACAGCAATTTGTTTTCAGATTTCGGCCTGTGCTCCTTAGCCAACTCAGCTATAATGAGTACACCGAACGCACAGGATCTGTGGGAAGATGAGATGGTGAGGTAGGGGACTGGCCACCCACCCATAAACGCCGAAGCTAAGAAAAATTAGGTCACTAGCAGTTCATACCCAATGGCTGCCTCTCAGGATTGCTTAAGGACTGCTCTTTTCCTTCATCCGTGTACCTGACATTCAAACCCCATCTGACAAGAGTTTTTCAGTCAGAATGTCCTTAAACTCTAGGCACTGCATCTGCAGACTCTGTTGACAGATTTGTGTAACAATTGCACCAACTAATTAACCTAAACACGATAAACTTAATTCCAATTACTCTCGAAACCACCAACACAGAAATTAATGCCTCACCTTTCCATTAACCAATCACAACTGCTTATTTACCATGCAAATTATTCTCTAGCGTTCTAGCCACACTGACCACACAAAGTAACGTTTCTTAGCACCAGACAATTACGTCGCAAGAAAATTCATCAGGAAATATTGCCTGTCAGTGTGGCCTCACAGTAGTGATCACACAAGTGACTGATGATAGGAGACAATAACTTTGCTCAGTTACCAAGCAATTATGTTCACAAGCGTTTTGGCAACACGGAATTCAATAATATAACCTCTAGACTATAACACCTCCGAAGACAGACGACACTTGAAGCTGTCTTATCTAAAGACTTGTCACTTCTCAAGGGCGAGCCCCTATGCAACCGTGCCAGCCTATAATGGCACTCGAAATTAACTTCAAAGGAACTGCCAAGATCTACTGAAGATCGTCACAAATTATGACGAAGATGATCATCACAATGACAATACTATTTCAGACGAGCATAGAATATTAATACAATCAACTGTCAAAATATAGGCCTATCACACACATATATATGGCATACAATATTATGGTATCAAATAAACATATATACATGGCATATATATGTATATACAGTGCTTTTTTCAGCCGGAATGGCGTTCCGGCAGCTTTTTTCAGCTACTAAAAAATAATTTCTTTATTTTAATAATAAAAACAATAATTTAGTTATTTTAATTTAATTTCAGTGTTGTTAACTGATTTCAACATTTATTGAGACCCCTCATAAACCCCCAATCCTGCTTTTCTCTGGATTTTAGCCCTTCCATAACTGTTCGGTTCCGGAACCTATAGTTCAGTTCCGGAACCTTTTTTCTAGAAAAAAGCACTGTATATATATATATATACACTGTGTCCCGATGAAAAGTGGACCCCAAGAAAGAGTGTCATAACTCGGTCAAAACTTTTATCATTTGCCTGAAATTTTAAAAACAACAAGAGCAGCCATATTGCCACCAAATCCTAACGCCGTTTGGAAATGTTGCCGAGTTTGTCAAGTTTGTGAATGTTTGAGACGCAGCCCTGAAAATGGGAAGTTTCCAACATACAAGAGCCATAAGGAAGTGAAGTTCAGCTACAGCTGGTGTTCAAAATGCCCTTTTTGTTCACGGACACACGACCGTGGACGTGGACGCCACTGTTTGATGGCCCGATCGATGATCACGTGGTCAAACAGCTGCAACTCTTCAATCAGACGCGAAATCCAAACCTGGAGTGTACTGGAGGAGCGCGTTTATCGTTCCCGCATTCGTGACGTCGATCACCGGAGGCGCGTCTGATTGAAGAGTGGCAGTTGTTTGATCACGTGATCATCGATCGGGCCATCAAACAGTGGCGTCCACGTCCACAGTCGTGTGTCCGTGAACAAAAAGGACATTTTGAACACCAGCTGTAGCTGAACTTCACTTCCTTATGGCTCTTGTATGTTGGAAACTTCCCATTTTCAGGGCTGCGTCTCAAACATTCACAAACTTGACAAACTCGGCAACATTTCCAAACGGCGTTAGGATTTGGTTGTAATATGGCTATTGTTGTTGTTTTTAAAATTTCAGGCAAATGCTAAAAGTTTTGACCGAACTATGACACTTTTTCTTGGGGTCCACTTTTCATCGGGACACAGTGTATATACCCAATTACCTGACAATGTTTATGCTGATGAGTATATAATTGGGTATATATATGTATATGTATGTATATATATATATATATATATATATATATATATATATATATATATATATATATATATATATATATATGGTATCTCCCCAAGCATTGTGCATAGCATACATCCTGAAGCATACAGATATACCTAAATTTAAATTATAAACATAACTATTATCAGCCAATGAAAGTGATGACTGCAGATTGAAGATGACAATATGACAATGTTTATGCTGATGACCTTTATTTATTTCAAAACAAATAATACAAGCGCCAGGTCAGTACAACTGAATCTAAGGAGCTACGATCACAATGGAGTTCATGAATCACATGTTTGTTGTTGGTTAGTACATAAGCAGTTAACAGAAACAATACAGAAAACAACGGTAACTTAACTGGTTATAGCAACCGAGATATCAGTTGTGATGGCAACGAAAGCCACGACAACAATGAAACACAACACAAACCGAACAATTTTCGAAACAACTTCTCGTGCCGATACTGATCACCTTCCGTGATGTTTCATTCGGCGAGCTTAGGTTAACACCTCGATCAGACGAACACAATGCTCGGGGAATGACACCACAACTCACCTATCGGGCTGAACCTCCGCACGGCAGCACTCCAACCGACTCACCCACGAACCGCTAATCCGGCGATACTGGACCGACAAAGATCTCCGAGATCCTTGCTCACACAGTTCTTAGTGCAGCAAACACAGATTGGTGCTAAGCCCGAAAGAAGTCACGCAGACTGGCAGGGTGTAGAAGAGAGGGAGAGAGAGAGGACCTGAGGGGTTTCAGATGGCATGGCAAGGACCCAATGGATCTCTTGCCAGAGGACTACAATGGCAATCTTCAATAGTAAGCACAGCAGGGTTTCCTGTCTCTTTGTGCCGCGATACTCTCCGCAGCTTATATATATAGGAGGAGGCGAGGAGACCCTGTGAATGAATGAATGCCTGATCATAGTAGGCATAGCGGGCGCTTGTTTACTAGGCCGACAGCCATTGTACGGCGGCATGTGCAGCCCTAGCAGACCTACGCCTGGCCCCATATACGTTCCGTTCCCACTGCTGAACAAGAAACCCTGGCACAACATACAAGACGTCCGGCCCAGCCAGTCAAACAGCCCAACTGTGTAAAACAAACTCTTCCTTTCAGCAGAGTCAAGCCACACAGAAATTAAACTCTCACAAAGACACACGCGCGCACGCACACACACACACACACACACACACACACACACACACACACACACACACACACACACACAAACACACACACACAAACATGCACGCTCGCACGCACACACACACACACGCACAAGCACGCACGCACACACACACACAAACACACACAAGCACGCACAAACACACACGCACGCACAAACACTGCCAAGCCCAAGCAATCAACCAGAGCCTCAGATCCTATCACGTTTCCATACGATACTCAACATGATTAATCAGGCAAATTAAATCATAACACACCAAAGAGAAAATCAGTACAACACAATTACCACGTAAAGATACTCATTATACTACAATCTCAAATCCTCATTAATTATCGTACACTGTTAATTTATTGTGTATTTATCATTTATTCACAGTTTGTAACTATTATTATTTATTCCAAGACTTCCCAAAAAAATCCTTCACACTTTGCTGAATCCTGCAGGGAAAGGGGGTTAGCAAAGCTAGTTACCATCACTCTCCTCCTTTATCCAGGCTTGGGACTGGCACCACCAGAAAATATCAGAGGCTCTGGCAGGCTATGCTATATCTAAGCTGGTTATATCAACATCCACTTCACATGTGAACCCATAAGCGACATGAATTGGCACATTATCATGTATGCAAGTGTAGGCCTGTATGAATGTAAGCCTGGATACATTATTGTGTAAAGGGCAAAAAAATCCTCTAATGAAACAAACTTCTAAGAGACCATTAATAACCTGATTAACCTCAGCGTGGAGCATGAAGTAAATCTATAAGGAGAGATGTCACAAAAGTCAGGGCCAGTTCCATGGGAGGGATGGGTGGCACCGGGGTGAGGGAGGACGGTCTGGGTGGGATGGGGCTTTCAGAAGCTCACCTTGTTGGTTTTGGTTCAAGACCTATAATGACTTTTTGGCCAGGGCCTAACAATTGGAAAACAAGGCGGAAAAACAAAGCTTTAATCTCAGAGGTCTTCCATGAAAGAGTATTTAGGTATGTATATATGTATGTATGTAATGTATGAATATGCATAAGTAAGTATGTATGTATGTATGTATGTATTCATGCAAGCATGTATGTATTTTTGTGGATACGTATGTATGCATGCATGTAATCATGCAAGCATGTATGTATTTTTGCGTATATGCATGTATGTATGTATGTATGTATGTATGTATGTATGTATGTATGTATGTATGTATGTATGCATGAATCTATGTATGTATTTATTTATTTATTTATTTATTCCGGATATTTCTATAGCGCCTCTCGAAGTCTACTACTACTCAGAGGCGCTCCCGACTTCAGCATTTGATACTGTGCCGGAATTTTCACGCCGAAGCGCCACGAGCAATTGCGAGTGAAGGACTTGCCCAAGGTCCGTACGCAGCGGCTAGAGTGGGATTCGAACCTGCAACCCTCCGGTCACAAGGCGCCGAACTTACCACTGAGCCACCACGCCCCGTGTATGTATATATGTATGTATATATTCATGCATGTATGTATGTATGCATGTAATGTATGTATGTATATATACATGCATGTATGTCTGTATGTATGTATGTACATGCATGTATGTACATTGTACTTACATATGTATATATCTGTATATTTATACAGCACCTTTTTAATGACTAAAAAGCATGTCTGCTCCATTGCAGTCAAGGCTGGATAAAAAAAAAACAGCCGATACACATAAAACACTAAAACATACCGAATGCCATCACTTTTTGTAAAAAAAAAGTCAGTAGTCAGTATTTAGCCTGCCTCCTTCCTGTCTTTGAAATAACAAATCAAATGCAAAGAAACAACTCTTAGAAGAAATCACAAAAACCTGTTGGACATAAGGTACGAAGAAAGAATAACAAGATGTGCTGGCAAAGCTAGAAGTCAGAAGCATCTAGACAAATTTAGATAAGATGCACATTGCACAAACCAAGGCAACCTTTTTGCACATGATCACAATGGCGCCACAGAAGTTGGTAGGTTGGAACAGATAGACACTTAGACAGGTTACCTTGAAAACATCCCACAAACGATGTAACAAACACCCATCAAGGGACAACATACAGGCAACACATTATAAAATTACCATTATTAATGACTAGGTCTGGTACTGATTTAAAAAAATTAATCAATTAATCTCCAAAAATGTAACTTAAAATTTTGTTTAAATTTAATTTAAAATTTAACTTCGATTAATTGATTAAATTTGATTAATTTGGTATCTGTTACACAGTGTGAAAAACTGTTTAAAATGTAGTCACTGAGTCAGTTACTACGTCAGCGACGTGTTTGTGATCTGTTTAATGCAATGAAGACAGTCACTTTTGTCGCCATCTTCGACTTTTCCATCAGCATAAACCTTAAATGCAAAATGATTGCTTAATTTTCCACTCAAGCGTTTCACATTAATATCATTGTTCGCCATATTGTTTACTCCGGATATAGACCGCTCGACATCATGAAATAAGTAAGAGAATTAATCGAACAAGCCAAAATTAATCAACTGAAATTTTTAACGATTCATTGATTAATTAATCGTTAAAATCCGCAGGCCTATTAACAACCAATAGAATTATGACTGGAAAAATTATGATTATTGTCAAAATGACCATTATTCTTCTCCACAACCAAATATTGGCCATTAACTGTTCATAAGTCATGATATCTGCAGACGTACATAGAAATCCCACACAATGACAGACAAATATGCAGACAAACAGACAGACAAACAGCTAGGCAGACAGACAGAGAGACAGAGACGACCATGAAAGAAGCAACATCGGAGGATAATTACATCAGCAGATAGCATCACAGCAGAAATGATGAATGAGACAAAGGCTAATGAATGGCCAATAGAAAGGGAATCAAAGGAGGGACCAGATAAATGGACGGATTGCTTTCCTCATGTCTTTCACTAAGAATCACTCGTTCTTCCACCACTCCCACCACATCCATTAAAACAATCATTTCCATCACCCACCACCGTTTCTGTACCGCCACCCACCACCGGTCACCGGCCAACACCACCACCCTTACCAACAGCACCCACCATCTCTAGGCATAGTAGGAGAATAACCTCATCAGCTGCTCTACCACACACTCCCATTAACAAATAGTTGTTTCAACAGTGATAAACAGCTCCTAATTATTATTAAATAGGAAGTTTTATAGCGCTAGTTTATAATGCACAAGGCATCAGTCAATGGTGCAGCAAAAGCTACCTGCAATCAAGTCAATACCAAGGTCAGTCCACAATACAATACAATACAATACAATACAATACAATACAATACTACTGTATTCAACACAGTTTTCATTCCAAAGTTCAGAAGAGCACACACGACCATAGGACACAACATCGATGGGGCTGAGCAATCATGGTTGAATGACTTGCTCAGTGCCGTTTTTTTTTAAATTTATTTATTCCGGATATTTCTATAGCGCCTCTCGAAGTCTACTATACTACTCAGAGGCGCTCCCAACTACAGCATTTGATACTGTGCCGGAATTTTCACGCCGAAGCACCACGAGCAATTGCGAGTGAAGGACTTGCCCAAGGTCCGTACGCAGCGGCTAGAGTGGGATTCCAACCTGCAACCCTCCGGTCACAAGGCGCCGTACTTACCACTGAGCCATTACACAGTAATGACCTGAGTGAAGGTTCGAACCCACACTCTCCAAGTCCTTACAGGCCTATCGCTCTATCCAATTGCTTACCCATTCACGGACAAACAGAGAGAGAGACTGCCTAACAATCCCTGGAGGGTCTCACCAGCATTTGAACCCCAGGTGCAGTGCAAAATGGCTGCAGACTAATACCACAACATAATACACTACCCATCCCTAAAAAGTGTTGGGCTTTAGATATTGAAATATAGAGTCTGAAGATTGTCGTCGGTACCAACCAAAGACTTAAAACATCAAACGAACCGACGGTGTCTCAATAAAACAGGTTCAACGCTGATAAGCCACAAAGGTTACAGAATAAGAAACATTTTCTTCAGGCCTGACGCCTTCAATTCAAACACGCAGATGGCTTCCGACGAATATAAGACCCAGAGTATAACACCTATAACACCCAGGCTCTGAGAATGGTATTACTTAAAACAACAACACACAAACAGACAGTTAAACAGACTAAAACCAATGCACACATTATTCCGCATGCACTTTACTTGCGAGGGCCAGACAAACACAGACAGACAGACAGACAGAAGCACACTGACAGACAGAGACATAATGACATACAGGCAGAAAAACACAAACAGGAAACATACTTACAAATGGAGGCAGAACAACAGACAGACAGACAGACAGACAGACAGACAGACAGACAGACAGACAAACAGACAGGGAAGCATACTGACAGACAGAGACATAATGACACACAGACAGAAAAACACAAACAGGGAAACATACTTACAAATGGAGGCAGAACAACAGACAGAGAGACAGACAGACAGATAGACAAACAAACAAACAGACAAACAGACAGGGAAGCATACTGACAGACAGAGACATAATGACACACAGGCAGAAAAACACAAACAGAGAAACATACTTACAAATGGAGGCAGAACGACAGACAGACACACAGAGACAGACAAACAGACAGACAGACAGAGACATGACAACAGACAGACGGACATGCCTTTGATGATGGCAAACAGACTTGAAATTAATAGGCCAAACGAACAAAACAACCCTTGCCAAAAACTCAACAGGGGTTGAATTGCAAATTCCTTTACCGGTAACCATCTGCTAATCAGCCTTCCAGCTGGTCCAGCCCAGTTATCCCGGCTGAACTAATGTAATGTAACGTAATACTACCACCAAAGCATCATATCAAGCCATCCAAGTGACACAGCAGATCAAATGCCCTGGTGCAAGCCTCCATTAAGAGGGTTCCTCGTTGGTGCATTGAATAGATATCTTGGGGTGCGATATATAGTCTAATGAATAGCACACTGGACTGTCAACTCAGAGGTCAAAGATTCAAATAATCACAAGGGAAGACAAAATTGTTTCATGTAGATTCTACTCCACCAGTGTCTTCTAGTTAACTCGACTGTAAAATGACCCTAATTATAACTGACTCTAATTTAGAGAGTGCAACAGTTTTCATTTCAACCAAATTTAATCACGCAGAAACGTATCTACGAATTATGATTCTGCCATTGCCAGTAAATACATTTTTTTAAATATTCATAGTTGTTAAAAACATAAGAAACTAAATAAAAAACGGAAAAAACGTCGTTTTTCAAAGAAATAAAAAACGGAAACAAATGGAAAAAAGAAAATAATTTCACTTTGTTACATCTTGTACTGCAATTTAAAATGAAAAACCTTGTCTACACAATAGTGACATAAATTAGCCGAATCCTTGAAAGCACAGAGACAATGTAAGGGACATCACACAAAAATAAAATTAAACAAAATAATAACAGACAATAAATAAATAAATAAAGTTACATACAAAATATAAAAGACAAAAGTGACGAAAAGTAAAGAAAGAAAAGAAACGCCAATCCCCATTTCCACATTTCCAAAGCCCACTGACTCAAAGTGTCAACTAAAGTTACAGTAAAGTACGACTTGTACGGTAAGATAATCCGTCTTTATTACATGGCACTTCTACCAACAGAAGTTTGTTGAATGTATGAATGTATACCACCTTGGATTCGAATTGCTGTCTGTGTGCCCACATGAAAAATTTAGCAATAATTACTTCCAAGACATGTCTTGAGTCAAAGGAAATCACTGCCGCATAAGAACACAAAAGACTTCATGAAACTGATCAATTGGTTAACATATAAATTTCACAGATGGCATTTTTGTTCCCAGTCAGAGGAAGAAAAATACTATTTGTCAGTAGAACAAAAATGAGAAAACCGCATCTATTTATTATCCGTCCTATAATAGTTCACAGCATTACTTGAATTATTTATCATACTATCCTTAACAATTCTTACATCTGCAGCTTGTCACCAATTAAGCAGATAAATGGGCGCCAGTAAATTATCTTTATTCTTAACAGCCGCTTGTCATATCCACCGTTCTCCTCATTTTTAGTCTTTGTTTACGGCACTGGTCTTCCATCACTTCTGTTTCCGTCAAATCATATCACCTTCAATGCACCAGAACTGATTTATCATTTCATGATTCAATCCAGAAATGAACCAAAGAACAAACATATGAACAAACCCGTACATCATCCTTAAATTTATTATTTCATCAATTAACACAAAAATTCAGCAAATGGTGAATGAATATCTTTGCTCTCAAACCTATATGGCTTAAGTAAGAGAAACTGTAAGTAAGAGTATTCCTGCATTCATTTATTTTATTTATTGCAAGTCTGTATTTTATTGTACAAATCCCAAAACTGCTTTTTACTTTTAGTAAAAACAGTCCAGAGAGTCGAATTTTTTCTCATAGACTCCAATTTCAGCATCAGTTGATGTTGGCTTCAAGAGACTTCATAGTCCGAAATCACAATCCTTGCAGTTTCAACCTGACAGATTAGGGAAACCAGAAGTTCAGTATTAAAGTTGAAATATGCGGACTGCAAAGTCTCCAGAAAGTTAAACGCATTTGCTCATATTTTTTCTTGAGCAGTCAGCTTTAATTAACAAGTCCAGGTCCTAGCTGACCTGAGCCCAGGTTGGACGAGCCCCGGAGAGGAGCCCAGAATGGAGATGGCTGGCTGCAAGTCGTGGAAACGGTGACTCCAGTCTCCCGAAAGGAGCAAACCACAGAAGACGAGGAGGAGGTGCTCATAGGCGTAATTTGCGGGGGTACGAAGGGTACCCGTACCCCCAGTTTTTTGGACTCAGGGTACCGTACCCCCACTTTTTGAACAATTCCGATCAATATTTTATTATTGTGCCTTCCCAGAGATTGCAGTCTCAGCCTTGCTTCGTGTATGTAAAAAACTGGTACTTTTTAGACCAAAGTTATTGGCACATTTTAGACCAAAGTTACGCTCCTGGAGGTCCTAATCGGTTTGATAACAGATTAATCCATGTACACATTCTCTTCTGCACCAAGACAACGACTCCGCGTCAAAGACCAAACGACCTCGTCAGACGACTTCCGACTTCCACACAAGAGATCATCCGTATAGACCAAGTTTCCGACCAGCAGTGTGAAACGGTGTAAGTCAATTTCCTGAGCAATTCGTCAAAGCAAACAAACTGTCCCCAAGACACAAAAAGGCAGCAGGCAACACCAAAGAACACCAAAGAACACCGAAAACAATAGACGCCAGCCACCATTCTTACGGTGCACCGAAATTCTTTTTGCCAACCAACTCCTTGTAAGCATAAATCACACATATCTGCTAGACTTGAGTGTCATAAAAAAAACGCAAGCCACGAAACATGTCCGATAAGCAGCGACAACAAGACCTCAGGTGCAAGATATAAACTAGCGTTTCACACATCACGAGGACACGTGCAAGAACTCCTCGCTGTCACTTGGCCAAGACCTCACTCACAATAATTGACAGGTCTGACTGATATACAGCACGAGAACTGATCCCTATTTCACACTGAGTGAATTACCAACAATTCATCTTGATCACCGAACTTGGTCAATTGTTAACAACCGACAGATATACGATGCAGCTTGCTCATTTAGTTCAGAGATAAAGCTATCACTGCTCTTTTCTCTCTGCATATGTACGTACGTGCATGAACAATTATATGCCGCATTTTGCGAACCTCATCTCGCCTCTCCATTGAGAAGGTGCTCACAGTACTTTTTCTATACACATGCATTTTACACAGAGCATCTCCAGAACCTCACCTACTTGTGGAAAACGACCTTGCAGATCTATCACTTCAACCTACATACAGCATAGATGAAGGCTCTGGACAGTGGACAGGACAGCATGCATGGTGACGCAGGAATGGCTACACTTACCTGGGTCAGCCACCAGAAAGACAGATTTCGAAACCCTTACAAAGGTGATAACCTCGGCATATGTACGAAGTTTAAGGGGAGCTCGAAAGTGTAGTGGTTAGCCTGCTGGACTGTCAATCAATAGTTCAGAGTTAAACCCCCGCCAGGGCAGAAATTTGGTTCAATTTTTGCTCCATGTGTACCCCCAAGCCAACTCAGCCATAATGAGTACACTGACCGCAAACTGTAGGTAGGAAGTTGAAATGGTGAGGAAGAGAATTTACTACCTGCCCTCAGATGCTGAGATTAAGAAAATGAAGTTGCTAACACTTCACATCCACCGAATGTGAAGTGTTAGCTTCAGGGACTACACTTTTTCTTCTAAAATCTGGCATGTTGGGTGAACAGTTTGGTTTAAAGGCAAGTAACTGTGCCAAACCATCGACTTAAATAACATGAGTAGAAGAACAAGAAGCAAGGGCAGATCTAAGGTGTGGGGCATGGTAGTTTCAGCTTGCAAATGAGACAAGAAGGCGGTTACTGAGTAGGGACGTTGAGCAAGTCCTTGACACACAAATGCTCAGTGTCATGTTCTGTTGTATGTTCACTTCTCAACTTTGCATTGTATTGTATAATGTGAGGAAATCTGGCCATGGCCCCATGCAATTGATTTTCAGGATACCAAATCGAATTGCTCCCCTAATTGGTGTATTGATACAAACAGGTCATGTCCTCTATAAGTACTTCGAGCACACAACCACCTTGATTCTGGTTCAGTTGATGCTCCACCCAGTGTAATTTTCGTTCCAGAGAATAGAATAGGAATAATAATTATTTAATATTAGTTCCACGGAACGAAAACTGGAACGAAAATAAATGTAGAACGAGAATAGAATAGGAACGAAAATTTCTATATTTTTCTAGAACGAGAACGCAATAGAATAAAAATTAATTTTCAAGATGCACAGCCGATAATTCGAACATTAACATTTGCTAATAACTATGCGGAATGACGACGGCTCTTGATTGATTTAGTGTGTCTGCCTATAAACTGTTTTATTAACAGTCGAATTCACATTGTCCAACAGACATTAACCGTTCATGTTAGAACTGTGAGAACTGTAAGTGGACTTGGAAGTGGAACTACAAATATATTTTTTGTGGAACTAGAACTGGAACTAAAATTAACTATAAAGAGGAAGTGGAACTAGAACTGGAACTAAAATTAATTATAAAGAGGAAGTGGAACTAGAATAAGAATAAAATTTATTTCTTAAGAGGAACTAGAACTAGAACTAAAATGATAGCAGTGGAATAGAATAAGAACTGGAATAGAAATTAATGCTCGAACTAAAATAACACTGCTCCACCCATATCATCACACCCAACACTAGGTAATCAAGATATCTGCATGGGAACCAAGAAAACTACTAAAACACTTGGCAGTTGGCACTCGTCCTTGTGAACTGTAAGACCTCCCAGCAACAAGAACAGTCACCAAGCTCGTAGCTATACACTAATAGCAACTTCTTAACTAAACTATTATTAGTTTTTGCATGGCAGTTTCTCACAGTTTCAGCCCTTTGAACTGAAGAATAAGAACTTCAGTGCTAACAGATCATCTCTTTAGAACAAGTGCAGTTTAAAAATGCATGCATGATGACTCACTAATGCTTCTAACTACCCATTCATTATCAATTAAATTTCTAAACTAATTAGCAAATGAAAGAAACAGAAAATAAATAAATATAAATACACAAACATATAAACAAATAAACAATGTAAATTAATAAATAAATAATGCTATTGTTTCAAGTCTCCAGTATTTTCTCCTTTCTATTCACAAAATCTAATTGGTCAGTAACTTCATCATTGCCCAGCTTGAGTTAAATATTTCCAATTTTTAAATTACAGCACAGCCTCCTTAAAACATGCTTTGTTATACCATGGATTCTGATATAAAGTGGTCGAGAAATGAATGCAAAAATTACTTCTGCTGTATACAATGACCGAATTAAAATGCTGTCTTATTATTTGGCAGTTTTTTATATGGCTCCCAAAGACACTGTTCGCTCCCTAGTAGATAATCTTGAAGGGGTGCTATATAAAACCACTGTACTAATTGTTGTAACACGTTTCTAGTGCTGCTGTCAAACCACTTACTCAGGCATTCATTCAAACAGTTTAGAACTATAACTGCATCTAAAATATGTCCTCTTCACAGTAGCTTCAATCAACAACAATTTTTCACACCCACATGTCACTGCAGCACGTGGTGATGTATTTGAAAGGTGCTGCAGTGTACACAAATAGTAAGTTATATACATACAAACATACATACATACACATACATACGCACATACTTACATACATACCAAAACACACACACACCCCAATCTACATACAAATGCACATACATACCCATACACACATACTTACACATACATACACACAAACATACATACATACATATACACATACACACACAAACAAACCCATACATACCCATACATACCCAAATACATATACACATACATACATGCATGCATACATACATACATGCATTACTACATTCCACTAGACCTGCTGACCATTTTAATTACTGTAAAACAATTAAGCAATACAAAAACAATTTCTAATGACAAACTAGTTGGCACAAACACCAATGCTCACCTCAGAAGAAGCTTCACGACAAGAACGTTATTCTACAAGCACTCAGCTGAAAAGGAGAGAAATCAAACAATCGGCTCAAACGAAAAACTCAAACTGAACAACATCGCCCCATAGGACTCTACGATCTACACTTTATCAGATAAGCAACGCTCTCAAAAATCTTCAAATGCTTTGTCAAGAGAATCGCCTTCAGAGCGCTCCGACGAAACAAATCGCTCTCGGTGAACTTCAGAAGATCCAACCGAACACACGCAGGCACACGAACGCACACCCACACGGGCGGACTCGATCGAATCCACACGCACACAAACACACACACTCGTACACATGATCGACAGCGAGGATCATCGACTGCCTCCCTGGCGATCGAGCATTTTGTTTGCGATGACACTCAATACGGCAGTCTCTAACACATCCTCTGCTTACGGTTTTAAAAAAACCTGTCAAAGTACTTACTTCATAGATGCATTTGTGCAAACAATGGGTCGAGATAACTGACTTTAAGCAGCCAGCTATCAGCGCTAGTCGAAGGTAAGACGAGAGATCATCGAGCCAGACGGGTGGGTCAAGTAGGTAAGCCGTAGGTGCAATAACACAGCTTTTTAACACCTCACTGTCGATTACACACACCTCCAGTCTTACCTTTGCGCTCTGCTCAAGGCAGGTTAGGGAACTGAATACTCTGCTACGCCCAAACAAAACAAAACGCGGACACACACACACACGCATACACACACACACACACACATAAACAAATGTCCATCTATGGTTTCAAATCCCAGGCCTACCTTAGTCTTCTAATAGTTGTTCTAGATATCTGTATGTACTCTGTTCTTACCACTTCTCAGAGGTTTTTTCGAGGTGCTTTATAAAAGGCCATATAAATATATACATACACATATATACAATGTTACATTACGCATAATTATTCTTTCAACTGCATACATACACACATATATACAATGTTACATTACACATACTGGCTTTTAAATGCATACATACACACATAATTAAATGCTACATTACACATAGTTACACAGCACATGAGAGGCACATTCAGTGCTACCCATCCAAATCCATAGTTAGCCTCTAAGAAATTAAATCCTTAGTCTATTCTTACCAGGCAAGCAGAGACACTGAGAAACAGAGGAAGACAGACAGGCAAACAGAGAAGGGCAAACACAAGCAAGGACATAGACAGACAGACAGACAGGGTAAGCAGCTGGCAAAGCCATCATGCTAGGCACAATATTTGTACAGCTGGAAAAGAATCATCACTTGATATCAAGCGCCGCCTAGCAGCCGGAATAATTACTAACACAGACGATATTCAATTACTGCGGATAGAAGCCGTTTAAGAGGGAATGTTTCTTCACAAAACAAGACCCAACTTAACACCGCCATCGACCTCAGACCAACCGGTCCCATCACCGAAATCATTTTGACCTTAACTGCCAACAGACAGAAAGAAACAAGGAATGCCTGAAAACACGGGTAGCTGCTCCTCAGTGCACCACCTCCCCACCCACCCGAAACAGGGCATCCACTACACCAACAAGCATGCGAGTTTTAAACTGCACCACAGCACATGTAGGATCCGACATAGTCTAGCTGCATAGCACTTTGCACTGTTTTAAGAGCTGTCTTAAGCAAGGGTAAGTCCTCTTGTTTGCCGACTGATTTTCCAACCCACCAACAGTGTACAGTCGATGTACTCATTTACCAAGCTCACCTATAGAAGAAAAAGAGCAGTCCCTTAAGCTAGCCATGGCTTTGAGTGTTAGAGACTTCCATTTTCTTAGCCCTGGCATACGAGGGCGGGTAGCCAGTCCTCTCCCTCGCTGTCTCATCTTCCTATCAACAGTGTACAGTCAGTGTACTCATTATAGCTGAATTGGCTAGGGGGCAGAGGTGGAGCAGATATCTCAAACCAAATTTATGCTTTGGAGGGAATTTGAACCCCCTATCTTTGGACTGAAAGTCCAGTGAACTAACCTCTACACTATTGAGCATCTATAAAGTTATAAATATTCTTTCTGTCCAGCAGTTGGGTACTGGAACTCACAACTTCTGAGTTGATTATTCAGTACACCCATTACTAGACCATCATTCACCCCTTACCTTATACTCCACTGTAATCAAGTAAAACCACCAAAGTACTAGCACAGTCTAGCAGTAATAATGAGTTTACTGTACGGTTCTCATAGAAACAGTGAATATTTATCAGTTGCACCCGTTGAACTATCTATGCCAGGTCAGAAACAGACAAAACTTCAACTACAATGTGTTACAATAAATCCATCGAAACAGCCATAAACATTCAGGAGATAAGTCATCGATTAACTTCTCATTAGATGACCAATTAAAAACAAATAAAAAACAAACCCAATTAAAAACAAATAAAAACAAAGAATAATTAAGTTCCTAATGGTTCATTTATCTTAGGAAGTTACCAAGATATGTGACGTGGTCTATGAGAAGGTACCCAGTCTCCCAAATGGAGTTATTGACGGATTTGAATACACAGATAGATAAGGAAAAAAATGACACCAAAATGAACCTGATAGCATAAGTAGTTTCTGAGATTTTGCATTTTGACTGACAGTAACTCGTTCGGTCAAAATTTGTTAATTTCTGAGAAAAAACGAGTTGAACATGATGCATAGAATTGGAAATGCAATTCTATAAACAAAACACACATGTTAGTTTCATGAAGCGTTTTCAAACATTGCTAACAATAATACTAACAGAGTAACAAGGGGAAGAAATTTTTTTTGCACACTACAGTCACCATTTTTAATTTTTTTAGTAGGATTGAAAAGGTACCCAGTCTGTGTTCATTGATTACATTGTCTTTATAATGTTAATACTTATTATTAATGTTCAATTATAGTAGAAGAAAAGTAATTATTTCTAGTACTGTGATGATTATTGGATTTTGATTAAATTTTCCTTTTTGTACTTTATGAAATCAAACCAAATTTAGGTTTCCGTTAGCAAAATCTGCAAAAACAGTGAACAAAAATAATGAAGCAAGTAAATTTTGTTTGGCGTAATATATAATATTATTGTCACATGCTTATAAAATTATTCATTAGATATTCTGCAACGTGATTGGTACATGGTACAGCTTGGACTGTTGCCAGAGACTAGTAAAATAATGGCTTGCTGGTTCATATTAAAATTTATTTCCCATTATTGTTAATTAATAATAATTTCTGACTTTTCGAAGTATAGGTAATCACGTTATTGGATATTAACTGAAAAGGTACCCAACCCACATAACAGTTTATCACTGCTGTTTGTATTATTATCCGCCATAGTTTTGCGAAGAAAATGCTAAAATTAATCGAAAAAGGAATAATAACAGTCTCCTTACTGTACTAGACCACTGTAGATTACTAATAACTCCACTGAAGCACATGAGCAGTTCGGTTGTCGGCCAAATTCAACCTTGAAACAACTTCTTTGCCTTTTAACAGCATGAAAATGAACTTCGGAAACGAATTAAACGCAACACGTAGTCTATTGCACAACAGGAAGTAGTTCTTCCTTGGTTTTTATAGCGCTGAAATTTTTCTTAAGATTGGGTACCTATTCACTAAAATTATTAAAACTGTCGTTTCGCCGAGGTGTAACTGGAAAAAATAGTTCTTTCTTAATTAATTATGTAGAAGAATAATAATAGTACGGATTACTGAATTTTCGTTTTTAGTCAACTCTGACACATGCAATGCTTAACAGTGATTTTACTCGATAACTGTGAAGGGAGACTGGGTACCTTCTCATAGACCACGTCACATATGCCTTTTGCATTCTGGATGTTCTGTCATAATGAGGTCATTTTCTACAGCAAGCTAATTATCAGATGCAGGTCACCGACCCTGCTATATCAGAATTTGTGTTAAACTATGCATATAATAATGAGTTCATAGTGTACAGTGTGGACAACAAACACTGGATATTAATAGTCATTATATTGCAGACAAACTGATAACATTCAGAGAGGGCTGATAGGCCACACACACACAGCAATAGTAGTAGATTATTAATAACAGATTAATAGCAATATTGTTTCATTATCACCACAATACATCTACATCTCCATGACCTGTCTAGGGCTATGACATCACATTAGTTAATTTCCTGATTTCAAATAAATATACTGGTGACTTTTATAACTCAAATCACATCAACTGATGTTGCTTATAATCCAAAATCACATTCATGATGATTGTAAACAACAATCCTTATCGAGCATCCAATCAGCAAGTTCAAAAACTCCTCTTTTTGATCACCATATATATATAGCCTACCTGAAAAAGACGATCATAATTTTATACCCTGTATTCTCTACAAGAATGCCTATTGATGCTAACTAACTGGCCGTGAGTCAAACCCCTGTAGCTTGTTCAAGTCAGCTTTGATGTTCAATAAACAAGTATTCATTCATTTAATCACCAGGCAAGCACACAACCAGGAAAACACTGGGCAAAATTAACTTCTAAAGTATTCATGCAAATGGATTTCCACGCCGCTTGAATTGTAAATGGCGTGGTCATAAACGCATTCTGTATTCAGCATCAGGCCCTAGAGTAGTTTGATATCTACAACAAATTCACAGCCTAAATTGACCTTATTTATACAACACAGATGCAAATGAGTGAACTAGAAACATGCCTAAGCAACATTGGAACAATGCATGACCTCCGACACTTTTAAAATTTATGATTAAGTTTTTATTGCACAATTTTTTATGTGTTTTACACTTGGAACGTCACTGGACACTCAAACAATGACCTGCATCGGCATCCCAGTCACTTTTAGTACACTCTCATGATTAAAGTGTTCAAAGCCAGCACAGCTCACAGTGGAGAAACGTTTGCAAGAGAATTTGACACATATGTTATGGTTTAATTCATGAGTCATGCCTTCTTCTGTTACATCTGTTGCTCTATTTACACTTTTGCTCTAGGCAAGTCACCCTTACATCTGCAGCTATTCATTCAGCAGTTCTCTATTCATCCATGTTAACCACATCCTTCAGCTATTCTCTTCACATCTGCCTAACTTTTCCTTTCATTCATATCCTTTGCTTCTCTACAGAAGCAAACAAAGTAGCTAAAGGTTTCTCTGGTTCCCTTTAGCTGTTTATTAGCATTTCTGTCTGTGGCCAGTGCCAGATTTAGGCATTTATAAGCTAAAAAAATAAAGCTTAGGGCCTTACAATCCGCAGGGGGCCTAAAAAATTTAGAATTTTCAGAGGGACTTTTCTAAATTTTATGTGTACAGTATGTATTTATATATATATCTATTATGTAGAACTTTTTAAATGGCTTGTGTAGCAAATTCCATCTCACTTGAGTAAATGCATTCATTTGAAAATAATTTGAATTGTTCACTTTAAATGCCTTGCTATTAAATAATTAAAAGGCGTATATGTTTTCAAGTTTTGCAAGATCTTACGGTATAATTTTTAACAAGGGGTCTCCAAGCTTTATATAGCTTAGGGCCTCAATGAGTCCAAATCCGGCACTGCCTATGGCTATTTCCCTATACTTGTGAGGCTATTATATACGTTTATTCACCACGAAGGTAGAAAGTACAAAAGACAAAAAGACAGTTTTAGCATTAACAAATCAAGCAAACACACAGAGTTAGGAAAAGACCATGGTTGTACTTTAAACTTAGTTCACTGGCTGGTTTTAGGATTTCAAATGCAGGACAGGTCACATTAAATTCAAAAACTTGGTTTGATCCTTAAATCAAGCAACAACTGGTCAATCTCTCATTATACACGCGTGAGTCAATAGCAAGCGTTTTGCCTGTTGCCAATGGATGATTATTCGCACATTTTTCAAGATATCTATCCAGACGCACTCCCATCAATGCTTTAGCAAAAGGAAAAGTTTCATTTGAACTCTGGATGCTTTAGATCTGCTCTGATAAGACCTGTTAAAAACATTGCAACGTCAACATACACCCACCAGAGATGCTGCAAATCCCAAATTATCTGAGGTAGAGTTGAAGGTCAAAGTTCTTGAGGTAAAATTGTGTCAGGTCATCACTAATTTCATACAAACTTCACAAACACTGTTCACATAATCAAGGTTTTAGAAAATTATACAGATCAAAGAGGCAGTGGTTGTGATAATGCAAAGCTGCAGTTTGTTTCTGTAATCAACTTTCACGACTACATCCTTGGTTTGTGTGCCATCTGTAACTAGAAACTTTTTGGGCTTTGGAACTCGTAAGACATCCATTGCCCTATTTTTAAATCTTATTATTGTCACATTTAAACCTCAGAGAAGAGAATATACAGCTAAGTAACTAAATAATTCTATTTTCAATGGTGCAAGCACTCATACAACAACTCCTCAACACAAATCTTGTCACAAAGTAATATAAAATATTAGCAGAAACCTTTATAAACACCTTTGTTGTGAGTCTCGAAAGGCCCAGCTGAGAAATTTTGGTCCGGTCAGATTTCATAAAGAAACACTCACCCCTTTTATTTAAAACAGAAATATCATAAATACTAAATACGCTAGTAATAAATGGTATGACCATTCAAAGAAATAACAAATTTTCACAGAACAAAATGAAAAACTTGCCACTTGACGAAATGTAAGTCCCTCCCAAAGCATTGAAATCCAATGTTGACAACCAGTACTTCTTGTTCTCCTTCTTGTGAAAAATCATTCGCTGATCATTCGGCAGATGACGCAGGTTGTTACATCCAAGAAGCATTGGACAAATGCCACTAATTTCGTCATTCAGTGGAGTACGTTAACTTTAGTAATATTAACAGTCTTGTTGTCAAGACCTTAAACCTCAAGACCAAGACCAAGACCAAGACCTTGAACCTCAAGACCAAGACCAAGACCAAGACCTTGAACCTCGAGACCAAGACCAAGACCAAGACTTTGAACCTCGAGACCAAGACCAAGACCAAGACCTTGAACCTCAAGACCAAGACCAAGACCAAGACCCAAAAAATCGAAATCAGGTCAAGACTTATGAAAATTGTCAAGTCGGAAGATTCGCTATTTTAATGAAAATATGAGTCTTTTATTTTATTCAAGCAAATTAACTTTAAATGCAAACTGCAGAGAAATCCGAATTTGTATTCAAAGTCCTTCATGCAAACTCTTATATCAAATGCCTTTTCTATTGTATAAAACCAATTCGCTCAGAATTTTCTGACCAAGACGTGCCTGGTGGGCCTCATAAAAATTCCGCCATGTGAAAAATACGTTCGACAGGTGCTGAAGTCGCTGACACACACAGAGTAGCTTTTCAAGCACTGGATGTAATTTACATCATGTAAATGTACAGATAGTGAGTCCTTTTGAAATCTTCCCATGGTTTATCATACCGTCTGATACAGAATAACAGCTGTTACTGCTGCCAATGGGTTTTCCTGACCAACATGACTTGTATCCATCCATAGATATTGGTCGTATGATGCAAGCAGGCTTGATACAGAATTCTTGAGTTCTGTAAAATAACTGTTCATATTAACAGCCGGTCTTGCGAGACCAAGACCAAGACCAAGACCTTGAACCTCAAGACCAAGACCAAGACCTTGAACCTCAAGACCAAGACCAAGACCTTGAACCTCAAGACCAAGACCAAGACCAAGACCTTGAACCTCAAGACCAAGACCAAGACCAAGACTTTTAAAAACGAACTCGAGTGCACTCGAGACCAAGACCTTGGTCTCGAGGACAACAAGACTGAATATTAACACCTGTGGGTGCCCTGTATTGTATTGTATTGTATTGTATTGTATTTGGATATTTATAAAGCGCTTCTAGCGGGAGGGCCATTCAGAAGCGCTCCCAGTGCGAGAGACCCCGAGAGAAAAAGCAAGTTTTAAGAAACTTAAAAGAGGAAGCGACGTTACCTGAGAGAATAGAAGAACGAACGTACGGAGGAAGCTCATTCCAAAGAGCAGGGCCAATGGAGGCAAAAGACTTAGATTGAGCCAGAGAAGTCCTGACACGGGGAACGAGGAGGTCCAAGTATACCATACTACCAGACAGTGTTGGGTATGAGTTAACTCATATGAGTTTAAACTCACGAGTTAACTCACTTGCTGTGATTTATGAGTTTGAGTTAACTCACCATATAGAGTGTGAGTTATGAGTTTGAGTTAACTCATATTTTCTGTGAGTTTGAGTTGTAGCTGTCAATTATTTTAAACTCAACTCACTCTTCGGCACTCGGCACATATTATGTTGAAACAAGCCTTTTATATATCGTCGGCTTTCCACACTGGTGAGTGGTGACGGCAGGGAGGGTCGTAAACACTGCTAGCGGACAGTATTTAAGCACTGCATATTTTGTATATTGTGAACAGTTAAGTGCAACATGGCTGAAGTACCATGTATTCTTGATGGAAAATATTTTTCTGTTACAAGTAGGCGTGATGGAAAAATTGTTGCTCGATTAGAACGTGCTAGTATGAAACGTGTGGGTTTATGAGTTAACTCATTTAACAGGTGAGTTTGAGTTAACTCATTTGTCATTTCACTTAGGATGAGTTGAGTTTGAGTTTAAACTCATTTTGAGGTGCGTGAGTTGAGTTTTGATTTAACTCATTTCTTGTGTTAGTTTACCCAACACTGCATGCTACTATAAATCTGCGATTCATTCGTTAGACTTTTAAAGAACTCCAGAGAGCAGCAGATTTTGATTTGTCTAAGCGCCGGTGTATAAGCTGGTTCCCGCAACTTCGCTTTTGTGGGCGCTGTAGAAATCTCGAGATTACGATTACGATCCACCTATATTTAGGCATAATATGTACAGATTTATAGGGGGCCAACATCGACTCCTTACAATATTTCCAGCCCAGGTATCTTCGCGATCTCTTCGCGTAGGTCCAGCCAACCCGCTCCACCCGATCCTCCTCTTATTTCAGTCTTTGTCGACCTTCTGACCGGTCACTAACTCATCTCAAGTTATCCAACCGAGCCAAATATCCCAAACGTACTGCACCACGACTCTGGAATGGTCTCGATCCATCCTGAATTCCGCAGATTTTCGGCTCCTCCATCATCATTGCCACTCGCCCACCATCATCTGCCTCAGGCTCCTATACATCTATCAACTCTCAGGCTTTCCCCTCAAAACTGAAGTCTCACCTCTTCCAGAACTCCTACCCTGACTCATATACCTACTTGCTTCCAATTCTTCTCGACCTACAACGACATTAGCCTTAGCCAGGGCCGTTTTAAGGTCGTCGTAGGCCCTAGGCACACTTGCATTCGTGAACGACAACTCAACTGCGAATTCTGCATTAAAGCTAAACGTATTCACATTAGCTGAACTTAAACTGTTTCAGTCTAAAAGTTATTGATTTTGAATTTGCTGTTATTTGCAATTGTTGTTGTTCTATTTTGCAAGTCGATCATTCAATATCTCATTTTCAGATTTTCAGACTTTCGTAGGCCCCTGAAAGTTTCGTAGGCCCTAGGCACAGTGCCTACTGTGCCTAGTGGATAAAACGGCCCTGGCCTTAGCAGCCACTTGATCGATTTATCTCCTCTCTTGATCTGGAACCCTGGCAATCGGACTTGCAATGGTTTCCTTTGACTATCCATCGGACAACTCGTGAATAAGCTGGTGCCCTGCGCTTAGCTTTCGAGTGGCGCTCTATAAATTAGCAGACTTGTTGTCCTCGAGACCAACGTCTTGGTCTCGAGTGCACTCGAGTTAGTTTTTAAAAGTCTCAGTCTTGGTCTTGGTCTTGAGGTTCAAAGTCTTGGTCTTGGTCTTGGTCTTGGTCTTGAGGTTCAAAGTCTTTGTCTTGGTCTTGAGGTTCAAAGTCTTGGTCTTGGTCTTGAGGTTCAAAGTCTTGGTCTTGGTCTAGGTCTTGAGGTTCAAAGTCTAGGTCTTGGTCTCGCAAGACCAAGACCGGCTGTCTTGGGGGTCCAGTAGCGCATTGGATAACATCTGGCGTAGAGTGCGAGAGGTACAGAGATCGAGTCCCATAGGCGGACATGCACTGGCGTAAACTTGTCCAAAATATTGGGGGGGGGGCATGGGGTCTCGGGTCCAAAAAAACAACTTTTTTCAATATGAAAAGTTGGGTTTTGCTGTTTTTTGTTGTTGTTTTCTCGTTTTTATGGTTTTTGTTGTTTTGGTTGTTTTTAAGATTTTCGGATTTCGGATGATAAAAATCATGAAAAATGGCATGAACAAGAGCTCCAACTCATTTAATTCACTTGTAATTTCCGAAAATTAAAAATCATTAAATCAATGTAAGTAAAATAACTTCTACAAAAATAAGAAATTTATTTTAAAAAAAACAAAAACAAATTTTGTGGTTTTCTTTTTCTTTTGGTTTTGTTTAAAACCAAAAACCGAAAAAAAGTTTTTCACCTCTGAAATAGACAGTCAGCAAAGGCTTCCGGTTTACGTTAATGCGTATGAAATGGAGCGTTTTGATTACATGTAAATTTGTTTCA
Source organism: Allolobophora icterica (assembly GCA_963556255.1). Classification (NCBI taxonomy): domain Eukaryota; kingdom Metazoa; phylum Annelida; class Clitellata; order Crassiclitellata; family Lumbricidae; genus Allolobophora; species Allolobophora icterica. Next base: position 15,023,156 of record OY744616.1, read on the forward strand.
TATTGAAGATATTAAAGATAAAAATAAATCTTAGTTTTCATTATGAATTACTGATAGTATTTCAGTTCTGTGTCTCTGTTTTTCTGTTTCTGAAGAAATTTCTTTATATTGAAGCATGATATTTTAATATTTGAAGAAATTCTCCTCTCGATTTTGGGGGTGGGGGGCATTGCCCCGGCTCCTCAATTATTGGGGGGCACGTGCCCCGGCTGACCCCCCAGAGTCTACGCCTATGATCCTCGCCATATCCTCTCCCACCCGCAACTTATAGCGGCTACTCCCATAGGCGTAATTTGGGGGGTACGAGGATACCCGTACCCCCACTTTTTGGATTGGGGGGCACTGTACCCCACTTTTTGAACAATGCCAATCAATATTTTATTATTGTGCCTTCCCAGAGATCGCAGTCTCAGCCTTGCTTCGTGTATGTAAGAAATTGGTACCCCCACCTTTTAGACCAAAGTTACGCCCCTGGCTACTCCAAAAGGAGAAACCAGCTGGGGCCTGATGAGCCCCAGCTGGGTGACACCACAGTATAAATAATACACAGTACGTCGACTCCCGGCCGACGCAACAGTCAGAATGTGTGACCGACCGCCATTTTGAACACGAGCTCTTACACGTCGATACACCGGAACCCATCACATCAAATATTGTTAAATGTTACAACAACATTGAGGACTACACGCCGATACACCGGAACCCATCACATAAAATATTTTTTAAACGTTACAACAACATCGACGACTTCATTAGAATTAACAATATTATTTTTAACGTTAATTTCAGCTTAAATCTATAATTCAAGAGCTCGGATTCAAAATGGCGTCACCCCCAAAACTAGTCAACACTTAGCAACGCGAGTCGACGTACTGTGTAATTATTTATACTGTGGTGACACCGTTCTTATTATGAAGCAATCATATTCACGTGCTTAAAATGGTCAGTAATGGTCAGAAGACAGTCATCCCTCTCGTTTTGGTCAACAAACTGCACTCGGGACAATTCAATGTAGCGTGCTCTCAAGTGAAATGGGGCCACGGCCAAATGTCTACTCTCGGTTTACCTTTAGATTATTATAGCTGCTTTTGCATATTATGGAATGGCGAATTTGCAAAAGTTGCCGCAAGAGCTGTACATCCCTCAGTGAATTCTATAATACTTGGCAAGTCCCATCAAGCTATTATTAGAAAGCGAGCATCTGCTGGCTGGATGCAGACGCAGTGGTAACCCTACCCGCAACTTATAGCGGATACTCCCATAGGCGTAATTTGTAGGGGGTATCTACAATTTAAAATTAGTATCTATCCAGGACTTTAAATTCCGGCATACAAATCACATATATGTTTCTCACATATGCCTTTTTGGACAGGATAGAGAGTTACACCCGGAAAGAATGGCAAGTGGAGAAGAATCAGCGTTTCAGAGTGCCGAAGACGTTCAGCTTCTCGCTTCAGGCATTTCTAAATTTGCCCTGGAGCTGTACAAGCAGGAAATGAAGAGAAGCAAGGGGAACATGTTTCTATCTCCGCTGAGCATTTCAGCTGTGTTGAGCATGGCATACATCGGTGCGAGGGGAAACACCTCTGCTCAGTTGAAGAAAGCGATGTTCTTCGACGATCTTGAAGACTCGAAACTCCATCAGGCATTTGCTGACGTCAGTCGATACCTAAAAGATGGCAAAGGAGGTTATTCAGATGAACCGCTCTTCCAAGTTTTCATAGCAAATCGATTATTTGCGGAGAAGTCTCACACCTTTCTAGAGGAGTTTCAGACATCTTGCAAAAAATACTATGATGCAGAATCAGCCAACGTGGATTTTATGTAAGTTGTTATTGGTTATACTTATAAGCACGATATGTGATAATTATGATAAATATTCATGAATCATTATCGACTAAGTCAAGCATACTACTGCATTTATATCGTCGTCGTCATCATCATCATCATCATCATCATCACCACACCACCACCACCAATTCCTGACCCCAGCCGATTGGCGGCGATTGGTATGAATAAATGATCTACATCAGGGGTGGGCAACATACGGCCCGCGGGCAGGATCCGGCCCCCGGGGACTTTTCAACCGGCCCTTGACATGTCTTTAATATTAGCATTGTATCTGGCACTTGGAACTCGTAGATCCGGCCCTACATGAATGTCTGGATCTCTGTACGTAGGCCAACATTAAAACATCTGTTTCTAATTTATTAAGAATCCGGCCTCTAGTCTAGTCACCTAGTTCACTACTCAATGAGTAGTGAACTAGGTGACTAGACTAGAGGCCTGATTCTTAATAAAGGCCGGATTCTTAATAAAAGGCCGAACTCGTAGATCCGGCCCTACATGAATGTCTGGATCTCTGTACGTAGGCCAACATTAAAACATCTGTTTCTAATTTATTAAGAATCCGGCCTCTAGTCTAGTCACCTAGTTCACTACTCAATGATGATGATGATGACGACGACGATATAAATGCAGAATCCGGCCTCTAGTCTAGAACTAGGTGACTAGACTAGAGGCCGGATTCTTAATAAATTAGAAACAGATGTTTTAATGTTGGCCTACGTACAGAGATCCAGACATTCATGTAGGGCCGGATCTACGAGTTCCAAGTGCCAGATACAATGCTAATATTAAAGACATGTCAAGGGCCGGTTGAAAAGTCCCCGGGGGCCGGATCCGGCCCGCGGGCCGTATGTTGCCCACCCCTGCTCTAGGGGAAAGGAAGATATTGCATTTTGTTTGCATAACAAATGCATTGCACCTATTATATTTTATCATGAAAAATTTATAAATTGGTATATTTGAAGAGTAAAACATTGCATGTGGAGCTTAAAACATCATGCAGTGTCTAATATAGGTGTAATAATTTAAACAGAGTGACATTATCCACTATTCAAGCATACTACTACATTTATATCAAGAAGCTTAGCAAATATAAATTTTGCACGAGTTTCCATTACTCTACAATTTATATAGATTCCTTGGTGTAATAGTAGAATACAGTATGGCACCCTAATGTCCTGTAGCAAGGCTAAGTCTAAGTACAGCAAAAATTGTTGCAGAAGGGATTTTACCAAAAACTAAAGTGTTGACTGTAGGCCTAATTGAAGGTAGGCTTACTTTTTACTGAAGCAGACTTTATAAAAAAAATATGAGGAATGAGTATTTTGAATAGATATTGCCTGTATTTTTAGCCAGCCATGCAGTGTGATTGTTCTTCTGTTCTCTTATGCTAGGGGGAATCCATCAAATGCAACAGAACAGATTAACACCTGGGTGTCGGAAAACACAAAAGGGAAAATCACAGAGATCGTGTCTTCGGATGCCATCAACAGTTCCACAAAACTTGTCCTTGTCAACGCCATTTACTTCAAGAGCGCATGGCATGATCAGTTTGATCCACACCATACTCAAGACGCTGATTTTCATGTTTCTCAAAGCGAAACTACAAAAGTTCAGATGATGTTCAGAAAGATCAAACGAGCCGACTACTGCTTTTCCGCGGACCTGCAATGTCAGGTACTCAAGGTACCATACTTGTTTGGAGCTCTGAGCATGTTTATCCTTCTGCCCGACAAATCATCGACGTCTCTAGACGAACTGGAAGGAAAACTGACTGCTGATCATTTGAAAAACGTCGATGGTACGCTGGAGTCTTCCTATGGCTTGAGATTTTGGTTGCCAAAGTTTAAAATAGAAGCGAAGCTGGAGCTGAATGAGGTCCTGCGTGATATTGGTATCAAAGATCTTTTCGACAAGGGAGCTGCAGACCTTTCTGGTATGGACAATACCAGGCTGCTGTATGCCTCCAAAGTGGTGCACCAAGCATATGTTGATGTCAACGAAGAAGGCACGGAAGCAGCTGCATCAACAGCCATGTTCATAGAGTCACGTTGTGGAAGTTTTTCTTCTGAACCACCTGTGGAATTCCGAGCAGATCATCCGTTTTTGTTCTTTATCCAAGAGGAATCCGCAAAGGCTATCATTTTTCTTGGAAGAGTGATAAAGCCTCAGAGTTCGTGATTTACACAAGGTTTTGGTTTATTTTCGTATTGCAACAATGCTTCTTTTGCTTAGTTTGAGGAAAGGCAATTTAATGTTGCAAAACAAATTTGCTTTTTATCAGCAATCAGGCTTTTCTTGTATGCAGTAAAGTTTGGAGCAGTAGCTTGAGTTTTTATGTGCTCATATAATTTATATACATATACATTATACATGTACATTATACATATGTAAACATGTTCGTGTAGGTCTGTATATAATTAATATGAGTACAAAGACGATAAAACTATATCTTGTGTATTAAGTAAGTAAGTAAGTAATCTTTAAAGAATGCAAGTCAATTGCTCACATTTTACGAAATAGACAGTCGATGTTAAATGTTACTGTAGTTGGATCAGGAAAAGCCCAGAATTGCCTGTCAGCTATTAGCAGGTACTATGAGCACTTCTGACACTCGCTTCAAGATGATAAACTCGGAAGAATGGCGATGATAAACTCTTGGAAGAATGGCGAGTTCATTGGTAGCCGATTATGCAAAAAGTCTACATATATACTCGAAGTATAATCACAGTATAAACACAGTATAAATAATTACACACAGTACGTCGACTCGCATTGCTGCCTGTTGACTAGTTTTCTGGTCACGTGATTACGACAACGTAAACGACGTCATTTTGAAAGAGAGCCTCTTGAATGATAGATTTAACATTGACGGAGATTTAAGCTGACAAAAATGTTGAAAATAATATTGTTTTAAATCTATTGAAGACCTCATTGTTGTCATAACGTTTAAATTAGTAGTTGCAGTCCGAACACATTTGATGTGATGGAGTCCGGTATGTTGTTGTGTAAGCGAATTCAATGAACACACAGTAGCGGCTGCAAACTGCAACAATTCAAGAGCAAAACGACCTGATCTGAGTTTATTCAAGTTTCCTAATGACCTTGATCGGTGAGTGAGTGACTGTCATTGCGCACTGTGATTGATTGTATTGTATTGTATTGTATTGTATTTACGAATTTATAAAGCGCCTTTCGCAGTACAGCCTAATCAGAGGCGCTCCCAGTGCGAACTCTGAGAAAAGAAAAGTCGTAAGACAGCGAGAAGTAGCAGAAATACCCCATTTAGGATCTGAGAACAAGTCATGGAAGGAGGATCATTCCAGAGGGACGGGCCAACAGATGCATAGGCACGGTGTTGAGCCATAGAAGTCCGGGTCTGAGGGACCAAGAGGTCATGTCGGTCTAAAGAACGGAGGCAGCCGAAAGATTGTGGGGCACTTTGGTCTAGTGGTTACGGTAAAGGTTATATTTAGTCCGCCCCATTCCGTAACTTTATTAGTATTTATTACATTGGTTACACTAACCGTAACACGGACTCTAAACGACCCTACTTTTTGGGTACCCTGACCCTAAACAACCTTAATCTTCGTGAGTTACTGAACTGTGAGTCGGTGGCGGCCGTCGTTCTGGAAGGGATCGGACTAAAGGGAACAATAAGCCAGTTCACCATTATCAATGCGCATGCGCAGCCACTTTGCTTTCACTTCCGGCCGTTCACACACAAACTGAAGCATGCCGTTGCCGATGATCTGTTTGACACAGATATTAAAAAATATTTGACTGATTAGCCGTTCATAGTGTAACAATAAAATGCGCTTGTGTGCGATTGTTAATTGCGGGTTCTAAGCACAGTTTAAAGTCCAGAATAAACAAAAATTAAGTCCAATTGCAAAACTGTCCAGACCACGTGACCTTTATTTGCAAGCAGCCACATGGTCTGACTATAAACACCATAACACCCTCAAGTATCTAGTTGCCATTGCTCCAAATGGTCATATCTCATTTTGTGACCTCTTTCTTTTGAATATTTCTTTAAATCCTCCACCTTCCATCGATTGAAGTCATTCAACGATTCTAAGCGATCCGCCATGTTTTACTTTGTGTGTGAACGTCGTTCCCGTCGTGCCTTGCGTGAAAAATAAAGGTGAACTAGCTTATTACCGTGGTTACGACGCTGGACTGGTGTCTCGAAGTCGCAGGGTTGAGTCGCAGTTGAATCACTTCATTATCACGTAACCTTCTTGAGCAAGGGATTCACTCATAATTGTTCAGGTCAAGTCAACCCAGCCTTGCCTCCCTTCTGGATCGGTAAATGAAACAGCTTCGGCTGCGGGTAAGGTCCTTGAATGCACTTGTGGGTCTATCGGGTAATAGAGGGGCTGCCATTGGCATCGCAAACAACGCATACGAGAGTCTTAACCTGCAAGTTTACAACTATGCTAGGTGTCCTTGGAGTTCAGATTGGACGATAACGACACCATAGTCATATTCGTGGTTACTTTACTTACTTTACTGACTTCAACCAGTATTGTATTTGACATTGGTATATGCAGGGGCGTCTACACCATAGAAACCTTGGAGCAAATGCTCCATCCAAGAAATAAGGGGGGGGGGAAGATCTGTCAGTGTGTGTGCCACCATTTTAGGGGGAAGGAACGGGAAGGGGGGAAGAAGAGGGGGAAAAGGGACGTTCCTCCAATGACTTAGGGGGGGGGATAGACGCCCCTGGGTATATGGTCTGTTTTGCTCGTCATGATACATTGCATAGATGTTGAAGTACTGTTTGTGTTCAAACATTACTAAATTTGCTGAAACTTTAATTTGTGAATTTATGAACGGACAGCGGTGGTGAAGGATCTCGCCCGATCAATTCATTGGAAAATGAGCAGGGTCGCTATAGAAAATCGCGTACATTTACATTTAACAAAGTAAGAAAGGAAGAAATACAGAAAGTATGACAAAGTCTTAACCGAAAACATCACAATGCGATCAATGGCATGGTTCCACGACAAAAGGTTCACGACAAAAGGTTCACCGACAAAAGGTTCACGGACAAATGGTTCACGGACAAATGGTTCACAATCTTCCAGCTTCCATTTTGAGCTATATTTTCATCATCGCTCATCCAGTTTCTAGTTTGAGCTATATTTTCATCGCTCATCCAGCTTCTAGTTGGTGATTTTTTACATTGGATTACGAAAAAGCATGTTTGGCTCTATTTTCATGAAACTAGAAGCTGGACGAGCGATGAAAATATAGCTTAAATTAGAAGCTGGATCAGCGATGATGAAAATGTAGCTCAAACTAGAAGCTGGAAGATCGATGAAAATATAGCTCAAACTAGAAGCTGGAATATCGATGAAAATATAGATCAAACTGGAAGCTGGAAGATCGTGAACCATATGTCCGTGAACCTTTTGTCGTGAACCTTTTGTCGGTGAACCATTTGTCCGTGAACCATTTGTCGTGACACCCAATGGCATATACAAAAACAAAATTCAAAATTTTTTTTCAATCAATTTTTTTTAACATTTTAAACTATAACCAATTCAGTACACGTGTGAGCATGTAGGCCTACGCAAGCATTTTGCAAACTGTCTTTCGGGTAAATATTTTTTTACAATAGTCACTGATCATGAAAACAGACATTTTAAAGAGCAATAAACAATTAAAACACTTTTTCACAGACTTCAAATAGTATTAACAGATTACAAATGAGCAGTGTGAACCAACAGATCTTTGTATCAGTTCAAATAGGTTTAACAGTTTTTCGAAAAGTAATTACAGTTCTTCCTGGCTTGACTAACAACTAATCTCAGATCACACAATGATCTGCCAAATTTTGAACTGCATAAAGAGAGTTGTTCATCCGACCTTTAGTATTTAAATTGCAGCGAAAAGCAAAAGCGCTTCATAAAAGTGGAGAAGGTGGAAGATAACGAAATAGAATATAATGCCTAAAATTTATCCCTACTCCTAAACCCAACGATCACCCCGAGGAAGAGTGGAGAAGGTGGAAGATAACGGAACAGAATATAATGCCTAAAATTTATCCCTACTCCTAAACCCAACGATCACCCCGAGGAAGAGTGGTGAAGGTGGAAGCTAACGTACGGAACACAGTATAATGCCTAAAATTTATCCCTACTCCTAAACCCAACGATCATCCCGGTGGAAGATAACGGAACAGAATATAACGCCTAAAATTTATCCCTACTCCTAAACCCAACGATCACCCCGAGAAAGAGCGGAGAAGGTGGAAGATAACGGATTAGAATATAATGCCTAAAATTTAACCCTACCCCTAAACATCACCCCTCTCCGATTCACCCCAACTTTCTTCCCTGTCTTGAAAGCCAGCACACAGCTACAGTCATAACACTGACGTAACAGCAACAACACGGACAACAAGCAACACCAACAGAACAAATAAACACAAGCAAAACAGACAATACGAGTGATGGTGATAATGGGTCGCTAGAAACGGTATTTTTTATGGATAACCTGTGAACATTTTGAGTAGAAAATAGAAGTTGCCTTGCATTATTTTGTTGTTTCTGTTGGACTGGGGCCTTCCAAAGCAATCCTTTAATCTTCAAAAACTTTTTCTGTTAACACTTCACTGCTAGGGACGTTCTAAATTTGGTAAGTTCAGATACTACAAACGTGTACACACGTCCCTCAGGTATCGGCTGTTCAGAGTCAGTTCGGCTTCGCATATATGTGGGTCCCTCTGCTTGGAACTGTCTCCCCTTGTCTCTCCGCCAAGAGCTTCTTGCCCTCTCTCCTTTCCAGTTTCTTAGACGCCTGAAAACCTTCTTTGGAAAATAGTTTTAGTTTAACTAACAAACTAGTTTAGTGCTCATCACTTAATGTTGGCAATCATAGATCATAGTTGTATTTAATATATTATTTAGGATAATCAAAGAAAATTCCGGTCAGCAGCACCGGAAACGAAAGAAGTATTTTGCCGCTGCTGGCATTGATGCGGGTTGAAAGCGCCGCTGACATGAGTGGCGCTATATAAGTGTTTGGTTCGGGTTCCTGCCGCTTATTAGTAATAGTGTGCATGCAATTAGTACCCGGAGTCAGTCGCTAAGGAGTTAGCGACTGACTTGATGAGTTAGCGACTGACTTAGCGACTCAGTCGACTAAGTCGCATGCTTATCGACTGACTAAGTCGCTTAGACTTATCGACTGACTTAGCGACTTGCTATCGACTTCTCATGTAATCTGGTATGTCCACTGGACATACCTGATTATCTAACAATAAAATGCATTTTATCGCATACTGTACTGAGCGTGCCATCATTTCCGTGAACATTAGATGGGACCCACATGAACTCTATGCGAGTCAAATATAGGAATATGGGTCCTAAATGGGCTCCGCTTCATGTGCGCATGCCCGATGACTGAAAATTAATGCTAATGTGAATTTGTGACGCATTTGAGTGTTTATAAAAGGAATAAAGAATACCACTAAGTCCAAGTCAGTGATATTTCAGTTTTGAAAATAATTACAGTTTCAGTTTTAATTCAGTTTTTGGTTCGTAATTTCTATTTCAGTTCAAGTTTCAGTTCTGAAATAATTTCAGTTTTTTATTACAGTTTTTTTTATTACAGTTTCAAATAATAAAATAATTCTCGTGTTCGTTTCAGTCACTGGAAAATTTCAGTTTCTATAGGCCTACATAGGCCTAGACATTATTTGCATTGATAGAGAACAACATAAACGTGCAGTTGATTATATGCTATCAGCTGTTAAGTCATTTTATTGGAAACCGTGATTAAAAAAACAAGCAAAATATTTAGTGAACCAAGTCGCTAGCAGTCGATAGCTTAGCGACTGGTTTCGACTTGAGGGCTTAACGGCGGCGGCGGCGGATGGCGGCGGCGCCGGGGACTACATGCAATGTCTCCTACCTTATGCATGTAAGATTAGTTCGGGCACGGTCTATTGAATCTACCTGCTGCAGTCACAGCTGCAAAACTACGAACTGTTTAGCACATTGTCAAAATGGCAATATCAGAGTACTTAAGTGGAAGGTCAAGAGATGCATTATGATGTAGTCTATACGCAGGTCAATAAGGATTCTATATTAGCTGCCTTTTATTATTCCTGTCTGCTGAATTCAGATCTGGGCTTTAGAATGGCCAGCACGTCACATTTTTATGTTATAGGTCATTTTAGTCGAATAGATGTTATTTTTGAGGGATTCTTTCATCGTTGTGGTTGTCAGCACTTCTTACTTATTCCTGACAGAAAGTGGGAGAAAACATCAATTAAATTAATTTTTGTTGACTACAGTTGTGGAAACATCTAGGCCTACCGTTAGCTTAACAGTAAATTTCGTTGCTAAAATTAAAATGTACAGCGACGTGGGAGTATTAATTTACCAGTAAAGATATCCTATGTGTGCGGAAAGTAGATTAGGCCTACGTCTGTATCAGTCTGCATCACTGCCTGTGCCTAAAGGCCGTTTGTCACCGTCTGTATCTGTCCATATATCTCTTACAGTCCGTCTGTATCGGTTTGTATCTATACCTATGTCTCAAAGTCTCCGTTTGTGTCTGTTTGCATCCCCCCCCCCTATGTCTTAAAGCCCTTTTGTCTCCATCTGTCTCTGTCTCACTCTCTCCGTTGTCTTAAAGTCCGCTTCTCTGCGTCAGAATCTGTCTGTGTCTCTCCCTATGTCTTAAAATGCGTTTGTCTCCCTGTCTGTCTGTATCTCCTCGCATGTCGTAAGTGCGTTTGTTTCCGTCTGCATCTGTCTGTGTCTCTAAGTGTGTCTCAAAGTCGGTTTGTCACCGTCTGTATCTGCCCGTACCTCTGCCTGTGTCTAACAGCCGGTTTGTCACCGTCTGTATCTGTCCGTATCTCTACTTGTAGCTCAAAGCTCGTCTGTCTGTATCTTTCAATTGTCTTAAAGTCCGTTTCTCATCGTCTGTAGGCCTATCTCTTAGCACGCCTTAAAGTCCGTTTGCCTGCGTCTGTATCTCTCTACGTCTCTCCCTATGTCTTAAAATCCCGCTTGTCTCCGACTGTAACTGTCCGTATCTCTGCCTATGTCTTAAACTCCCTTTGTCTCCGTCTGCGTCTGTCTGTGTCTCTCAAATTTCTTATAGTCGGTTTCTCGCCGTATGTATCTTTCCCAAAGTCCTAAATCCCGCTTGTATCCATGTTTATCTGTCTGTATCTCTCCCCATGACTTAAAGTCCGCTTGTTTACGTCTGTATCTGTGTGTATCTCACTCTCTGCATTAAAGTGGTCTCTCTCTGTCTGTATCTGTCTGTCTTAAGGTGCGTATGCCTACGTATATATCTATCTGTATCTCTCCCTTGTCTTACAGTCCATTTGTCACCGTACGTATCTGCGAGTATCTTTACCTGTGTCTTAAAGTGCGTTTATCTCCGTCTGCATCTGTCTGTATCTCTTCCTATGTCTAAGATTCCTTTTGTCTGCGTCCGTATCTGCCCGTGTGTCCGTTTGTCATCGCCTCTATCCGCTTGTCTGCTTCAGCATGTGTCTGTGTCTCCCCCTATGTTTTAAAATGCGCTTGTCTCCGCTTTGTCTCCCTATGTCTTGAAGTACGTCTGTCCCTGTCTGCATCTGTCTGTATCTGTTCCTGTGTGTTAAAGTCCGTTTTTCACCGTCTGTATCTCTATGTATCTCTTCGTATGTCTTAAGTCCGTTTGTCTCCGTTTGTAGCTGTCTATCTCTTCGTATGTCTTAAGACCGTTTGTCTACGTCTGTATCTGTCTGTATCTCTTCGTATGCCTTAAGACCGTTTGTCTCCGTCTATATCTGTCTGTATCTCTCCTTTCTGTTAAGGAGTGTCTGTCTCCATCTGCGTCTGCCTGTCCTCTCTACCTGTGTCTTAAAGTCCGTATGTCACCGTCTCTATCTGTCTGGATCTCTTCCTGTGTCTAAAAGAACGTTAGTCACATGATAGGCGTAGCTACATTGAGGCAAGAGGAGGCATTTGCCTCCTCTTGGTTTTGTAGATTTAAAAATTTTCCGTGGGTTATAGCCCGGCATCCTCAAGTACACCCCATCACAGGTGGATGTTGCCTCCTCCTGAACGGAAGAAAAAAAATTCCGAAAAAAGGTAATCAAATGTTTTGCTGAAGAAATTTCCAAAAAAGGTCCTAAAATTTTCAGTTGAAGAAATTCCCAAAAAAGGTCATGAAATTGTTGACAAGCAGTAGTCTTGAATTGAAGTCTGGCTACGCTCCTGGAACTTAGTCATCGTCTGTATCAGTCCGTATCTCTCCCTATGTCTTACAGTTCGCTTGTACACGTCTGTATCTCTACCTATGTCTTACAGTTCGCTTGTATACGTCTGTATCTCTCCCTATGTCTTACAGTTCGCTTGTACACGTCTGTATCTCTCCCTATGTCTTACAGTTCGCTTGTATACGTCTGTATCTCTACCTATGTCCTACAGTTCGTTTCTCTCCGTCTGAATATGTCCCGTGTCTTAAAGTCCGTCTGACTCCGTCTGTACCCGTTTGTATCTCTGCCTATGTCTTAAAGTCCTCTTGTCTCCAACTGAATCAATTCCTTGTCTCAAAGTCTTTTTGTCTCCGACTGTATTTGTCTGTATCTCTCCCTATGTCTCATTATCCGTACGTCTTCGTGTGTATTTGTCTGTATCATTCCTGTGTTTTAAAGTCCGTTTGTCTCAGACTGTATTCGTCTTTATCTCTCCCTATGTATTCAAGTCCGTTTGTTTCTGTTTCCATCTGCGTCTGCCTATCTTCTCTTCCTGTCTCTTAAAGTCCATTTGTCACCTTCTTTATCAGTCTCCATCTCTTCCTATGTCATGTCTTAAAGTCGGTTAGTCCCTCTCTCTCTCTCTCTCTCTCTGCGTGTATCCCTCCTTTGTTTTAAAGTTTGACACCGTCTCTATCTGTCTGTATCTCTTCCTATGTCTTAAAGTCAGTTTGACACCGTCTCTATCTGTCTGTATCTCTTCCTAGGTCTTAAAGTCCGTTAGTCCCTCTATATCTGCCTGACTCCCTACCTTGTTTTAAAGTTAGTTTGACACCGTCTCCATATGTCTGTATCTCTTCAAATGTCTTAAAGTCCGTTAGTCCCTCTATATCTGCCTGACTCCCTACCTTGTTTTAAAGTTAGTTTGACACCGTCTCCATATGTCTGTATCTCTTCAAATGTCTTAAAGTCCGTTTGACACCGTCTCTATCTGTCTGTATCTCTTCATATGTCTAAAAGTCCGCATGACACCGTCTCTATCTGTCTGTATCTCTTCAACTGTCTTAAAGTCCGTTTGACACCGTCCCTATCTGTCTGTATCTCTTCAAATGTCTTAAAGTCCGTTTGACACCGTCTCTATCTGTCTGTATCTCTTCAACTGTCTTAAAGTCCGTTAGTCCCTCTATATCTGCCTGACTCCCTCCCTTGGTTTAAAGTCCGTTTGACACCGTCTCTATCTGTCTGTATCTCTTCCTATGTCTTAAAGTCCGTTTGACACCGTCTCTATCTGTCTGTATCTCTTCAAATGTCTTAAAGTCCGTTTGACACCGTCACTATCTATCTGTATCTCTTCAAATGTCTTAAAGTCCGTTTGACACCGTCTCTATCTGTCTGTATCTCTTCAAATGTCTTAAAGTCCGTTTGACACCGTCACTATCTATCTGTATCTCTTCCTATGTCTTAAAGTCCGTTTGACACCGTCTCTATCTGTCTGTATCTCTTCTTATGTCTTAAAGTCCGTTTGACACTGTCTCTATCTGTCTGTATATCTTCCTATGTCTTAAAGTCCGTTTGACACCGTCTCTATCTGTCTGTATCTCTTCAAATGTCTTAAAGCCCGTTAGTCCCTCTATATCTGCCTGACTCCCTCCCTTGTTTTAAAGTCCGTTTGACACCGTCTCTATCTGTCTGTATCTCTTCCTATGTCTTAAAGTCCGTTTGACACCGTCTCTATCTGTCTGTATCTCTTCCTATGTCTTAAAGTCCGTTTAACACCGTCTCAATCTGTCTGTATCTCTTCAAAAGTCTTAAAGTCCGTGAGTTCCTCTATATCTGCCCGACTCCCTCCCTTGTTTTACAGTCCGTTTCACACCGTCTCTATCTGTCTGTATCTCTCCCTATGTCTTAAAGTCCGTTTGACACCGTCTCTACCTGTCGGTATCTCTTCAAATGTCTTAAAGTCCGTTTGACACCGTCTCTATCTGTCTGTATCTCTTCCTATGTCTTAAAGTCCGTTTAACACCGTCTCAATCTGTCTGTATCTCTTCAAATGTCTTAAAGTCCGTTTGACACCGTCTCTATCTGTCAGTATCTCTTCCTATGTCTTAAAGTCCGTTTAACACCGTCTCAATCTGTCTGTATCTCTTGAACTGTCTTAAAGTCCGTTAGTCCCTCTATATCTGCCTGACTCCCTCCCTTGTTTTAAAGTCCGTTTGACACCGTCTCTATCTGTCTGTATCTCTTCTTATGTCTTAAAGTCCGTTTGACACCGTCTCTATCTGTCTGTATCTCTTCAATGTCTTAAAGTCCGTTTGACACCGTCTCTATCTGTCTGTATCTCTTCTTATGTCTTAAAGTCCGTTTGACACCGTCTCTATCTGTCTGTATCTCTTCTTATGTCTTAAAGTCCGTTTGACACCGTCTCTATCTGTCTGTATCTCTTCCTATGTCTTAAAGTCCGTTTGACACCGTCTCTATCTGTCTGTATCTCTTCAAATGTCTTAAAGTCCGTTTGACACCGTCTCTATCTGTCTGTATCTCTTCAACTGTCTTAAAGTCCGTTAGTCCCTCTATATCTGCCTGACTCCCTCCCTTGTTTTAAAGTCCGTTTGACACCGTCTCTATCTGTCTGTATCTCTTCAACTGTCTTAAAGTCCGTTAGTCCCTCTATATCTGCCTGACTCCCTCCCTTGTTTTAAAGTCCGTTTGACACCGTCTCTATCTGTCTGTATCTCTTCAAATGTCTTAAAGTCCGTTTACCACCGTCTCAATCTGTCTGTATCTCTTCAAATGTCTTAAAGTCCGTTAGTCCCTCTATATCTGCCTGACTCCCTCCCTTGTTTTAAAGTCCGTTTGACACCGTCTCTATCTGTCTGTATCTCTTCAAATGTCTTAAAGTCCGTTTGACACCATCTCTATCTGTCTGTATCTCTTCAAATGTCTTAAAGTCCGTTTGACACCGTCTCTGTCTGTATCTCTTCAAATGTCTTAAAGTCCGTTTGACACCGTCTCTATCTGTCTGTATCTCTTCCTATGTCTTAAAGTCCGTTTGAAACCGTCTCTGTCTGTCTGTATCCATTCCTATGTCTTAAAGTCCGTTAGTCCCTCTATATCTGCCTGACTCCCTCCCTTGTTTTAAAGTCCGTTTGACACCGTCTCTATCTGTCTGTATCTCTTCTTATGTCTTAAAGTCCGTTTGACACCGTCTCTATCTGTCTGTATCTCTTCAATGTCTTAAAGTCCGTTTGACACCGTCTCTATCTGTCTGTATCTCTTCTTATGTCTTAAAGTCCGTTTGACACCGTCTCTATCTGTCTGTATCTCTTCTTATGTCTTAAAGTCCGTTTGACACCGTCTCTATCTGTCTGTATCTCTTCCTATGTCTTAAAGTCCGTTTGACACCGTCTCTATCTGTCTGTATCTCTTCAAATGTCTTAAAGTCCGTTTGACACCGTCTCTATCTGTCTGTATCTCTTCAACTGTCTTAAAGTCCGTTAGTCCCTCTATATCTGCCTGACTCCCTCCCTTGTTTTAAAGTCCGTTTGACACCGTCTCTATCTGTCTGTATCTCTTCAACTGTCTTAAAGTCCGTTAGTCCCTCTATATCTGCCTGACTCCCTCCCTTGTTTTAAAGTCCGTTTGACACCGTCTCTATCTGTCTGTATCTCTTCAAATGTCTTAAAGTCCGTTTACCACCGTCTCAATCTGTCTGTATCTCTTCAAATGTCTTAAAGTCCGTTAGTCCCTCTATATCTGCCTGACTCCCTCCCTTGTTTTAAAGTCCGTTTGACACCGTCTCTATCTGTCTGTATCTCTTCAAATGTCTTAAAGTCCGTTTGACACCATCTCTATCTGTCTGTATCTCTTCAAATGTCTTAAAGTCCGTTTGACACCGTCTCTGTCTGTATCTCTTCAAATGTCTTAAAGTCCGTTTGACACCGTCTCTATCTGTCTGTATCTCTTCCTATGTCTTAAAGTCCGTTTGAAACCGTCTCTGTCTGTCTGTATCCATTCCTATGTCTTAAAGTCCGTTAGTCCCTCTATATCTGCCTCACTCCCTCCCTTGTTTTAAAGTCCGTTTGACCCCGTCTCTATCTGTCAGTATCTCTTCCTATGTCTTAAAGTCCGTTTGACACCGTCTCTATCTGTCTGTATCTCTTCAAATGTCTTAAAGTCCGTTTGACTCCGTCTCTATCTGTCTGTATCTCTCCCTATGTCTTAAAAGTCCGTTTGACACCGTCTCTATCTGTCTGTATCTGTTCAAATGTCTTAAAGTCCGTTAGTCCCTCTACATCCGCCTGACTCCCTCCCTGGTTTTAAAATCCGTTTGACACCGTCTCTATCTGTCTGTATCTCTTCCTATGTATTAAATCCGTTTGACACCATCTCTATCTGTCTGTATCTCCTCAAATGTCTTAAAGTCCGTTTGACACCGTCTCTGTCTGTATCTCTTCAAATGTCTTAAAGTCCGTTTGACACCGTCTCTATCTGTCTGTATCTCTTCCTATGTCTTAAAGTCCGTTTAACACCGTCTCAATCTGTCTGTATCTCTTCAAATGTCTTAAAGTCCGTTTGACACCGTCTCTATCTGTCAGTATCTCTTCCTATGTCTTAAAGTCCGTTTAACACCGTCTCAATCTGTCTGTATCTCTTCAACTGTCTTAAAGTCCGTTAGTCCTTCTATATCTGCCTGACTCCCTCCCTTGTTTTAAAGTCCGTTTGACACCGTCTCTATCTGTCTGTATCTCTTCTTATGTCTTAAAGTCCGTTTGACACCGTCTCTATCTGTCTGTATCTCTTCAAATGTCTTAAAGTCCGTTTACCACCGTCTCAATCTGTCTGTATCTCTTCAAATGTCTTAAAGTCCGTTAGTCCCTCTACATCTGCCTGACTCCCTCCCTTGTTTTAAAGTCCGTTTGACACCGTCTCTATCTGTCTGTATCTCTTCAAATGTCTTAAAGTCCGTTTGACACCGTCTCTATCTGTCTGTATCTCTTCCTATGTCTTAAAGTCCGTTTAACACCGTCTCAATCTGTCTGTATCTCTTCAAATGTCTTAAAGTCCGTTTAACACCGTCTCTGTCTGTCAGTATCTCTTCCTATGTCTTAAAGTCCGTTTAACACCGTCTTAATCTGTCTGTATCTCTTCAACTGTCTTAAAGTCCGTTAGTCCCTCTATATCTGCCTGACTCCCTCCCTTGTTTTAAAGTCCGTTTGACACCGTCTCTATCTGTCTGTATCTCTTCTTATGTCTTAAAGTCCGTTTGACACCGTCTCTATCTGTCTGTATCTCTTCTTATGTCTTAAAGTCCGTTTGACACCGTCTCTGTCTGTATCTCTTCAAATGTCTTAAAGTCCGTTTGACACCGTCTCTATCTGTCTGTATCTCTTCAAATGTCTTAAAGTCCGTTTGACACCATCTCTATCTGTCTGTATCTCTTCAAATGTCTTAAAGTCCGTTTGACACCGTCTCTGTCTGTATCTCTTCAAATGTCTTAAAGTCCGTTTGACACCGTCTCTATCTGTCTGTATCTCTTCCTATGTCTTAAAGTCCGTTTGAAACCGTCTCTGTCTGTCTGTATCCATTCCTATGTCTTAAAGTCCGTTAGTCCCTCTATATCTGCCTCACTCCCTCCCTTGTTTTAAAGTCCGTTTGACCCCGTCTCTATCTGTCAGTATCTCTTCCTATGTCTTAAAGTCCGTTTGACACCGTCTCTATCTGTCTGTATCACTTCAAATGTCTTAAAGTCCGTTTGACTCCGTCTCTATCTGTCTGTATCTCTCCCTATGTCTTAAAAGTCCGTTTGACACCGTCTCTATCTGTCTGTATCTGTTCAAATGTCTTAAAGTCCGTTAGTCCCTCTACATCCGCCTGACTCCCTCCCTGGTTTAAAAATCCGTTTGACACCGTCTCTATCTGTCTGTATCTCTTCCTATGTCTTAAAGTCCGTTTGACACCATCTCTATCTGTCTGTATCTCCTCAAATGTCTTAAAGTCCGTTTGACACCGTCTCTGTCTGTATCTCTTCAAATGTCTTAAAGTCCGTTTGACACCGTCTCTATCTGTCTGTATCTCTTCCTATGTCTTAAAGTCCGTTTAACACCGTCTCAATCTGTCTGTATCTCTTCAAATGTCTTAAAGTCCGTTTGACACCGTCTCTATCTGTCAGTATCTCTTCCTATGTCTTAAAGTCCGTTTAACACCGTCTCAATCTGTCTGTATCTCTTCAACTGTCTTAAAGTCCGTTAGTCCTTCTATATCTGCCTGACTCCCTCCCTTGTTTTAAAGTCCGTTTGACACCGTCTCTATCTGTCTGTATCTCTTCTTATGTCTTAAAGTCCGTTTGACACCGTCTCTATCTGTCTGTATCTCTTCAAATGTCTTAAAGTCCGTTTACCACCGTCTCAATCTGTCTGTATCTCTTCAAATGTCTTAAAGTCCGTTAGTCCCTCTACATCTGCCTGACTCCCTCCCTTGTTTTAAAGTCCGTTTGACACCGTCTCTATCTGTCTGTATCTCTTCAAATGTCTTAAAGTCCGTTTGACACCGTCTCTATCTGTCTGTATCTCTTCCTATGTCTTAAAGTCCGTTTAACACCGTCTCAATCTGTCTGTATCTCTTCAAATGTCTTAAAGTCCGTTTAACACCGTCTCTGTCTGTCAGTATCTCTTCCTATGTCTTAAAGTCCGTTTAACACCGTCTTAATCTGTCTGTATCTCTTCAACTGTCTTAAAGTCCGTTAGTCCCTCTATATCTGCCTGACTCCCTCCCTTGTTTTAAAGTCCGTTTGACACCGTCTCTATCTGTCTGTATCTCTTCTTATGTCTTAAAGTCCGTTTGACACCGTCTCTATCTGTCTGTATCTCTTCTTATGTCTTAAAGTCCGTTTGACACCGTCTCTGTCTGTATCTCTTCAAATGTCTTAAAGTCCGTTTGACACCGTCTCTATCTGTCTGTATCTCTTCCTATGTCTTAAAGTCCGTTTGACACCGTCTCTGTCTGTCTGTATCCATTCCTATGTCTTAAAGTCCGTTAGTCCCTCTATATCTGCCTCACTCCCTCCCTTGTTTTAAAGTCCGTTTGACCCCGTCTCTATCTGTCTGTATCTCATCCTATGTCTTAAAGTCCGTTTGACACCGTCTCTATCTGTCAGTATCTCTTCCTATGTCTTAAAGTCCGTTTGACACCGTCTCTATCTGTCTGTATCTGTTCAAATGTCTTAAAGTCCGTTAGTCCCTCTATATCCGCCTGACTCCCTCCCTGGTTTTAAAATCCGTTTGACACCGTCTCTACCTGTCGGTATCTCTTCAAATGTCTTAAAGTCCGTTTGACACCGTCTCTATCTGTCTGTATCTCTTCCTATATATGTCTTAAAGTTTGTTTAACACCGTCTCAATCTGTCTGCATCTCTTCAAATGTCTTAAAGTCCGTTAGTCCCTCTATATCTGCCTGACTCCCTCCCTTGTTTTACAGTCCGTTTGACACCGTCTCTATCTGTCTGTATCTCTTCCTACGGATTTAAGTCCGTTTGACACCGTCTCTATCTGTCTGTATCTCTTTAAATGTCCTAAAGTCCGTTTGACACCGTCTCCATCTGTCTGTATAACTTCAAAGGTCTTAAAGTCCGTTTGACACCGTCCCTATCTGTCTGTATCTCTTAATATGTCTTAAAGTCCGTTTGACACCGTCTCTATCTGTCGGTATCTCTTAAAATGTCTTAAAGTCCGTTAGTCCCTCTACATCTGCCTGACTCCCTCCCTTGTTTTAAAGTCCGTTTGACACCGTCTCTATCTGTCTGTATCTCTTCAAATGTCTTAAAGTCCGTTTGACACCGTCTCTATCTGTCTGTATCTCTTCCTATGTCTTAAAGTCCGTTTAACACCGTCTCAATCTGTCTGTATCTCTTCAACTGTCTTAAAGTCCGTTAGTCCCTCTCTATCTGCCTGACTCCCTCCCTTGTTTTAAAGTCCGTTTGACACCGTCTCTATCTGTCTGTATCTCTTCTTATGTCTTAAAGTCCGTTTGACACCGTCTCTATCTGTCTGTATATCTTCAAATGTCTTAAAGTCCGTTTACCACCGTCTCAATCTGTCTGTATCTCTTCAAATGTCTTAAAGTCCGTTAGTCCCTCTATATCTGCCTGACTCCCTCCCTTGTTTTAAAGTCCGTTTGACACCGTCTCTATCTGTCTGTATCTCTTCAAATGTCTTAAAGTCCGTTTGACACCATCTCTATCTGTCTGTATCTCTTCAAATGTCTTAAAGTCCGTTTGACACCGTCTCCATCTGTGTGTATAACTTCAAAGGTCTTAAAGTCCGTTTGACACCGTCCCTATCTGTCTGTATCTCTTCCTATGTCTTAAAGTCCGTTTGACACCGTCTCTATCTGTCGGTATCTCTTAAAATGTCTTAAAGTCCGTTATTCCCTCTACATCTGCCTGACTCCCTCCCTTGTTTTAAAGTCCGTTTGACACCGTCTCTATCTGTCTGTATCTCTTCAAATGTCTTAAAGTCCGTTTGACACCGTCTCTATCTGTCTGTATCTCTTCCTATGTCTTAAAGTCCGTTTAACACCGTCTCAATCTGTCTGTATCTCTTCAAATGTCTTAAACTCCGTTTGACACCGTCTCTATCTGTCTGTATCTCTTCCTAGGTCTTAAAGTCCGTTTGACACCGTCTCTATCTCTCTGTATCTCTTCCTAGGTCTTAAAGTCTGTTTCACACCGTCTCTGTCTGTCTGTATCTCTTCCTATGTTTTAAAGTCCGTTTGACACCGTCTCTATCTGTCTGTATCTCTTCCTATGTCTTAAAGTCCGTTTGACACCGTCTCTATCTGTCTGTATCTCTTCCTATGTCTTAAAGTCCGTTTGACACCGTCTCTATCTGTCTGTATCTCTTCCTATGTCTTAAACTCCGTTAGTCCCTCTATATCTGCCTGACTCCCTCCTTTGTTTTAAAGTCCGTTTGACACCGTCTCTATCTGTCTGTTTCTCTTCAAATGTCTTAAGGTCCGTTTGACACCGTCTCTATCTGTCTGTATCTCTTCTTATGTCTTAAAGTCCGCTTGACACCGTCTCTATCTGTCTGTATCTCTTCAAATGTCTTAAAGTCCGTTTGACACCGTCTCTATCTGTCGGTATCTCTTCAAATGCCTTAAAGTCCGTTAGTCCCTCTATATCTGCCTGACTCCCTACCTTGTTTTAAAGTTAGTTTGACACCGTCTCCATATGTCTGTATCTCTTCAAATGTCTTAAAGTCCGTTTGACACCGTCTCTATCTGTCTGTATCTCTTCATATGTCTAAAAGTCCGCATGACACCGTCTCTATCTGTCTGTATCTCTTCAACTGTCTTAAAGTCCGTTTGACACCGTCCCTATCTGTCTGTATCTCTTCAAATGTCTTAAAGTCCGTTTGACACCGTCTCTATCTGTCTGTATCTCTTCAACTGTCTTAAAGTCCGTTAGTCCCTCTATATCTGCCTGACTCCCTCCCTTGTTTTAAAGTCCGTTTGACGCCGTCTCTATCTGTCTGTATCTCTTCCTATGTCTTAAAGTCCGTTTGACACCGTCTCTATCTGTCTGTATCTCTTCAAATGTCTTAAAGTCCGTTTGACACCGTCACTATCTATCTGTATCTCTTCAAATGTCTTAAAGTCCGTTTGACACCGTCTCTATCTGTCTGTATCTCTTCAAATGTCTTAAAGTCCGTTTGACACCGTCACTATCTATCTGTATCTCTTCCTATGTCTTAAAGTCCGTTTGACACCGTCTCTATCTGTCTGTATCTCTTCTTATGTCTTAAAGTCCGTTTGACACTGTCTCTATCTGTCTGTATATCTTCCTATGTCTTAAAGTCCGTTTGACACCGTCTCTATCTGTCTGTATCTCTTCAAATGTCTTAAAGCCCGTTAGTCCCTCTATATCTGCCTGACTCCCTCCCTTGTTTTAAAGTCCGTTTGACACCGTCTCTATCTGTCTGTATCTCTTCCTATGTCTTAAAGTCCGTTTGACACCGTCTCTATCTGTCTGTATCTCTTCCTATGTCTTAAAGTCCGTTTAACACCGTCTCAATCTGTCTGTATCTCTTCAAAAGTCTTAAAGTCCGTGAGTTCCTCTATATCTGCCCGACTCCCTCCCTTGTTTTACAGTCCGTTTCACACCGTCTCTATCTGTCTGTATCTCTCCCTATGTCTTAAAGTCCGTTTGACACCGTCTCTACCTGTCGGTATCTCTTCAAATGTCTTAAAGTCCGTTAGTCCCTCTACATCTGCCTGACTCCCTCCCTGGTTTTAAAATCCGTTTCACACCGTCTCTATCTGTCTGTATCTCTTCCTATGTCTTAAAGTCCGTTAGTCCCTCTACATCTGCCTGACTCCCTCCCTTGTTTTAAAGTCCGTTTGACACCGTCTCTATCTGTCTGTATCTCTTCAAATGTCTTAAAGTCCGTTTGACACCGTCTCTATCTGTCTGTATCTCTTCCTATGTCTTAAAGTCCGTTTAACACCGTCTCAATCTGTCTGTATCTCTTCAAATGTCTTAAAGTCCGTTTGACACCGTCTCTATCTGTCAGTATCTCTTCCTATGTCTTAAAGTCCGTTTAACACCGTCTCAATCTGTCTGTATCTCTTGAACTGTCTTAAAGTCCGTTAGTCCCTCTATATCTGCCTGACTCCCTCCCTTGTTTTAAAGTCCGTTTGACACCGTCTCTATCTGTCTGTATCTCTTCTTATGTCTTAAAGTCCGTTTGACACCGTCTCTATCTGTCTGTATCTCTTCAATGTCTTAAAGTCCGTTTGACACCGTCTCTATCTGTCTGTATCTCTTCTTATGTCTTAAAGTCCGTTTGACACCGTCTCTATCTGTCTGTATCTCTTCTTATGTCTTAAAGTCCGTTTGACACCGTCTCTATCTGTCTGTATCTCTTCCTATGTCTTAAAGTCCGTTTGACACCGTCTCTATCTGTCTGTATCTCTTCAAATGTCTTAAAGTCCGTTTGACACCGTCTCTATCTGTCTGTATCTCTTCAACTGTCTTAAAGTCCGTTAGTCCCTCTATATCTGCCTGACTCCCTCCCTTGTTTTAAAGTCCGTTTGACACCGTCTCTATCTGTCTGTATCTCTTCAACTGTCTTAAAGTCCGTTAGTCCCTCTATATCTGCCTGACTCCCTCCCTTGTTTTAAAGTCCGTTTGACACCGTCTCTATCTGTCTGTATCTCTTCAAATGTCTTAAAGTCCGTTTACCACCGTCTCAATCTGTCTGTATCTCTTCAAATGTCTTAAAGTCCGTTAGTCCCTCTATATCTGCCTGACTCCCTCCCTTGTTTTAAAGTCCGTTTGACACCGTCTCTATCTGTCTGTATCTCTTCAAATGTCTTAAAGTCCGTTTGACACCATCTCTATCTGTCTGTATCTCTTCAAATGTCTTAAAGTCCGTTTGACACCGTCTCTGTCTGTATCTCTTCAAATGTCTTAAAGTCCGTTTGACACCGTCTCTATCTGTCTGTATCTCTTCCTATGTCTTAAAGTCCGTTTGAAACCGTCTCTGTCTGTCTGTATCCATTCCTATGTCTTAAAGTCCGTTAGTCCCTCTATATCTGCCTCACTCCCTCCCTTGTTTTAAAGTCCGTTTGACCCCGTCTCTATCTGTCAGTATCTCTTCCTATGTCTTAAAGTCCGTTTGACACCGTCTCTATCTGTCTGTATCTCTTCAAATGTCTTAAAGTCCGTTTGACTCCGTCTCTATCTGTCTGTATCTCTCCCTATGTCTTAAAAGTCCGTTTGACACCGTCTCTATCTGTCTGTATCTGTTCAAATGTCTTAAAGTCCGTTAGTCCCTCTACATCCGCCTGACTCCCTCCCTGGTTTTAAAATCCGTTTGACACCGTCTCTATCTGTCTGTATCTCTTCCTATGTCTTAAATCCGTTTGACACCATCTCTATCTGTCTGTATCTCCTCAAATGTCTTAAAGTCCGTTTGACACCGTCTCTGTCTGTATCTCTTCAAATGTCTTAAAGTCCGTTTGACACCGTCTCTATCTGTCTGTATCTCTTCCTATGTCTTAAAGTCCGTTTAACACCGTCTCAATCTGTCTGTATCTCTTCAAATGTCTTAAAGTCCGTTTGACACCGTCTCTATCTGTCAGTATCTCTTCCTATGTCTTAAAGTCCGTTTAACACCGTCTCAATCTGTCTGTATCTCTTCAACTGTCTTAAAGTCCGTTAGTCCTTCTATATCTGCCTGACTCCCTCCCTTGTTTTAAAGTCCGTTTGACACCGTCTCTATCTGTCTGTATCTCTTCTTATGTCTTAAAGTCCGTTTGACACCGTCTCTATCTGTCTGTATCTCTTCAAATGTCTTAAAGTCCGTTTACCACCGTCTCAATCTGTCTGTATCTCTTCAAATGTCTTAAAGTCCGTTAGTCCCTCTACATCTGCCTGACTCCCTCCCTTGTTTTAAAGTCCGTTTGACACCGTCTCTATCTGTCTGTATCTCTTCAAATGTCTTAAAGTCCGTTTGACACCGTCTCTATCTGTCTGTATCTCTTCCTATGTCTTAAAGTCCGTTTAACACCGTCTCAATCTGCCTGTATCTCTTCAAATGTCTTAAAGTCCGTTTAACACCGTCTCTGTCTGTCAGTATCTCTTCCTATGTCTTAAAGTCCGTTTAACACCGTCTTAATCTGTCTGTATCTCTTCAACTGTCTTAAAGTCCGTTAGTCCCTCTATATCTGCCTGACTCCCTCCCTTGTTTTAAAGTCCGTTTGACACCGTCTCTATCTGTCTGTATCTCTTCTTATGTCTTAAAGTCCGTTTGACACCGTCTCTATCTGTCTGTATCTCTTCTTATGTCTTAAAGTCCGTTTGACACCGTCTCTGTCTGTATCTCTTCAAATGTCTTAAAGTCCGTTTGACACCGTCTCTATCTGTCTGTATCTCTTCAAATGTCTTAAAGTCCGTTTGACACCATCTCTATCTGTCTGTATCTCTTCAAATGTCTTAAAGTCCGTTTGACACCGTCTCTGTCTGTATCTCTTCAAATGTCTTAAAGTCCGTTTGACACCGTCTCTATCTGTCTGTATCTCTTCCTATGTCTTAAAGTCCGTTTGAAACCGTCTCTGTCTGTCTGTATCCATTCCTATGTCTTAAAGTCCGTTAGTCCCTCTATATCTGCCTCACTCCCTCCCTTGTTTTAAAGTCCGTTTGACCCCGTCTCTATCTGTCAGTATCTCTTCCTATGTCTTAAAGTCCGTTTGACACCGTCTCTATCTGTCTGTATCACTTCAAATGTCTTAAAGTCCGTTTGACTCCGTCTCTATCTGTCTGTATCTCTCCCTATGTCTTAAAAGTCCGTTTGACACCGTCTCTATCTGTCTGTATCTGTTCAAATGTCTTAAAGTCCGTTAGTCCCTCTACATCCGCCTGACTCCCTCCCTGGTTTAAAAATCCGTTTGACACCGTCTCTATCTGTCTGTATCTCTTCCTATGTCTTAAAGTCCGTTTGACACCATCTCTATCTGTCTGTATCTCCTCAAATGTCTTAAAGTCCGTTTGACACCGTCTCTGTCTGTATCTCTTCAAATGTCT
The DNA here is from genome assembly GCA_963556255.1 of Allolobophora icterica. NCBI lineage: Eukaryota > Metazoa > Annelida > Clitellata > Crassiclitellata > Lumbricidae > Allolobophora > Allolobophora icterica. Next base: position 15,048,805 of record OY744616.1, read on the forward strand.
TAAAGTCCGTTTGACACCGTCTCTATCTGTCTGTATCTCTTCCTATGTCTTAAAGTCCGTTTAACACCGTCTCAATCTGTCTGTATCTCTTCAAATGTCTTAAAGTCCGTTTGACACCGTCTCTATCTGTCAGTATCTCTTCCTATGTCTTAAAGTCCGTTTAACACCGTCTCAATCTGTCTGTATCTCTTCAACTGTCTTAAAGTCCGTTAGTCCTTCTATATCTGCCTGACTCCCTCCCTTGTTTTAAAGTCCGTTTGACACCGTCTCTATCTGTCTGTATCTCTTCTTATGTCTTAAAGTCCGTTTGACACCGTCTCTATCTGTCTGTATCTCTTCAAATGTCTTAAAGTCCGTTTACCACCGTCTCAATCTGTCTGTATCTCTTCAAATGTCTTAAAGTCCGTTAGTCCCTCTACATCTGCCTGACTCCCTCCCTTGTTTTAAAGTCCGTTTGACACCGTCTCTATCTGTCTGTATCTCTTCAAATGTCTTAAAGTCCGTTTGACACCGTCTCTATCTGTCTGTATCTCTTCCTATGTCTTAAAGTCCGTTTAACACCGTCTCAATCTGTCTGTATCTCTTCAAATGTCTTAAAGTCCGTTTAACACCGTCTCTGTCTGTCAGTATCTCTTCCTATGTCTTAAAGTCCATTTAACACCGTCTTAATCTGTCTGTATCTCTTCAACTGTCTTAAAGTCCGTTAGTCCCTCTATATCTGCCTGACTCCCTCCCTTGTTTTAAAGTCCGTTTGACACCGTCTCTATCTGTCTGTATCTCTTCTTATGTCTTAAAGTCCGTTTGACACCGTCTCTATCTGTCTGTATCTCTTCTTATGTCTTAAAGTCCGTTTGACACCGTCTCTGTCTGTATCTCTTCAAATGTCTTAAAGTCCGTTTGACACCGTCTCTATCTGTCTGTATCTCTTCCTATGTCTTAAAGTCCGTTTGACACCGTCTCTGTCTGTCTGTATCCATTCCTATGTCTTAAAGTCCGTTAGTCCCTCTATATCTGCCTCACTCCCTCCCTTGTTTTAAAGTCCGTTTGACCCCGTCTCTATCTGTCTGTATCTCATCCTATGTCTTAAAGTCCGTTTGACACCGTCTCTATCTGTCAGTATCTCTTCCTATGTCTTAAAGTCCGTTTGACACCGTCTCTATCTGTCTGTATCTGTTCAAATGTCTTAAAGTCCGTTAGTCCCTCTATATCCGCCTGACTCCCTCCCTGGTTTTAAAATCCGTTTGACACCGTCTCTACCTGTCGGTATCTCTTCAAATGTCTTAAAGTCCGTTTGACACCGTCTCTATCTGTCTGTATCTCTTCCTATATATGTCTTAAAGTTTGTTTAACACCGTCTCAATCTGTCTGCATCTCTTCAAATGTCTTAAAGTCCGTTAGTCCCTCTATATCTGCCTGACTCCCTCCCTTGTTTTACAGTCCGTTTGACACCGTCTCTATCTGTCTGTATCTCTTCCTACGGATTTAAGTCCGTTTGACACCGTCTCTATCTGTCTGTATCTCTTTAAATGTCCTAAAGTCCGTTTGACACCGTCTCCATCTGTCTGTATAACTTCAAAGGTCTTAAAGTCCGTTTGACACCGTCTCTATCTGTCGGTATCTCTTAAAATGTCTTAAAGTCCGTTAGTCCCTCTACATCTGCCTGACTCCCTCCCTTGTTTTAAAGTCCGTTTGACACCGTCTCTATCTGTCTGTATCTCTTCAAATGTCTTAAAGTCCGTTTGACACCGTCTCTATCTGTCTGTATCTCTTCCTATGTCTTAAAGTCCGTTTAACACCGTCTCAATCTGTCTGTATCTCTTCAACTGTCTTAAAGTCCGTTAGTCCCTCTCTATCTGCCTGACTCCCTCCCTTGTTTTAAAGTCCGTTTGACACCGTCTCTATCTGTCTGTATCTCTTCTTATGTCTTAAAGTCCGTTTGACACCGTCTCTATCTGTCTGTATATCTTCAAATGTCTTAAAGTCCGTTTACCACCGTCTCAATCTGTCTGTATCTCTTCAAATGTCTTAAAGTCCGTTAGTCCCTCTATATCTGCCTGACTCCCTCCCTTGTTTTAAAGTCCGTTTGACACCGTCTCTATCTGTCTGTATCTCTTCAAATGTCTTAAAGTCCGTTTGACACCATCTCTATCTGTCTGTATCTCTTCAAATGTCTTAAAGTCCGTTTGACACCGTCTCCATCTGTGTGTATAACTTCAAAGGTCTTAAAGTCCGTTTGACACCGTCCCTATCTGTCTGTATCTCTTCCTATGTCTTAAAGTCCGTTTGACACCGTCTCTATCTGTCGGTATCTCTTAAAATGTCTTAAAGTCCGTTATTCCCTCTACATCTGCCTGACTCCCTCCCTTGTTTTAAAGTCCGTTTGACACCGTCTCTATCTGTCTGTATCTCTTCAAATGTCTTAAAGTCCGTTTGACACCGTCTCTATCTGTCTGTATCTCTTCCTATGTCTTAAAGTCCGTTTAACACCGTCTCAATCTGTCTGTATCTCTTCAAATGTCTTAAACTCCGTTTGACACCGTCTCTATCTGTCTGTATCTCTTCCTAGGTCTTAAAGTCCGTTTGACACCGTCTCTATCTCTCTGTATCTCTTCCTAGGTCTTAAAGTCTGTTTCACACCGTCTCTGTCTGTCTGTATCTCTTCCTATGTTTTAAAGTCCGTTTGACACCGTCTCTATCTGTCTGTATCTCTTCCTATGTCTTAAAGTCCGTTTGACACCGTCTCTATCTGTCTGTATCTCTTCCTATGTCTTAAAGTCCGTTTGACACCGTCTCTATCTGTCTGTATCTCTTCCTATGTCTTAAACTCCGTTAGTCCCTCTATATCTGCCTGACTCCCTCCTTTGTTTTAAAGTCCGTTTGACACCGTCTCTATCTGTCTGTTTCTCTTCAAATGTCTTAAGGTCCGTTTGACACCGTCTCTATCTGTCTGTATCTCTTCTTATGTCTTAAAGTCCGCTTGACACCGTCTCTATCTGTCTGTATCTCTTCAAATGTCTTAAAGTCCGTTTGACACCGTCTCTATCTGTCTGTATCTCTTCAAATGTCTTAAAGTCCGTTAGTCCCTCTATATCTGCCTGTCTCCCTACCTTGTTTTAAAGTTAGTTTGACACCGTCTCCATATGTCTGTATCTCTTCAAATGTCTTAAAGTCCGTTTGACACCGTCTCTGTCTGTCTGTATCTCTTCATATGTCTAAAAGTCCGCTTGACACCGTCTCTATCTGTCTGTATCTCTTCAAATGTCTTAAAGTCCGTTAGTCCCTCTATATCTGCCTGACTCCCTCCCTTGTTTTAAAGTCCGTTTGACACCGTCTCTATCTGTCTGTATCTCTTCAAATGTCTTAAAGTCCGTTTGACACCCTCTCTATCTGTCTGTATCTCTTCAAATGTCTTAAAGTCCGTTAGTCCCTCTATATCTGCCTGACTCCCTACCTTGTTTTAAAGTTAGTTTGACACCGTCTCCATATGTCTGTATCTCTTCAAATGTCTTAAAGTCCGTTAGTCCCTCTATATCTGCCTGACTCCCCTACCTTGTTTTAAAGTTAGTTTGACACCGTCTCCATATGTCTGTATCTCTTCAAATGTCTTAAAGTCCGTTTGACACCGTCTCTATCTGTCTGTATCTCTTCATATGTCTAAAAGTCCGCTTGACACCGTCTCTATCTGTCTGTATCTCTTCAAATGTCTTAAAGTCCGTTAGTCCCTCTATATCTGCCTGACTCCCTACCTTGTTTTAAAGTCCGTTGACACCGTCTCTATCTGTCTGTTTCTCTTCAAATGTCTTAAAGTCCGTTTGACACTGTCTCTATCTGTCTGTATCTCTTCAAATGTCTTAAAGTCCGTTTGACACCGTCTCTATCTGTCTGTATCTCTTCATATGTCTAAAAGTCCGCTTGACACCGTCTCTATCTGTCTGTATGTCTTCAACTGTCTTAAAGTCCGTTAGTCCCTCTATATCTGCCTGACTGCCTCCGTTTGACACCGTCTCTATCTGTCTGTATCTCTTCCTATGTCTTAAAGTTTGTTTAACACCGTCTCAATCTGTCTGCATCTCTTCAACTGTCTTAAAGTCCGTTAGTCCTTCTATATCTGCCTGACTCCCTCCCTTGTTTTAAAGTCCGTTTGACACCGTCTCTATCTGTCTGTATCTCTTCTTATGTCTTAAAGTCCGTTTGACACCGTCTCTATCTGTCTGTATCTCTTCAAATGTCTTAAAGTCCGTTTACCACCGTCTCAATCTGTCTGTATCTCTTCAAATGTCTTAAAGTCCGTTAGTCCCTCTACATCTGCCTGACTCCCTCCCTTGTTTTAAAGTCCGTTTGACACCGTCTCTATCTGTCTGTATCTCTTCAAATGTCTTAAAGTCCGTTTGACACCGTCTCTATCTGTCTGTATCTCTTCCTATGTCTTAAAGTCCGTTTAACACCGTCTCAATCTGTCTGTATCTCTTCAAATGTCTTAAAGTCCGTTTAACACCGTCTCTGTCTGTCAGTATCTCTTCCTATGTCTTAAAGTCCGTTTAACACCGTCTTAATCTGTCTGTATCTCTTCAACTGTCTTAAAGTCCGTTAGTCCCTCTATATCTGCCTGACTCCCTCCCTTGTTTTAAAGTCCGTTTGACACCGTCTCTATCTGTCTGTATCTCTTCTTATGTCTTAAAGTCCGTTTGACACCGTCTCTATCTGTCTGTATCTCTTCTTATGTCTTAAAGTCCGTTTGACACCGTCTCTGTCTGTATCTCTTCAAATGTCTTAAAGTCCGTTTGACACCGTCTCTATCTGTCTGTATCTCTTCAAATGTCTTAAAGTCCGTTTGACACCATCTCTATCTGTCTGTATCTCTTCAAATGTCTTAAAGTCCGTTTGACACCGTCTCTGTCTGTATCTCTTCAAATGTCTTAAAGTCCGTTTGACACCGTCTCTATCTGTCTGTATCTCTTCCTATGTCTTAAAGTCCGTTTGAAACCGTCTCTGTCTGTCTGTATCCATTCCTATGTCTTAAAGTCCGTTAGTCCCTCTATATCTGCCTCACTCCCTCCCTTGTTTTAAAGTCCGTTTGACCCCGTCTCTATCTGTCAGTATCTCTTCCTATGTCTTAAAGTCCGTTTGACACCGTCTCTATCTGTCTGTATCACTTCAAATGTCTTAAAGTCCGTTTGACTCCGTCTCTATCTGTCTGTATCTCTCCCTATGTCTTAAAAGTCCGTTTGACACCGTCTCTATCTGTCTGTATCTGTTCAAATGTCTTAAAGTCCGTTAGTCCCTCTACATCCGCCTGACTCCCTCCCTGGTTTAAAAATCCGTTTGACACCGTCTCTATCTGTCTGTATCTCTTCCTATGTCTTAAAGTCCGTTTGACACCATCTCTATCTGTCTGTATCTCCTCAAATGTCTTAAAGTCCGTTTGACACCGTCTCTGTCTGTATCTCTTCAAATGTCTTAAAGTCCGTTTGACACCGTCTCTATCTGTCTGTATCTCTTCCTATGTCTTAAAGTCCGTTTAACACCGTCTCAATCTGTCTGTATCTCTTCAAATGTCTTAAAGTCCGTTTGACACCGTCTCTATCTGTCAGTATCTCTTCCTATGTCTTAAAGTCCGTTTAACACCGTCTCAATCTGTCTGTATCTCTTCAACTGTCTTAAAGTCCGTTAGTCCTTCTATATCTGCCTGACTCCCTCCCTTGTTTTAAAGTCCGTTTGACACCGTCTCTATCTGTCTGTATCTCTTCTTATGTCTTAAAGTCCGTTTGACACCGTCTCTATCTGTCTGTATCTCTTCAAATGTCTTAAAGTCCGTTTACCACCGTCTCAATCTGTCTGTATCTCTTCAAATGTCTTAAAGTCCGTTAGTCCCTCTACATCTGCCTGACTCCCTCCCTTGTTTTAAAGTCCGTTTGACACCGTCTCTATCTGTCTGTATCTCTTCAAATGTCTTAAAGTCCGTTTGACACCGTCTCTATCTGTCTGTATCTCTTCCTATGTCTTAAAGTCCGTTTAACACCGTCTCAATCTGTCTGTATCTCTTCAAATGTCTTAAAGTCCGTTTAACACCGTCTCTGTCTGTCAGTATCTCTTCCTATGTCTTAAAGTCCGTTTAACACCGTCTTAATCTGTCTGTATCTCTTCAACTGTCTTAAAGTCCGTTAGTCCCTCTATATCTGCCTGACTCCCTCCCTTGTTTTAAAGTCCGTTTGACACCGTCTCTATCTGTCTGTATCTCTTCTTATGTCTTAAAGTCCGTTTGACACCGTCTCTATCTGTCTGTATCTCTTCTTATGTCTTAAAGTCCGTTTGACACCGTCTCTGTCTGTATCTCTTCAAATGTCTTAAAGTCCGTTTGACACCGTCTCTATCTGTCTGTATCTCTTCCTATGTCTTAAAGTCCGTTTGACACCGTCTCTGTCTGTCTGTATCCATTCCTATGTCTTAAAGTCCGTTAGTCCCTCTATATCTGCCTCACTCCCTCCCTTGTTTTAAAGTCCGTTTGACCCCGTCTCTATCTGTCTGTATCTCATCCTATGTCTTAAAGTCCGTTTGACACCGTCTCTATCTGTCAGTATCTCTTCCTATGTCTTAAAGTCCGTTTGACACCGTCTCTATCTGTCTGTATCTGTTCAAATGTCTTAAAGTCCGTTAGTCCCTCTATATCCGCCTGACTCCCTCCCTGGTTTTAAAATCCGTTTGACACCGTCTCTACCTGTCGGTATCTCTTCAAATGTCTTAAAGTCCGTTTGACACCGTCTCTATCTGTCTGTATCTCTTCCTATATATGTCTTAAAGTTTGTTTAACACCGTCTCAATCTGTCTGCATCTCTTCAAATGTCTTAAAGTCCGTTAGTCCCTCTATATCTGCCTGACTCCCTCCCTTGTTTTACAGTCCGTTTGACACCGTCTCTATCTGTCTGTATCTCTTCCTACGGATTTAAGTCCGTTTGACACCGTCTCTATCTGTCTGTATCTCTTTAAATGTCCTAAAGTCCGTTTGACACCGTCTCCATCTGTCTGTATAACTTCAAAGGTCTTAAAGTCCGTTTGACACCGTCTCTATCTGTCGGTATCTCTTAAAATGTCTTAAAGTCCGTTAGTCCCTCTACATCTGCCTGACTCCCTCCCTTGTTTTAAAGTCCGTTTGACACCGTCTCTATCTGTCTGTATCTCTTCAAATGTCTTAAAGTCCGTTTGACACCGTCTCTATCTGTCTGTATCTCTTCCTATGTCTTAAAGTCCGTTTAACACCGTCTCAATCTGTCTGTATCTCTTCAACTGTCTTAAAGTCCGTTAGTCCCTCTCTATCTGCCTGACTCCCTCCCTTGTTTTAAAGTCCGTTTGACACCGTCTCTATCTGTCTGTATCTCTTCTTATGTCTTAAAGTCCGTTTGACACCGTCTCTATCTGTCTGTATATCTTCAAATGTCTTAAAGTCCGTTTACCACCGTCTCAATCTGTCTGTATCTCTTCAAATGTCTTAAAGTCCGTTAGTCCCTCTATATCTGCCTGACTCCCTCCCTTGTTTTAAAGTCCGTTTGACACCGTCTCTATCTGTCTGTATCTCTTCAAATGTCTTAAAGTCCGTTTGACACCATCTCTATCTGTCTGTATCTCTTCAAATGTCTTAAAGTCCGTTTGACACCGTCTCCATCTGTGTGTATAACTTCAAAGGTCTTAAAGTCCGTTTGACACCGTCCCTATCTGTCTGTATCTCTTCCTATGTCTTAAAGTCCGTTTGACACCGTCTCTATCTGTCGGTATCTCTTAAAATGTCTTAAAGTCCGTTATTCCCTCTACATCTGCCTGACTCCCTCCCTTGTTTTAAAGTCCGTTTGACACCGTCTCTATCTGTCTGTATCTCTTCAAATGTCTTAAAGTCCGTTTGACACCGTCTCTATCTGTCTGTATCTCTTCCTATGTCTTAAAGTCCGTTTAACACCGTCTCAATCTGTCTGTATCTCTTCAAATGTCTTAAACTCCGTTTGACACCGTCTCTATCTGTCTGTATCTCTTCCTAGGTCTTAAAGTCCGTTTGACACCGTCTCTATCTCTCTGTATCTCTTCCTAGGTCTTAAAGTCTGTTTCACACCGTCTCTGTCTGTCTGTATCTCTTCCTATGTTTTAAAGTCCGTTTGACACCGTCTCTATCTGTCTGTATCTCTTCCTATGTCTTAAAGTCCGTTTGACACCGTCTCTATCTGTCTGTATCTCTTCCTATGTCTTAAAGTCCGTTTGACACCGTCTCTATCTGTCTGTATCTCTTCCTATGTCTTAAACTCCGTTAGTCCCTCTATATCTGCCTGACTCCCTCCTTTGTTTTAAAGTCCGTTTGACACCGTCTCTATCTGTCTGTTTCTCTTCAAATGTCTTAAGGTCCGTTTGACACCGTCTCTATCTGTCTGTATCTCTTCTTATGTCTTAAAGTCCGCTTGACACCGTCTCTATCTGTCTGTATCTCTTCAAATGTCTTAAAGTCCGTTTGACACCGTCTCTATCTGTCTGTATCTCTTCAAATGTCTTAAAGTCCGTTAGTCCCTCTATATCTGCCTGTCTCCCTACCTTGTTTTAAAGTTAGTTTGACACCGTCTCCATATGTCTGTATCTCTTCAAATGTCTTAAAGTCCGTTTGACACCGTCTCTGTCTGTCTGTATCTCTTCATATGTCTAAAAGTCCGCTTGACACCGTCTCTATCTGTCTGTATCTCTTCAAATGTCTTAAAGTCCGTTAGTCCCTCTATATCTGCCTGACTCCCTCCCTTGTTTTAAAGTCCGTTTGACACCGTCTCTATCTGTCTGTATCTCTTCAAATGTCTTAAAGTCCGTTTGACACCCTCTCTATCTGTCTGTATCTCTTCAAATGTCTTAAAGTCCGTTAGTCCCTCTATATCTGCCTGACTCCCTACCTTGTTTTAAAGTTAGTTTGACACCGTCTCCATATGTCTGTATCTCTTCAAATGTCTTAAAGTCCGTTAGTCCCTCTATATCTGCCTGACTCCCCTACCTTGTTTTAAAGTTAGTTTGACACCGTCTCCATATGTCTGTATCTCTTCAAATGTCTTAAAGTCCGTTTGACACCGTCTCTATCTGTCTGTATCTCTTCATATGTCTAAAAGTCCGCTTGACACCGTCTCTATCTGTCTGTATCTCTTCAAATGTCTTAAAGTCCGTTAGTCCCTCTATATCTGCCTGACTCCCTACCTTGTTTTAAAGTCCGTTGACACCGTCTCTATCTGTCTGTTTCTCTTCAAATGTCTTAAAGTCCGTTTGACACTGTCTCTATCTGTCTGTATCTCTTCAAATGTCTTAAAGTCCGTTTGACACCGTCTCTATCTGTCTGTATCTCTTCATATGTCTAAAAGTCCGCTTGACACCGTCTCTATCTGTCTGTATGTCTTCAACTGTCTTAAAGTCCGTTAGTCCCTCTATATCTGCCTGACTGCCTCCGTTTGACACCGTCTCTATCTGTCTGTATCTCTTCCTATGTCTTAAAGTTTGTTTAACACCGTCTCAATCTGTCTGCATCTCTTCAAATGTCTTAAAGTCCGTTAGTCCCTCTATATCTGCCTGACTCCCTCCCTTGTTTTACAGTCCGTTTGACACCGTCTCTATCTGTCTGTATCTTTTCCTACGGATTTAAGTCCGTTTGACATCGTCTCTATCTGTCTGTATCTCTTTAAATGTCTTAAAGTCCGTTTGACACCGTCTCCATCTGTCTGTATAACTTCAAAGGTCTTAAAGTCCGTTTGACACCGTCCCTATCTGTCTGTATCTCTTCCTATGTCTTAAAGTCCGTTTGACACCGTCTCTATCTGTCGGTATCTCTTAAAATGTCTTAAAGTCCGTTAGTCCCTCTACATCTGCCTGACTCCCTCCCTTGTTTTAAAGTCCGTTTGACACCGTCTCTATCTGTCTGTATCTCTTCAAATGTCTTAAAGTCCGTTTGACACCGTCTCTATCTGTCTGTATCTCTTCCTATGTCTTAAAATCCGTTTAACACCGTCTCAATCTGTCTGTATCTCTTCAAATGTCTTAAAGTCCGTTTGACACCGTCTCTATCTGTCAGTATCTCTTCCTATGTCTTAAAGTCCGTTTAACACCGTCTCAATCTGTCTGTATCTCTTCAACTGTCTTAAAGTCCGTTTGACACCGTCTCTATCTGTCTGTATCTCTTCAAATGTCTTAAAGTCCGTTTGACACCATCTCTATCTGTCTGTATCTCTTCAAATGTCTTAAAGTCCGTTTGACACCGTCTCTGTCTGTATCTCTTCAAATGTCTTAAAGTCCGTTTGACACCGTCTCTATCTGTCTGTATCTCTTCCTATGTCTTAAAGTCCGTTTGAAACCGTCTCTGTCTGTCTGTATCCATTCCTATGTCTTAAAGTCCGTTAGTCCCTCTATATCTGCCTCACTCCCTCCCTTGTTTTAAAGTCCGTTTGACCCCGTCTCTATCTGTCAGTATCTCTTCCTATGTCTTAAAGTCCGTTTGACACCGTCTCTATCTGTCTGTATCTCTTCAAATGTCTTAAAGTCCGTTTGACTCCGTCTCTATCTGTCTGTATCTCTCCCTATGTCTTAAAAGTCCGTTTGACACCGTCTCTATCTGTCTGTATCTGTTCAAATGTCTTAAAGTCCGTTAGTCCCTCTACATCCGCCTGACTCCCTCCCTGGTTTTAAAATCCGTTTGACACCGTCTCTATCTGTCTGTATCTCTTCCTATGTCTTAAATCCGTTTGACACCATCTCTATCTGTCTGTATCTCCTCAAATGTCTTAAAGTCCGTTTGACACCGTCTCTGTCTGTATCTCTTCAAATGTCTTAAAGTCCGTTTGACACCGTCTCTATCTGTCTGTATCTCTTCCTATGTCTTAAAGTCCGTTTAACACCGTCTCAATCTGTCTGTATCTCTTCAAATGTCTTAAAGTCCGTTTGACACCGTCTCTATCTGTCAGTATCTCTTCCTATGTCTTAAAGTCCGTTTAACACCGTCTCAATCTGTCTGTATCTCTTCAACTGTCTTAAAGTCCGTTAGTCCTTCTATATCTGCCTGACTCCCTCCCTTGTTTTAAAGTCCGTTTGACACCGTCTCTATCTGTCTGTATCTCTTCTTATGTCTTAAAGTCCGTTTGACACCGTCTCTATCTGTCTGTATCTCTTCAAATGTCTTAAAGTCCGTTTACCACCGTCTCAATCTGTCTGTATCTCTTCAAATGTCTTAAAGTCCGTTAGTCCCTCTACATCTGCCTGACTCCCTCCCTTGTTTTAAAGTCCGTTTGACACCGTCTCTATCTGTCTGTATCTCTTCAAATGTCTTAAAGTCCGTTTGACACCGTCTCTATCTGTCTGTATCTCTTCCTATGTCTTAAAGTCCGTTTAACACCGTCTCAATCTGTCTGTATCTCTTCAAATGTCTTAAAGTCCGTTTAACACCGTCTCTGTCTGTCAGTATCTCTTCCTATGTCTTAAAGTCCGTTTAACACCGTCTTAATCTGTCTGTATCTCTTCAACTGTCTTAAAGTCCGTTAGTCCCTCTATATCTGCCTGACTCCCTCCCTTGTTTTAAAGTCCGTTTGACACCGTCTCTATCTGTCTGTATCTCTTCTTATGTCTTAAAGTCCGTTTGACACCGTCTCTATCTGTCTGTATCTCTTCTTATGTCTTAAAGTCCGTTTGACACCGTCTCTGTCTGTATCTCTTCAAATGTCTTAAAGTCCGTTTGACACCGTCTCTATCTGTCTGTATCTCTTCAAATGTCTTAAAGTCCGTTTGACACCATCTCTATCTGTCTGTATCTCTTCAAATGTCTTAAAGTCCGTTTGACACCGTCTCTGTCTGTATCTCTTCAAATGTCTTAAAGTCCGTTTGACACCGTCTCTATCTGTCTGTATCTCTTCCTATGTCTTAAAGTCCGTTTGAAACCGTCTCTGTCTGTCTGTATCCATTCCTATGTCTTAAAGTCCGTTAGTCCCTCTATATCTGCCTCACTCCCTCCCTTGTTTTAAAGTCCGTTTGACCCCGTCTCTATCTGTCAGTATCTCTTCCTATGTCTTAAAGTCCGTTTGACACCGTCTCTATCTGTCTGTATGACTTCAAATGTCTTAAAGTCCGTTTGACTCCGTCTCTATCTGTCTGTATCTCTCCCTATGTCTTAAAAGTCCGTTTGACACCGTCTCTATCTGTCTGTATCTGTTCAAATGTCTTAAAGTCCGTTAGTCCCTCTACATCCGCCTGACTCCCTCCCTGGTTTAAAAATCCGTTTGACACCGTCTCTATCTGTCTGTATCTCTTCCTATGTCTTAAAGTCAGTTTGACACCATCTCTATCTGTCTGTATCTCCTCAAATGTCTTAAAGTCCGTTTGACACCGTCTCTGTCTGTATCTCTTCAAATGTCTTAAAGTCCGTTTGACACCGTCTCTATCTGTCTGTATCTCTTCCTATGTCTTAAAGTCCGTTTAACACCGTCTCAATCTGTCTGTATCTCTTCAAATGTCTTAAAGTCCGTTTGACACCGTCTCTATCTGTCAGTATCTCTTCCTATGTCTTAAAGTCCGTTTAACACCGTCTCAATCTGTCTGTATCTCTTCAACTGTCTTAAAGTCCGTTAGTCCTTCTATATCTGCCTGACTCCCTCCCTTGTTTTAAAGTCCGTTTGACACCGTCTCTATCTGTCTGTATCTCTTCTTATGTCTTAAAGTCCGTTTGACACCGTCTCTATCTGTCTGTATCTCTTCTTATGTCTTAAAGTCCGTTTGACACCGTCTCTATCTGTCTGTATCTCTTCAAATGTCTTAAAGTCCGTTTACCACCGTCTCAATCTGTCTGTATCTCTTCAAATGTCTTAAAGTCCGTTAGTCCCTCTACATCTGCCTGACTCCCTCCCTTGTTTTAAAGTCCGTTTGACACCGTCTCTATCTGTCTGTATCTCTTCAAATGTCTTAAAGTCCGTTTGACACCGTCTCTATCTGTCTGTATCTCTTCCTATGTCTTAAAGTCCGTTTAACACCGTCTCAATCTGTCTGTATCTCTTCAAATGTCTTAAAGTCCGTTTAACACCGTCTCTGTCTGTCAGTATCTCTTCCTATGTCTTAAAGTCCGTTTAACACCGTCTTAATCTGTCTGTATCTCTTCAACTGTCTTAAAGTCCGTTAGTCCCTCTATATCTGCCTGACTCCCTCCCTTGTTTTAAAGTCCGTTTGACACCGTCTCTATCTGTCTGTATCTCTTCTTATGTCTTAAAGTCCGTTTGACACCGTCTCTATCTGTCTGTATCTCTTCTTATGTCTTAAAGTCCGTTTGACACCGTCTCTGTCTGTATCTCTTCAAATGTCTTAAAGTCCGTTTGACACCGTCTCTATCTGTCTGTATCTCTTCAAATGTCTTAAAGTCCGTTTGACACCATCTCTATCTGTCTGTATCTCTTCAAATGTCTTAAAGTCCGTTTGACACCGTCTCTGTCTGTATCTCTTCAAATGTCTTAAAGTCCGTTTGACACCGTCTCTATCTGTCTGTATCTCTTCCTATGTCTTAAAGTCCGTTTGAAACCGTCTCTGTCTGTCTGTATCCATTCCTATGTCTTAAAGTCCGTTAGTCCCTCTATATCTGCCTCACTCCCTCCCTTGTTTTAAAGTCCGTTTGACCCCGTCTCTATCTGTCAGTATCTCTTCCTATGTCTTAAAGTCCGTTTGACACCGTCTCTATCTGTCTGTATCACTTCAAATGTCTTAAAGTCCGTTTGACTCCGTCTCTATCTGTCTGTATCTCTCCCTATGTCTTAAAAGTCCGTTTGACACCGTCTCTATCTGTCTGTATCTGTTCAAATGTCTTAAAGTCCGTTAGTCCCTCTACATCCGCCTGACTCCCTCCCTGGTTTAAAAATCCGTTTGACACCGTCTCTATCTGTCTGTATCTCTTCCTATGTCTTAAAGTCCGTTTGACACCATCTCTATCTGTCTGTATCTCTTCCTATGTCTTAAAGTCCGTTTAACACCGTCTCAATCTGTCTGTATCTCTTCAACTGTCTTAAAGTCCGTTAGTCCCTCTACATCCGACTGACTCCCTCCCTGGTTTAAAAATCCGTTTGACACCGTCTCTATCTGTCTGTATCTCTTCCTATGTCTTAAAGTCCGTTTGACACCATCTCTATCTGTCTGTATCTCTTCCTATGTCTTAAAGTCCGTTTAACACCGTCTCCATCTGTCTGTATAACTTCAAAGGTCTTAAAGTCCGTTTGACACCGTCCCTATCTGTCTGTATCTCTTAATATGTCTTAAAGTCCGTTTGACACCGTCTCTATCTGTCGGTATCTCTTAAAATGTCTTAAAGTCCGTTAGTCCCTCTACATCTGCCTGACTCCCTTCCTTGTTTTAAAGTCCGTTTGACACCGTCTCTATCTGTCTGTATCTCTTCAAATGTCTTAAAGTCCGTTTGACACCGTCTCTATCTGTCTGTATCTCTTCCTATGTCTTAAAGTCCGTTTAACACCGTCTCAATCTGTCTGTATCTCTTCAACTGTCTTAAAGTCCGTTAGTCCCTCTCTATCTGCCTGACTCCCTCCCTTGTTTTAAAGTCCGTTTGACACCGTCTCTATCTGTCTGTATCTCTTCTTATGTCTTAAAGTCCGTTTGACACCGTCTCTATCTGTCTGTATATCTTCAAATGTCTTAAAGTCCGTTTACCACCGTCTCAATCTGTCTGTATCTCTTCAAATGTCTTAAAGTCCGTTAGTCCCTCTATATCTGCCTGACTCCCTCCCTTGTTTTAAAGTCCGTTTGACACCGTCTCTATCTGTCTGTATCTCTTCAAATGTCTTAAAGTCCGTTTGACACCATCTCTATCTGTCTGTATCTCTTCAAATGTCTTAAAGTCCGTTTGACACCGTCTCCATCTGTGTGTATAACTTCAAAGGTCTTAAAGTCCGTTTGACACCGTCCCTATCTGTCTGTATCTCTTCCTATGTCTTAAAGTCCGTTTGACACCGTCTCTATCTGTCGGTATCTCTTAAAATGTCTTAAAGTCCGTTATTCCCTCTACATCTGCCTGACTCCCTCCCTTGTTTTAAAGTCCGTTTGACACCGTCTCTATCTGTCTGTATCTCTTCAAATGTCTTAAAGTCCGTTTGACACCGTCTCTATCTGTCTGTATCTCTTCCTATGTCTTAAAGTCCGTTTAACACCGTCTCAATCTGTCTGTATCTCTTCAAATGTCTTAAACTCCGTTTGACACCGTCTCTATCTGTCTGTATCTCTTCCTAGGTCTTAAAGTCCGTTTGACACCGTCTCTATCTCTCTGTATCTCTTCCTAGGTCTTAAAGTCTGTTTCACACCGTCTCTGTCTGTCTGTATCTCTTCCTATGTTTTAAAGTCCGTTTGACACCGTCTCTATCTGTCTGTATCTCTTCCTATGTCTTAAAGTCCGTTTGACACCGTCTCTATCTGTCTGTATCTCTTCCTATGTCTTAAAGTCCGTTTGACACCGTCTCTATCTGTCTGTATCTCTTCCTATGTCTTAAACTCCGTTAGTCCCTCTATATCTGCCTGACTCCCTCCTTTGTTTTAAAGTCCGTTTGACACCGTCTCTATCTGTCTGTTTCTCTTCAAATGTCTTAAGGTCCGTTTGACACCGTCTCTATCTGTCTGTATCTCTTCTTATGTCTTAAAGTCCGCTTGACACCGTCTCTATCTGTCTGTATCTCTTCAAATGTCTTAAAGTCCGTTTGACACCGTCTCTATCTGTCTGTATCTCTTCAAATGTCTTAAAGTCCGTTAGTCCCTCTATATCTGCCTGTCTCCCTACCTTGTTTTAAAGTTAGTTTGACACCGTCTCCATATGTCTGTATCTCTTCAAATGTCTTAAAGTCCGTTTGACACCGTCTCTGTCTGTCTGTATCTCTTCATATGTCTAAAAGTCCGCTTGACACCGTCTCTATCTGTCTGTATCTCTTCAAATGTCTTAAAGTCCGTTAGTCCCTCTATATCTGCCTGACTCCCTCCCTTGTTTTAAAGTCCGTTTGACACCGTCTCTATCTGTCTGTATCTCTTCAAATGTCTTAAAGTCCGTTTGACACCCTCTCTATCTGTCTGTATCTCTTCAAATGTCTTAAAGTCCGTTAGTCCCTCTATATCTGCCTGACTCCCTACCTTGTTTTAAAGTTAGTTTGACACCGTCTCCATATGTCTGTATCTCTTCAAATGTCTTAAAGTCCGTTAGTCCCTCTATATCTGCCTGACTCCCCTACCTTGTTTTAAAGTTAGTTTGACACCGTCTCCATATGTCTGTATCTCTTCAAATGTCTTAAAGTCCGTTTGACACCGTCTCTATCTGTCTGTATCTCTTCATATGTCTAAAAGTCCGCTTGACACCGTCTCTATCTGTCTGTATCTCTTCAAATGTCTTAAAGTCCGTTAGTCCCTCTATATCTGCCTGACTCCCTACCTTGTTTTAAAGTCCGTTGACACCGTCTCTATCTGTCTGTTTCTCTTCAAATGTCTTAAAGTCCGTTTGACACTGTCTCTATCTGTCTGTATCTCTTCAAATGTCTTAAAGTCCGTTTGACACCGTCTCTATCTGTCTGTATCTCTTCATATGTCTAAAAGTCCGCTTGACACCGTCTCTATCTGTCTGTATGTCTTCAACTGTCTTAAAGTCCGTTAGTCCCTCTATATCTGCCTGACTGCCTCCGTTTGACACCGTCTCTATCTGTCTGTATCTCTTCCTATGTCTTAAAGTTTGTTTAACACCGTCTCAATCTGTCTGCATCTCTTCAAATGTCTTAAAGTCCGTTAGTCCCTCTATATCTGCCTGACTCCCTCCCTTGTTTTACAGTCCGTTTGACACCGTCTCTATCTGTCTGTATCTTTTCCTACGGATTTAAGTCCGTTTGACATCGTCTCTATCTGTCTGTATCTCTTTAAATGTCTTAAAGTCCGTTTGACACCGTCTCCATCTGTCTGTATAACTTCAAAGGTCTTAAAGTCCGTTTGACACCGTCCCTATCTGTCTGTATCTCTTCCTATGTCTTAAAGTCCGTTTGACACCGTCTCTATCTGTCGGTATCTCTTAAAATGTCTTAAAGTCCGTTAGTCCCTCTACATCTGCCTGACTCCCTCCCTTGTTTTAAAGTCCGTTTGACACCGTCTCTATCTGTCTGTATCTCTTCAAATGTCTTAAAGTCCGTTTGACACCGTCTCTATCTGTCTGTATCTCTTCCTATGTATTAAAATCCGTTTAACACCGTCTCAATCTGTCTGTATCTCTTCAAATGTCTTAAAGTCCGTTTGACACCGTCTCTATCTGTCAGTATCTCTTCCTATGTCTTAAAGTCCGTTTAACACCGTCTCAATCTGTCTGTATCTCTTCAACTGTCTTAAAGTCCGTTTGACACCGTCTCTATCTGTCTGTATCTCTTCAAATGTCTTAAAGTCCGTTTGACACCATCTCTATCTGTCTGTATCTCTTCAAATGTCTTAAAGTCCGTTTGACACCGTCTCTGTCTGTATCTCTTCAAATGTCTTAAAGTCCGTTTGACACCGTCTCTATCTGTCTGTATCTCTTCCTATGTCTTAAAGTCCGTTTGAAACCGTCTCTGTCTGTCTGTATCCATTCCTATGTCTTAAAGTCCGTTAGTCCCTCTATATCTGCCTCACTCCCTCCCTTGTTTTAAAGTCCGTTTGACCCCGTCTCTATCTGTCAGTATATCTTCCTATGTCTTAAAGTCCGTTTGACACCGTCTCTATCTGTCTGTATCTCTTCAAATGTCTTAAAGTCCGTTTGACTCCGTCTCTATCTGTCTGTATCTCTCCCTATGTCTTAAAAGTCCGTTTGACACCGTCTCTATCTGTCTGTATCTGTTCAAATGTCTTAAAGTCCGTTAGTCCCTCTACATCCGCCTGACTCCCTCCCTGGTTTTAAAATCCGTTTGACACCGTCTCTATCTGTCTGTATCTCTTCCTATGTCTTAAATCCGTTTGACACCATCTCTATCTGTCTGTATCTCCTCAAATGTCTTAAAGTCCGTTTGACACCGTCTCTGTCTGTATCTCTTCAAATGTCTTAAAGTCCGTTTGACACCGTCTCTATCTGTCTGTATCTCTTCCTATGTCTTAAAGTCCGTTTAACACCGTCTCAATCTGTCTGTATCTCTTCAAATGTCTTAAAGTCCGTTTGACACCGTCTCTATCTGTCAGTATCTCTTCCTATGTCTTAAAGTCCGTTTAACACCGTCTCAATCTGTCTGTATCTCTTCAACTGTCTTAAAGTCCGTTAGTCCTTCTATATCTGCCTGACTCCCTCCCTTGTTTTAAAGTCCGTTTGACACCGTCTCTATCTGTCTGTATCTCTTCTTATGTCTTAAAGTCCGTTTGACACCGTCTCTATCTGTCTGTATCTCTTCAAATGTCTTAAAGTCCGTTTACCACCGTCTCAATCTGTCTGTATCTCTTCAAATGTCTTAAAGTCCGTTAGTCCCTCTACATCTGCCTGACTCCCTCCCTTGTTTTAAAGTCCGTTTGACACCGTCTCTATCTGTCTGTATCTCTTCAAATGTCTTAAAGTCCGTTTGACACCGTCTCTATCTGTCTGTATCTCTTCCTATGTCTTAAAGTCCGTTTAACACCGTCTCAATCTGTCTGTATCTCTTCAAATGTCTTAAAGTCCGTTTAACACCGTCTCTGTCTGTCAGTATCTCTTCCTATGTCTTAAAGTCCGTTTAACACCGTCTTAATCTGTCTGTATCTCTTCAACTGTCTTAAAGTCCGTTAGTCCCTCTATATCTGCCTGACTCCCTCCCTTGTTTTAAAGTCCGTTTGACACCGTCTCTATCTGTCTGTATCTCTTCTTATGTCTTAAAGTCCGTTTGACACCGTCTCTATCTGTCTGTATCTCTTCTTATGTCTTAAAGTCCGTTTGACACCGTCTCTGTCTGTATCTCTTCAAATGTCTTAAAGTCCGTTTGACACCGTCTCTATCTGTCTGTATCTCTTCAAATGTCTTAAAGTCCGTTTGACACCATCTCTATCTGTCTGTATCTCTTCAAATGTCTTAAAGTCCGTTTGACACCGTCTCTGTCTGTATCTCTTCAAATGTCTTAAAGTCCGTTTGACACCGTCTCTATCTGTCTGTATCTCTTCCTATGTCTTAAAGTCCGTTTGAAACCGTCTCTGTCTGTCTGTATCCATTCCTATGTCTTAAAGTCCGTTAGTCCCTCTATATCTGCCTCACTCCCTCCCTTGTTTTAAAGTCCGTTTGACCCCGTCTCTATCTGTCAGTATCTCTTCCTATGTCTTAAAGTCCGTTTGACACCGTCTCTATCTGTCTGTATCACTTCAAATGTCTTAAAGTCCGTTTGACTCCGTCTCTGTCTGTCTGTATCTCTCCCTATGTCTTAAAAGTCCGTTTGACACCGTCTCTATCTGTCTGTATCTGTTCAAATGTCTTAAAGTCCGTTAGTCCCTCTACATCCGCCTGACTCCCTCCCTGGTTTAAAAATCCGTTTGACACCGTCTCTATCTGTCTGTATCTCTTCCTATGTCTTAAAGTCCGTTTGACACCATCTCTATCTGTCTGTATCTCCTCAAATGTCTTAAAGTCCGTTTGACACCGTCTCTGTCT
Source organism: Allolobophora icterica (assembly GCA_963556255.1). NCBI lineage: Eukaryota > Metazoa > Annelida > Clitellata > Crassiclitellata > Lumbricidae > Allolobophora > Allolobophora icterica. Next base: position 15,068,414 of record OY744616.1, read on the forward strand.
GTATCTCTTCAAATGTCTTAAAGTCCGTTTGACACCGTCTCTATCTGTCTGTATCTCTTCCTATGTCTTAAAGTCCGTTTAACACCGTCTCAATCTGTCTGTATCTCTTCAAATGTCTTAAAGTCCGTTTGACACCGTCTCTATCTGTCAGTATCTCTTCCTATGTCTTAAAGTCCGTTTAACACCGTCTCAATCTGTCTGTATCTCTTCAACTGTCTTAAAGTCCGTTAGTCCTTCTATATCTGCCTGACTCCCTCCCTTGTTTTAAAGTCCGTTTGACACCGTCTCTATCTGTCTGTATCTCTTCTTATGTCTTAAAGTCCGTTTGACACCGTCTCTATCTGTCTGTATCTCTTCTTATGTCTTAAAGTCCGTTTGACACCGTCTCTATCTGTCTGTATCTCTTCAAATGTCTTAAAGTCCGTTTACCACCGTCTCAATCTGTCTGTATCTCTTCAAATGTCTTAAAGTCCGTTAGTCCCTCTACATCTGCCTGACTCCCTCCCTTGTTTTAAAGTCCGTTTGACACCGTCTCTATCTGTCTGTATCTCTTCAAATGTCTTAAAGTCCGTTTGACACCGTCTCTATCTGTCTGTATCTCTTCCTATGTCTTAAAGTCCGTTTAACACCGTCTCAATCTGTCTGTATCTCTTCAAATGTCTTAAAGTCCGTTTAACACCGTCTCTGTCTGTCAGTATCTCTTCCTATGTCTTAAAGTCCGTTTAACACCGTCTTAATCTGTCTGTATCTCTTCAACTGTCTTAAAGTCCGTTAGTCCCTCTATATCTGCCTGACTCCCTCCCTTGTTTTAAAGTCCGTTTGACACCGTCTCTATCTGTCTGTATCTCTTCTTATGTCTTAAAGTCCGTTTGACACCGTCTCTATCTGTCTGTATCTCTTCTTATGTCTTAAAGTCCGTTTGACACCGTCTCTGTCTGTATCTCTTCAAATGTCTTAAAGTCCGTTTGACACCGTCTCTATCTGTCTGTATCTCTTCAAATGTCTTAAAGTCCGTTTGACACCATCTCTATCTGTCTGTATCTCTTCAAATGTCTTAAAGTCCGTTTGACACCGTCTCTGTCTGTATCTCTTCAAATGTCTTAAAGTCCGTTTGACACCGTCTCTATCTGTCTGTATATCTTCCTATGTCTTAAAGTCCGTTTGAAACCGTCTCTGTCTGTCTGTATCCATTCCTATGTCTTAAAGTCCGTTAGTCCCTCTATATCTGCCTCACTCCCTCCCTTGTTTTAAAGTCCGTTTGACCCCGTCTCTATCTGTCAGTATCTCTTCCTATGTCTTAAAGTCCGTTTGACACCGTCTCTATCTGTCTGTATCACTTCAAATGTCTTAAAGTCCGTTTGACTCCGTCTCTATCTGTCTGTATCTCTCCCTATGTCTTAAAAGTCCGTTTGACACCGTCTCTATCTGTCTGTATCTGTTCAAATGTCTTAAAGTCCGTTAGTCCCTCTACATCCGCCTGACTCCCTCCCTGGTTTAAAAATCCGTTTGACACCGTCTCTATCTGTCTGTATCTCTTCCTATGTCTTAAAGTCCGTTTGACACCATCTCTATCTGTCTGTATCTCCTCAAATGTCTTAAAGTCCGTTTGACACCGTCTCTGTCTGTATCTCTTCAAATGTCTTAAAGTCCGTTTGACACCGTCTCTATCTGTCTGTATCTCTTCCTATGTCTTAAAGTCCGTTTAACACCGTCTCAATCTGTCTGTATCTCTTCAAATGTCTTAAAGTCCGTTTGACACCGTCTCTATCTGTCAGTATCTCTTCCTATGTCTTAAAGTCCGTTTAACACCGTCTCAATCTGTCTGTATCTCTTCAACTGTCTTAAAGTCCGTTAGTCCTTCTATATCTGCCTGACTCCCTCCCTTGTTTTAAAGTCCGTTTGACACCGTCTCTATCTGTCTGTATCTCTTCTTATGTCTTAAAGTCCGTTTGACACCGTCTCTATCTGTCTGTATCTCTTCAAATGTCTTAAAGTCCGTTTACCACCGTCTCAATCTGTCTGTATCTCTTCAAATGTCTTAAAGTCCGTTAGTCCCTCTACATCTGCCTGACTCCCTCCCTTGTTTTAAAGTCCGTTTGACACCGTCTCTATCTGTCTGTATCTCTTCAAATGTCTTAAAGTCCGTTTGACACCGTCTCTATCTGTCTGTATCTCTTCCTATGTCTTAAAGTCCGTTTAACACCGTCTCAATCTGTCTGTATCTCTTCAAATGTCTTAAAGTCCGTTTAACACCGTCTCTGTCTGTCAGTATCTCTTCCTATGTCTTAAAGTCCGTTTAACACCGTCTTAATCTGTCTGTATCTCTTCAACTGTCTTAAAGTCCGTTAGTCCCTCTATATCTGCCTGACTCCCTCCCTTGTTTTAAAGTCCGTTTGACACCGTCTCTATCTGTCTGTATCTCTTCTTATGTCTTAAAGTCCGTTTGACACCGTCTCTATCTGTCTGTATCTCTTCTTATGTCTTAAAGTCCGTTTGACACCGTCTCTGTCTGTATCTCTTCAAATGTCTTAAAGTCCGTTTGACACCGTCTCTATCTGTCTGTATCTCTTCCTATGTCTTAAAGTCCGTTTGACACCGTCTCTGTCTGTCTGTATCCATTCCTATGTCTTAAAGTCCGTTAGTCCCTCTATATCTGCCTCACTCCCTCCCTTGTTTTAAAGTCCGTTTGACCCCGTCTCTATCTGTCTGTATCTCATCCTATGTCTTAAAGTCCGTTTGACACCGTCTCTATCTGTCAGTATCTCTTCCTATGTCTTAAAGTCCGTTTGACACCGTCTCTATCTGTCTGTATCTGTTCAAATGTCTTAAAGTCCGTTAGTCCCTCTATATCCGCCTGACTCCCTCCCTGGTTTTAAAATCCGTTTGACACCGTCTCTACCTGTCGGTATCTCTTCAAATGTCTTAAAGTCCGTTTGACACCGTCTCTATCTGTCTGTATCTCTTCCTATATATGTCTTAAAGTTTGCTTAACACCGTCTCAATCTGTCTGCATCTCTTCAAATGTCTTAAAGTCCGTTAGTCCCTCTATATCTGCCTGACTCCCTCCCTTGTTTTACAGTCCGTTTGACACCGTCTCTATCTGTCTGTATCTCTTCCTACGGATTTAAGTCCGTTTGACACCGTCTCTATCTGTCTGTATCTCTTTAAATGTCCTAAAGTCCGTTTGACACCGTCTCCATCTGTCTGTATAACTTCAAAGGTCTTAAAGTCCGTTTGACACCGTCCCTATCTGTCTGTATCTCTTAATATGTCTTAAAGTCCGTTTGACACCGTCTCTATCTGTCGGTATCTCTTAAAATGTCTTAAAGTCCGTTAGTCCCTCTACATCTGCCTGACTCCCTCCCTTGTTTTAAAGTCCGTTTGACACCGTCTCTATCTGTCTGTATCTCTTCAAATGTCTTAAAGTCCGTTTGACACCGTCTCTATCTGTCTGTATCTCTTCCTATGTCTTAAAGTCCGTTTAACACCGTCTCAATCTGTCTGTATCTCTTCAACTGTCTTAAAGTCCGTTAGTCCCTCTCTATCTGCCTGACTCCCTCCCTTGTTTTAAAGTCCGTTTGACACCGTCTCTATCTGTCTGTATCTCTTCTTATGTCTTAAAGTCCGTTTGACACCGTCTCTATCTGTCTGTATATCTTCAAATGTCTTAAAGTCCGTTTACCACCGTCTCAATCTGTCTGTATCTCTTCAAATGTCTTAAAGTCCGTTAGTCCCTCTATATCTGCCTGACTCCCTCCCTTGTTTTAAAGTCCGTTTGACACCGTCTCTATCTGTCTGTATCTCTTCAAATGTCTTAAAGTCCGTTTGACACCATCTCTATCTGTCTGTATCTCTTCAAATGTCTTAAAGTCCGTTTGACACCGTCTCCATCTGTGTGTATAACTTCAAAGGTCTTAAAGTCCGTTTGACACCGTCCCTATCTGTCTGTATCTCTTCCTATGTCTTAAAGTCCGTTTGACACCGTCTCTATCTGTCGGTATCTCTTAAAATGTCTTAAAGTCCGTTATTCCCTCTACATCTGCCTGACTCCCTCCCTTGTTTTAAAGTCCGTTTGACACCGTCTCTATCTGTCTGTATCTCTTCAAATGTCTTAAAGTCCGTTTGACACCGTCTCTATCTGTCTGTATCTCTTCCTATGTCTTAAAGTCCGTTTAACACCGTCTCAATCTGTCTGTATCTCTTCAAATGTCTTAAACTCCGTTTGACACCGTCTCTATCTGTCTGTATCTCTTCCTAGGTCTTAAAGTCCGTTTGACACCGTCTCTATCTCTCTGTATCTCTTCCTAGGTCTTAAAGTCTGTTTCACACCGTCTCTGTCTGTCTGTATCTCTTCCTATGTTTTAAAGTCCGTTTGACACCGTCTCTATCTGTCTGTATCTCTTCCTATGTCTTAAAGTCCGTTTGACACCGTCTCTATCTGTCTGTATCTCTTCCTATGTCTTAAAGTCCGTTTGACACCGTCTCTATCTGTCTGTATCTCTTCCTATGTCTTAAACTCCGTTAGTCCCTCTATATCTGCCTGACTCCCTCCTTTGTTTTAAAGTCCGTTTGACACCGTCTCTATCTGTCTGTTTCTCTTCAAATGTCTTAAGGTCCGTTTGACACCGTCTCTATCTGTCTGTATCTCTTCTTATGTCTTAAAGTCCGCTTGACACCGTCTCTATCTGTCTGTATCTCTTCAAATGTCTTAAAGTCCGTTTGACACCGTCTCTATCTGTCTGTATCTCTTCAAATGTCTTAAAGTCCGTTAGTCCCTCTATATCTGCCTGACTCCCTACCTTGTTTTAAAGTTAGTTTGACACCGTCTCCATATGTCTGTATCTCTTCAAATGTCTTAAAGTCCGTTTGACACCGTCTCTGTCTGTCTGTATCTCTTCATATGTCTAAAAGTCCGCTTGACACCGTCTCTATCTGTCTGTATCTCTTCAAATGTCTTAAAGTCCGTTAGTCCCTCTATATCTGCCTGACTCCCTCCCTTGTTTTAAAGTCCGTTTGACACCGTCTCTATCTGTCTGTATCTCTTCAAATGTCTTAAAGTCCGTTTGACACCCTCTCTATCTGTCTGTATCTCTTCAAATGTCTTAAAGTCCGTTAGTCCCTCTATATCTGCCTGACTCCCTACCTTGTTTTAAAGTTAGTTTGACACCGTCTCCATATGTCTGTATCTCTTCAAATGTCTTAAAGTCCGTTAGTCCCTCTATATCTGCCTGACTCCCCTACCTTGTTTTAAAGTTAGTTTGACACCGTCTCCATATGTCTGTATCTCTTCAAATGTCTTAAAGTCCGTTAGTCCCTCTATATCTGCCTGACTCCCTACCTTGTTTTAAAGTCCGTTGACACCGTCTCTATCTGTCTGTTTCTCTTCAAATGTCTTAAAGTCCGTTTGACACTGTCTCTATCTGTCTGTATCTCTTCAAATGTCTTAAAGTCCGTTTGACACCGTCTCTATCTGTCTGTATCTCTTCATATGTCTAAAAGTCCGCTTGACACCGTCTCTATCTGTCTGTATGTCTTCAACTGTCTTAAAGTCCGTTAGTCCCTCTATATCTGCCTGACTGCCTCCGTTTGACACCGTCTCTATCTGTCTGTATCTCTTCCTATGTCTTAAAGTTTGTTTAACACCGTCTCAATCTGTCTGCATCTCTTCAAATGTCTTAAAGTCCGTTAGTCCCTCTATATCTGCCTGACTCCCTCCCTTGTTTTACAGTCCGTTTGACACCGTCTCTATCTGTCTGTATCTTTTCCTACGGATTTAAGTCCGTTTGACATCGTCTCTATCTGTCTGTATCTCTTTAAATGTCTTAAAGTCCGTTTGACACCGTCTCCATCTGTCTGTATAACTTCAAAGGTCTTAAAGTCCGTTTGACACCGTCCCTATCTGTCTGTATCTCTTCCTATGTCTTAAAGTCCGTTTGACACCGTCTCTATCTGTCGGTATCTCTTAAAATGTCTTAAAGTCCGTTAGTCCCTCTACATCTGCCTGACTCCCTCCCTTGTTTTAAAGTCCGTTTGACACCGTCTCTATCTGTCTGTATCTCTTCAAATGTCTTAAAGTCCGTTTGACACCGTCTCTATCTGTCTGTATCTCTTCCTATGTCTTAAAATCCGTTTAACACCGTCTCAATCTGTCTGTATCTCTTCAAATGTCTTAAAGTCCGTTTGACACCGTCTCTATCTGTCAGTATCTCTTCCTATGTCTTAAAGTCCGTTTAACACCGTCTCAATCTGTCTGTATCTCTTCAACTGTCTTAAAGTCCGTTAGTCCCTCTATATCTGCCTGACTCCCTCCCTTGTTTTAAAGTCCGTTTGACACCGTCTTTATCTGTCTGTATCTCTTCTTATGTCTTAAAGTCCGTTTGACACCGTCTCTATCTGTCTGTATCTCTTCAAATGTCTTAAAGTCCGTTTGACACCGTCTCTATCTGTCTGTATCTCTTCTTATGTCTTAAAGTCCGTTTGACACCGTCTCTATCTGTGTGTATCTCTTCTTATGTCTTAAAGTCCGTTTGACACCGTCTCTATCTGTCTGTATCTCTTCAAATGTCTTAAAGTCCGTTTGACACCGTCTCTATCTGTCAGTATCTCTTCCTATGTCTTAAAGTCCGTTTAACACCGTCTCAATCTGTCTGTATCTCCTCAACTGTCTTAAAGTCCGTTAGTCCCTCTATATCTGCCTGACTCCCTCCCTTGTTTTAAAGTCCGTTTGACACCGTCTCTATCTGTCTGTATCTCTTCAAATGTCTTAAAGTCCGTTTACCACCGTCTCAATCTGTCTGTATCTCTTCAAATGTCTTAAAGTCCGTTAGTCCCTCTATATCTGACTGACTCCCTCCCTTGTTTTAAAGTCCGTTTGACACCGTCTCTATCTGTCTGTATCTCTTCAAATGTCTTAGAGTCCGTTTGACACCATCTCTATCTGTCTGTATCTCTTCAAATGTCTTAAAGTCCGTTTGACACCGTCTCTGTCTGTATCTCTTCAAATGTCTTAAAGTCCGTTTGACACCGTCTCTATCTGTCTGTATCTCTTCCTATGTCTTAAAGTCCGTTTGACACCGTCTCTGTCTGTCTGTATCCATTCCTATGTCTTAAAGTCCGTTAGTCCCTCTATATCTGCCTCACTCCCTCCCTTGTTTTAAAGTCCGTTTGACCCCGTCTCTATCTGTCTGTATCTCATCCTATGTCTTAAAGTCCGTTTGACACCGTCTCTATCTGTCAGTATCTCTTCCTATGTCTTAAAGTCCGTTTGACACCGTCTCTATCTGTCTGTATCTCTTCAAATGTCTTAAAGTCCGTTTGACTCCGTCTCTATCTGTCTGTATCTCTTAATATGTCTTAAAGTCCGTTTGACACCGTCTCTATCTGTCGGTATCTCTTAAAATGTCTTAAAGTCCGTTAGTCCCTCTACATCTGCCTGACTCCCTCCCTTGTTTTAAAGTCCGTTTGACACCGTCTCTATCTCTCTGTATCTCTTCTTATGTCTTAAAGTCCGTTTGACACCGTCTCTATCTGTCTGTATCTCTTCAAATGTCTTAAAGTCCGTTTACCACCGTCTCAATCTGTCTGTATCTCTTCAACTGTCTTAAAGTCCGTTAGTCCCTCTATATCTGCCTGAGTCCCTCCCTTGTTTTAAAGTCCGTTTGACACCGCCTCTATCTGTCTGTATCTCTTCTTATGTCTTAAAGTCCGTTTGACACCGTCTCTATCTGTCTGTATCTCTTCCTATGTCTTAAAGTCCGTTTGACACCGTCTCTGTCTGTCTGTATCCATTCCTATGTCTTAAAGTCCGTTAGTCCCTCTATATCTGCCTCACTCCCTCCCTTGTTTTAAAGTCCGTTTGACCCCGTCTCTATCTGTCTGTATCTCATCCTATGTCTTAAAGTCCGTTTGACACCGTCTCTATCTGTCAGTATCTCTTCCTATGTCTTAATGTCCGTTTGACACCGTCTCTATCTGTCTGTATCTGTTCAAATGTCTTAAAGTCCGTTACTCCCTCTATATCCGCCTGACTCCCTCCCTGGTTTTAAAATCCGTTTGACACCGTCTCTACCTGTCGGTATCTCTTCAAATGTCTTAAAGTCCGTTAGTCCCTCTACATCTGCCTGATTCCCTCCCTTGTTTTAAAGTCCGTTTGACACCGTCTCTGTCTGTATCTCTTCCTATGTCTTAAAGTCCGTTTGACACCATCTCTATCTGTCGGTATATCTTCAAATGTCTTAAAGTCCGTTTGACACCGTCTATGTCTGTATCTCGTCCAATGTCAAAAAGTCCGTTTCACACCGTCTCTATCTGTCTGTATCTCTTCAAATGTCTTAAAGTCCGTTTGACATCGTCTCTATCTGTCTGTATCTCTTCCTATGTCTTAAAGTCCGTTTGACACCATCTCTATCTGTCTGTATCTCTTCAAATGTCTTAAAGTCCGTTTGACACCGTCTCTGTCTGTATCTCTTCAAATGTTTTAAAGTCCGTTTGACACCGTCTATGTCTGTATCTCGTCCAATGTCAAAAAGTCCGTTTCACACCGTCTCTATCTGTCTGTATCTCTTCAAATGTCTTAAAGTCCGTTTGACATCGTCTCTATCTGTCTGTATCTCTTCCTATGTCTTAAAGTCCGTTTGACACCGTCTCTATCTGTCTGTATCTGTTCAAATGTCTTAAAGTCCGTTAGTCCCTCTATATCCGCCTGACTCCCTCCCTGGTTTTAAAATCCGTTTGACACCGTCTCTATCTGTCTGTATCTCTTCCTATGTCTTAAAGTCCGTTTGACACCATCTCTATCTGTCTGTATCTCTTCAAATGTCTTAAAGTCCGTTTAACACCGTCTCAATCTGTCTGTATCTCTTCAACTGTCTTAAAGTCCGTTAGTCCCTCTATATCTGCCTGAGTCCCTCCCTTGTTTTAAAGTCCGTTTGACACCGCCTCTATCTGTCTGTATCTCTTCTTATGTCTTAAAGTCCGTTTGACACCGTCTCTATCTGTCTGTATCTCTTCCTATGTCTTAAAGTCCGTTTGACACCGTCTCTGTCTGTCTGTATCCATTCCTATGTCTTAAAGTCCGTTAGTCCCTCTATATCTGCCTCACTCCCTCCCTTGTTTTAAAGTCCGTTTGACCCCGTCTCTATCTGTCTGTATCTCATCCTATGTCTTAAAGTCCGTTTGACACCGTCTCTATCTGTCAGTATCTCTTCCTATGTCTTAAAGTCCGTTTGACACCGTCTCTATCTGTCTGTATCTGTTCAAATGTCTTAAAGTCCGTTAGTCCCTCTATATCCGCCTGACTCCCTCCCTGGTTTTAAAATCCGTTTGACACCGTCTCTACCTGTCGGTATCTCTTCAAATGTCTTAAAGTCCGTTAGTCCCTCTACATCTGCCTGACTCCCTCCCTTGTTTTAAAGTCCGTTTGACACCGTCTCCATCTGTCTGTATCTCTTCCTATGTCTTAAAGTCCGTTTGACACCGTCTCTATCTGTCTGTATCTCTTCCTATGTCTTAAAGTTTGTTTAACACCGTCTCAATCTGTCTGCATCTCTTCAAATGTCTTAAAGTCCGTTAGTCCCTCTATATCTGCCTGACTCCCTCCCTTGTTTTACAGTCCGTTTGACACCGTCTCTATCTGTCTGTATCTCTTCCTACGGATTTAAGTCCGTTTGACACCGTCTCTATCGGTCTGTATCTCTTTAAATGTCCTAAAGTCCGTTTGACACCGTCTCCATCTGTCTGTATAACTTCAAAGGTCTTAAAGTCCGTTTGACACCGTCCCTATCTGTCTGTATCTCTTCCTATGTCTTAAAGTCCGTTTGACACCGTCTCTATCTGTCGGTATCTCTTAAAATGTCTTAAAGTCCGTTAGTCCCTCTACATCTGCCTGACTCCTTCCCTTGTTTTAAAGTCCGTTTGACACCGTCTCTATCTGTCTGTATCTCTTCAAATGTCTTAAAGTCCGTTTGACACCGTCTCTATCTGTCTGTATCTCTTCCTATGTCTTAAAGTCCGTTTAACACCGTCTCAATCTGTCTGTATCTCTTCAAATGTCTTAAAGTCCGTTTGACACCGTCTCTATCTGTCAGTATCTCTTCCTATGTCTTAAAGTCCGTTTAACACCGTCTCAATCTGTCTGTATCTCTTCAACTGTCTTAAAGTCCGTTAGTCCCTCTCTATCTGCCTGACTCCCTCCCTTGTTTTAAAGTCCGTTTGACACCGTCTCTATCTGTCTGTATCTCTTCAAATGTCTTAAAGTCCGTTTGACACCGTCTCTGTCTGTATCTCTTCAAATGTCTTAAAGTCCGTTTGACACCGTCTCTATCTGTCTGTATCTCTTCCTATGTCTTAAAGTCCGTTTGACACCGTCTCTGTCTGTCTGTATCCATTCCTATGTCATAAAGTCCGTTAGTCCCTCTATATCTGCCTGACTCCCTCCCTTGTTTTAAAGTCCGTTTGACCCCGTCTCTATCTGTCTGTATCTCATCCTATGTCTTAAAGTCCGTTTGACACCGTCTCTATCTGTCAGTATCTCTTCCTATGTCTTAAAGTCCGTTTGACACCGTCTCTATCTGTCTGTATCTCTTCAAATGTCTTAAAGTCCGTTTGACTCCGTCTCTATCTGTCTATATCTCTCCCTATGTCTTAAAAGTCCGTTTGACACCGTCTCTATCTGTCTGTATCTCTTCAAATGTCTTAAAGTCCGTTAGTCCCTCTATATCCGCCTGACTCCCTCCCCGGTTTTAAAATCCGTTTGACACCGTCTCTATCTGTCTGTATCTCTTCCTATGTCTTAAAGTCCGTTTGACACCATCTCTATCTGTCGGTATATCTTCAAATGTCTTAAAGTCCGTTTGACACCGTCTATGTCTGTATCTGTTCAAATGTCTTGAAGTCCGTTAGTCCCTCTATATCCGCCTGACTCCCTCCCTGGTTTTAAAATCCGTTTGACACCGTCTCTATCTGTCTGTATCTCTTCCTATGTCTTAAAGTCCGTTTGACACCATCTCTATCTGTCTGTATCTCTTCAAATGTCTTAAAGTCCGTTTAACACCGTCTCAATCTGTCTGTATCTCTTCAACTGTCTAAAAGTCCGTTAGTCCCTCTATATCTGCCTGAGTCCCTCCCTTGTTTTAAAGTCCGTTTGACACCGCCCCTATCTGTCTGTATCTCTTCTTATGTCTTAAAGTCCGTTTGACACCGTCTCTATCTGTCTGTATCTCTTCAAATGTCTTAAAGTCCGTTTACCACCGTCTCAATCTGTCTGTATCTCTTCAACTGTCTTAAAGTCCGTTAGTCCCTCTATATCTGCCTGACTCCATCCCTAGTTTTAAAGTCCGTTTGACACCGTCTCTATCTCTCTGTATCTCTTCTTATGTCTTAAAGTCCGTTTGACACCGTCTCTATCTGTCTGTATCTCTTCAAATGTCTTAAAGTCCGTTTACCACCGTCTCAATCTGTCTGTATCTCTTCAACTGTCTTAAAGTCCGTTAGTCCCTCTATATCTGCCTGAGTCCCTCCCTTGTTTTAAAGTCCGTTTGACACCGCCTCTATCTGTCTGTATCTCTTCTTATGTCTTAAAGTCCGTTTGACACCGTCTCTATCTGTCTGTATCTCTTCCTATGTCATAAAGTCCGTTTGACACCGTCTCTGTCTGTCTGTATCCATTCCTATGTCTTAAAGTCCGTTAGTCCCTCTATATCTGCCTCACTCCCTCCCTTGTTTTAAAGTCCGTTTGACCCCGTCTCTATCTGTCTGTATCTCATCCTATGTCTTAAAGTCCGTTTGACACCGTCTCTATCTGTCAGTATCTCTTCCTATGTCTTAATGTCCGTTTGACACCGTCTCTATCTGTCTGTATCTGTTCAAATGTCTTAAAGAACGTTACTCCCTCTATATCCGCCTGACTCCCTCCCTGGTTTTAAAATCCGTTTGACACCGTCTCTACCTTTCGGTATCTCTTCAAATGTCTTAAAGTCCGTTAGTCCCTCTACATCTGCCTGACTCCCTCCCTTGTTTTAAAGTCCGTTTGACACCGTCTCCATCTGTCTGTATCTCTTCCTATGTCTTAAAGTCCGTTTGACACCGTCTCTATCTGTCAGTATCTCTTCCTATGTCTTAAAGTCCGTTTGACACCGTCTCTATCTGTCTGTATCTCTTCAAATGTCTTAAAGTCCGTTTGACTCCGTCTCTATCTGTCTGTATCTCTCCCTATGTCTTAAAAGTCCGTTTGACACCGTCTCTATCTGTCTGTATCTCTTCAAATGTCTTAAAGTCCGTTAGTCCCTCTACATCCGCCTGACTCCCTCCCTGGTTTTAAAATCCGTTTCACACCGTCTCTATCTGTCTGTATCTCTTCCTATGTCTTAAAGTCCGTTTGACACCATCTCTATCTGTCTCTATCTCTTCAAATGTCTTAAAGTCCGTTTGACACCGTCTCTGTCTGTATCTCTTCAAATGTCTTAAAGTCCGTTTGACACCGTCTCTATCTGTCTGTATCTCTTTCTATGTCTTAAAGTCCGTTTAACACCGTCTCAATCTGCCTGTATCTCTTCAAATGTCTTAAAGTCCGTTTGACACCGTCTCTATCTGTCAGTATCTCTTCCTATGTCTTAAAGTCCGTTTAACACCGTCTCAATCTGTCTGTATCTCTTCAACTGTCTTAAAGTCCGTTAGTCCTTCTATATCTGCCTAACTCCCTCCCTTGTTTTAAAGTCCGTTTGACACCCTCTCTATCTGTCTGTATCTCTTCTTATGTCTTAAAGTCCGTTTGACACCGTCTCTATCTGTCTGTATCTCTTCAAATGTCTTAAAGTCCGTTTACCACCGTCTCTATCTGTCTGTATCTCTTCAAATGTCTTAAAGTCCGTTTGACTCCGTCTCTATCTGTCTGTATCTCTCCCTATGTCTTAAAAGTCCGTTTGACACCGTCTCTATCTGTCTGTATCTCTTCAAATGTCTTAAAGTCCGTTAGTCCCTCTACATCTGCCTGACTCCCTCCCTTGTTTTAAAGTCCGTTTGACACCGTCTCTATCTGTCTGTATCTCTTCAAATGTCTTAAAGTCCGTTTGACACCGTCTCTGTCTGTCTGTATCTCTTCCTTTGTCTTAAAGTCCGTTTAACACCGTCTCAATCTGTCTGTATCTCTTCAAATGTCTTAAAGTCCGTTTGACTCCGTCTCTATCTGTCTGTATCTCTCCCTATGTCTTAAAAGTCCGTTTGACACCGTCTCTATCTGTCTGTATCTCTTCAAATGTCTTAAAGTCCGTTTGACACCGTCTCTATCTGTCAGTATCTCTTCCTATGTCTTAAAGTCCGTTTAACACCGTCTTAATCTGTCTGTATCTCTTCAACTGTCTTAAAGTCCGTTAGTCCCTCTATATCTGCCTGACTCCCTCCCTTGTTTTAAAATCCGTTTGACACCGTCTCTATCTGTCTGTATCTCATCCTATGTCTTAAAGTCCGTTTGACACCGTCTCTATCTGTCTGTATCTCTTCCTATGTCTTAAAGTCCGTTTGACACCGTCTCTATCTGTCAGTATCTCTTCCTATGTCTTAAAGTCCGTTTAACACCGTCTTAATCTGTCTGTATCTCTTCAACTGTCTTAAAGTCCGTTAGTCCCTCTATATCTGCCTGACTCCCTCCCTTGTTTTAAAGTCCGTTTGACACCGTCTCTATCTGTCTGTATATCTTCTTATGTCTTAAAGTCCGTTTGACACCGTCTCTGTCTGTATCTCTTCAAATGTCTTAAAGTCCGTTTGACACCGTCTCTATCTGTCTGTATGTCTTCCTATGTCTTAAAGTCCGTTTGACACCGTCTCTGTCTGTCTGTATCCATTCCTATGTCTTAAAGTCCGTTAGTCCCTCTATATCTGCCTCACTCCCTCCCTTGTTTTAAAGTCCGTTTGACCCCGTCTCTATCTGTCTGTATCTCATCCTATGTCTTAAAGTCCGTTTGACACCGTCTCTATCTGTCAGTATCTCTTCCTATGTCTTAAAGTCCGTTTGACACCGTCTCTATCTGTCTGTATCTGTTCAAATGTCTTAAAGTCTGTTAGTCCCTCTATATCCGCCTGACTCCCTCCCTGGTTTTAAAATCCGTTTGACACCGTCTCCATCTGTCTGTATCTCTTCCTATGTCTTAAAGTCCGTTTGACACCGTCTCTATCTGTCTGTATCTCTTCCTATGTCTTAAAGTTTGTTTAACACCGTCTCAATCTGTCTGCATCTCTTCAAATGTCTTAAAGTCCGTTAGTCCCTCTATATCTGCCTGACTCCCTCCCTTGTTTTACAGTCCGTTTGACACCGTCTCTATCTGTCTGTATCTCTTCCTACGGATTTAAGTCCGTTTGACACCGTCTCTATCGGTCTGTATCTCTTTAAATGTCCTAAAGTCCGTTTGACACCGTCTCCATCTGTCTGTATAACTTCAAAGGTCTTAAAGTCCGTTTGACACCGTCCCTATCTGTCTGTATCTCTTCCTATGTCTTAAAGTCCATTTGACACCGTCTCTATCTGTCGGTATCTCTTAAAATGTCTTAAAGTCCGTTAGTCCCTCTACATCTGCCTGACTCCTTCCCTTGTTTTAAAGTCCGTTTGACACCGTCTCTATCTGTCTGTATCTCTTCAAATGTCTTAAAGTCCGTTTGACACCGTCTCTATCTGTCTGTATCTCTTCCTATGTCTTAAAGTCCGTTTAACACCGTCTCAATCTGTCTGTATCTCTTCAAATGTCTTAAAGTCCGTTTGACACCGTCTCTATCTGTCAGTATCTCTTCCTATGTCTTAAAGTCCGTTTAACACCGTCTCAATCTGTCTGTATCTCTTCAACTGTCTTAAAGTCCGTTAGTCCCTCTCTATCTGCCTGACTCCCTCCCTTGTTTTAAAGTCCGTTTGACACCGTCTCTATCTGTCTGTATCTCTTCAAATGTCTTAAAGTCCGTTTGACACCGTCTCTGTCTGTATCTCTTCAAATGTCTTAAAGTCCGTTTGACACCGTCTCTATCTGTCTGTATCTCTTCCTATGTCTTAAAGTCCGTTTGACACCGTCTCTGTCTGTCTGTATCCATTCCTATGTCATAAAGTCCGTTAGTCCCTCTATATCTGCCTGACTCCCTCCCTTGTTTTAAAGTCCGTTTGACCCCGTCTCTATCTGTCTGTATCTCATCCTATGTCTTAAAGTCCGTTTGACACCGTCTCTATCTGTCAGTATCTCTTCCTATGTCTTAAAGTCCGTTTGACACCGTCTCTATCTGTCTGTATCTCTTCAAATGTCTTAAAGTCCGTTTGACTCCGTCTCTATCTGTCTGTATCTCTCCCTATGTCTTAAAAGTCCGTTTGACACCGTCTCTATCTGTCTGTATCTCTTCAAATGTCTTAAAGTCCGTTAGTCCCTCTATATCCGCCTGACTCCCTCCCCGGTTTTAAAATCCGTTTGACACCGTCTCTATCTGTCTGTATCTCTTCCTATGTCTTAAAGTCCGTTTGACACCATCTCTATCTGTCGGTATATCTTCAAATGTCTTAAAGTCCGTTTGACACCGTCTATGTCTGTATCTCGTCCAATGTCAAAAAGTCCGTTTCACACCGTCTCTATCTGTCTGTATCTCTTCAAATGTCTTAAAGTCCGTTTGACATCGTCTCTATCTGTCTGTATCTCTTCCTATGTCTTAAAGTCCGTTTGACACCGTCTCTATCTGTCTGTATCTGTTCAAATGTCTTGAAGTCCGTTAGTCCCTCTATATCCGCCTGACTCCCTCCCTGGTTTTAAAATCCGTTTGACACCGTCTCTATCTGTCTGTATCTCTTCCTATGTCTTAAAGTCCGTTTGACACCATCTCTATCTGTCTGTATCTCTTCAAATGTCTTAAAGTCCATTTAACACCGTCTCAATCTGTCTGTATCTCTTCAACTGTCTAAAAGTCCGTTAGTCCCTCTATATCTGCCTGAGTCCCTCCCTTGTTTTAAAGTCCGTTTGACACCGCCTCTATCTGTCTGTATCTCTTCTTATGTCTTAAAGTCCGTTTGACACCGTCTCTATCTGTCTGTATCTCTTCAAATGTCTTAAAGTCCGTTTACCACCGTCTCAATCTGTCTGTATCTCTTCAACTGTCTTAAAGTCCGTTAGTCCCTCTATATCTGCCTGACTCCCTCCCTTGTTTTAAAGTCCGTTTGACACCGTCTCTATCTCTCTGTATCTCTTCTTATGTCTTAAAGTCCGTTTGACACCGTCTCTATCTGTCTGTATCTCTTCAAATGTCTTAAAGTCCGTTTACCACCGTCTCAATCTGTCTGTATCTCTTCAAATGTCTTAAAGTCCGTTTAACACCGTCTCAATCTGTCTGTATCTCTTCAAATGTCTTAAAGTCCGTTTGACACCGTCTCTATCTGTCTGTATCTCTTCCTATGTCTTAAAGTCCGTTTAACACCGTCTCAATCTGTCTGTATCTCTTCAAATGTCTTAAAGTCCGTTTGACACCGTCTCTATCTGTCTGTATCTCTTCCTATGTCTTAAAGTCCGTTTAACACCGTCTCAATCTGTCTGTATCTCTTCAAATGTCTTAAAGTCCGTTTAACACCGTCTCTGTCTGTCAGTATCTCTTCCTATGTCTTAAAGTCCGTTTAACACCGTCTTAATCTGTCTGTATCTCTTCAACTGTCTTAAAGTCCGTTAGTCCCTCTATATCTGCCTGACTCCCTCCCTTGTTTTAAAGTCCGTTTGACACCGTCTCTATCTGTCTGTATCTCTTCTTATGTCTTAAAGTCCGTTTGACACCGTCTCTATCTGTCTGTATCTCTTCTTATGTCTTAAAGTCCGTTTGACACCGTCTCTGTCTGTATCTCTTCAAATGTCTTAAAGTCCGTTTGACACCGTCTCTATCTGTCTGTATCTCTTCCTATGTCTTAAAGTCCGTTTGACACCGTCTCTGTCTGTCTGTATCCATTCCTATGTCTTAAAGTCCGTTAGTCCCTCTATATCTGCCTCACTCCCTCCCTTGTTTTAAAGTCCGTTTGACCCCGTCTCTATCTGTCTGTATCTCATCCTATGTCTTAAAGTCCGTTTGACACCGTCTCTATCTGTCAGTATCTCTTCCTATGTCTTAAAGTCCGTTTGACACCGTCTCTATCTGTCTGTATCTGTTCAAATGTCTTAAAGTCCGTTAGTCCCTCTATATCCGCCTGACTCCCTCCCTGGTTTTAAAATCCGTTTGACACCGTCTCTACCTGTCGGTATCTCTTCAAATGTCTTAAAGTCCGTTTGACACCGTCTCTATCTGTCTGTATCTCTTCCTATATATGTCTTAAAGTTTGTTTAACACCGTCTCAATCTGTCTGCATCTCTTCAAATGTCTTAAAGTCCGTTAGTCCCTCTATATCTGCCTGACTCCCTCCCTTGTTTTACAGTCCGTTTGACACCGTCTCTATCTGTCTGTATCTCTTCCTACGGATTTAAGTCCGTTTGACACCGTCTCTATCTGTCTGTATCTCTTTAAATGTCCTAAAGTCCGTTTGACACCGTCTCCATCTGTCTGTATAACTTCAAAGGTCTTAAAGTCCGTTTGACACCGTCCCTATCTGTCTGTATCTCTTAATATGTCTTAAAGTCCGTTTGACACCGTCTCTATCTGTCGGTATCTCTTAAAATGTCTTAAAGTCCGTTAGTCCCTCTACATCTGCCTGACTCCCTCCCTTGTTTTAAAGTCCGTTTGACACCGTCTCTATCTGTCTGTATCTCTTCAAATGTCTTAAAGTCCGTTTGACACCGTCTCTATCTGTCTGTATCTCTTCCTATGTCTTAAAGTCCGTTTAACACCGTCTCAATCTGTCTGTATCTCTTCAACTGTCTTAAAGTCCGTTAGTCCCTCTCTATCTGCCTGACTCCCTCCCTTGTTTTAAAGTCCGTTTGACACCGTCTCTATCTGTCTGTATCTCTTCTTATGTCTTAAAGTCCGTTTGACACCGTCTCTATCTGTCTGTATATCTTCAAATGTCTTAAAGTCCGTTTACCACCGTCTCAATCTGTCTGTATCTCTTCAAATGTCTTAAAGTCCGTTAGTCCCTCTATATCTGCCTGACTCCCTCCCTTGTTTTAAAGTCCGTTTGACACCGTCTCTATCTGTCTGTATCTCTTCAAATGTCTTAAAGTCCGTTTGACACCATCTCTATCTGTCTGTATCTCTTCAAATGTCTTAAAGTCCGTTTGACACCGTCTCCATCTGTGTGTATAACTTCAAAGGTCTTAAAGTCCGTTTGACACCGTCCCTATCTGTCTGTATCTCTTCCTATGTCTTAAAGTCCGTTTGACACCGTCTCTATCTGTCGGTATCTCTTAAAATGTCTTAAAGTCCGTTATTCCCTCTACATCTGCCTGACTCCCTCCCTTGTTTTAAAGTCCGTGTGACACCGTCTCTATCTGTCTGTATCTCTTCAAATGTCTTAAAGTCCGTTTGACACCGTCTCTATCTGTCTGTATCTCTTCCTATGTCTTAAAGTCCGTTTAACACCGTCTCAATCTGTCTGTATCTCTTCAAATGTCTTAAACTCCGTTTGACACCGTCTCTATCTGTCTGTATCTCTTCCTAGGTCTTAAAGTCCGTTTGACACCGTCTCTATCTCTCTGTATCTCTTCCTAGGTCTTAAAGTCTGTTTCACACCGTCTCTGTCTGTCTGTATCTCTTCCTATGTTTTAAAGTCCGTTTGACACCGTCTCTATCTGTCTGTATCTCTTCCTATGTCTTAAAGTCCGTTTGACACCGTCTCTATCTGTCTGTATCTCTTCCTATGTCTTAAAGTCCGTTTGACACCGTCTCTATCTGTCTGTATCTCTTCCTATGTCTTAAACTCCGTTAGTCCCTCTATATCTGCCTGACTCCCTCCTTTGTTTTAAAGTCCGTTTGACACCGTCTCTATCTGTCTGTTTCTCTTCAAATGTCTTAAGGTCCGTTTGACACCGTCTCTATCTGTCTGTATCTCTTCTTATGTCTTAAAGTCCGCTTGACACCGTCTCTATCTGTCTGTATCTCTTCAAATGTCTTAAAGTCCGTTTGACACCGTCTCTATCTGTCTGTATCTCTTCAAATGTCTTAAAGTCCGTTAGTCCCTCTATATCTGCCTGACTCCCTACCTTGTTTTAAAGTTAGTTTGACACCGTCTCCATATGTCTGTATCTCTTCAAATGTCTTAAAGTCCGTTTGACACCGTCTCTGTCTGTCTGTATCTCTTCATATGTCTAAAAGTCCGCTTGACACCGTCTCTATCTGTCTGTATCTCTTCAAATGTCTTAAAGTCCGTTAGTCCCTCTATATCTGCCTGACTCCCTCCCTTGTTTTAAAGTCCGTTTGACACCGTCTCTATCTGTCTGTATCTCTTCAAATGTCTTAAAGTCCGTTTGACACCCTCTCTATCTGTCTGTATCTCTTCAAATGTCTTAAAGTCCGTTAGTCCCTCTATATCTGCCTGACTCCCTAATTTGTTTTAAAGTTAGTTTGACACCGTCTCCATATGTCTGTATCTCTTCAAATGTCTTAAAGTCCGTTAGTCCCTCTATATCTGCCTGACTCCCCTACCTTGTTTTAAAGTTAGTTTGACACCGTCTCCATATGTCTGTATCTCTTCAAATGTCTTAAAGTCCGTTTGACACCGTCTCTATCTGTCTGTATCTCTTCATATGTCTAAAAGTCCGCTTGACACCGTCTCTATCTGTCTGTATCTCTTCAAATGT
The DNA here is from genome assembly GCA_963556255.1 of Allolobophora icterica. Classification (NCBI taxonomy): domain Eukaryota; kingdom Metazoa; phylum Annelida; class Clitellata; order Crassiclitellata; family Lumbricidae; genus Allolobophora; species Allolobophora icterica. The sequence continues at coordinate 15,088,132 of OY744616.1, forward strand.
CTTAAAGTCCGTTAGTCCCTCTATATCTGCCTGACTCCCTACCTTGTTTTAAAGTCCGTTGACACCGTCTCTATCTGTCTGTTTCTCTTCAAATGTCTTAAAGTCCGTTTGACACTGTCTCTATCTGTCTGTATCTCTTCAAATGTCTTAAAGTCCGTTTGACACCGTCTCTATCTGTCTGTATCTCTTCATATGTCTAAAAGTCCGCTTGACACCGTCTCTATCTGTCTGTATGTCTTCAACTGTCTTAAAGTCCGTTAGTCCCTCTATATCTGCCTGACTGCCTCCGTTTGACACCGTCTCTATCTGTCTGTATCTCTTCCTATGTCTTAAAGTTTGTTTAACACCGTCTCAATCTGTCTGCATCTCTTCAAATGTCTTACAGTCCGTTAGTCCCTCTATATCTGCCTGACTCCCTCCCTTGTTTTACAGTCCGTTTGACACCGTCTCTATCTGTCTGTATCTTTTCCTACGGATTTAAGTCCGTTTGACATCGTCTCTATCTGTCTGTATCTCTTTAAATGTCTTAAAGTCCGTTTGACACCGTCTCCATCTGTCTGTATAACTTCAAAGGTCTTAAAGTCCGTTTGACACCGTCCCTATCTGTCTGTATCTCTTCCTATGTCTTAAAGTCCGTTTGACACCGTCTCTATCTGTCGGTATCTCTTAAAATGTCTTAAAGTCCGTTAGTCCCTCTACATCTGCCTGACTCCCTCCCTTGTTTTAAAGTCCGTTTGACACCGTCTCTATCTGTCTGTATCTCTTCAAATGTCTTAAAGTCCGTTTGACACCGTCTCTATCTGTCTGTATCTCTTCCTATGTCTTAAAATCCGTTTAACACCGTCTCAATCTGTCTGTATCTCTTCAAATGTCTTAAAGTCCGTTTGACACCGTCTCTATCTGTCAGTATCTCTTCCTATGTCTTAAAGTCCGTTTAACACCGTCTCAATCTGTCTGTATCTCTTCAACTGTCTTAAAGTCCGTTAGTCCCTCTATATCTGCCTGACTCCCTCCCTTGTTTTAAAGTCCGTTTGACACCGTCTCTATCTGTCTGTATCTCTTCTTATGTCTTAAAGTCCGTTTGACACCGTCTCTATCTGTCTGTATCTCTTCAAATGTCTTAAAGTCCGTTTGACACCGTCTCTATCTGTCTGTATCTCTTCTTATGTCTTAAAGTCCGTTTGACACCGTCTCTATCTGTGTGTATCTCTTCTTATGTCTTAAAGTCCGTTTGACACCGTCTCTATCTGTCTGTATCTCTTCAAATGTCTTAAAGTCCGTTTGACACCGTCTCTATCTGTCAGTATCTCTTCCTATGTCTTAAAGTCCGTTTAACACCGTCTCAATCTGTCTGTATCTCCTCAACTGTCTTAAAGTCCGTTAGTCCCTCTATATCTGCCTGACTCCCTCCCTTGTTTTAAAGTCCGTTTGACACCGTCTCTATCTGTCTGTATCTCTTCAAATGTCTTAAAGTCCGTTTACCACCGTCTCAATCTGTCTGTATCTCTTCAAATGTCTTAAAGTCCGTTAGTCCCTCTATATCTGACTGACTCCCTCCCTTGTTTTAAAGTCCGTTTGACACCGTCTCTATCTGTCTGTATCTCTTCAAATGTCTTAGAGTCCGTTTGACACCATCTCTATCTGTCTGTATCTCTTCAAATGTCTTAAAGTCCGTTTGACACCGTCTCTGTCTGCATCTCTTCAAATGTCTTAAAGTCCGTTTGACACCGTCTCTATCTGTCTGTATCTCTTCCTATGTCTTAAAGTCCGTTTGACACCGTCTCTGTCTGTCTGTATCCATTCCTATGTCTTAAAGTCCGTTAGTCCCTCTATATCTGCCTCACTCCCTCCCTTGTTTTAAAGTCCGTTTGACCCCGTCTCTATCTGTCTGTATCTCTTCCTATGTCTTAAAGTCCGTTTGACACCGTCTCTATCTGTCAGTATCTCTTCCTATGTCTTAAAGTCCGTTTGACACCGTCTCTATCTGTCTGTATCTCTTCAAATGTCTTAAAGTCCGTTTGACTCCGTCTCTATCTGTCTGTATCTCTTAATATGTCTTAAAGTCCGTTTGACACCGTCTCTATCTGTCGGTATCTCTTAAAATGTCTTAAAGTCCGTTAGTCCCTCTACATCTGCCTGACTCCCTCCCTTGTTTTAAAGTCCGTTTGACACCGTCTCTATCTCTCTGTATCTCTTCTTATGTCTTAAAGTCCGTTTGACACCGTCTCTATCTGTCTGTATCTCTTCAAATGTCTTAAAGTCCGTTTACCACCGTCTCAATCTGTCTGTATCTCTTCAACTGTCTTAAAGTCCGTTAGTCCCTCTATATCTGCCTGAGTCCCTCCCTTGTTTTAAAGTCCGTTTGACACCGCCTCTATCTGTCTGTATCTCTTCTTATGTCTTAAAGTCCGTTTGACACCGTCTCTATCTGTCTGTATCTCTTCCTATGTCTTAAAGTCCGTTTGACACCGTCTCTGTCTGTCTGTATCCATTCCTATGTCTTAAAGTCCGTTAGTCCCTCTATATCTGCCTCACTCCCTCCCTTGTTTTAAAGTCCGTTTGACCCCGTCTCTATCTGTCTGTATCTCATCCTATGTCTTAAAGTCCGTTTGACACCGTCTCTATCTGTCAGTATCTCTTCCTATGTCTTAATGTCCGTTTGACACCGTCTCTATCTGTCTGTATCTGTTCAAATGTCTTAAAGTCCGTTACTCCCTCTATATCCGCCTGACTCCCTCCCTGGTTTTAAAATCCGTTTGACACCGTCTCTACCTGTCGGTATCTCTTCAAATGTCTTAAAGTCCGTTAGTCCCTCTACATCTGCCTGATTCCCTCCCTTGTTTTAAAGTCCGTTTGACACCGTCTCTGTCTGTATCTCTTCCTATGTCTTAAAGTCCGTTTGACACCATCTCTATCTGTCGGTATATCTTCAAATGTCTTAAAGTCCGTTTGACACCGTCTATGTCTGTATCTCGTCCAATGTCAAAAAGTCCGTTTCACACCGTCTCTATCTGTCTGTATCTCTTCAAATGTCTTAAAGTCCGTTTGACATCGTCTCTATCTGTCTGTATCTCTTCCTATGTCTTAAAGTCCGTTTGACACCATCTCTATCTGTCTGTATCTCTTCAAATGTCTTAAAGTCCGTTTGACACCGTCTCTGTCTGTATCTCTTCAAATGTTTTAAAGTCCGTTTGACACCGTCTATGTCTGTATCTCGTCCAATGTCAAAAAGTCCGTTTCACACCGTCTCTATCTGTCTGTATCTCTTCAAATGTCTTAAAGTCCGTTTGACATCGTCTCTATCTGTCTGTATCTCTTCCTATGTCTTAAAGTCCGTTTGACACCGTCTCTATCTGTCTGTATCTGTTCAAATGTCTTAAAGTCCGTTAGTCCCTCTATATCCGCCTGACTCCCTCCCTGGTTTTAAAATCCGTTTGACACCGTCTCTATCTGTCTGTATCTCTTCCTATGTCTTAAAGTCCGTTTGACACCATCTCTATCTGTCTGTATCTCTTCAAATGTCTTAAAGTCCGTTTAACACCGTCTCAATCTGTCTGTATCTCTTCAACTGTCTTAAAGTCCGTTAGTCCCTCTATATCTGCCTGAGTCCCTCCCTTGTTTTAAAGTCCGTTTGACACCGCCTCTATCTGTCTGTATCTCTTCTTATGTCTTAAAGTCCGTTTGACACCGTCTCTATCTGTCTGTATCTCTTCCTATGTCTTAAAGTCCGTTTGACACCGTCTCTGTCTGTCTGTATCCATTCCTATGTCTTAAAGTCCGTTAGTCCCTCTATATCTGCCTCACTCCCTCCCTTGTTTTAAAGTCCGTTTGACCCCGTCTCTATCTGTCTGTATCTCATCCTATGTCTTAAAGTCCGTTTGACACCGTCTCTATCTGTCAGTATCTCTTCCTATGTCTTAAAGTCCGTTTGACACCGTCTCTATCTGTCTGTATCTGTTCAAATGTCTTAAAGTCCGTTAGTCCCTCTATATCCGCCTGACTCCCTCCCTGGTTTTAAAATCCGTTTGACACCGTCTCTACCTGTCGGTATCTCTTCAAATGTCTTAAAGTCCGTTAGTCCCTCTACATCTGCCTGACTCCCTCCCTTGTTTTAAAGTCCGTTTGACACCGTCTCCATCTGTCTGTATCTCTTCCTATGTCTTAAAGTCCGTTTGACACCGTCTCTATCTGTCTGTATCTCTTCCTATGTCTTAAAGTTTGTTTAACACCGTCTCAATCTGTCTGCATCTCTTCAAATGTCTTAAAGTCCGTTAGTCCCTCTATATCTGCCTGACTCCCTCCCTTGTTTTACAGTCCGTTTGACACCGTCTCTATCTGTCTGTATCTCTTCCTACGGATTTAAGTCCGTTTGACACCGTCTCTATCGGTCTGTATCTCTTTAAATGTCCTAAAGTCCGTTTGACACCGTCTCCATCTGTCTGTATAACTTCAAAGGTCTTAAAGTCCGTTTGACACCGTCCCTATCTGTCTGTATCTCTTCCTATGTCTTAAAGTCCGTTTGACACCGTCTCTATCTGTCGGTATCTCTTAAAATGTCTTAAAGTCCGTTAGTCCCTCTACATCTGCCTGACTCCTTCCCTTGTTTTAAAGTCCGTTTGACACCGTCTCTATCTGTCTGTATCTCTTCAAATGTCTTAAAGTCCGTTTGACACCGTCTCTATCTGTCTGTATCTCTTCCTATGTCTTAAAGTCCGTTTAACACCGTCTCAATCTGTCTGTATCTCTTCAAATGTCTTAAAGTCCGTTTGACACCGTCTCTATCTGTCAGTATCTCTTCCTATGTCTTAAAGTCCGTTTAACACCGTCTCAATCTGTCTGTATCTCTTCAACTGTCTTAAAGTCCGTTAGTCCCTCTCTATCTGCCTGACTCCCTCCCTTGTTTTAAAGTCCGTTTGACACCGTCTCTATCTGTCTGTATCTCTTCAAATGTCTTAAAGTCCGTTTGACACCGTCTCTGTCTGTATCTCTTCAAATGTCTTAAAGTCCGTTTGACACCGTCTCTATCTGTCTGTATCTCTTCCTATGTCTTAAAGTCCGTTTGACACCGTCTCTGTCTGTCTGTATCCATTCCTATGTCATAAAGTCCGTTAGTCCCTCTATATCTGCCTGACTCCCTCCCTTGTTTTAAAGTCCGTTTGACCCCGTCTCTATCTGTCTGTATCTCATCCTATGTCTTAAAGTCCGTTTGACACCGTCTCTATCTGTCAGTATCTCTTCCTATGTCTTAAAGTCCGTTTGACACCGTCTCTATCTGTCTGTATCTCTTCAAATGTCTTAAAGTCCGTTTGACTCCGTCTCTATCTGTCTATATCTCTCCCTATGTCTTAAAAGTCCGTTTGACACCGTCTCTATCTGTCTGTATCTCTTCAAATGTCTTAAAGTCCGTTAGTCCCTCTATATCCGCCTGACTCCCTCCCCGGTTTTAAAATCCGTTTGACACCGTCTCTATCTGTCTGTATCTCTTCCTATGTCTTAAAGTCCGTTTGACACCATCTCTATCTGTCGGTATATCTTCAAATGTCTTAAAGTCCGTTTGACACCGTCTATGTCTGTATCTGTTCAAATGTCTTGAAGTCCGTTAGTCCCTCTATATCCGCCTGACTCCCTCCCTGGTTTTAAAATCCGTTTGACACCGTCTCTATCTGTCTGTATCTCTTCCTATGTCTTAAAGTCCGTTTGACACCATCTCTATCTGTCTGTATCTCTTCAAATGTCTTAAAGTCCGTTTAACACCGTCTCAATCTGTCTGTATCTCTTCAACTGTCTAAAAGTCCGTTAGTCCCTCTATATCTGCCTGAGTCCCTCCCTTGTTTTAAAGTCCGTTTGACACCGCCCCTATCTGTCTGTATCTCTTCTTATGTCTTAAAGTCCGTTTGACACCGTCTCTATCTGTCTGTATCTCTTCAAATGTCTTAAAGTCCGTTTACCACCGTCTCAATCTGTCTGTATCTCTTCAACTGTCTTAAAGTCCGTTAGTCCCTCTATATCTGCCTGACTCCATCCCTAGTTTTAAAGTCCGTTTGACACCGTCTCTATCTCTCTGTATCTCTTCTTATGTCTTAAAGTCCGTTTGACACCGTCTCTATCTGTCTGTATCTCTTCAAATGTCTTAAAGTCCGTTTACCACCGTCTCAATCTGTCTGTATCTCTTCAACTGTCTTAAAGTCCGTTAGTCCCTCTATATCTGCCTGAGTCCCTCCCTTGTTTTAAAGTCCGTTTGACACCGCCTCTATCTGTCTGTATCTCTTCTTATGTCTTAAAGTCCGTTTGACACCGTCTCTATCTGTCTGTATCTCTTCCTATGTCATAAAGTCCGTTTGACACCGTCTCTGTCTGTCTGTATCCATTCCTATGTCTTAAAGTCCGTTAGTCCCTCTATATCTGCCTCACTCCCTCCCTTGTTTTAAAGTCCGTTTGACCCCGTCTCTATCTGTCTGTATCTCATCCTATGTCTTAAAGTCCGTTTGACACCGTCTCTATCTGTCAGTATCTCTTCCTATGTCTTAATGTCCGTTTGACACCGTCTCTATCTGTCTGTATCTGTTCAAATGTCTTAAAGTCCGTTACTCCCTCTATATCCGCCTGACTCCCTCCCTGGTTTTAAAATCCGTTTGACACCGTCTCTACCTGTCGGTATCTCTTCAAATGTCTTAAAGTCCGTTAGTCCCTCTACATCTGCCTGACTCCCTCCCTTGTTTTAAAGTCCGTTTGACACCGTCTCCATCTGTCTGTATCTCTTCCTATGTCTTAAAGTCCGTTTGACACCGTCTCTATCTGTCAGTATCTCTTCCTATGTCTTAAAGTCCGTTTGACACCGTCTCTATCTGTCTGTATCTCTTCAAATGTCTTAAAGTCCGTTTGACTCCGTCTCTATCTGTCTGTATCTCTCCCTATGTCTTAAAAGTCCGTTTGACACCGTCTCTATCTGTCTGTATCTCTTCAAATGTCTTAAAGTCCGTTAGTCCCTCTACATCCGCCTGACTCCCTCCCTGGTTTTAAAATCCGTTTCACACCGTCTCTATCTGTCTGTATCTCTTCCTATGTCTTAAAGTCCGTTTGACACCATCTCTATCTGTCTCTATCTCTTCAAATGTCTTAAAGTCCGTTTGACACCGTCTCTGTCTGTATCTCTTCAAATGTCTTAAAGTCCGTTTGACACCGTCTCTATCTGTCTGTATCTCTTTCTATGTCTTAAAGTCCGTTTAACACCGTCTCAATCTGCCTGTATCTCTTCAAATGTCTTAAAGTCCGTTTGACACCGTCTCTATCTGTCAGTATCTCTTCCTATGTCTTAAAGTCCGTTTAACACCGTCTCAATCTGTCTGTATCTCTTCAACTGTCTTAAAGTCCGTTAGTCCTTCTATATCTGCCTAACTCCCTCCCTTGTTTTAAAGTCCGTTTGACACCCTCTCTATCTGTCTGTATCTCTTCTTATGTCTTAAAGTCCGTTTGACACCGTCTCTATCTGTCTGTATCTCTTCAAATGTCTTAAAGTCCGTTTACCACCGTCTCTATCTGTCTGTATCTCTTCAAATGTCTTAAAGTCCGTTTGACTCCGTCTCTATCTGTCTGTATCTCTCCCTATGTCTTAAAAGTCCGTTTGACACCGTCTCTATCTGTCTGTATCTCTTCAAATGTCTTAAAGTCCGTTAGTCCCTCTACATCTGCCTGACTCCCTCCCTTGTTTTAAAGTCCGTTTGACACCGTCTCTATCTGTCTGTATCTCTTCAAATGTCTTAAAGTCCGTTTGACACCGTCTCTGTCTGTCTGTATCTCTTCCTTTGTCTTAAAGTCCGTTTAACACCGTCTCAATCTGTCTGTATCTCTTCAAATGTCTTAAAGTCCGTTTGACTCCGTCTCTATCTGTCTGTATCTCTCCCTATGTCTTAAAAGTCCGTTTGACACCGTCTCTATCTGTCTGTATCTCTTCAAATGTCTTAAAGTCCGTTTGACACCGTCTCTATCTGTCAGTATCTCTTCCTATGTCTTAAAGTCCGTTTAACACCGTCTTAATCTGTCTGTATCTCTTCAACTGTCTTAAAGTCCGTTAGTCCCTCTATATCTGCCTGACTCCCTCCCTTGTTTTAAAATCCGTTTGACACCGTCTCTATCTGTCTGTATCTCATCCTATGTCTTAAAGTCCGTTTGACACCGTCTCTATCTGTCTGTATCTCTTCCTATGTCTTAAAGTCCGTTTGACACCGTCTCTATCTGTCAGTATCTCTTCCTATGTCTTAAAGTCCGTTTAACACCGTCTTAATCTGTCTGTATCTCTTCAACTGTCTTAAAGTCCGTTAGTCCCTCTATATCTGCCTGACTCCCTCCCTTGTTTTAAAGTCCGTTTGACACCGTCTCTATCTGTCTGTATATCTTCTTATGTCTTAAAGTCCGTTTGACACCGTCTCTGTCTGTATCTCTTCAAATGTCTTAAAGTCCGTTTGACACCGTCTCTATCTGTCTGTATGTCTTCCTATGTCTTAAAGTCCGTTTGACACCGTCTCTGTCTGTCTGTATCCATTCCTATGTCTTAAAGTCCGTTAGTCCCTCTATATCTGCCTCACTCCCTCCCTTGTTTTAAAGTCCGTTTGACCCCGTCTCTATCTGTCTGTATCTCATCCTATGTCTTAAAGTCCGTTTGACACCGTCTCTATCTGTCAGTATCTCTTCCTATGTCTTAAAGTCCGTTTGACACCGTCTCTATCTGTCTGTATCTGTTCAAATGTCTTAAAGTCTGTTAGTCCCTCTATATCCGCCTGACTCCCTCCCTGGTTTTAAAATCCGTTTGACACCGTCTCCATCTGTCTGTATCTCTTCCTATGTCTTAAAGTCCGTTTGACACCGTCTCTATCTGTCTGTATCTCTTCCTATGTCTTAAAGTTTGTTTAACACCGTCTCAATCTGTCTGCATCTCTTCAAATGTCTTAAAGTCCGTTAGTCCCTCTATATCTGCCTGACTCCCTCCCTTGTTTTACAGTCCGTTTGACACCGTCTCTATCTGTCTGTATCTCTTCCTACGGATTTAAGTCCGTTTGACACCGTCTCTATCGGTCTGTATCTCTTTAAATGTCCTAAAGTCCGTTTGACACCGTCTCCATCTGTCTGTATAACTTCAAAGGTCTTAAAGTCCGTTTGACACCGTCCCTATCTGTCTGTATCTCTTCCTATGTCTTAAAGTCCATTTGACACCGTCTCTATCTGTCGGTATCTCTTAAAATGTCTTAAAGTCCGTTAGTCCCTCTACATCTGCCTGACTCCTTCCCTTGTTTTAAAGTCCGTTTGACACCGTCTCTATCTGTCTGTATCTCTTCAAATGTCTTAAAGTCCGTTTGACACCGTCTCTATCTGTCTGTATCTCTTCCTATGTCTTAAAGTCCGTTTAACACCGTCTCAATCTGTCTGTATCTCTTCAAATGTCTTAAAGTCCGTTTGACACCGTCTCTATCTGTCAGTATCTCTTCCTATGTCTTAAAGTCCGTTTAACACCGTCTCAATCTGTCTGTATCTCTTCAACTGTCTTAAAGTCCGTTAGTCCCTCTCTATCTGCCTGACTCCCTCCCTTGTTTTAAAGTCCGTTTGACACCGTCTCTATCTGTCTGTATCTCTTCAAATGTCTTAAAGTCCGTTTGACACCGTCTCTGTCTGTATCTCTTCAAATGTCTTAAAGTCCGTTTGACACCGTCTCTATCTGTCTGTATCTCTTCCTATGTCTTAAAGTCCGTTTGACACCGTCTCTGTCTGTCTGTATCCATTCCTATGTCATAAAGTCCGTTAGTCCCTCTATATCTGCCTGACTCCCTCCCTTGTTTTAAAGTCCGTTTGACCCCGTCTCTATCTGTCTGTATCTCATCCTATGTCTTAAAGTCCGTTTGACACCGTCTCTATCTGTCAGTATCTCTTCCTATGTCTTAAAGTCCGTTTGACACCGTCTCTATCTGTCTGTATCTCTTCAAATGTCTTAAAGTCCGTTTGACTCCGTCTCTATCTGTCTGTATCTCTCCCTATGTCTTAAAAGTCCGTTTGACACCGTCTCTATCTGTCTGTATCTCTTCAAATGTCTTAAAGTCCGTTAGTCCCTCTATATCCGCCTGACTCCCTCCCCGGTTTTAAAATCCGTTTGACACCGTCTCTATCTGTCTGTATCTCTTCCTATGTCTTAAAGTCCGTTTGACACCATCTCTATCTGTCGGTATATCTTCAAATGTCTTAAAGTCCGTTTGACACCGTCTATGTCTGTATCTCGTCCAATGTCAAAAAGTCCGTTTCACACCGTCTCTATCTGTCTGTATCTCTTCAAATGTCTTAAAGTCCGTTTGACATCGTCTCTATCTGTCTGTATCTCTTCCTATGTCTTAAAGTCCGTTTGACACCGTCTCTATCTGTCTGTATCTGTTCAAATGTCTTGAAGTCCGTTAGTCCCTCTATATCCGCCTGACTCCCTCCCTGGTTTTAAAATCCGTTTGACACCGTCTCTATCTGTCTGTATCTCTTCCTATGTCTTAAAGTCCGTTTGACACCATCTCTATCTGTCTGTATCTCTTCAAATGTCTTAAAGTCCGTTTAACACCGTCTCAATCTGTCTGTATCTCTTCAACTGTCTAAAAGTCCGTTAGTCCCTCTATATCTGCCTGAGTCCCTCCCTTGTTTTAAAGTCCGTTTGACACCGCCTCTATCTGTCTGTATCTCTTCATATGTCTTAAAGTCCGTTTGACACCGTCTCTATCTGTCTGTATCTCTTCAAATGTCTTAAAGTCCGTTTACCACCGTCTCAATCTGTCTGTATCTCTTCAACTGTCTTAAAGTCCGTTAGTCCCTCTATATCTGCCTGACTCCCTCCCTTGTTTTAAAGTCCGTTTGACACCGTCTCTATCTCTCTGTATCTCTTCTTATGTCTTAAAGTCCGTTTGACACCGTCTCTATCTGTCTGTATCTCTTCAAATGTCTTAAAGTCCGTTTACCACCGTCTCAATCTGTCTGTATCTCTTCAAATGTCTTAAAGTCCGTTAGTCCCTCTACATCTGCCTGACTCCCTCCCTTGTTTTAAAGTCCGTTTGACACCGTCTCTATCTGTCTGTATCTCTTCAAATGTCTTAAAGTCCGTTTGACACCGTCTCTATCTGTCTGTATCTCTTCCTATGTCTTAAAGTCCGTTTAACACCGTCTCAATCTGTCTGTATCTCTTCAAATGTCTTAAAGTCCGTTTGACACCGTCTCTATCTGTCAGTATCTCTTCCTATGTCTTAAAGTCCGTTTAACACCGTCTCAATCTGTCTGTATCTCTTCAACTGTCTTAAAGTCCGTTAGTCCCTCTATATCTGCCTGACTCCCTCCCTTGTTTTAAAGTCCGTTTACCACCGTCTCAATCTGTCTGTATCTCTTCAAATGTCTTAAAGTCCGTTAGTCCCTCTATATCTGCCTGACTCCCTCCCTTGTTTTAAAGTCCGTTTGACACCGTCTCTATCTGTCTGTATCTCTTCAAATGTCTTAAAGTCCGTTTGACACCATCTCTATCTGTCTGTATCTCTTCAAATGTCTTAAAGTCCGTTTGACACCGTCTCTGTCTGTCTGTATCCATTCCTATGTCTTAAAGTCCGTTAGTCCCTCTATATCTGCCTCACTCCCTCCATTGTTTTAAAGTCCGTTTGACCCCGTCTCTATCTGTCTGTATCTCTTCCTATGTCTTAAAGTCCGTTTGACACCGTCTCTATCTGTCAGTATCTCTTCCTATGTCTTAAAGTCCGTTTGACACCGTCTCTATCTGTCTGTATCTCTTCAGATGTCTTAAGGTCCGTTTGACTCCGTCTCTATATGTCTGTATCTCTCCCTATGTCATAAAAGTCCGTTTGACACCGTCTCTATCTGTCTGTATCTCTTCAAATATCTTAAAGTCCGTTAGTCCCTCTATATCCGCCTGACTCCCTCCCCGGTTTTATAAACCGTTTGACACCGTCTCTATCTGTCTGTATCTCTTCCTATGTCTTAAAGTCCGTTTGACACCATCTCTATCTGTCCGTATATATCTTCAAATGTCTTAAAGTCCGTTTGACACCGTCTCTGTCTGTATCTCGTCCAATGTCAAAAAGTCCGTTTCACACCGTCTCTATCTGTCTGTATCTCTTCCTATGTCTTAAAGTCCGTTTGACACCGTCTCTATCTGTCTGCATCTGTTCAAATGTCTTAAAGTCCGTTAGTCCCTCTATATCCGCCTGACTCCCTCCCTGGTTTTAAAATCCGTTTGACACCGTCTCTATCTGTCTGTATCTCTTCCTATGTCTTAAAGTCCGTTTGACACCATCTCTATCTGTCTGTATCTCTTCAAATGTCTTAAAGTCCGTTTGACACCGTCTCTGTCTGTATCTCTTCAAATGTTTTAAAGTCCGTTTGACACCGTCTCTATCTGTCTGTATCTCTTCCGATGTCTTAAAGTCCGTTTAACACCGTCTCAATCTGTCTGTATCTCTTCAAATGTCTTAAAGTCCGTTTGACACCGTCTCTATCTGTCAGTATCTCTTCCTATGTCTTAAAGTCCGTTTAACACCGTCTCAATCTGTCTGTATCTCTTCAACTGTCTTAAAGTCCGTTAGTCCCTCTATATCTGCCTGACTCCCTCCCTTGTTTTAAAGTCCGTTTGACACCGTCTCTATCTGTCTGTATCTCTTCTTATGTCTTAAAGTCCGTTTGACACCGTCTCTATCTGTCTGTATCTCTTCAAATGTCTTAAAGTCCGTTTACCACCGTCTCAATCTGTCTGTATCTCTTCAAATGTCTTAAAGTCCGTTAGTCCCTCTACATCTGCCTGACTCCCTCCCTTGTTTTAAAGTCCGTTTGACACCGTCTCTATCTGTCTGTATCTCTTCAAATGTCTTAAAGTCCGTTTGACACCGTCTCTATCTGTCTGTATCTCTTCCTATGTCTTAAAGTCCGTTTAACACCGTCTCAATCTGTCTGTATCTCTTCAAATGTCTTAAAGTCCGTTTGACACCGTCTCTATCTGTCAGTATCTCTTCCTATGTCTTAAAGTCCGTTTAACACCGTCTCAATCTGTCTGTATCTCTTCAACTGTCTTAAAGTCCGTTAGTCCCTCTATATCTGCCTGACTCCCTCCCTTGTTTTAAAGTCCGTTTGACACCGTCTCTATCTGTCTGTATCTCTTCTTATGTCTTAAAGTCCGTTTGACACCGTCTCTATCTGTCTGTATCTCTTCAAATGTCTTAAAGTCCGTTTACCACCGTCTCAATCTGTCTGTATCTCTTCAAATGTCTTAAAGTCCGTTAGTCCCTCTATATCTGCCTGACTCCCTCCCTTGTTTTAAAGTCCGTTTGACACCGTCTCTATCTGTCTGTATCTCTTCAAATGTCTTAAAGTCCGTTTGACACCATCTCTATATGTCTGTATCTCTTCAAATGTCTTAAAGTCCGTTTGACACCGTCTCTGTCTGTATCTCTTCAAATGTCTTAAAGTCCGTTTGACACCGTCTCTATCTGTCTGTATCTCTTCAAATGTCTTAAAGTCCGTTAGTCGATCTATATCCGCCTGACTCCCTCCCTTGTTTTAAAGTCCGTTTGACACCGTCTCTATCTCTCTGTATCTCTTCAAATGTCTTAAAGTCCGTTAGTCCCTCTATATCTACCTGATTCCCTCCCTTGTTTTAAAGTCCGTTTGCATCCGTCTGTATTTGTCTGTATCTCCCTTGTCTTAAAATCCGTTTCTCGCTGTCTGCATATTTCCCTATGTCTTGAAGTACGGCTGTCCCTGTCTGTATCTGTCTGTATTTCTTCCTGTGTCTAAGAGTTCTTTTGTCTGCGTATGCATCTGTCTGTATCTGAGCGTAGGTCATAAAGTCCCTTTGTCTCCTTCTGTACCTGACTGTATCTCTTCGTATGTCTTAAGTGCGTTTGTCTCCGTCTGCATGTCTGTAACTCTACTTGTTTCTCAAAGTTCGTAACTTTCCGTCTGTATATGTATGTATCTCTTCCTGTGTCTAAGAGTCCTTTTGTATGCGTATGTATCTGTCTGTATCTGTCCGTATACGTCATAAAGTCCGTTTGTTTCCCACTGTGTCTGTCTGTGTCTCTCTCTTGTCTTAAAGTCCGTTTGTCTCCGTCTGTATCTGTGTGTATCTCTACCTATGTCTTACAGTTCATTTCTCTCCGTCTGAATATGTCCGGTGTCTTAAAGTCCGTTTGTCTCCGTCTGTACCTGTCTGTATCTCTACCTATGTTTTAAAGTCCTCTTGTCTCTGTTTGAATCTAGTACTTGTCTCAAGAGTCCGTTTCTCTCCGACTGTTCCTATGTTTTACAGTCTATTTGTCTCCGTGTGTATCTGTCTGTATCTCTCCCTGTGTCTCAATATCCGTATGTCTCCGTGTGTATCTGTCTGTGTCTTTCCTGTGGCTTACAGTCCGTTTGTCTCCTTCTGTCTCCGTCAGTATCTTTCCCTATGTCTTAAAGTCCGTTTGTTTCCGTCCGCATCTGTCTGTATCTCTACTTGTGTCTCAAGGTCCGTTTATCACCGTCTGTATCTGTCTGTATCTCTTCCAGTGTCTAAAAGTCCGTTTGTCTCTGTCTGTATCTGTCTGTATCTCTCTGCCTCGTCGTATTCAGTTGGTCACCGCGTGAATCTGTCAGTATCTTTCTGTATCTCTCAATTATCTTGAAGTCCTTTGTCGCTGTCTGTATCTCTCCCTTGTCTTTTCTTCGTCTGTACCTGTCTGTATCTCTCGTTATCTCCTAAAGTTCGCTTGTCTCCGTCTGAATCTCTAGCTATGTCTAAAAGTGAGTTTGTCACCGTCTGTATTTCTGTATGTGTCTATATCTCTCCCATTATACTTAAAGTCCGCTTGTCTACGTCTGTATCTGTCTGCTTCAGTCCGTTTTCTTTAAGTCCGTTGTCACAGCCTGTATCTGTCTGCATCTCTGCGTCTGTATCTCTCCCGGTCTTAAAATCCGTTTCTCACCGTCTGCATCTGTCTGTATCTCTCCCTATATCTTAAAATCGGTTTGTCACCGTCTGTATCTCTCCCTATATGTCTTAAAGGTAAATTCTAATTTTAATAATTTTATCCTAAATTCTAATTTTAATAATTTTATACACATCTGTTAATATACTGGAGATATTTTATTGGCTACTATGTTATAAGAAATTGATCTATATTTTCTCTGACTTGAAAACTGTTAAGAACCTGATTGGTTTGGGCTGCAGACAAAGTGAAGTTTTCAGGCTGGTCAGCCTTATTAATAAAGAAAAGGTTGTGTGACTTTGGTGGATGGTTTTGGACTTTTAGTTGGCCTGAAATATGTACATACTATAAATATGTTACAAGTTTCTTTAACCAATTGTGTACAGTGGCGTAACTTTGGTCTAAAAAGTGGGAGTACCAATTTCTTACATACACGAAGTCTTATTATTGAAGGAAAGGTTTTGTGACTTTTGTGGATGGTTTTGGACTGTTAGTTGGACTGAAATATGTACATACTATAAATATGTTACAAGTTTCTTTAACCAATTGTGTACAGTGGCGTAACTTTGGTCTAAAAAGTGGGAGTACCAATTTCTTACATACACGAAGTCTTATTATTGAAGGAAAGGTTTTGTGACTTTTGTGGATGGTTTTGGACTGTTAGTTGGACTGAAATATGTACATACTATAAATATGTTACAAGTTTCTTTAACCAATTGTGTACAGTGGCGTAACTTTGGTCTAAAAAGTGGGAGTACCAATTTCTTACATACACGAAGCAAGGCGGAAGTTGCGATCTCTGGGAAGGCTCAATAATAAAATATTGATTGGCATTGTTTAAAAAGTGGGGTACGGTACCACCAGTCAAAAAAGTGGGGGTACGGGTACCCCTCGTACCCGCCACAAATTACGCCTATGATTGTATATATTATGCTAATATTGCATAGGGCTATTTATATTGATTGATTAATTACGTAAAAATTTATTACTAAAATAAAAATCTCATGTCAAAACTACATTTATATAATAAACATTTAATTATGACGGCAGTGTATATCGTTGGTTAAAATGCTCTGATCGCCGTCGTCAAGACTGACGTCACAAACGGTTTCTGTTTCACAATAGAACAGAAACCGTTTGTGACGTAGCGTTTATCGTCGGACGGACACTATATGGATATTATATGTATAGATAATCGTTAAGCTGCATTGAAAATTAAAAGTAATAGATTAAGAATCTCAGGTGAAATTACACTTGTCTTTTATTTTTGAATCTATAGCATAATGATAAAGAGCTGTCTTTTTCAATGTTTGCATGTATTACTATAATATTGTTTCACTGCTTTGAATGATAAATGCTCGCCTCATTGCTCATCGTTCTTGGTTCTCCTCCAACTCTCTTTAGCCGTGGCAAGGCTGGGAGCGTCTCTGAGTAGGTCTCTTGAAGAGGCGCTATATAAATTTCCAGAATGAATGAATGAATGAACTCTCCTTAGTACATGACTGATGTCTTGCACTGGCTTCCTTTCTCCGCTCGTATCCACTTCAAAATCATAACACTAAGGCGCAACAGGGCTTAGCTCCAGCCTACCTTTGTGCCCTGATGCGCAAACCTCTATCTACTTCTTCTCATCGACCCCTACGTTCTCTGAATCAGCTGATGAATGGTTATGATAACCAGGGCTGTAGTGGTAAAATTAGAGTTGAGTACATGCTACCAGTTACTTTTCCAAAACAAATTGGAGGTGAGTATACGCTAATGGTTAGTTTTCCAAAACAAATTAGAGGTGAGTACAAATATTTTGTGAGGTGAGTATACAGTCTTTAGAGGTGAGTACACGCTGTATACCCGCATATACCCTCGACTACAGCCCTGATGACAACATCAATTTAAAACAAAGATCACCATAGCTTGTCTGCTGAAATTCAAGATGAGAAGGATTCCATTTCTAATAAGTGAAAATTCCTAAATCTTAAAAATTCCCATAACTTATATAGAGCTGCTTCTAGATAACAAAGTTACTCAGCAGGGCTAAGGGTTTGTCAGAAGAGGGAAAGGTCATAAGGTAAACAAAATGGAAACTAAATTGCCATACAACAAAAACATTAGACAAGGAAATAAATGGAAAATTTCAGGTTACGCTTTTGCCTTTGCTGCACTTTACAACCACCATCTTATATAACAAGTATAACTGTTAAGGGTTACTATATCAAACTTTTGGTGCTTCTGCCTAAACAACTATTGGTAAGCTATTGGCAGCACTGTAAAAAGTTGTTGTGACAACACAGACCATAGCCATTGTAAAGTTCACATCATGTAACCAGACCTAAATAAAAGAAAACCATTAAATAGCCAGGGACAGGGATACAAGACCCAAGACGAGATAATAGGCTTTCAAAAGCTCACACACTGCTCACATATTGCTCACACGTCAGCACTCAAGATGTGCACCAACTGAAGTTGATCTTCCAACGAGGACACCAAGGTCGCCTGTGATGTTGATCTTCTAACGAGGCCACCAAGGCCACCTGTGATGTTGATCTTCCAACGAGGACACCAAGGCCACCTGTGATGTTGATCTTCCAACAAGGACACCAAGGCAGACTGTAGCCACGACGAAACATCCAATGGGACTTCAAGAGCCAGGGATGCATCGACCTATAAAACAAGAACCATCTGTTAGATACAAGCAACAAAATCGTTTCACCCAGTTCCTTACAATACCTTAAACACTTCTGCATTATAACTTCCAGTCAACTTTTACCATATCTTCAGAAGCAGAACTGTGGAAGAAATACACTCTCTGGCCAGTAATTACAGCAGGTTTTACTGTGGCAGTTTGCAAAAATTTGCCAACTCAGTGATTAAGCTATATGAGCGATACCCATGACCCGTCTTTTTTCCCTTTATCTGTAAGAGCTAGAAACCCAATCTGAATATGGTTTCTTGCGTCAGAAGTGCTTCCGAGTTTTTCCTGAACTGGCACAATATAAATTTTTGATTACAACTGGCTGTAAATGAGGACAGTTTTGACAGCAAATTTTTACTTCAAAGCAACAGATTTGATTAAAATCTTAAAATAGACGGTTATACTGGCTGCTGAATGATAAATAATATAACTGACTGATCGTTTCAGTTCAAGAAAAATCTTATACTTACGGTAACTGGTTCAGAGGTTGAAGAAACCGCAGACGATAACAGGAGATCTTGGGATGGCAACTGGTTCAGAGGTTGAAGAAACCTCAGACGATAACAGGAGATCTTGGGACGGTAACTGGTTCAGAGGTTGAAGAAACCTCAGACGATAACAGGCGATCTTGGGACGGTAATTGGTTCAGAGGTTGAAGAAACCTCAGACGATAACAGGCGATCTTGGGTTAACGCCTCTGCAACACAAAATTATGCTATCAATATTTTTACCAGTACATGGGACTAATCAACAAGCAACATCCTGCAGAGGAATGACTCAATCTTAAATAATTTAATGTAGCATTTCAGGTACTTCAGCCTAAAGGTTTGTCATCATGCATAATCCAGAGTAAATCACAGAATTTTGTACTGTTGCTCGTTAAAAAATTATTTATTGTTGCTCAAAATGTAATTTCTGGCAAAAAAAATATCTTTCATCCTAAAAATTTCATAACTTATAAGTTTCTGAAGAAATTATATAGATACCTGGAGCAATTTGTTCAACTGCTAACTGGAACATGAATCTGGAATAAAAAAAATTGAAGATTTTAACCATTGCTTGTACAATATACATCACTTTTTTTATTATTGCTCAACTTATAAATTCTGGAGAAGAAATTATCCATTTATCTTAAATAATCCACTATAACAATTTCTGAAGAAATTATATAAATACATTGCATCACACTGTACCAAGTAAGACAACTACGTGCAAAAACCTGCAAGAATGCATCTGTGAAGCACCTGTAGCATCTGAAGATCTTGGCTCCTTTCTGATGCTCTTTGAATGCGTATTTGTGTTTTCCACGGCTTATATTCAAACCTGACAAAATTATGTCCGATGTTAGTAGAATCGTTGGAGTTGGTCAGCTGTTGGTTGAGAGTATTGACACTGTTGATGACCACCTGCTGTGTTGAGTGCAGCTGCAGCTTCAGATGCTGACAGGAATGGTTGGCAAGCTGGAATACAAAAGAAGCAATTTCTTACTGCTACTAGTGCATTTGACAGCTCAACAAATTCTCATGCAAAAATATTTCCTCAAATATAACACTGGAATGAAAACGAGTTCATGATTACCAAGTTCTTTCAGTATATAATGCTGCCAGAGTGTCTCACAAAACTTGAGAACTCAAACAGCCATGCTGCAACAGTACCCTAACAGGTTTGTTCGTTTCTTTGCTGTTTAACTTACCGGTAATACAGAATTGGTCAAAAAACGAAGTGGACAGGCATCAGTAATAATAACATTATAACACAGTGATCTGGTGCTTTTGACACACTGCTGGCAGAAACAGAAAATTCCAAGTCCAGTTAGTTAGCACTCTGATACTTGGATGGGCAACCATACATTGGATAAACGATCTCCTAGTACCCATTAGCACTCCATCCCTTTTGTGAAGTGGATGTTAAGTTCTGAGGTTAAAAGGAGGTCCTAACCGCAGTTAATTTGCGTTCACTGGTACACAAGACAGCGCAAGAGGCAACATCTTGCAAATAAATATCCAAACTGCTGTTAGCTCAATACGTAAATTAATGCGGTTTTTCTGTTTCTTAGTTATCTCTTGGCTGAAAACAAATGTTTTCCCCAAAACTGTCTTTATTTATGATAAAAATAGCCATGATTCAAAATAATTTGCCTAGAACATGTAAAAGTAACACTAGTATTATTCTCTCCCAGACGCAATCACTAAATTTTTTCAATTACCATGTTAAGCACCCTTGTGACGTTCCAAAAAAGTGCTTTACAAATAGCCAGATATGTAAATAAAGGTGCATACATACAATCTCTCAGTCAAAGAAATTGTTGAATTTAACTGTAATTACGACTTATAAAAAATGGCATATTTAGTGAAGACAAAATAGCCATTTATTTTTGAAGAAGTTGCCTGTTGAGCAGTCATAGGTACTAGGATATGCAACAACTGCCATTTTCAGCTCAAAATGCACAGGTGAACTTGTTCCTTTCACCTGAACTTTGACAATGCAATGTCATTCCTTCAGCAGTTTGGCTATCTACTAGCATTAGACCCCCCTTAGACCTGTCCGTCCCTGTAGCCAAGGACACTACTAGGCTCCTTTCACCAACACTTGAAAACTGGTCGCTTTTGCTTCTGTTGGACTGGGAGCAAACCTGAGCACTTCAGACAACATGGAGAAGAAGGAGAGCAGACCGTTACCTTAAAGGCAGCCATTGGTATGAAGTGTTAGCGACTTTATTTTCTCAGCCTTGGCCAGTCTTCTCCCTCGCCGTCTGATTTCCCAGTAACAGTGTACAGTCAGTGTACCCACTATAGCCGAGTTGGCAAGGGGCACACGTGAAACAGAAATCTGGAAACAATTCTGCACTGACAGGGATTTGAAGCCCCGACCTCTTGGTTGACAGTCCAGCACACTAACCACTAGACTATTGCCCACCCACATCATGTGAATGAAAGAATAAATGTCATACATACAGATTCTTGCCATGTCGAAAGAATTTCCAGTGCATGTTGACTTATTAACAAAATTTTATAGATGCCATCAATCACAAGACATCTGTCGACCAAGAATTGCAACCACAACAATCCAACAAGTGGCAATTTCTTACAAATAAATAGCCACTTTTACCTGAAATTAACATCCAGTTTTATAAAATAATTCACATAATTACCTCTTCTGCAGAGAGAGTACGTGGAACGTGGAACTCGTACACTCCGCACGACACGTCAAGCGATCTAACCAATCTGCTGAACGTAAAACGGCTGTTTTCAACACACGTAATTTCTGGAGAAAATTATCTGTCATCTTCTTCTTCCTCCAGTTCTCAGCCCCTGGAATGTAATAAATACAAGTTTTTTTAGTGTTGTTAGCAACAATAAACTTTCATCATTACTCAATAAATAAAGTTTTTGCAAAGACACAAAGGAAGACTCTGGAGGCCAAGTAATTTGAAAAAAAAAACAAGTCTGAAGCTGAGAACAGGATAACATAAGCAGGAACGACTTTTTAGCGTTGCTGGTAAGAATAAATTTTCAATGCTACGCAAGATACATAATTCCTTGCAAAAACTAATTTCCATCCTAGACAATTTATTATAGAAGTACCTGAAGAAATCACAAATACCTAGTTCAGTTCATGCAGACACCGAATCTAATAAAGAATGTTCATTGTTGCTCACTGCTCAACATATAATTTCTGGCACTGAAATTATACCTTTCATCTTTAAGTATTTTATTACAAAGGTTTTTTAAAAATTCATCTAAAAAATTACCTTCATCAATTTCCGACTGGGAGGATTCTGGAATATAAAAGGAACAACTTGTTATTATTGCTAGTACATTAAACAGCTCAACAATTTATTATTTTCTATAGAAGAAGCTAGTTCATCCTATGGAGGTATGCCATGCTAGGTTGGCAAAATTGTAATTGTAATGTATAACTTCTATCACGCTGATGTCTAATGGACAAGGCATCAACCGATGGTCACTAAAACCAAGCTGTAATCGGCTAAATATCCAGATGATCGGTCTGTAAGTCAGAGAGGAAGACTATAGAGGACAAGTAATTTTTAAAGACAAAGTCTGAAGTCGAGAAAACATAAGCAACTGAGCAAAATGGACAGATACAGGGAGAGTTCCAAAATCTAGGTCCAGCAAAATGTTCCTTCTGGGAAAAGTTCATTAGCTGTTGACCACAGAAATAGTTACATTCGTTTTGTTTTCACACTATTCATTAAATTTTATGAGAAATAAATTTGGGATTAACTGGTTTTGAACTCTGCATGGAATGTCCAGATTCTATATGAGAAAAGCAGAATTTTCATTTGCTGCTACAAAATCATGAAATGTCACTATCTGGATGCAACTGACATCCACTCCACATCTTTGTAACAAATGAACTTGTCAAATAAATTAATAGAAAATTTGATATATAATTTTCACAAAGCAAAACCTTGCAACAACATAACAAATCTTATCTAAGATAAACTATACAAAGCAAGTCCCTGCAAGAAAGAAAGTGGCTTCATCCAGAACAACTTTTGATGAGAAAATTTGATAAGAAATAAATTCAGAATTACCTGGCATCGAAATACGAACCCAACAGCCTGAATCTACAACAAAAAGACAAATTTTATAAATGGAATGTCCAGATTCCATACGAGAAAGCAGAATTGTCCAGGTTTTTACCACCCCATGCCCCGAGTGCCAAAGCCCTGACTGAGTCACAGGACGAGCACCTCTAACACAAAGTTTCTGAGAATAAAAGGAAGAACTGGATTTTAATGAAGAGGGCTAGCACATTTCAACAATTTTCATTTTATTACATAATTATTGAATTTGGAAGCAGTGAAATCGTTAATTATAATAATAAAGAAATCAACAGTCATGGTCCTACAGAAAGGAACGTCACTTAAAAACAATAAGCAGAACTAACAATTTCTGCCCTAAGAAATTTCACTTCATTTGAATTGGACTTCAGATAATATCTGAATTAAAAACCATTATATATGGATCAGTCAACAAAACGGACAATGTGTCTAACATGCAACAGTTCTGCATTAAGCCATTTTAAAATCTAGTACGAATCATAATCTGTTTACCTTTTCGGAATGACTTCCAGGGCGACTGCAAGAGACAGAAAACAAGCATTTACTAAATTAGCAGCATTAACTTCCAATCCCTTGATTTACAATTCATCCCTGGTAAACAATCTAACATTGTTATTATTATTAACTCTTATCTAATTACTATTACAATTATTATTATACTAGCTGTCCTAACCCGTGAAAAATCACGTTATATAAAAAACAATTATTATTGCAGTGATAACAATAACGTCATATTATAGGCTTATAGCCGTCGTCAAGACAACCGTCAAGACAACCGTCGCCAAGGCGGCAGTATAGTGACGTCACAATAGTGTTTGTTTACGGGACAGACAGACAGACAGACGTACAACGGTTATTATGTAAGTTGATTACCAAGAGGTCGTTGATTATTACTATTGTCATTACGAAATTTGTTTAAATGCACAAGGTCATGCAGAAATACAACCTGATGCATGGCGAGTCCCCAACCAAACTTACTTTAGAGTACCTATCGCCTCTGCTAGAATTTCGAAAAAAGATAACCATTTATAACCATTTGTTAATACCTGCATCGATCATCACTCGTGAAGGCAGTGACCAAGGAACTGCTCTTTCTCAGTTTCTCGGAGATATTCGTGCCTGATCGAGCAATCGGTTCAGATTTGCTTTCATTGTTTTCTGGTTTTCTTCGTTGTTAAACATTAATGGTTTTATTTTTGCACAACAATCTTCGTCCTTTGTAGGTAATTGTGTACATCTCTTCTTCCCCGCCATACGAACACGATCATTCTGGAATAATTGGAAAACTGACATGTAACCATGCAGCATACGTCCTAGTCTACTCCTAGAAGTCTATGCGCAATGCAATTTACATTTTATTTAGTTCTCCATTCATCCCACAATTCCTTACCGTCAAGGAGACGGCGTGTTTAGATGTAGGCCCTACAAATTAGCCAGCGATCGCCTGCATCGACCTTCATTAGCGTCGATGATCGCATCCGTAAATGAACAAATCATAATCGTAAACTCCATATTTATGTAGCGCTACTCTAAAGCCACTTATTATTCAAATGGAACAACGATGCATACTATATAAATTCTTACACACTCATAATAATTCTTCTGTTTCATAATCGTCTGCTTTAAGGTTTCCATAAGACAAAGCTTTGAAATACGGATGCGATTAAACGAAACTCCCATAATGCTTTTTTGGCGATCGCAACCCAATCACGGTGAGCTCCATTAATAACCACCAATCACATCGCAGCGTCGAGTACAAGCTCCAATTTGATTGGCCCCGGCACATCCCAGGCGTTCGACAGAAAAAAAGGTATTATGGGAGTGTTAGGTTTGTAGCGCATAACAAAGCCCTTTTCTCCCATAATAGGCCTACTTGTCTTTAACAAATGATGGCTGCTTGTTCGAAGCAAAGATGTTAATAGCTGCAGTTTTCGCCTGAGCAAATATGATTTGGGTTCAAATCTTCCACATATTTAATTCGCTTAAGCTAGAACCTGATATGCAATCAATTTACGTTTTCGCTAAAATATCAGATTTCTGGCCAATCCCAGCGTCTTTTCCGACGGCCCTACTGTAAATCCACTAGTTAATATTACTTTTCGCTTAAAAACAATTTAACTGCCTTTACAAACAATAAACGAATATCATCAATCAATCTTTGTAATGAAATTTTACATGTAACATGTAACGGTCTCAACTAGATATAAGAGCAGCGTGAAACAGATCATAAATTGTAATATCAACTTCCGATTTTCCAACCCTCCGGAAAAAATGGGCAATCGAAGGCATGATATCAAGGCAAAACTCACTGCGTTGAAGCGTCAAAGTCGTTCTGTAAGGCAAACTATTTATTGCTATACAGCTTATAAAAACAGCGTGCAGAATTACGAACTAACTTCAGTGAAGAAACAGTCGTTTTGCAATGGAAGCTATTAACGAAGACAGTTTAGCAAAAAACTCGTGTTTAACCAGCGAACGATTTAGGCGACTCCCGTTACTAAGAGACTCAGGATGACGTCAGTTCAGTTGTATCAGGATTCTGAAAATTTTCTATAGCGCCACTCTCGTAATGCTCAAAGCATCAAAGTGGGTGTCACGGTAGCCGATTGGTTAGAGCGCCTTGCCTGTAACGCGAAGAGTACAGCCTGGTTCGAGCCTCGCCCAAGGTATACACTGCAATTACTGTGTAGAGACCTTTGAGCAAGTCATTCACTAACAATTTGTTCTGCGCCATTATTTATACTGGGGTAGTATGCTCGTGTGCACTTCTGGAAGGAGGGCAATATCAAATACAATTATATTGTATTGTATTGTATCTGTCGATGATCGTTGCTATGCGAAATCTTTGCACATGCCAAAATTCAGGGTGAAGTGAATTAAGTCGAAATCCAATAAGGGAGTCCAAGACGAGACGGAAACAGCCTACGAAGGAAATGCGTTGATCCTCGAAATATGGCGAGGTTTAAAAATTCTAAAGATGTTCACATGTTTGTCAAAGTTGTTTGCTGATCAGCTTTTCAGGTACCGTGTTGTGTTTAGGCGACCATGTCCATCTGATGGTTATTTAATATTAAAGCGCTACATAATTTGCACCGCCATTGCATTTATTTACACAAGTTGCTACGCGATATATTTGCTTTGCAGAATTCTTTTTAAACTTAACTCGTCTCGGCAATTAAAGGTGTATTTACGATTGTAAGGGAGTATTATTTTATAAAGCTGTTTAGGAAATGTTGTGTTTTAGATTCTGTTGATTGTAAGTAAAAAAAATAGCTTCATTACGGGCACTGTGCATAATAGCACAACAGCTGTGGTGTCTTTAGGTGCTAGGGATATCGAATCCAGATTGTGACTACGGGTAGGCGTATTTGTTTCTGAGATTTGTATCGCGTCCTACCACCTATTCAAGTAAACAGTGGCTTAAAGAATGTTAGCAGCTAAGATCAATGAAAATGAGCAGGGCGCCGAGTGTACAAGTACAGTCACAATAGAAAACGTGTACGTCATGCATGCACGACCAAATACGTAATACATGTATGCTTTCATAAATTATTGGAATTGTAATATTATAATCGCAAATTTATGTAGCGCCATTTCACGAGAAAGTCATCAGAGACATTCCATACTTGAGAATGCAAAACCACAAAAATGGTGGTTTTCAAACACTTGCAGAAAAGAGGCAAAGAAAGGCCAAGTACATGCATACATACATACAAAGACATACACATAAAACATTACAATATATATGTATGTATTATGCATGTGCACATATCTTCACTTCTCACTTGCTGATGCTTAGTTAGGCATGCTCATGTATCAGTCCAGTATGAGTCTTTTTCTGGGTTATTTAGTAGTGATGACAAACTGTGCATTTCTTCATAACCCATTGAACTATACATCAGGGAGCTTTGCAATTCCAATATCCAACCAATTGGTTTGATGATCTGCAACCCATGAAGGTCTGTTGCTTACCTACAGTGACTCTTATTTTCTCTTGAACTGGATATAGCTTCTACTTGAAATCCAAACTCTACCAGTAGACGGCTCAGGAAACATTTGAATCGTAGTTTAAATTGCACCTCTGTATGATCTGTGAGTTATTTATGTGTAATGGGAGTTCTAGGTACACATATACATTCTTGGACACTTCTTTATAAAACACAGCATTCGTTTTGGTCACAGTGTCACTAAAGGTCTTTTCACTGACTTTTTCTGGTTATTCTTAGACTTAAAGATTGAAGTAAGCGCATAGAAGTTCTACGATGCATGACAGTGTTGAAGCATGCACTGCTCTCGGAGGAAGATACCTGGCCAAAGGAGACACAGAGGCTGCGTTGAGTGCTTTCAAGAAAGCCTATGTGGTGGCGAAAAAGAATGGTGCTACGGACAGCATCCGGCAGACAATGTTCAATCTCGGAGCTGTGCACGTTGCTGCCCGAAAATTCTCTGAAGGCATCGAAATACTTAAGTCGGCTGCTGCACTTGAGGCAAGTTCAAACGAGGCTGATCCCTCAGAGGGTGACATTTATTACAATCTAGGCCTTGCGTGTGAGCTACAGGGTAGCGAAGTTGAGGCTATTCGCTACTTTGAGAGTGCGGCAAAGATGTATGCGATGAGGCAAAGAAGCAGCTTGACAGTTGCGGAAGTCGAATGTCGGTTAGGACGCCAGTATTCCAGGCGGGAGGAATACAGCAAGGCAGCCAAGGCATATGGAATTGCTGCACTGGTCTATGAGTCTACTGGTGAAAGGGAGCAGCAGGCCATATGTCTTTGTCATCAGGCTTCACTGCTCGAAATGGACAAGAGATCGGAGGATGCAATGAAAATTGCTGCACAGTGTGTTGTATTGTGTCAGAATATTCCAGAAGCAAACTGCATCGGTAAGCTCAATAAACTAATACAAATTGCATTAAATATAAAACTATAGTCCGGAATATACTAGACCCACCTGCTACTGATTTTGGCTGTTGCTGATCTTGGGTGCTGCTGTTCTTGAGTGCTGCTGATTTTGGCTGCTTCTGATCTTGGCTGCTGCTGATCTTGGGTGCTGCTGATCTTGGGTGCTGCTGGTTTTGGCTGCTGCTCAAAATATGTTATGGTCAAAATTCCAGCTTTGGGTAAACCTGCCACCACTGAAAACTAAAATTCATAATTATTTTGGTGGCCAAAAGCAAAGCAGAGAATTTTTTCAGGTATTGTCGTGTGAATTGGAACCATTTGCTCAATTGTGGTAATTAATTTTTATGTTGTTGATATGTCATTTCTATTTCCTGTCATATAAATGCAGGCATGTACATGTTGGTGTATGGCATTATGCTGTTCTTCCCAAAACATGCTTCACTGTTAAGTATCTTTGAAGAGCTGTAATGAGAGCACTTGACTTCTAAATGATAATAGCCTTAGAATCATGTGTGGTCTGGCTCTATGTATGTGATAGCATATTGCATAAAAATAGGGTGTTCAGCAAAAGTGGTACGCTGGGTTAAAATTTTAAAATTCGGGACAGTTTTGGCAGTTGCTTTATGGTGTGTAGCTGATACGGGGTACAATATATAAACACAAGTCAGTTGCTTTATGTGGAGCAACATATGATTTTCCCCAGAAGTGACATTTTGCTGAACTTAGCACTGAGAAGGGAAAGGCTAGTAAACATTTTCTTAGTAAGTTATTACATTACCAGAGTGTAAAAAGTGCCACATAAAGTGCCTTTGCTTTATCATTTGTTTGCTGTGCCAATAACACATAGGGACTAAATGCAAATGTTACAATTTGATTGTGATGTGAATATGTGCAGGAAAGTTATACAACGAGCTGGGATTGTTGTATGCGAAATGCCATAGACCTGCTCAGGCTGAGGCTTGCTTTAAGCTGGCACTACCACTGCTAGGCAAGGACTTGAAGTCACTGGCTGTGGTTCAGCAGAATCTAGGTGCTGTATACAACTGCCTTGGAGATTACCAGATGTCGCTTAAGCACCACGAGTCAGCCGCTGCTTTGTATGGTCAGTTCGTTTACCTTTTTTTTAAATGTTACCTCATTGTTTATACACCAGCGATTACATTATCTATAATC
Source organism: Allolobophora icterica (assembly GCA_963556255.1). NCBI lineage: Eukaryota > Metazoa > Annelida > Clitellata > Crassiclitellata > Lumbricidae > Allolobophora > Allolobophora icterica. The sequence goes on from OY744616.1 coordinate 15,116,460, forward strand.
GTTTTGCTAACTTTACTTATTATAATTACTGTATGAGCTCATTATAATGAGATTTACTTGCCAGGTGTCAATACTCTAATCAGAGGTATTATAATATACCGGTAATATCTCGTCAATACTCAGTCAGAGGGATTTATGATATAATCTCTTTAAATGTGTATATTGGTATGACCTTTTCGGTATGCGGACGTTTGGTCAACGGACGGTTGATCACGGACGATTGGTCAACGGACGATTGGTCAAGCGGACTGTTCGTCAAGAGGACTGTTGATCAAGGGTCCTTTCGTCAAGAGGACGGTTGATCAAAGTCTTCATTGCTGTCCATGTAAAGATGCCTGGTTTTGTAATGGCTTAATTGGTCGGTCCCTAGTCTGTCTATGGATAATTAGTGGACGTCGATTTCTCTTATCAGTGGTTTGTACTGATAAGAGAACTGGCATATTTTAAAAGCGTCTTTAATATCGAAAATTTAAATTTTTGATCAACCGTCCTTTTGACGAAAGGACCCTTGATCAACAGTCCTCTTGACGAACAGTCCGCTTGACCAATCGTCCGTTGACCAATCGTCCGTGACCAATCGTCCGTTGACCAATCGTCCGTTGACCAAACGTCCTAGAACCGACCTTTTCATGCTGTTGATGATGTGACCTCAAAAATGTACCTATTTATGAATATTATATGGCCTCATTCCAGTTTGACCTGTTTATGATTATGATTATTTTTACATGTATATGCATGCATGTATGCTTGAACGTCTGTATGAATGTGTCTGGAGATTTTGTATTGTATTGTATTGTATTGTATTGTATTGTATTGTATTGTATCTAGAAATTTATAAAGCGCCTCTCGCAGAATAACTATTCAGAGGTGCTCTCAGCACAGTAGCTTCTCCCCTACTCTTAAAAGTGCTGAGAACTTCGTAGATGCATACATTTTTAAAAGATTATATTAATAGAGGATCTTATTATGGGGAAAGTACTACAACTGTTTCATTCTATATGGGTTGGCTGTTATTGCTGTTTTGTTGTGTTATAGTTCACTCAGGAAGTCGAAATGGCCAAGGTCAGTGTTTCAGCAACTTGGCCTTTGCTTATGGACAACTGGATGACATTGAGAGTGCGAGCGAGTACTATCTCCATGCTCTGCAGGCAGCTAAAGACACTAGTGAGACTTTACTTGATTTTGTTATTCTAAATATTGTAATTATCAGGGTGGCTGACTGGTACGTACAGGAATGTCCTGAGATTGATTCTCGCTCTATCATGCAAAATTTCCAATTCATTATCGAACGATGTAACCAACATGAAATTATTGTTCTGCTGTCGAATTCCTTGTAATCCTGTTTGCACTAAAAATTGCTAATTCATTATTAAGTTTACCAGAAGCATCATTTACAGAAATCCTGTCATTGAGTAATTGGCACTAAAGAGAAATTCTGTCAAATTACTTCTGGCTTTGACAGAATTCCCCTTCTGTCATGTAGGATGTAAATTGGCTAGTCAGCATGCTAACCCTTAGACCAGAGGTTGTTATCATAATAGTAGGTTTGACAGAAGATGATAATCCTGTATGGTATCTTTACAGAGGATAGGCATGACAGGTGGCAGGCCCTTGAGGGCCTTGGTACTGTTGCCTTCCGACTGAAGAGGTTGGACCGAGCTGTCACCTACTTCCAGAAAGCCCTCTCAGCGCTGAGTGATTCTGAGGAAGAGTCCCAGATTCGGATTGTTGGGAAGTTGACACAGGTCCTCGAACTTAAACTAGCCATGAAGAAAAAAGCAGAAGCTCATAAGCGTGCCAATGAAAAGGTTTGTCATTTCATTTAGAAACATTCTAACAATCTAATCAAGTAAATATGCTGTAACCTTACCTTACTGTCAGTTAGGTGTGCATTGGATTGAAGGACACTGTTATCTAGGATATTGTCAGTGTGGTTCATGGCATTCAACACTGCAATCTATTCGATTCTGCATCTTCACTCGATGTATCAGTAGTCAAATTGCAAGTCAGATCAAGGAAAAGCCTAAGTTTTAGCCCTTCGGCTAGTATCATGAGTGACTAACACAGTTTAATTATTATGATTATTATTCTTTTTAACATCAAATTAGTGATCCCTATAGCGCCTATGTTTAATGGACAATGCATCAACTGAGTAAACTCGTACCCCTGTGACTTATATTCAAACCATCTGGTACGGAGAGTGTGCACGGGTTGACTTTGTTGTATTGTATATACTTTGTTTCTTTTCGTAACTTGTTTAGCACACAATAGTTAAGTGTGTCTGTCAGATTTACCGCTCGGTTTAACTTTTCATAGTTGGCCGTGATACATCGTTCCTACCTAAATGCTTCAGGTGGCCCTGGCTAGCGGAACCTTCGGCCCAATATGGGTCTCCTGTGTAATCCAACAACACTTAATCAACTCGATGTAATTACGACCTGCTTATGTTGGTTACAGAATAAAATATGATATGTTATGTTATGTAGTGCCAAAACCAAGCCATAATCAGGTCAACAATTTTTCTAAGCCTCTGAGACAAGGATCTAATCTAATCTAATCTAATCTAATCTTTCTAATCTAATCTAATCTAATCTAATGACTTCTATAGCACTGCTGACATAATGCACAAGGCATGCACAGATGGTCGCAAATTCCAGAGCTTTGAGCCCATCACCAAGAATACCTGAGAACTCTGCTATCCTGATGTGAGCCCAGTATGAAGATAGTTTTGAAAAAGGCATTAAATGAGTAATTATCTTAACTACTTTATATAGCTCTGTCTTGCCTTACCTTACTTATCCGTAATTTACGGAACCCTGTTTTATCTTCTTACATTGACCTGTTTATGCATGTACTTGAAAGGCTGAACGAGAAATCAATGAGCCACTGAAGAAAACTGCGTCACCTACTTACAGTACTGTTCCAAAAACTCAAGGCCATTCAAACCAGACACGTGATTTGCCACCATCAGGAAGAGCCTCCAAAGTACACACGCCACTGGACAACTCTGCCCAGGCTGCTGCTAAAGACACCCCAGACCATCTGAGCAAGTCTTCAGCAGCAAACATTCCTAGGTGAGTGGCATTACTAGAGACATGTGCTAAAACCTTTCTAAGTGCTTTCCAGCACAAGGTGTTGTCTTGTGCTGCCGTGTCTGCACAATTTTATGGCCTCTGAATCGTTGAGTGGCGCTTTTATAAATGTTGGATTACAGTTACAATTATCATGGTTCCGACACTGTGTTGGGTACATCCATATGCACTTTGCTTTGCAAAGTGAGCGCTGAACAAATGGGCCGCATATTTGACAGATTATAATTATATTATGAAAGTATTGAAAGTTCTTGCAGGTAGAATTTATCTAACTATTTATTTATGGCAGTAAAGGTAAGCATGATGGCTTCTGATCTGTTAAAGTGCATAACAACAAATTGTTTATACAGTGACTGTTGAAACCAACTGGTGAAGATTCATTACGCCTGACAAGGGTACACAATCTATAATACGTGACTGTATATATACACAAATATACATATCTGTAATATCCAAATTATATAAAATTCATATTAATAGTTGCTTTGTACTTTATAATCTGCCAAAGAATAGCCTCAAATAAAGTCCAAAACTGGCATCAGTTTAATATGGTATGGCAATAATTCTGAAAAACGTTAAGCATAGGGGAGAGGGGATAGATGAATGATAACACTTATGGCCAGAAGAGCATTAGATGTTGAAAAGTCGCGGTTCGATACCCGTAACCCCTCTAGAGTGCATGCATTGCAAGGCTGCCAAAACGTGTGTTTAATTAAGATCATAATTATAGTAGGCTGTGATTTGGCGCCGTATGTTGGCTGCCGCTTAAACAGTTATATTCGACTCCTGTAAAACTGTTATCATGTGCTTGTACTTAATACATGTATGTAAGGCGCCCTGTGTGGCTGCCGTTTCTACTATATGTATGTTCACTGTACAGCGCAGTGCGTTTGCAGGCGCTTAATTAAAGAAAAGATTATTATTATTATTATTATTATCTTGATAATTTTACTGTCGTTTCTCAGTGTAATCTTACTGTATACTTGTCAGTTTGAATTAATAAAGAAGATTATTATCATTATTATATATTTTTTCAAGCTTAAGTTGCCACTGCATGTGTTCTCATTCTATGGATTGTAATGCATGTGTGTTTCTCATGTGAAATTAATTACTTACTTACTACAGATGTAGTAAACAACAGAATGATTTCTCATCATATTTTAGAAAAGAAGGCCAGAATGCTGACCCAGCAGCAGGTGAGGCTCCACGTGTCAAATCGTATGCCTCTTATTAATCTTCATGAAATCAAAAGTTTCATTGCAGACAGTTCTGAATGCTTGTGTCATTTTATATCCTAAACAGAATCTTTATTCCGGAAATGAATGTTTATTGCAGGTCAAGTCTCCCTTAAAATGCTTTTTCCTTGGTTTTGCTTGATTCTTGATCTGCTTTTTGTCAAAAGAAATTGTACCCCTCGTTTCTGAACAGGCTTTCTGTGGCTATAGATATATTTGTGGTAACAATCTAGTTTTATCTAGCAGTTCACCCTTGTCAACTATTTACTTTGGGTTTGACTCCTGGCTACCCAAAGTTGTGTTTCTCTAGCAAAGGCCTTGTTATTGATGGTGATGTTTGTCTATGGTGATTGCAGGTCAGAAGAAAGATGCTGCGGTCAAAGATGATCAGCTTGTGAAGAGTTACCAACAGAAGCTGGAGTCGAAGGAAACTGAGAGCGCAACTGACACATCAACGGACGATGATGACGGTGATGACGATACAACTACAGAAAATGAGCAACCACCAGCGCCTAGGTTAAAAAACAATGTACAGTATTATGTATGTAAAGACACTGTTATAAGTGTCTAGGTGCATGCACACCAGGGGCCATATTCATGAGACAAGATTAAGCTAGTCTAAGCGTAGCGCCTACGCTGGGAGTAACTATTCCTCGAATAGCACTTAGTCGTGGTTCGTATTCATGAGACCGGAGTATCCAAGGGATTAGTTATTCTGGGCGTAAATGCTGGGTTTTCCCCGCGGGAAAGTACACTCGTCATAATTTGAGTGGTTATGGATTATTTTAGCATGCTTACAAGGTATTTATATGCCGTCAGTCCCGACAGCTGAAGTAAACAAAGATTAAACGACGGCCGTTAATCAAAACGAATCATATTTAACATAGGCCTAAACGTAAAATCAAAACAGGCGTGGGTTAGAGTAAGTCTGGATGATTTTATGGTTAAATAATAACAACTAAATTATAACACAAGATAAATTAATGAGGGTAAGTTGATATTCTCTGCATTATTATGAAAGATTGCATTACAGCTAGGTTACTATAAAATAATGTGTATAATGTTTGTAATGTCTATGCTAATCAATTGCTTAAGAATGAGAATCAACATTTTCACCATTACTTACGGGATACAATTAATTATTGGATATAAAAAACGCAATAGATTTAATAATAATGCCTTCAGAACAAACCTAAGCTTATACAAATTTCTGAAATGCACGAGTCAACTCATGAGTTAAACTCTTTCCTTGACAATAATATTCCAGCACAGCTTTTTTGGTATCCGTTGCATTCTACAGTTAAATTACGTGAAAATAAACCCGCGTTACCCACAGTACTGTAAGGAACCCATGCGCGGCACTTCGAATGCATCATCGTCAGACATCTCATCAAATTTTAGCAGTTTGTGACAGCCAGAACGAAAAGCAATATAAAGTTCGTTGTCGGTGAACAATACGAGCTAATTACGGCACCTCTGAAAGACTTTTTGACATCTAAAACCTCATCGAATGCGGCGAATTATGACGCGCCATCTTTGTTTATAGCCGCTACGCTGGGAATAGCGGCCTTACTCCTAGGGTCGATTCGGAGTAGCGTTACACCCAGAGTAAGGCGGTACGCTTGTCTCATGAATACCGATTTAACCCACTACTCCGGCGTAGACTAGATTTAAGCTGGGAGTAAGACTTACACCTGTCTCATGAATATGGCCCCAGGTAGATATGTACTGTAAAAGTGTCTGGGTACATAGATATGTCAGTTTGCTTAACAGCCACAATTGACAGCTGTAATAACAGGATTGCAACACTTGGCAATGGAGAAATTCTCAGTTGCAATTACAGCTGCAATAGGCTAGGAAAGCTATATAAGCTTTTAGTGCCTATATGGTTCCATCCAACTGTCCAGTTTCTGTTTGAAAGTAAAGCTTGGTGCAGATACTATTTCCTGTGGTAGCCAGTTCCAATGATCCATAATTCTTTGGCTAAAACAGAATTTTGTAATGTCTAATCACACCTCCTTATGATACAGTTTCAGACCAGATTAGGTTAGGTCTCAGTAGAGCTGTACCGATGTGTCGGCAGCATTTGTAATCGGGCCGATTATTATAGGTATCGGCATAATTTGCATCGGGAAAAAATAATCGGCGCCGATGCAAATTGCTTTAAAATTAACGTTTTTTGCACAATAATCGTTACAAAAAGAAAAATTAGCACAAATATCTGTTTTGTTTCTTATTATCGCTTTATTTTTAGCATTACTTACTAGGCACCATAGAAACCAAGGACTTATTATACACAGAACTGGAAACTCCTTAATAACCCTTAATCAACGTCGTGTGCCTAGTTTTGGGCGGTAACAAAATAATCGGACTCATACGCGGTATCGGCTATTTCAATAATCGGCTATACGCGGTATCGGTATAATCGGCAAAAAGGGCTATCGGTACACCTCTAGGTCTCAGATTAGATTATCGGTAGCTTAGGTATTCAGACATTTATAGGTGGCTACATATTTCACTTACTACTGACTCGGCACACTACCAAAGAGACCATCCTATGGCATAGCAATCTGGTAGTGTGCTGAGTTGTTGTGTGCCAGGCTAATGTCCTAGTGGGTATTATGCTAGATATCTGCTAATCCAGGTGACTGTTTAAACAGAACCTTTTGAACAGATCTAATTTTAGTTCAGAATCATATTTTAAGGTTGTTAATATCATTGTGCTTCTTAAGGTAACTGAATCACTTATTTTTTTGCCCAATTATTATTGTTTAGAGCACCAAATTAAGGAATGCCAACGAGTATTTGCCACACGTACGCTGTGGCCTTTCCCAAACTGAACCTGTTACTGTCACACAGATGTGGATGTACTTCTTTTGAAGTAGGACGTCTGGAGTTTCAGAAAAAGTGGAAAGTGCTCTGTACTGCAATTATTTTGGTTTAGCACTTAATTCTTTCATTTGTGTTTGTACTTCCTTATTAGTTATCCGATGAGAACTGCTCCACATGCACCAGTGTCATCTTCCAAACCGCTACTCAGTACCGGTACATATCTACATCCAATGTCTGGTGTCAGTACTTTGGGTAAGTGGAGTTCTGCTTCTTTCAAATGGTTCTTTTGGATACTTTGTGGCTGTGATGTAATGAAATGCAACAAAAGTTACCTGTATAAATATGTATACAGCACCTATTTTACAGCTGCTAATGCTTGCCAATTGAGTGCTATGATGTTTTTTGTCGTATCTGATCTGGAATGGTCAGTTTGATAAAAATTCTGTGTTGGAGTCTTCTTGACTGTATAGTGGTTAGCATGTTGAAGTGTCAACTGAGAATTTGGGGTTAAAATCCCTGCTAGGGCAGAAAGACATTTCTGCTTCACTTCCTCCTCTTAGTGAACTGTCGGTAGAGGATCAGACAGTGAGAGAAGACTGGCCACCGGCCCTCATATGCTGAGGCTAAGAAAACGAAGTCGCTAACACTTCATAGTTCATACCCAGGGCTACCTCTTGGGGTAGCCTAAGGGACTGGTGTTCTTCTTTTCCCTGGTATTATAGGTTATGATTACAATCTCAATAAAAAATTAAAACTTTATCAGTATGTGTAAGTTTTCCAATTAATTTTTAGCTGGGAGATCTGATCATGTGTTGCTGAAGTTCTGATTATGTCACAAGGGTCTGAAAATTTCAGCATTTATACTCACATGTATACAAAATGCATCATCACTTTTACTTTGACAAAAATGCCTGAAATCTACTATTATCTGTAGATTTATTAGTTTTATTCACTGCTTTTTCACTTATTCAAGTCTGACAGAAAATATAGTTGTTCTTGTCACTTTAGCAGTGCTTGTAGTGAAGTGTTATGTATTCCAGAGTTATGTGAAACTGTCCTGCATAGAAGACAGTGCATTGGGAATGCCTTTACTGCACATATTAGGATTATAATTTTTTTATGACATCTGGTATATTAATCTTATCATTATCATCATCATCATCATCATCATCATCATCATCATCATTTTAATAATTATTATAATATCCAAAGAGTTGTGACATCCAAAAAAACGAACTATTACTACTACTACTGTTACTACCACCAGGGCCGTAGCCAGGATTTTGTTTCGGGGGGTGTTTTCTGTTTCGGGGGGCGTTTTCTCGTCCTTGAGCAAGCTGAAATGCAGCCGAGTCAACCGACCAATGGGTTTGTCGTTAGTAAATGCATTATTTTATTTTTACATTATTTAATTTCGGGGGGTGTTTAAACACCAAAAACACCCCCCTAGCTACGGCCTTGACTACCACCACTGCTACTACCACTACTACTACTATTATTTAATTATTTCGGTTATAAAATAACAATGGTCTACTATTAAGTCCAAGATTAGCCTCCATCGAATGAAACTTTTCCACGACATGTTTCAGAGAAAATCAGCGCTTCCACTTCTCGGAAAGATGACTCCGATTACATGACCATTCCAGTCCATGATTATTCACCAGACGCTCCACCCTTACCTCCACGCCTCTACCATGAACCAACTGCTTCCAGGTTAAAGAATACTTTTTTACCTTATTTTTCTCATCCTTCTCATTAATTGCTGAACAACAGACATTGTTAATTTGAAATTTCACTCGAAACTAAGCGTGTTAAATCTGATGAGACAAATTAATTTTTTTATGTGTTTATAAATTTAAGAGCAAATGTGTTGTGAAGCAGTAAGTTGGTGTAAATTTTGCTATACTAGTGAATTTATTTAACATTATACACATTAGTATTTACCATATGAATACGACTAACAGGCGTATGTGTGGGTTTAAGTGCTTATAGCCTGAAAAATAAATGTCTCTGCAACTGGAGAGCTGCACCACATATCATTTTAAAAATGTGAAGCAAACACTCGTAACTTTAAAACAGGAACTTTACCATCATTAAGCTATATTCACTTTGAAGATGTTTGCAGTTAGTAAATATTTTATCATTTTGCTGGCAGGAGTGGTGTGACCAAATCATCAGACATAACTGATACTGAAGTTAAACTGCCCCAACAACCAACTCCAGAACAAAAGCAGAAATCTCGTGCTTGCTGTGTTATGTAATGGTTTTCTCTTGCGTCTTGCAACTATCTTCATATTTTTCTAAATATTTTTATAATGTTAGAGTAAAGGTTTAAATCTCTGTATACAAAAGTAAGCAAATATCTGAATGTTTTTGCTAGTTTTTAAAATCAAGTATACATGTATGTGTTGTTTTCCTGAGTTTAAAATTGTATATTTTTACATATATATCACGTAAACATTTATATACACTAAAATTTTAGTACATAGCACTGTATATAATATGAACTAAAATTTTCAATTTTACAGTTGAGATCTATTGCATCATTCATTTATGTCACAGAAACTTAATGCAAATATTGTGTTTATTTTTTCCTATATAAAAATTTTCTTTTCACCAATGCACAAAAATAATATAAGCTTTTGGTCGATAGTCACTGCAAATGGAGTTGCAAAACAAGGTAACATTCCATATTGGCCCAATCAAATTTGAGTTTGAGTCCACCAATTTATAGTGTAATGTGAAACTGTGTACTACTTAATTATTGCTAAATTCTAAAATATGATCTTTTTGAAGATCTAAAAGTTCTAAATTCACACTTCACATATCATAATGGGGTGGACACATCTTCTTTGATAACCATCTTAGGGTTCAGCTGTTGCCTAACACTTTCATCACATAAAATGGTTAGAGACAACCCCTCTGGTAATAGGGAGGGCCTGTCTTCTTTAAGAGCCATATTTGGTTTTCTGTGCCTAACACTTGTTGCTCAGAAAATTTTTATTTATGGTAGCCAAACACCATGGTAATGGAGTCAACTTATCCTGAAGGATTATTTCACATAAAATATTAGGATTTCTGTTGCCCAACTCTGTTGGCTCATTAAGTAGTTATACAGGCAACCACCTTACGAATTCGTATTCTTTCATTAAACAAAATGCATAATTGCATATTGGTTATGATTCAGTACTATTGGCTTAATCGATCTGAAAATGAGGAAAATTGCATATCTACAGCTTATAATTATGAATGTTGTTACCTACAAGTATGCATATGAGCTTGGAAATTTAATATTTAGCGTATTTTGTGTAACAGAAATCTGAATGGGTGAATGGAGTGTGCTGATGCCTTTACTTTTTGGCAAAATGCTAATGCGTTAAAGCATGTGAAGGATCCACAAATCTTAATCTCTATATTGACATTACAGACATTGCTTTACATTTGACTTTTGGTGAGCGTGTGTGAAATGTTCCAAAACGATCATTTGAAATAAAGGTTTCAGTTGTATTCTCTCTACTGAATATCACAAGGACAAAATTTTTACGTTATAATTTATTCAGGTTTGGTTATCTCAGTTGTTCAGAATCAAGATGAGTTACTGTGAAGGCATTATGTTCTATTTGTGTTACTACTGACATTGACGATATTGTTACTGTTTAACTTTTGTTCAAGATAGGTCCTAAATATTGGTACGCGTACCACTGTTTGACAACCGCTGTGGTATTCCATTGAAAAAGATTTAAATACAGGGGTCCCCCACAATTTTACAAGTCCTATTTGGACTTGTTAAATAATATCAACAAATTGATGTAACAGAGTATGAAAAGGAACCGGAGGTCATGGAAGCGGAGGTAGAATGGGCAATCAGACAACTCAAGGACAATAAGGCACCCGGTCAAGATGGGATACCTATAGAACTGATAAAAGCAGGGGATGATGCGATGATAAAAACAATAACAAAATTGTGCAATCAAATATGGGCAACTGGAGAATGGCCGGAGGACTGGAAGAAGTCGATCTTTATACCTATATTCAAGAAAGGAGATGCGAGGGAGTGTGAAAATTATAGGACGATAGCAATGATATCACACACTAGTAAAATATTACTGAAAATAATTCACAAAAGAATGGAAGGCACAATTGAAAGAGAACTTCCGGTGAACCAGGCAGGGTTTAGGAAATCTCGTGGAACTCGAGACCATATAGCCAACATGAGGTGGATAATGGAGAGACAAAGGGAGTATGGACAGGAGGTTCACATCTGTTTCATTGACTATAGCAAGGCATTCGACTGCATTAACCATGATTTAATGTGGAAAACCCTGCTTGAAATGGGAATTCCGAAACACCTGATAATGTTACTAAAGGGTTTATATGAAGACCAGATAGCGGTGATAAGAACAGAATACGGAGACACTGACAATTTCAGAATCAAGAAAGGAGTGAGGCAGGGATGCATCTTGTCTCCATTCCTGTTTAATCTATATGCTGAAAGAATAATGAGAAAGGCAGAACTGGAGGGGGCAATTGAGGGAGTAAAAATTGCTGGAAAGACACTGAATAACCTTAGATACGCGGATGACACAACATTAATGGCAAAAAGAAAAGAGGATCTGGCAGAACTGATAAGAAGGGTCAGGAGAGAAAGTGAAAAAGCTGGTTTATACTTCAACATAAAGAAGACAAAGGTCATGACAACAGCAGATTGGGATAGTTTTGAGATAGACGGAGAGGAAATAGAGGTGGTAGAAAGCTTCACATTCCTAGGATCACTGGTTGGAAAGGAGGGAAAGTGTGATCCAGAAATAAAACGAAGGATTGCTATAGGGAAAGCTGCAATGACCGGACTGGAAAAGATATGGAAAGACAAACATGTGAGCATAGAAACCAAAAAAAGGCTCGTGAGAGCACTAATCTTTCCTACGGTACTGTACGGTTGCGAGACGTGGACTGATAAGTGGTTGGAAAGGAGGGAAAGTGTGATCCAGAAATAAAACGAAGGATTGCTATAGGGAAAGCTGCAATGACCGGACTGGAAAAGATATGGAAAGACAAACATGTGAGCATAGAAACCAAAAAAAGGCTCGTGAGAGCACTAATCTTTCCTACGGTACTGTACGGTTGCGAGACGTGGACAATGACAAAGAACATGGAAAATAAGGTTAACGCTTGTGAAATGTGGATATGGAGGAAGATGCTGAGAATATCTTGGACTGAGAAAAGAACGAACGAATCAATACGAGAGGAGATTGGAGTTGAGAATGAAGAGTCGTTAAAACAAACTGCGACAAGAATGAAGCTAAGGTTCTTTGGACATGTTATGCGATCTGATGGTCTGGAGAAGGAAATGATGCTGGCGTGCGGTGAGGGGAGGAGAAGACTGGGTCGCCCAAGGAGGAGATGGATGGATGAGATACAAGATGTAACTGGCATGAATTTGGCGGAATTGAGAGACTTGTCATCGAATAGGAGACGGTGGAGTGTGTTCACCAGGACGATCGCTAGAGCTCCACGAGCTGACAGCACAAGGTGACAAGGTGAAATAATATCATAAACAGAATCTACAAAACTTGCTAACTCTTAAAGCAGTGTACTTTAGACAGTTTCAGTGTGATGGTCCAGAAGAACTGTAAATATTTCAGTTGAAAAACAACACTTTCTCATCAGATATGCATAGTAACCTGTTGTAAGAAATAACCAACCGTTGTTTTACAATACAGTAATTGTAATCGTACACTCCGAATTTTCAAAGTGCTACATAACCACTGAGCACTGGTGCCAGCTTATTCATGAACCTTGTGCCATGTCAGAGCGTCCAGAGATAGTGAATAAACTCTGGTTGCTACGATACCACCCAGAGAGATTAGAGTCATTACATGAATATCTCTCAACTCCAAACAAAGGCAACAATTGAAGCTTAACAACGTAACTTTAAACCCTCGAGGGATGTTACATATTCTTTAACTCATCAACTGAAAACCATTGAAACCAGCTTGCTTAAGATCTGTCAATATACTATATGCCTCTTGCAAGACAAAAGCAAGCACCACCAGCTTCCATCACTTGGTACTGGTATTTGCTGAACAAACTGGATTTTTACATGGCGCAGAATGCTTTATAAAATCACACAGTCAGTGCCTCAAGAAATCTACTGGTTTTCGTTGAGGGCAATTTTGTCGATGCAGTTCTTCAGTGACTCGGTAAGTTGCGTGGGAATGTTTATTTCGTTTGGAACGGCCGAAAGTCCAAACTGGGCATTAAACAAGATGTTATGAATCTGCAGTTTGGCAAACTGCTTAGATTTGAGATCCTTGATTAGACGCAGTTCGTTTGCAACGTATCGACCGAATATCGTATCTGGATCTTCAGTGGAGTGACCACTTGCAGCATTTATCAGAATTTCTGAGGAGCCTGACTGGAGTTTCTGCTTTTTCGTTGATTTATTTTGTGAGTCGTTATTGAGTCTTTTTGAGCTAGATTCTTCCAGTGGAGACTCTGGATAATCGGTTTTAATGACCATTGGCTGACCCATCAGCAGTTTGATGTCTTCCGTCTGAAGGTCTTCAGTGTCATCGATGTCCTCATCCAGATCGCTTCCACTGTTGTCTGGACCGCGTTTCACCTGTGGCAAACATACACAGACATGGCTATCACTGCTTACTAGATATCGCTTTACTTGGTTCTACACTGTATTACAATAATAGTAATGCTTACAATATACAGTGTTCACATTCATAAGAATCACTCAGCTGTGCACAGCAGAGTGAGCACAACATGATCACATACATGCATATCCTATTCCAGAACTTAAGGCAGTACTCAAGTTCGTTTAGTACGCCCTGAGATGGCACGACGCGAATCACGAAACTCTTCGACACAGGGTCATTGTGTGCACCACAGGACTTGCACATATTGTTACAGGTACGCTGCATTCTTAACAAACTACTTACACCAATAGTTACCAACAGCATACACTGTGAACTGGGAGTTTCTTACATTAGACCAGTAAGGTGTTAAAGATCGTAGATAATTAAGGTAATGTAGTACAGTATTTGTAAATTTTTACATGCACAGAGTTGGAGGGATCTCTTGAGTGTCTGTTGTTGCCTATACCAAGTATCATTCCACAAGCATTGTCTGGGCTTTTTCACTATAGCACATCACAGTGCACAATAAAACCACATTACAGATAGTGTTGGAGTTACCAGTAAGTAGATCAGAAACAAAATAAAAGAAATACCTTGGTCGCCTTGTGGTACTGTATGTGATCACGAAGGAAAGAGTCGATGATATTGTAGAGTGGCCACGTTGGTTTATATGGCGTTCCGGTAGGATTCCTTCTCATCTTGAGAAGCTCTCTAGTGTAGTATGTTCGTATATATCGAACTTTTCTCAGTATGGCTTCAACTGCATACAATATAAACAATACTTGGAATGTAGCATCAACAATTTAGCACAGAGTAGCTGCAACATGTGATTCTTCCGTTTCAATCAGCTTGTTGATATGTTACAAGTTTTAACATTGCAGTAGCCATTGGCATAAAGGTACTTATCCATATTTGCCGATCTTACCTGGGACTTGCTCCTGTGACTCATTATGTCTTCCCTTCTCAGCTAGCTCCCTTCGCCTCTTCGTTCCTCTGATTGACTTGACTTATTTGTTCCCCGAGTCTTGTTCCTTTGTTAGTACTGGCCCTTCACTGTGGAATCAGCTTCCTCCTTCAGTCCGGGCTGCAGTACTATCTGGTGGTCCTGCCACAGCTTTTTGTTGTCTTAAATCTTGCCTAATTCCCGAGGACTTTCGCACTGGGAGCGCCTCTGATTGGTGGGCAGTGTGTAGAGGCGCTTTATAAGTTTTGAAATACAATACAAAAATACAATACATCACAGAAACTTACCCAATCACTTAATTTATTGACAACAATAAAAGTAGTTGAAAGAACTATGACATTGTATTACCTGGAACTAACTGATTACTTACTTTACGTACTCGAGTCTCGATACTTCTTCCCGTACCGTGCTTTGCTTTCTCTTGCAACTTGTGGGAGCATATTGTTTACAAGCAAGGCACCCACTCGACCGTTTGTAAACACTAAAGTTAGACTAGAATATCCCAAAACCAAACACACAGCCTATGCTTATCTAAAGATCGATTTCGCCAAAACTCGTGGAAAGTAAACGTCAACCGAGAAAGTCACATGGTCTCAACTTGAGCCGGTGTGCACCTTCATATGCTCTCTGCTTTGCATATGTAACTGTTAATTGGAATTCTTACGAGGAAGATCCATCGCCGCGGCTATTCTGTTGTAGGCTTCTTTCCGCGGTCTCTTGTGGTGATAGTCGGGAAGGGCCGTGTTCCACAACAGCTCTTCGTTTGCGTACAGCGACACGAGCAACTGAAGGCGGTCCTTCGTCCAGTCCGTCAAATCTATGAACTCTTCTGAAGAAGCCATTAGAGTTAACCGACGAGACCTCTGAAAGGTACGACAGTTATATTAAACAACTAGAGTTAGCCTACCGAAAAACACTCTAAAAGTGGGTCAAAATTTTCCATTTCCTTCTTTCGGTGGCGTTCAACTTCCGGCATCCACACTTTCTAGTTTCGAATCCTAGTTTGAAATTCCAATTTTAGGTAGGTGAGTAAGTAAATAATTAAATTTTAATAAACCGCATCCCTCCAGTAAGATAATTATTGTCTTTGCGACTTAACATCACTTCCTCTTACTAGGAAAATGCACCAGGCTACAAGACTGCGTTTTGGACGCTCTTTCCGAGACCATATCACACCTGTTCTTCATTGAATGCATTGGCTTCCTGTATCTGAACGTATCCCCACAGTATGAATAATTACAAATAATTATTTATACTAGTCTAAAGCACAAAGCACTATATATCTTATTCCACAAACGCTGCGTAACATCAGAGGGATTGTCCGGCCAGAGATCGATGTCCAGTTGAAGTCCTAGTCCGGTTGCCAAAGACACCAGAGAGAGGAGACACAGCAACACTGCAGATGCAAGTTTCTACGAGGGCGAGTAAGTTTGAAAAGCGGAGGGTCGGATTAGGGTAAGAATTTTCGAAAAGGTGAGAAACATATGAAGCTGTCCTCGTATTCGCAACTCTAGCTCCTACCACATTATTTTATACTGTAGTCTACTCCTACCGAGATATCGTCAGCTAAAAATTACCTGTTCCAATATATTTCTGAATTTTAATGCTTTCTGTTGCCCGGCTGCAATGTGCACTTTGAACTTGGTAAGGAGAGCATCATCAAATGACAGCTGTAGGCCTATTATATTGTTTTGTTAACCGGATCCCAAGCAGGTCCTCAGAGTCGTCTATCCCCCCCCCAAGTCATTGGAGCAACTTCCTCTTTCCTTTTTCTCCCTTGCCCCTTCTCCCCTCCCCCGTAAAATGGTGGCAAACACACTGAGAGATCTCCCCCTCCCCCATTTCTTGGATGCAGCATTTGCTCCAAGGTTTCTATGGTGTAGACGCCCTGCAGGTCCTTATTGTGCCCCCGTGGATCTGGTGACCGTTTACGTTAGGCCCCATATCAGCTAAACGAAAGTTGCTGTCAGAGTGCCCTCCGCTTAGCTATTTGGCGATTAGAAATCTCGAGACTACGAATTTTTAGATAGGCCCTAGTAGGTTTTAATATGAATTTTTTACTTTGCAGTTGCGACTTCAAATAGCTTATAATCAAGGACCTTTTATAAAGGACTGGAAACTCCTTATATTACGTCGTAGGCCTAGTTTTTGAGCGATAATTGGTGCCAGGAAAAGTCGCATCTTATTTGCATAAAAAATACATTCAGTTAATGAAGTTTATGGAGGCAAATCAACGAAAAATTATGTTTGCGAAGTAAAAATTGTCTATGGAGATTCAAAACACTATATTAAGTGTCAAAAGTAAAATTTAAAGTGGGGCGACATCTATGGCTAAGAGTGAAACGGGTGTTCATGAGTAACCAATTAACTTTACAGCATCATAATCCGTAGTCTTTGACTCGTAGTTCCCACAAACCATTGCAAAATGTCTCCCATGTTCGAATGCTAAAATACACGTTAATTTGTAGAATATTGAAGCAGTGCGGGAAACAATAATGTACGCATCGTGTTCGATTGGTTTTAGATAAATCACTCAATCGTGTGGATTAATTAATAGGGATCAGAACACACAGGTATAAGTTCTGTTTATGTTGTTACACTTTATGAGGTGTAAGCACTTGAGGACTCATCATGTTTTGCCAGTTGAACGTATGTAAATAAGCTGAATATAAATATTAGACTTGAAGAGTGCGGTTATACGAATTATAATTACGATTATTAGAGTTTTGGTAGTTTGAGATACATAAAATTCTTATTCTCTTTAGCAATCCATTTAATTCACATTATCAGTCTTTTATACTGTGTAAACAAATTTATATTGAGGATGTCGCAAACAAGAATAGAATGAAAGCATTGTTAAATTGAGCAAATGAATTTGCACTCACTGTGACCGACGTGAATCGGGTCCGGCCCGAATCCCCGAAACCCGAAGACGCTGAAAATACACAAAAGCCCGAATTCCCGAAAACAGTTTTATAGAAAGCGGCTGAACTCCCGAAAACTATTCAAAGTTAAATTGTAAACTCTTGCACTTGACATAGACCTAGCGTGGCCTTGATGTATCTCGATATAATATAGAATGTAGACATAATATAGAAAATCGATTTCGGGGATCCAGGCGAAATTCTTTTCGGGGTTTCGGGGATTCGGGCTGATCCCCGTGAATCAGGTGATTGTACTAAAGGCAGCAGGCTGCCGAATACGTGATCCAATCAGTTCTGATAAAACCGGGAAGGAAAGTAAAGGTAGTTGTGGGATATCACATATCATTAATACATATTCTGCGATGCTCTGGCACTTATGTTAATTTTATCACAGATCATTCTAGTCTAATATTGGTATTTATTCTGACCAGAAATTCAACTTGATCATATCAGTTTTGACGCTGTTATGTTCAATTTTGTTATTTCTTTAAACACATTGAGTGCCCCAAAATTGTTAGTATCATAAAATATTGGCATAGCAGTTAATTACTTTAATTTAATTTGTTTTAGATGGAGGAGAAGCCAAAACCTTGTCGAACGCCACGTAAAAACCCAACCCCACAAAAGCTTGTGAGGATTAATTTGGAACCGCCACAGTTACAAAGCACTTCTTTTAGTGTTAGTGACAGTGACAACAGTTGTCAGTCGATTGATGTAGGTGTCAGAACATGTGTCCCTTCCACATCTGAATGCAACAGAACTACCAAGAGACAGTCAACAAAAAGAGTTTCTGTGGATGTGAAAACGAAGTCGTTTTTAGATAAAGATGTATCGTCAATCAGTGCAATGCCTAAAGCTTCGAAAAGATCCAAGGAATCTGAGTCTCGTAAGCGAAAAGACTCGGACAGACTTTTGGAGCCGTTGTCAAAGAGGAAGAAGTGTGTAGTGGCAGATGTTCGTCACAGCAATAAAAGTGTCGAGTGCAGCAGGAGTAAATCACATAAACTAAAAGACAGTCAACCAGCATCCAAGAGTCAAGTAGATAAAAAATCTCAGATTCATAAAGATTTGGATGTCCAATCTCAACCAAAGCCAAAACCTCGAAGGGCTGAGGATCCTGAGAGTCAGAAGAATTGCTCAGCCCTAGTGGCAGTGTCTGACAAAAGCCTTTCCCAGAACACAAAACAAGCTGATGATTTAATCGGTCAAAATACAGAAACAAGTTCCATCTTAAACTTGAATTCTGTAAGACAGCGGAATAGTAAATTGGTTTCAAAAGACAGTTCATCTGAACGTGGTAATGTTTGCAAGCGATTATTTGACGTTGCGAATGAATGTCAAGCAAAAGATAGAACTGTTGCGAATTCTGTGTTGCCAGAGGTTTTGAAGAATACTCTTAGTGAGAGTTACAGCAATAGTGCTGTCATGGACTTAAGTCTTAAAAGTCCTCATTTCAGCAATTCAGATCTTGCTTTTAGTCTCTCAACTACTTCTTTGACTGGTACGCTTTTCGGTACACCTAAGACTGAACTTGCATCAGAACATCTGAGTGAAAGTTACGGAGTGCTCGATCTCTCAACTGCGGAAACCGATAAATTCAATGATTCTGTATCGAGTCAAAGTTCTTTTCGCAAAACTGCAGATGATTTAAGTGTTTCAGAATCTGCAGTGAGAATATGTGTTAAATGTGAAGACAGTCCGGTGACTGAGGGATTCAACAGTTCAGCTGTTGAAAATTTACCGGATGAAAGTACTGAGGCGAAGTCAAGTCCTTGTTTATCTAACAGCTCAGCATACACTACAAGTAAAGAGAAAGAGGAGTTGGAGGATTTAAGGATGACCGCACATCTTAGCCCATCAGATTGTGCAGCAGGTGCAGATTTGAAGCAGGATATAGACAAAAAACAGCCAGCTAATACCCAACCAGAATCAGAATCTCAAGTAGATGTACCTGACGCTCATGCTACACCTACTGCCACTGATGGCATTCAGCAACTAGCAGATGAACTTGGTGTCCTCAACCAGCAAAGTTCTCACGTGGCAACTCACATGTACAGGCGACAAACCCCACGGCGCAAAAGAAGCTTTGGTATCAGGCAGCTGTCTACTGGCATGCTGTCGGAAAACTCGTCTTCTAGTGGAACACCGTTCCGGAGGTTCTCCAGAAGAACCCCTTCAAAATCTAGTCCACGGGTGACGCCTAGGAGACCAGTTCGGACAGGAATGTCACCTCTTGTGGCCAAACTTATCTTTGCTTCACCGGCAGCACGTAACGCAATTTGTTCTCCACTGAAAATGCGAACTCCATCAAAGCCTACAGCAAAGCGGAAACTTTATTCCGATTCTCCAGAGTCGCAGAGTGAAACACGGAAGCCTTCAGCTTCAACAGCAAAATCTCTGGACTGTATAGAGAAGTTACCAGCAACTCCGTCACTGGATGTAGAACTAAATTCTAATGAAACAGTCAGGTAAATGTTACGAAGTTGATTATTAGTTTTTAATTTTTATTATTGTACAGGCATTTTAATTTTATGTAACGTGAATAAGCTGGTGCTCTGCGCTTAGCTTCAGAGTAGCACTTTATAAATTTGGGGTTTACAAAATACCGTGTGTCCCATTTCATAACATCCGTTTTAGTTTCACGGCCAGCTATGGTCTGATGGTGTTTGCTCAAACCTAGAATGGTGTTAATACTTCATTATGTGCCATATTATGTGGCATGATGACCACCTGGCTTTTTTATGAAATTGTTTGGTGAAAGTTATTCTTAGCTTAAATGGTATACGCAGTGCTTTTTTGTATCACAGGCTGATGCTGTAGTGTTCCTAACTGTTAAGGCAACTTTACCTAGGCCTGGGAACTCACCTTTAAATCTGGCTTTCTAAATCTGAATTTCTGTAACTGTCTGACTTCAAATTTGTCATTGATGAGACCTGCACCATGTAAAAGTATGAGAGTAATTACTGGTCGTCCCACAGTGATGCCCAACATATACATGATCTGTTTCTTTTTTAAGTGGGTTGTCAATAAAGTGTCTGTTCTGTGTTAAAATTTGTAAAGTAAGAATTTGAAAAACAAGTAACAAACAATGATAATAGGGCAAAAAATGCAAGTTATATTATCTAACTGAATGACATGTATAGTGCCATTATAATCATAAAGCCCAGGTCATCAATTGATGGCTTAGATAGTAAAATGGCAATCAGAAATCATGGTCCACTGGAAAAGCCAGGTCGAAATTCGATATTTATATATAACATAGAGTCTACATAAATATATTCTTATATTTATGTATATGTAACTCTGCACATACCAGTTAACAGTATCTTTACTGGGATTGCTAACTTTAGTATTAAAATTTGCAAAATGACAGCTGCTGCACAACTCAAAATTGAATTGTCAGTTTCACATGATGAACCAGGATTTGAACCCTGGGCACACAGATAAAAGGCATTGCAGCTAGCAGTCTGCCTCTGGGCCATCCAAGCATGGTACACAGTGTCACAAACATGCCATTCTGAGGAGGTGATTCCTCATTAAAACAGACATGCCTGGGTACATTGTTACAATATATGCGACAATAGTGACAACTGAGTAAAATATTTGCATTGCAGGAATGTGACAGATGTAGAGCATTCGCCAACTGATGTGCCATCAACTCCGGATCAGCTGAGAATTGTTGAAGATGAGAACGACGATGATGTTCCTGTTTTTGACTTTGAGATCGACAATATTCTTGAAGAGAAATCAAAGAAATTTGTTCATCTGACGGCAAAAAATGTGCGGAGTATTATTCACGTGAGTAGAAGTGTCAGAAGTGGATTGCATGGGTTTTGAGACCCATCCTCCTTGCCAGATGTTTACTCTAATTGACGATTTGTTGTTACCCATAAGGTCTACTGTTGAACTGCGTATTAGTTAACAAATTGTAAAATCTCACAGCTGACTAATTTTGTTCTTGTGTTTTCCAGTTGTATTGTTCATTAGGTAGAAACTGCATTGCCAGTTTGTGTACAATTTGCAGTGTACAATATACGAACTTCTAATGAGTGATTTCTTTTCACTGACATACAGTACTGACCAGTATTATTTTATTGACTCTGGTAAGCCAGGAAGAAGGCTGTTTATCACTTGGTGAACAGCATGGATGGCTTATCAGAGGATTTCAGAAGCCCAGTCTTTAAGGTTTGAAGCCAGGGGCTTCAATGTTATGCGAGTAAGATGTGCAGAATTTTAGAAATTTAGCAATTAATATGTACATTGTACAATTGAAAGATTGAATAGAATATATCTTATGTTTGTTCTACAGCAAGTGTTAACCAATGAGGATGTCAAGCACATCATGCGAACGGCTCTTCAGGAGGGCAGTCTAAAAGAACAATTTCAGGCAGCTATCTTTGAGCCAATGCTGACACGATCAAAACTTAAGGAGGTTATTGAGAAGGGTCAGGTAAGTTGCTTTTGGTCTTTAGGTATATGATTTCAATGCTTTGTGAATTTGATTTGTATATTGAAATTTGGTTTTAAAAAGATAATGTTGACATTCAAGACCGTGTGTGCATTATTGTATTGCTGTTTGATATTTTAAATTCATGAGTAACATCTTATTTGAACTTTAGAAGGAGTGTTTGTTTGTTGTTGTTTATGTTGTCATTATGATTTCTCAGATTTGGACTTAGCAGTTTTATTTGGTAAATTAGTTTTAGGATAGTTTTATAATTATTTAAATTTCTGATTTAGATTCTGCCACCCTTCAGCAGAAATCCGCTGAAGACAACGTGTCCGAAGACGTTTCTTGATATGAATTTTCCGGAAGAAGAGGATGATGAAGAGTATCAGCCTAGTAAAGAAGAACTGGAGGTCTGTGTTTGAGATTTTTTTGTCAGTGCTGATGACTGTTGTTGAAAGGAGAATATCTGCAATGTTGCTAATGAAAAATACAATTTATACCAAAACTGAAACAGTTCTAAAACCAACAGTCATATGTCATCATGTGTATTTTTAACTCTTATTACAGAATCATTTAAATCATTCCTATCAATATTCCACACACATGACCATGTTTATGAAATCTGATATTTATATGAATGTTTTAAGCGATTGAGTACCATGAGAGTTTAAAGAAACGTGATTTCACAAAACGTTGCATTTGGTTGTCGTTTGCACAACCGAAGAGTTTCTTGAAGTGGTGCTTCTCTGCGTACACTGTACTGATATTGTTAGAAAATTGTGAATTTGTTTGGCAACTAAGCATGACATGTTCTAATGAAATACATGTTATGATTGCATTCCATGTGATCGCAAGTAAACTTTGTCGGCATAACTAACATTTCTTGATTTCAGACATATAAATTCCATTTCCTTTTGTGGGATGAGCCTGATTTTGCTCTGGTAGGTCACAACTGAGCTATTATTTTGCCTTTTCCTTGTAACTGACTTTTCACTTGTTGACTGTTTGTTAAAATTTATTTGTTTTTGTTTGTTTTCTGTTATTCAATTAAAATCTAGAACTTGTATGGTACCGCAACGATTACTCAGAGCATCCTTTTGTCCTGTTTTAATGTTATTCTTTTTCTGTTTGACTGCATGCAGCATGGCAGTGACGAGGAAAGTGTGCATTCATCGCAAGCAAACGATTTTGGATCTCCAAGCGTCAGTTCGATGCCGATGAGAAGTAGACTGCTGAGTTCGGCGTCAGAAAGTGATACTACTCCTGTAATAACTGCCATGCAACTGTTTTTATAATGATAATCACCTTCATTATCTACGTCACCAAATCATGTTAGTGTAAATTTGGCATCTGTGGTCTTTAGCATTTCGCTGAAGCATTTTACTTGGTGAACGTAATTATAACCATTTATATGACGTCGTTTATATAAGACTTTTTTTAACCCATAATTTTGCAGAGGTCCAGAGTTCAATAGTTTTAGACACTGCTTTTATTGTGGTGTACAACTTGCATGGTCAGACCACTCAGTCATTTAATCGTGCTATTGATTGCTGTTAAGGAGGTGTGTAAGCTGCTTGACAGAGTGTAGGCTGATGCATCGGCCTTCCATCCCAAGGGGTTTAGCTCTTCGTGAGTGAAACTCCACAGCAGTGGTTACTGCTTGTTTTGAATGAAATTTCTGTAAAATTGGTATGCCAGAGAAAAGTAGCATTGTATTGATAAATTATATAGCTCCAGTTGGTAAAATATATGCTGAGGTGTTCAGAGATTAAGCCAGAGTCACTGACAGATGTTTTTTCTGTTGCAGTGTGGTACACCAATGGGTCCTCCTGCAGCTCCCCCATTGAGGTCGCAGCTGACAACTGAAATGGTGTGTACTCAACCGATATTTCTACGGTTTTTGGAAACGGAGTTTAGTGAACTTTTTAACATTTTTTCCACTGTAAATTGACTGAGCTTTTAATTTTGATGTTGCCATTCCGATGTGGTGATGCCATTTTGATTAAAATACTTTTGTTGTAATTTGATGTTACCAGTTTAATCCGCATTTCACATGTAAGTCTGTGGAGCAGGCATTTAGTGGGCAGAGGGTAAAATAATTAGAAGCTATCTTGGTTGAACCAGTTGGCTTTGTTGTTTATCACTGGTGAAAATCTTACACCTAATTACATGTATCTACTTTTGTCCCCTTAAAGCTGCTATATGTGTATATATGTACACTTAAGAGTTGTGGTTTTGTATATATATATAATATGTGTGTATATATATGTATGCACTTGCTCACAGAGAGGAAAATGTCATGAATTGTGCAAGAACAGCAACAGACAGCATTTCAGTGCCTTGTTTTTTCCTATGCTTGGTGTGTATGAACTTGCCCTTGGTACCTACCACTGTGGTATATGTAGGCACCACGTGTCAATGGTTATGATGTGTTAAGTCCCGTTTGGGTTAATGTAGTGATGAATTTAAAGGTTGCGTATTACTGGGGTTTGACTGTACCATATGATGGCAACATCAGCTGGTAGTGCTAGGACTGATTTCACTTTTACCTGGCTAAGTACAACTATTGACTATTTTAGATTGACAAGGAGTCGAATATTGCGCTGCGAACACGCTCTAAACTGCCGCTCAACGATACATCTCTCGTTGAAATTGAAGCAAGCCTTGTGGAACCCGATAGTATTCCCGACTTATACGACACCGAGTGCGATGAGGAGGATTGGGCGCAGTTCCTTGTGGACTTAAACAGGGATTGTTAGTACTTCATTCATTCATTCATTCACTCATTCATTCATTCATTCAGAGCATGAATTCCAATATTTTTATTCAGCTTTAGAATGACCTCATTACTACTCTACTTTGTTATATGCTCTGAATAACATAGATCATTATAACATGACATAGATCATTATAACTTGAATTCTGATATAATGTGATTAGGAACGTGGATCCCATTTTGAAGTTAGAGAAGAACCTAGCTATAACATAACATTGTCGTCTTTTTGTCGCCCCAAAAAAGAGTGTCATAATGAGTTTCTGGTGTACTTGAGTTGACCTAGAGGTTTGTGATGACGTTTTTGTGTACACCACCTTTATATTTGTTGCTCTCAGTATCTGGCTGGGCTCTGCATGTACTTCTCTTGTCCAGGTGGATTTAACAGATTTCCTTGTGATAATCTACTTAATGTTATATTTTCTAGTTCCATGCAACGATAATCTGGATGATGATTTGAATGACCCAGAGTTTGACTTTCTGAACGAGGAGGAAAACATAGAAGATGATCCGGAGGAAAGCAGAAATGACCGAGCCGTGCAAATACCAAGTGAGCAATGATTCAACCGTTTGTCTTAGAATGAAAGGGCTTGGCTCATTATTGGGAACAATATCTGAATGAGGACAGAGGATGTCCCGTCTGGGGACTGGTCTAAACAGTAGTCTTATGACTTTCTTGCTGAATTGTTCACGTTTCAAACCTCTGAAAATACGGGAAAGATATTTCAGAGTTTCTGTCCTGCTATCACTACATGTCAAACACCACATATCACTGCACCACATATATCTCCACATATCAGACATATCAGCTATAGACTGTGCTCTGTTGACAGGAGGATCAGAACTAGTAATACAAAACTTAACTTGCTGCTTTTTCACAGAAAAAGAGGTGAAGCAACTAGTCAGTGAGATCTTGGAAGAGCACGAAGAATATGATACCCTTTCCGAACTATTGGACGACCTTGATGAATTCCCTCCAGCCTCAGTCGAAGGATCGGATGCTTTGGTTTCTGAAGCCGGTTCTCCATGTGCTCAAAACACACCAATAGTTGCGGATAACAGTGCAGTTCAAGTACAACAAGCTGTTGTAACGCCCATCGCAGAAGTTACCAGTGACTCCAATGTCATTCAGTTCGAGGCTCGATCGGAAGCAAGCGAACTGAATTCCACTTATTTGTCTGGCTATCCGGGCCTTGTGCCTCCGCTCAGGTATATTTCTTCGTTTTTATGTATATATACTTTATTTCGCTCAAAGCAGAAACACGAAGATTAGAACAACGCAAAATGGCAAAAAAGGAATATTACAAAACTACAGAAAACACAAAAAATACAAAAACAACAACTCAAGCTGAAACTCCCTGGAGGCGTAAGCATTATATACCTGCGAGCTGACATAAGAGCTGACGTGCAATTATTATTATTATTATTTGTTTCATTTTTACAGCTGAATGGTAGAAGGAATTATTTGCAATTACTATTTTTATTTTTTCCTTCTGTAGTGCTGTTGAATTTTGAGACACTCTCGTGCAAATAGATTACTACTTCCTGGGAGTTTGTGTTAGTTTTGCTAGCATTTATTGTTTTAGGATGAACCCGCCGCTAGTTAGTGCTTTCATGCATGAGTTAATAAAACTTAGGAACACTGACAATGAGGACAAAGACCTACAAAAGGCAACAAAGACTGCGACATCTGCTAACGAGTGGAACTTCACCCATAATGAACTGAATCAACTCAAAGATCAAATGCGGAAGGTAACTGGTTTCTTTCAGTTACAATTGCAAACTGTTTTACATTAAAATTACAAACTGTTTTACATTAAAATTACAAACTGTTTTACATTAAAATTACATATGTTTTCTGATGTTGCAGGAGATGATAAGAACTGGGATGAAAATAATGTATAGGATGGAAATAAGGATTGATTTATGGGATGAGAGATAGAATGAAGGCTGAGGTATGGGATGAGGAATAAGGTATAGGAGGAAGACTGAGGTTTGAGATGAGGAATGAGGTATAGGAGGAAGGCTGAGGTATGGGATGAGGAATGAGGTATAGGAGTCAGGCTGAGGTATGGGATGAGGAATGAGGTATAGGAGGAAGGCTGAGGTATGGGATGAGGAATGAGGTATAGGAAGAAGGCTGAGGTATGGGATGAGGAATAAGGTATAGGAGGAAGGCTGAAGTATGGGATGAGGAATGAGGTATGGGAGGAAGGCTGAAGTATGGAATACAGATTCAGGAGTGGAAAGAGGATTAAGGTGACAACTGAAGCAGACTAAGATGTGGAATAAATAAATGAAGTTTGAATAAATGTTAACACCTTTTCCATCGTGCGAAGTTGTCATCCTAGTACATTACGATCGTGGGGCACAGTGGCCGATTGGTTAGAGCACTTGTTTTGTAACAACGTCAAACCCCGCCCTTGAAGATGGTTTGTTATCACTAAAATTGACAATCTCTTGATGGATTAAGTTTCTTTTTATAATGGAAAGTAAAGTAGGAATCAGCATTGAGTGATTATTGTTATGTCTTTGTTTTGATTTTGAAGCATGTTCAGGTCTTGGCTCAGTCGTACGTCCAGTCATGGCCGCAGTTTCACGATTCAGAACTGATAAGCTTGGCTGCCTCTTCAAAGGAGACTTTGGTAAGGAGACATTTTACAGACAGAGATCGTTAGAGAAGGGTGATCTCCATGTGCGAAGGATGAGGGCTTGTTTTGGTGACCATGCTTTCTCTGCTACCTGTCCCTGATACTGGAACACTCTCCCTCCCACGATTCTTTCTGCTGACTCAGTAGAGACCTTCAGATCCAAACCTAAGACTGATCTATTTTTGAAGGCCTATTCTGTTTAGTTCATTCATTCATTCATTCTGGAAATTTATATAGCGCTTCTTCAAGAGACCTACTCAGAGGCGCTCCCAGCTACGGCTAAACAGTTGGTTGTGAGACGCCCTTGTAAGAACAAGTCCGTGTTACAGCGCCGTAGAAATTGTTATTTATTATTAAGTGTATTGTATTATCTGTTCTTAAATGTTTTTACCTGATAATTTAATAATCAGAAATTGGTAAGTCATATGGTTCACCTTGACTGATAAGGAATTATTTGATAGTTAGTGTTCATTATAAGCACTTTTGATGAAGTCTTTAATGAGTGATGCAACCTGTAATATAAAGATTATTCGTGCTGTAGGGTTTATTTTGTTTTCTTTGACATTTACCTGTAACCTTCTGTAATATTCAGTATTAAAATAGCAAAACACAAGTTGTTAGTAGAGTTGTCTGTGATGTTTACAGGTTCAGCTGAAAGAACTCGCTCAGTGTTCAGTAGTTCCTTACACACAGTCGTACTTCTACACGCCAAACTTGGAAGAAGCCATTATAGTCACAAATCAGAGTTATGAGAGAAAGAACAAGGACATTTCAAAGATTCTCCAGGATTTAATGACTGAGAAAGTCATGTGTCAGAAAAGTGAGTATGATCATTTATTCGTGATGGTCTTGATCTGATTTTGTAAAACTTTTCTGAACTGTCACTTCGATGAACTCATACTTTGTAGACTTATTATGAGAGAAGACTTGCTACCCAAAACATCAGTCAGATTTGCCCATTTTTCTAGTGCAGAAATACTGATATTGCCACAGCGTAATTAATTACAGTTTTTTTCTTATATTTAACGAAGCTCAACATTAAACTAGGCAATGGACAGAGTAATAACCCAGTTATTTTTCCTACCATTAGGTCTCTGTTCTTTTTGCCAGAGATGCGACATGTACCTTTTGTGAGCCATTGGATTGGGCTTTGAACACCAATGAGTTGACATCACAAAGTGGTGCTATATAAATGCTCTGAACAAATGAATTAATTGCAAAAGTTACCAGAATTGTCGCAATTTAAGGAAGAATGTCGAGTGTCTGTTGAAAGACCTTTCAGCCCCATCTCTGAAGACTATTTAAATAATAAAATTTTCATAATAAATTATGCTAAATAGATGGCAAAAATACTCATTTAATTTTTTGGTCTTGACTCAGTATGTCTAAGGTAAGGCATATGACCTTGTTAGTGGTTCTGTTTGATATTTTGGATGGGAACTCAGTTTCACAACTGTTGTACAACATCTGGCTACCTTTACTTTCAGTTGCATGGTTCGACAACATTGCCAGTTTCTCGTAAAACACCCAGAATGAGCACCATTATTATTCCAATGACATTCTGAAATTTGGTGGTTTCACAGTTTTGATGAATCGTAGAAAACAAACCATTATTTTATGCTGATGATCCAATAGTTTTCCTGTGCAAGGGAAGGAGTGAAGGTTATTTAGACGCTGGTTCATGTTTTAATTTGTTTGATGTGGCCTGAATTATTGTAGATGTCCATTCTGTGTTGGCGTTATTAGACACTTGTGCATGTCTGTCTTTGCAGTGTATCAGATACGTGGTCTGATGTATGAGCAGATGGAGGTCTTTCTTTCAAGTCGGGCTTTCATCTTTCCTCAGATGCTACCAGAATATCGCATGGAGTCACTGGAAGAAGGAGAGAAAAAATTCCGTGTCATGTTCTCAGAGTCCGAAGACAAGTGCGAGATTTGCTTTCTATAGTTTACCGTAGTCCAACTTTAAAGGAAATTCACCAGTGCATGATTTAAGTATCATTCATGGTTCTTAATATACTCTGCCATCATGACATGTTCTCAGAGTCTGAAGACAAATGTGGGTTTGCTTCCTATAGTTTACCATAGTTCAACTTTAAAGGAAATTCACCAGTGCATGATTTAAGCATCATTCATAGTTCTTAATATACTCTGCCATCATGTCATGTTCTCAGAGTCCGAAGACAAGTGCGGGTTTTGCTTTCTATAGTATACCGTAGTCCAACTTTAAAGGAAATTCACTAGTGCATAATTTGAGCTTCATTCATGGTTCTTAATGTACTCTGCCATCATTTAGGCAACCATAGAGCTGTGTTGAGAGTTTCTCTGAAAGTACTAGCTGGGACGGTCAAAGACGTACGTCAAAACCACACTTGTACATGCAATATGTATAAACAAAGATGGAAATATAGTTCTTTTTTAACTTTTCAGTTGATTAGCTTGATATGGATTGAATATTTGATTGTTTTGGGTAACTGACTGTTTCGTTAGTCGAATGACTTGTTTTTTTGTCTGATCTTAAAGTTTACTTGCTATGGGAATGGATCAGTTTGGCCATCTGCCAAACAAGTATTCGTTAATTCGTCAGTATCTTCTGCCAACCAAAACGAACGACCAGCTAAAATATCGCTTCAAGAACCGTAAATCGAAAACACATGTTATGAATCCAATTAAGGTACTTTGATGCATTGTATTTATTTGTGTATTGTGTAGATTATATTATGTGTAGTGTTTTGACAAAGTTGAGTGTAATTTACGCATGATGCTATGTATATTTGTGTATGTATATTCGTTTATTCAATCATTCTTGGTGACAATGCAGCAAGTTACACGAGGTAGAGTTAGTGGATTATTGAGACATAGCTAGATGGATGTGGTCAGCAATGACAGTAACTGCTAATATATGTTTTTTGTACATCATTCATTGTCTTTGGTTGGAAGGGCAAATGGATGATTTCTGGTGCGCAAGTAATGTTGAGTCTCTTTCCGGGTCAGGATGTGTTGTGGGTTGTTTGTGATTACCATAAATAGAGCAAAATAACAGAGTGCTCCTCCTATCCTAAAACAAAGGACAGGAGGGCTTGCATTGCAAGGGGTAAAGCTTTATGTGTCCAGGTTTGCCCCTACAGATTGGAGAGGGATGGAAAATGAGAGATGAATGACATAATTATCAGTTGCTGTGAAATGGCCAGTTTTGTCCAGCCAATTGAAAGATGGTTCATTTTTTAATTGCTATTTTGATTTTCAAAGTCCAGAGAGCAAACCAACATATAATCAACTAAGTTATATATTTCAACATTAATGAAATTCTGTGTGGTATAGCTACAAATTGTTCATGTATTTTCCCTCAGGGCTCCCATGTTGAGAGTGCCTCTGAATAGCTTCTGCTGTCAAAAGGTGCTTTACAAATTTCCAGATACAATACAATACAATACAATTATGATCATATATTTTGCTGGGTTCACATGGTTTGTTGCAGCATTTACTAATTTTTGTCAAAGCGGTGCACTGTACAGAAAGATGGTCTAGTTTGTGGCTTGCGGTTCTGTGTATGTTGCCTTCATTTGTTTCAGTATCTTGCCTTGCACAAACGTCTGCCAGTCTTTCAACAGTACTTGGATGTTGAGGATGAAAGAAGCATTGTGGCTCCAAAGGATCGAGACCCTGATCTACTTCCAAAGTGGTCTGTGGCATTCAAAGATGCGGTCCAGCTGTACAGAAAGCACCAGAACCTCAAGCCCTGGGTAATGCTACAGATAATTCTTTGAAGATTGGAAATTCTAGGCAATGATATTTTAAAATATTAAGTTTAAAATATGAGAATCAGGATTTTTGAAAATGGAAATGAAAAACTAAGGTTTAGAATCTGGAAGGATGTAATTGTGAAAGTCATGATGCTCCTGCATCTTGGTTATAAGAATTAGAATGTGAGTCGCATTTTCTGCAATAGCTGCATATGACCTTATTCCTTCCGCTGTTGCAATTAACTTTCTTGCTGGATCGGATGTCACAGTGGTTGACTGGCTAATGTGTTGCCTCCCTTCTTAGTGACCTGCTTTTGAGCCCCAGGTATATTGATGACACAACATTGCGCTGTCACACATTTTGTTTCAATAGAAAATCATTAATTGCGTTCCTGCCAGTGTTGTGTTTTGGTGTTTATTGTAAAAACGTGAAGTAATATTTTTTTATCTATAAAATTCTGTTGCATAAATAATGGATCAAAAGCTTGATTGAGTCTCCTGTTTTCCAACAGTTAAAATTTTACAAAGCTAACACTGTATATTATTTTAAGATTTGATGAAGTGAGGATTATGCTTTCAAGACAGTTAGCACTTCTTTCTCGAAAGAAATCAGTTCCTGGTGTAACAGGCAGCACAGATCTATCTATGCTTAGCAGTATAAGGGATTGTAAAGGATTGGCTTCATTGCAGTACAGTAATCTTAACTGCGCAATCATTGGACTAAAAGTTACTATGTTTTGTATTTCATTAGACTTTGTGTGGTGTTCCTGGATCATATCTTTTGGAACATGGAGATCAATTCAACAACTTGGCACGTCTCTCAACAAGGTAGAACTTATAAAGAAATTTGCATGAATATCTGTTAGAGATGTTCTAAATAGTGATTTTTGTTTTTTGGTCAAATATATGTAGGCTGTTCTTTTCGATGCCATGTACAATTGCGATTACGATTAGCAAAATGTCTGAATTAATACTCGACAAATGTCCTCCTGCAGAATTCCAAATTGTATGATCAAACCAATACTTACAAAAATGTAGCCACTGTTTAAAATTTTGTATGTATTGTGACATTTCATTTGTTTTACTTGAGCAACTGATTTTTCTTAAACAAAGCAAAGATGCATGGCTCTACCTTTTGGTGCCATTTCCCAAGAAAAACGCTGTGAATATTTTCTGTTATAATTTGTTCATGTTGAAATGCAAGATAAAGTTTTGCATTCATTTCCTTTCTGAGTAGCCGAGTGCTTGGAGTAGTTTAAGCGTACGTGAGCAGTTTGGACTGGACAGTATTGATCATTCCTGCAGCCTACCTTTGCAAAGTACAATAAAGTACAATAATTTGCATTGTGTAATGATTTGTGTTGCATATATCTACCTACTTTGTGCTGATAGCTGATTTTCCAGATGACACAAAAATGCTACCAGAACTGTGTGTTTTCTTTCAAGATAGTTCATAAGTAAGTAAGTAAGTATAGTCTTTATGAACCAATAACCATGAGGGCTTTCTTTCACGGCTACATAATTATATATTTCTTCATTATAATTGCCTTTGCCTTCTGAGGCATTTTCTAGGATGATATTGAGGATGGGTCTGATTGACTGATTTTCCAGTGGACACAAATGCTACCAGAACTTTGTGTTTTCTCTCAAGATTGTTCATAAGTAAGTAAGTAAGTATAGTAGTCTTTATTTAGCAAATGCTAACTGCACACTTTGGTGTACAGATGTCTAATAAAAACACTTAAAAAGTATATGACTTCCTAACCATTAACCATCCTAACCATGTGTAAAGAAATGTAAAAATATGGAATTTGTTTGGTTTGAGCTTTCTGTAAGAGAGCTTTAAGCGTACAATATCTGTATTTTGTAGGGAAAAAGAATGTGACATTCTACCGCAGAGGCAAACACAGAGTGTCATGCAATTTGTCGTTGCTAATTCATCAGCTCCATTGTTATCTCTTGGTAGTCAACCGATGACCATTACTGATTCATCAGCAATTCATGGCAGTCAGCCTTTAATCATTGCCAGTCCATCTATATATCTTTCTAATCCATCAGTGACTTATAGTGAACAACCTGTTTTTATAGCTGATTCAAGAGCTAACTTTGCTAATCAGTCTGTTACATTCGCCGTTCCGTCAATGACTATGAGTGCTTCTTCGGTGATGTCCAGCTCTGCGTACAACAACGCTGGATCTGGTTCTGTCTACCAGGTGGTGGGAACTTTGTATCCGATGTCATCCTCAGAAGTATCGTCTAACCCAGCTACGCAGATGTTAAACCAGGGATGGCCAGGAATGCAAGTTATCAACTTAGAATCACCAATGACCAGCTTCTCTACGCAACTGACCAACCAGGCCACACTAACAGCCACTCAAGTAGCTGAACCTCCCCAGCAAATGGCCAGTCTGAACCCACAGATGACCAGCTCTTCCATGCTGGCAGCCAACTGGGCACCTACTTTGGTCAACCAGGCTGCCTTGCAAATGGGCGATGCTAACACACAGGCAGGGTATACAATGGGAGCAAGCAGTGTTGACCCCTTAATCCTCAGTACTGTGAATACACAAGGCTTTGGGTGGGATGCTCAGGCTACAGTCCCGGTGACAGCTCTGCCACCTAGCAATGGGTTTGTGCTGAATTCTGCGTCAACAGGTTCACAGCCCTCCTCGCATGTAGTGATGGAGCAGTCCTTGAGTGATTCGTCCTTCAGTTTATTTTCTGGACTTAACGAAGTTCTTTCAGATCCATTATCTTGCCGATCACTCGCAGAACCTCCTGCAACTCCTTCAGATGTCCAGGTTACAACTGGAACGTACTCTGGGTCTGAAAATGTTGTCAATTTGTCACCAGGTTTTTTGTCAAGCTGCTTCGATAATCCAAGCTTGCTCAATTCAGAAATTCCTGTGTCCAACGCAGATTTAAATCGTGAAATTCCTGCAGTGACTTCTGCTGATGCTAAGATCAAAGATTCGTGGGATGAAAATATAGTTAACAGTGCGGCAACAACAGCTGTTGTTCTGTCCTCTGCTAAAGGCTCAAACTCTCAAGGCTTTCAGAGTCACAGCAGTGTAGTTCTTTCACCAACAAAGGTCATCTCGAAATTGACCGATGTCCCAGAACCAGTATTGATCTTAACAAAGGAACAGCTAACTCAGCTTGGCATTTCGGTCAATGTTCTGTCACTGCCAACTGTGTCCACCCCGAAAGTTATGAACCAGTCACTGCCAACGAACAGGTCAGTGCAGGAAGTTCAGCAAGAGCCGGTGATAGAGGAAGACATTGCTCTCGATCCTATCCAAAGCCCAGCGTCCAGCAAATTACGATCGCCGGAAGACGAGGATGATAACTCACTTTTGCATGTAAATACAAAGGACATTCTGAATTATGCGTTTGCAAAAGCCATGGGAATTTCCATGAGTGATCTGCGAAAGTCACAAGAACACGATGAGAATCTGGTTTCAGCTGAAACATCAATGTTAGAAACCGCTGAAGGACAACCCAGGTCAGAGACGGGTTTCGGTCAGAACGCAGAGGACATCCAGGAAACCCAAGCACTACAAGGGACTGAACAGCCTGCGGTGCATACACTGGGAAGATACTTTCAAAGGAACGAAACTTACGATGAAATCAATAAATATTCTATGCTGACTGAGAATAGTATGGAAACTCAAGAAAATCAAACTGGCCCAGCAATGTTTTCAAGGCAGATGTCGAGCGGATTTTCTGTTGAAATCTCACAAGGGGAAGTTGCAGAAAACCCTGTCTTCGTGAGACAAAGTGAGACTGTAACTTCTTCAGAAACGATTAAAGACATGGGTGAAAATTCCTTGATTGATCAATCAAGTTTTGGGTTTGGTGGCTTTGGGGACATGCTTCGAAATACCTGCAGTCTATCGCCGAGACGAGGAGTCTTGGCAGAGCCAGACGAAAATGCAACACTGTGCACGCCTAAGAAATATGTTGTCTTGTCACCCCGTGCTGAGACCAGCTGTGGTGACATGGACCTCGGAATTCAATCTCCTGATCAGTCTGGTTTCAACTCCCCAAAGGCATCAGCAGCGTTGCATTCCAGTACTCCAATACGTTCACCACTTTGTCACCAGTGGCGTTCCCCTCCTGTTCGCTCGTCGACGACGTCCCTCAGAAGCAAGCGCAAATCACTGGGACATGTATCACCAATCAAGTTTCCTCTCGGAAATCCGGCTCCTTTCTCATCTTCATCGGCCAACAGCACATCCCTATTTGCCGTTAAACCCAGCACGAGGAAGAGGGAGAGGTTGGGACAGAGGTCCCTGCAGCCGATAGCACCTCGAACATTCGGTGTGAGCACTTCACCCCTGAAGAGCGCCATAGGAAGTCTTCGAGTCACAAGAAAACGTAAGAAAACTGAAATTTCCTCTGTGATGCGACGGATTTTGCCAAAGCCTGATGCTACAGCAACAGACCAACATCCGAACAGCGAGGTCTATTCTACGCCGCCAAGTGGCAAGCGACCGAAGAGACTTGAGAAGAATGCTGCAGGTGATGAGAAAAGTGAAGTCGAGTCGAGCAGGAGCACCGGAGTTGGCAGTGAACAGATGGAGTCTGAGGGAGATGAAGCTCCGACTGCCGGCGGATGCGACATGGATAGTCAGAATGAAGAAGATAACGATGAAGAACTACATCTGGCAGAGTTACTGGAAGCCAGCACCACGATCAGGTATGCAGTTGGATAGTTTTTAAAATCATTTTTCACCAGTTGCAACATGCTTTACAGGATTTGAGCCGTATGTTTTTCACGATAAGCAAAAATATGAACTGTGTGCAAGTCTGTAGTTATGACATAATATCACAGTTTGTGCTGCATATGGTTTTCAACATAAAGCTTCTGACTTTGGTGCTATATAAATTTCAGAAATGACGCTTAAACTTCTGAACTGTTAGGTCAGTGCCTAGAACTTAGGTTTTGAATGGTGCAATATTAATGATCTGCAACATTTTAGTCTTTTATAAGCATTGTAAGTCTCTTTAGGTGTTTCTAGGTGTTAAACAATAGCAGTTTGTACGACTGTTTTGGTTGTGGAATAATTTGAGACTGATCTGGGTAACAAGTGTTTGTTGTATGGCACTATTTATTTAGGTGGGCACTATTTATTTAAGTTTGTATATATATACACATATGAATATATATATATAAAGTTTATACTTTTATTGAGCTGAGAATTTTATGTACAGTTTTGTAAAGCTGATATGAATTGTAATTACCAGGACACAGTGCAATGTAAATACCGTATATACTCGCCTATAAGTCGATTCACGTATAAGTCGAAGTGTACTTTTTTGGGAAAAATAGTGTCCAAAATCGGCGTCTCGCGTATAAGTCGAACTCATAAAAGCAAAGGTAAAAGTGTAGTTTAGCGTATTCAGTTCCGTTAAAAATAAATGACGCATTTAATAATCAACGTGTCACCCACATGTTCATTCGTCATCCCGCTTCTTATTTCACATTCAACATTTTCGTACTTCATCTGACTTCTATTAATATGGATGAAGGCAAAATATTATATCGCCATTACAATTATTAACAAACTAAACCGCCAGTACCATTTGCGGTTTCGAACATCAAAAAGTCTCCTGTTAATTTCAAGTCATCCCGGTAAATATAAGTTTCGCCGTCATTGTCGTCGATTTCCGAGTCCTCTGGCGTCATTTTTCAAACCGTCTATGTAGGTACATGTAATATATTTATATAATGCCTAACGTTTAAAACAACTGCTGTACCATATCTAATGGCAAATAATTTCGGAAGCCCATTCACAAGGTCAAGCAGGTATCGTTGTCAAGCCGATACCTTCATCACCTGATCTAACTGGACCAGTAAGATACGCGCGGATCATGTCCTAATACTGGCATTCCTCTTTTCTAATGACCTGACCTCGCGTTCCACATGCATAATTTACAACCAATCCTTTATTCATTCTACGTAAAACCAACCTTTGAAATGAGCCTTTACAATAAAGCCTCTTAAAAACCTCGTTTTGGGGCGTCTTTTACTATTGCTTATAAATAAACATGGTCTTATATCGTTTACAATACAATTCCCAGGCAGGTCAAATTTGGTTTTATCAATATTTTTTACCGTACACGAATTTAAAGTCGTATATGAAATGCGCTATAAAATCAAATGATGCACAAAATGGAACCTGCACCCAGTCAAAAGAATAATAAACAAGAACTGGCGTTGACGTTATTAGCCCGCATCGTTTAAATCTAATAGAAAATTATTTTATTCTACCAGATATTTTGTCAGTATTGTGCTAAAAATTTATTCTTTATAGTATCATTTGTTTATAACATTATATTATTTCCTTCACGGTCATGCGATCGCTCATTGTTGCGTCATGCGATATCGGACGGGGTCTGTTGTTGACCTCCGTTGCATGTTCATGCGATCTCCGATGGATAAATCTTGCGATCTTGGCTTGTCCCTCGTATAAGTCGACCCCCCAACTTTGGATTTTCAAAATTGTCCAAAAAAAACTCGACTTGTACGCGAGTATATACGGTACTTCACAAAAGCACTACAAAGTGACTGTATAGTCATATAATAAACTCTTCAGTGTTTAAGACAAGAAGGTATTGTGTTAATTTTTTTTAAATTTATTTAATTGTTTATTTATTGAGGAAATCTATATAGAACTTCTCCAGGAAAATGATCAGAGTTTTTAATATCTGCATTATCCTCAACGATGTTAAAAGTCGTTAACAACAGAACATTTATCAGTTAGATAAGTAGTGGCCGGCTTGTGCACACATGCATGACCCAGCAAACCGATTCCCAACTGGGGTTGACAGATGACAGCATGTTCAGAGTGCCTGAAGCAGGTAGAATTGAGAGAAGTGTGCGTGTATAGAGGGTTTGATGTCTTACTAGGATGTTGTTTCGTTTCTCTAGAGTTCCACCGAGGGGAAGTCGATCTCATCCCGGACACAAGGCTGAACAGAAGAAGGAACTGGCATTGGCAATGCTTGCTCCAGATCTTGTGGCAAATGATCGACTGGTAAGTTTGCATAGTCTGTTGCCTCCCTCTGTCCCCTCCGATCGGCTGATCAACTTGATATCTTTGTCCCTCGGACAAGGACTGCTTTGGTCCAATATGGTACGTTCACTATTGTGATCCTTCCTCTTGGAACGGCCTCCCTCTCAATTCAATCTCAGATTTTGTCTGGGTCTCCTCCCCTGCTGTCCACTCCTTGAAGGTGTTTCTTTCCCCTCGAGGCTCCAATGTTGAAAGCACCTCTGAATAGCTTCTACTGTGAAGAGGTGCTTTACAAATTTACAAATACAATACAATGCTTACATTGACTGTTTGCTGACCTTTCACCTCAGGGTTCAACTGTGGGTGCAATGTCGGTGGTTGCTTGCAATGATCCGACATTCTAAAATTGTAATCTTTTGGATGTGCCTGATCAAAATCTGATGGGACTGGGAGCCAGAAATTGATATTTTCTTGTCACATGATCCAGAAGGAAGAGCTGTCTCGAGAATTACTTGGAGAGTTTGCTGCTTGGATATTGCTCTTCTGCTGATTGATTCCTTGACCTCAGCACTGTGCCTCAGGCAATTATTCTAGATGCAGACTTGCATTGTCGGAATGGAATGGAGGCTTTGGCAACTAGATGCTAAACTATACACACCACACAAGACACTAAACTATGCACTAGACACTAAACTATACACTAGACAGTATAAGTACTAGACACTAAACTCTACTTTAGACTTACAGTTCTGGATGGCAGTGCTTCATAATAAGACCATGTTTATCCATTTGCTTACCCTTGAACAATGACAGAGATTAGTTTTCCAATTATTTTAGCACATGCTCATTGTTAAAGTGTTAACAGACTTGAAGCCATAGCAGTTTTTTGTAAACAAATTATGAATGGCCATGTTATTTAAGGCAAATTACTCTGCTTTGGAGAATAGCCAGAAAGAGCTGGATAATGTGCAGACAAAGAGTGGAACTTGTTTGAAGAGCTTTTAGTAAATTACATGTAGAACAGGCATGGGCAACTTCTTTTAACAGAAGGCCGACCTAAGATTTTAAGGGTAGCTCAGGGGCCGCATGCCAATCGCGGGCTAATTTTTGCAGATTCATTTGCCCAAGAAAGTAAGACAATATTAATTTTATTCAAACTAATTATTGCGATATAACCGTTACTGTTAAATTTATGTTAAACTAAATGAAGATAATTTTAATGATGATAATATAATTATCCTAATTACCTGCAGTCCTACACTACAATAAAATACTAAATATGTTAAAAGTTTCTTCAGTTTAAAAAATAGATATAAAACTGTTAGTGTACAATGTATCCATATGCTTGGTGTGCTATATTTAATGATTAATGTGAAATCTGACACTTCTTGTCACGACACAATTTATCCAGCATGGTTGATTTAATGTTCGAAGCGGCAATTCAAATTTCATTAGAAAGATTGTCATTTGTTAGTGTGCATCTGCTTCTGTATTTTTTAAATTTAATCTTTGAGAAGAACTGCTCACAAATAAAGGTGCTTGGAAACAATGCAACCATTTTCAGGGCATGAAATCGAAGTGAAGATGGCTTCCAAAGTTTCGAACCTACCCACTCTGTGGTATTGTTTCAGGCAGAAAGTAATTACATCGATGAATGAGTAGTGAACTAGTTGACTAGACAAGAGGCCGGATTCTTACAAAATAAGAAACAGATGTTTTAATGTCGGCCTACGTACACAGATTCAGATAATCAATAATCATGTAGGGCCGGATAAAAGTGCCAGATACAATGCTGATATTACAGACATGTCAAGGGCCGGTTGAAATGTCCCCGGGGGCCGGATCCGGCCCGCGGGCCGTATGTTGCCCACCCCTGATGTAGAAAGTAATAAACTGATGATTTACTTGTACAGAGAGATGAAAGAGATGCCATGTTTGCCCGAGCTTACCACTGCAAGGTTCGTAAAGCCCTGGAGAATGACGTCGCGTTGTACCAGAAGTTTCTACAGCAATTTATCGAATTTGACCAAAAGTGTAAGACCGTTGAGGAGGTAAGAATCAGAGACATTGGTTTGCTTTGTCGTTAGATTTGTGGAAGCTTTAGTTTGATAGTTATGAATAAATGACAAAAGTAGGGTGTCTGCACATTATCCAGCTCATTATCCAGTTCAGTGGCTCAGCAGTTCTTTTGAGAGGCATTGTAAAGGTGCTATGTAAATGATTTGGTTTACATTGCCTCTAGACTGGAATAACCAATAAACTGTAATAAGGAGGAGTACCTTCAGCTAGCCTGAGAGGCAGCCATCGGTATGAAGTGTTAGCGACTTCATTTTTCTTAGCCTTGGCATATGAGGATGGGTGAAAGTCCATTTCTGTCATGTTGTGTGTTATTCATGCTAACTTTTATTCATAGGCTGCAAAGGTATAGATATCTGATATAGTGGTAATTTTACCCTCTCAGTTGATGGTCTCTCCTCTTCCTCTAGACCTGTGTCTTCTAACTAAGGAACTTCCATACAGCTTTCACCAAACAATCTGTACTCTTTTGCTAAGGCTAAACTGGGAGCACCTCTGTAGAGATATCTGAATGGATAGAGGTGCTATATAAATTTTTTTAAATAATAATATTAATTATTATATTCTGTATTATTTCCAACCGACAGACGCAGTAAGATTACATTGAAACATGAAAGTACAATCAATATCTTCATTAAAAACACTGTTTGGTAACCATGCAAGGCGCCGCCCTAGAGGGGGTTACGGGAATCGATCCACGTACCTTATGCTCTCCTGGCCATGAATTTTACCATTACTCTATCCCCCTAAATGGCTGAATGAGTGAGGGTGTTAAAAGGAGAGGAAGAAAGAGCTACTGGAGTCTGAAGCAAGCTGGAATCTGAGAATCTTGTCGTTTGTGTTTAGCTGTATGGAGAAATCAAGTCCTTGCTGTCCAGCTATCCGGAACTTGTATCGGACTTTGCCGGATTCCTTTCTCCAGAACAAGCTGTCGAGTGTCAGTGTCTGATGACAAACTATAAGTTCAGCAGAGCAAGAACCTTCATGTGTAAGCTTGAGGTAGGTAACATGAGAAACATGGCTAGTACTTATCAGATCAAACTGTTTAAATGCTCCTTAGACTCTTTCAGTTGCTTTATCTTCAAAATCCTATATAGCCTATAGTGACTGACACTGACGATATATTTTGTGTGAAATACTTCTAAAGCTTACGATGAGTCTGTTGATCTCACTGACGATTTCATTATTGAGTTTTGGGTTATATCTGTTAGAGGTAATGCAGTGTCAGGAAAAGAAGGGTATATAACTCATGAACAGTAAATGCTATGTACTTGCCCTGGATTGGCTTACCTCCTTCGTGATGAGCGACTGATGATGTTTGCTATCTGCCTGAAATGTGGTCAAACCGCCTGAACTCTTGCATATACCGGTATCTGCTGTAATTGTGAGGAATGCTGCACTTGCTTGCTGTCAAGGACAGAGTCAAATTCAAGGTCCTCTTTGGATGTGCTAGAATAATAAGAACATTCTGGAATGCTTTGTTCCAGTTTCAGGTCAACCAGTCAATATCGCAGCATTCTGCAGCCTGGTGTCTTTTTGTCCCAAGCTTGATACTACAAATCAGGCATTCGACCTTCTTTCAGGATAGTCTTCTGCTGGAAATCCAAACTGTTCCACTTGGTGCACATGAAAAGTTTTCAGCTAAACATGAGATAGATCCTTTTAGAACTGTTAAACAGTCATGTTCCAGTGGCTTTGAATTGTACTTAAGATGTGTGGAATAAATATTCAGATGTGCCCATGCGTGCAATGCTCTGTAGATGACACACTTCTTGACATACGTAATTCACAGAAAACTGATCCCGCATTGAAGGCTTGTCAGTTGTCGTATGGATTTGATGCATTCTTACTTATTTTGCTTGCTTTAGATTTACTTCCAAAAACATCCGCCTCAACTTCAGAAGTGCATGAAGGCGTTCAAGGAGTGGTTGGATGGTGTGTACAGCAATGACGAACTGTACAATGCGGTCCTGCCTCAGATCCGCAGCAATCCGCATCTCGTGGATGAGTTCTCGGTGTTCTTTGAAGACAAAAAGCCACCTCAAAGGTGCATATTCATCAGTGTTTCGAGTGATTATTTAATTACCTTGTAATTATATGGCAAATACACCCTGTGCAAGTTCACTTAAAACGTGATAAAAGCACCTTACTATGACATTCTGTCCTTGTTCTTACTTTCTGCACCAAATGTTAGGGCTCTTAACGAATGCTATTTAAGGTAAATTTCAGACTACATAACATTAGGTAACTACCATATTGATGATTGCCTTGCATTGGTATTCATGAATAAACATGATGCAATTACACAGCTGTATAGCACGTTTTGATGATGTGCGTTTGCAGTGAGTTGATCTGCTCTTGTCTCTAGCTATCACTCTGTGCGTTTTCTTTCTGTATCTGTCTTGGTTGTTTTTGCCTCTTTGGCATAATAAAGACTTTCATTTGAAGCACCAAATATTTCCTTATGTTACCAGGTCCATTGTGTTTCCTTTTGTAGTCATCTGTCAAAGTATGAAGAAGTCACTCTTGGCGAAAGCGATGATGAAACTCAAGACTGCGATGATTATGAAAAGGTATTAAAATCATTGAGCACCGTTGTTAGGAAATAATCACTACTTTCTCTGTTCTAGTCACTACTTTTGTTTCGATTTTAGCCAATTGGGTATTATTTCCATCAGTTACTTTTATTTAGCCAAGAATGCAATAAAACACTATGTTTCTGAACTTTCATGTAAGTGCATTTTTTTAAAGTGTTATTTGTGGGCTAGAATGCTGTGAAGATTCCTAGGAATTATTTGCACACATGGGCAGCAGAGTAAAACAAATGGAGAGGGCCGAGTAAGACGTGGTATGTGCACCTTTTGTGCGGCCCATCCTAAGCATCCTTTGTTTCATTTATGGCATTGTAAAGGTGCACTCTTGTTCTTTGGAATTAAAAAGCAGAGAAAAATTGTTTTATAATTGTGATTTGGTGTGGATGTCAACTGTGTATGAATGGGACAACCATACAGATTTTGCTGTGAGTTGTTATATTCTGCTGTAGAATCCAGCTGATTTTGGAACTATGGTTTGCCATTTCAGTCAGTAGTGACTACGTGTATGCATTGATAGCTATGTGTATTACAACAGTAGGTCATTTTTTCAGTTTTGCTATACTCATGTTTGGTCATTCTAGGTTGATCTTTCTTTACAAGAGAACAGTTACGGCACTTCAAACTGCCCTTGTCGCTGTCATGTCAATGGGGCTGAGCTCTTTGTTAAAAAACTCCGGCATTGTGCATCTTGTGGTCTCAAGGTAATCTTATCTTTATCTCTTTTTCAGCTGAAGCAATTAGTAGAGGAAAACATATTTGGGGGGTTTAAGTAATTCCTTTGCTTTTAAAGATAGAACGGAGCTTCGTTTTGACTATTAGAGGGACTGCTTTGTATTGTGTCAAATAGCAAGTAAGCCTGACAGCAATAGCACAACTCAAGTGGTAACTTATTGCAGCACTCCAGTTACTGATAGTTGAGAACCTTTCCTACTAGATATTGTCCGCTGTATCCCAGACAGACCAAATGCAGAGTATGGCCTGATTATTGTGCAAATGGCGATCAGCCTTTCGAATTAATGTATGGTAGTTTACTGTATTGTAATATTGTGCGATAAAATCTCAGTTTTGCAGTTCAGCAAAAGTTTTCAGGGAAATCAGGCATCAACAAAATCAACTAGGTTACCAAAATGAGCAGTGGCCAATAACTCTTACTACGTATTGATATTTTTGAGGGGAAAAAAAGACGGGGTCGACCAAGGAAGAAATGGATGGATGAGATTCACGATGTAACTGGCATGAATCTGGAAGCACTAAGGGACCTGACTTCGAATAGGAAGCAATGGAGAATGTGTGTCGTGGCGATCGCTAGAGCTCCAGGAGTTGACAGCACAAGGTAAACGTATTGATAGAAACTCCTTTGCACTGTAGTCCTTGTGACTGGACTTAACTTATGTTAGGGCAAAATAAATTATCACAAAATGACAGCTGGGCAAAAATAAATGATTACTGGATTTAATAACCAGGAACAAAACAAATGATTACCAGATTGACAGTTGGGAGAATAAATGATTGTGAGATTATTTTTGGACTGCAGGTCATAAAAGGTGAACTATATCTTCAGACCTCGGATAAACTTCTTCGACCTGCTACCGTGACATTTCACCGCCAAAACACGAACAAGGACGAGATACCAGATCAGTCAACAGGCCACAAACTGGTGACTAAGTTTAAAACTTCCAAGGCAACATCGCTGAAACAAAGAAAATCGAAGAAGGTGGCTGTCTGTTCCATTAAGGACAAATCTGAAATGAATGGCACTGTAAGTAATATTTATTTATTTATTTATTTATTTATTTCGGATAT
Organism: Allolobophora icterica; assembly: GCA_963556255.1. Taxonomy (NCBI): domain Eukaryota; kingdom Metazoa; phylum Annelida; class Clitellata; order Crassiclitellata; family Lumbricidae; genus Allolobophora; species Allolobophora icterica. Next base: position 15,161,266 of record OY744616.1, read on the forward strand.
TTCTATAGCGCCTCTCGAAGTCTACTACTACTCAGAGGCGCTCCCGACTACAGCATTTGATACTGTGCCGGAGTTTTCACGCCGAAGCGCCACGAGCAATCGCGAGTGAAGGACTTGCCCAAGGTCCGTACGCAGCGGCTAGAGTGGGATTCGAACCTGCAACCCTCCGGTCACAAGGCGCCGAACTTACCACTGAGCCACCACGCCCCACAACAGTAACAGTAGTGGCAAGATGAATGTATAGTGTGGTCTCGTTAGCATGAAGTTGTCGAGGACACGACTGATGATACAGGATGTAAACCAGACCTTACATAAAAAGGAGTATTTTTTATAATATTCATGTATATTTACAAGTAACATTGAAAGCCTGTGACAGTACAAAGTCTAGATCTTATAGAACACGTGTCTTGGCAGTCTGTTAGGCGTTCTGCTAAGTTTACTACTTTCCCTAGGGAGTGAGGTCTGCCCCATAGGTAGTTGAAGGCTGAATCAGACTATGGGCTTGTGGGTATTGAACCCGCATCATACCAATCTTCTCACAAAAATTTTACCATTCATCTATTTTCCCCTCCTCTGACACGGAAAACGTCAATGTTTAGCATAACACTGCAGTTCTTGTACAACGCTTTAACCAGTATGGCCTGTTAAGTTAATAGCATCGGGGACATAACACCAGATTGTGTATAGAAAAACTGCATGTTAACCAGGAGTGTGTAAATGATTCCACTCTGTATTTGGGTATATCTCTTGCATCATAGGAACCTCACAAAAGCCAAGTGACAAATATCAGGCTTCAGCTACAGTTAAAGTCAGCCTTTTTTGTTGCAATATGAACAATCACCTTGTAAAAACTGAATGTAGATGGGAGCACTGTTTAGTTCTAATAGTTTGTGGATAAGATATGAGGAATTTCTGATTCATTCCTGGTTTTGTGCACATGTCACTGTTCAGCAAAGTTTAGCTATGGTGCAGTGATTTTTGTGATCAGCTGGTCACTTATGTACCAGTAGTGCTTTTCTAGAGCCCCTCCAAGGCTTACGAAGACCACATTTTGTTCCAGATGAGTTATATTTATAGAGAGTTAGTAGCTACTGTTGTGGAATCCATAATTTAATGTTGTATAATAAAGTGAGGGGTTTAACCAGTACTTTTTTTATAGAAAAAAGGCTCCGTGACCTGAACAATTATGGAAGAGCTAAATCGAAGGCAAAGCCTGAGAAAACGGAGGTTGGGTTTGGGAAGGGGTCTCGGTGAGACCTTCCCCAAGAAAATTTTTGACGTCACATTAAATTAAAATAATTAAATTATTCTTTTATTAAAATAATTAAATTATTTTTAATAGCTTATAAAAGGTGACAGAATGCCGTTCCATAGTGTTCCGGCAGAAAAAAGGCCTGGATTTAACTATAACCTCTATGATTTGTCGTCGAGAATAGGTAATGGTTTATTTGCTTTCTTTGCAGATGGTTATGGAACCCGACAGTACGTCTATGATGTCACCTTTGAACTCCGACCTTGGTGCAGAGAATTGTGCTGTTGCCGTGGAGACGGACGACACAGATAAATCTGATGATTTCACGCCGGAAATAGATTTGGTGTCTTCTTGTCATGAGATGCAAATGGGATCGGCGTCACAGGATGGCGTAACTGCTCCGATAGCAGTGTCTAGCAGTAGTAATTCGTGTGATGTATTACAGACAACCTTTGATGGGTCACAATTTCTAAGGACTGAAGTTGCGCACGACGCAAATTGTGAAAGAGACGCTGAAGCTGTGCTGTCGAACGATGAAACCAATGCAGCAGCTGTTGTTAAGAGTAGCACGGAATGTGCTTCTGCTCCGAATCAGTTGGACCGTATACCTTGTTCTGATGAAAATATTGGGTGTGGTGATGGGAAAGATGCACCACCTGTTGATGATGGTAGTTCGAGAACAGGTGTAAGAGATACAGCTGAAAATGACAGTGAATTAAGTGAACAAGCGATTGACAAGAATTGCGATATACTGACTGGAGTTAAACAGGATAGTGGGTCACTAGCTCTCGATGTATCATTTGAAGAAAGCAGTATTGAACCGCACGCTGACCAGGGTAGCTGTTCTTCTGAGGAGGAGGTAAGGAGTGTCTCTCAGGTGGAAAGCTTACCTGATGTGGAAGCAAATGCTGACCATGATGACGTTAATCAGGATTCTGTTCATCATCAGTTCAATGTAACAACAGAAGTAAATTCCTCACTTGATTCATCAGATGAATGTCAGAATGAAAACAGAGCAGGTGGTGGATCCTCTACAGTGAACCAGTCATCTGCTCCATGGACCAGGTATTCACATTTTGGCATTTCAGAGTTCGTGTTTTAGTGTATATACAACATCATACATATCTTTACATTTTTGTTTAGATGTTTGCATTACTTTAGTTTGCATATCTTCACATTTTCACAACAAGGTCGGTTTTGTGTTGTGCATCCAAGTATCCAAGTAATCTTTTCAAGGTAATACTTTATTAAAATTTGCTGAAATGGCAGAGATTAGGTCGAGAGGAAACCTAGCAATCAGAAGAAATAATCCAGAACTTCAAAGGCTAGTCATTTGAAGCTAGATAAGTGCAGAATTCAAAGAGTAGACCAGGCTGGTAAGGTAAGGTGAGTTCTGTTTTTACTTGCTTCCGCTAACAATAGGTCAATAACGTAAACGAAAATTTTAAGGCCCAAATCCGATAACTGTACTCTCTTTCATTAAACTGAGCAGTAAATTGGCGTAACTGATTAACAAGGTTTTCACTGATGAGCCTAGAGAGTTCACTGATTTGCTGATAAAGCCAGATTTAACTGATAAACGAGGAGTTAACCGTTGAACCAAGGTTTGATTGAAGGAGAGAAACATCGGGCAGAGTACAGCCAGCCACAGTGGCACTTCAGGCAGTACTGTACACAGTTTTGCAATCGTAATCGTAAACTCTGTTAATTCCATGCTGTTAATTGCAGTGATGAAGATGGACTGATTTTGAAGACATGTCAAGAACTAGACCCTGAGGCCAATGCATACCAAGTCATAGTAGAAACTCTGACACATCGAACAGTTCAGGAGGTATGGTATTATTTAACAAAACTAGTAATTAATTAGTGTGGTAATGTAAGGAATGACCACAGGTAATTAATTACCTCATTTAGCTTCCTACTGGAGTTATTATTATTATTGCAAACAGTTTTAAGGTGCTCAGAGTCACACAGAAAAAATGCGAATTTATGCGTGGTTAGTCAGTTGCCAGGTGAAGACCAATTAGATATCCAGATTTTTTATTGAGAAATAGTGAGTTTTGAGGTGTTTCTTAAAGGAAGAGATGGAGTTTGAGCATCGAACAGACATTGGTTGACGATTCCGTTTCTTGGGGCAGCAACATGGAATGCACAAGAGCCCATGACTTTGACGTTGGTAGCCTGCCTTTTGCCTCCTATGGCATCAATTATATATAGCCTCGTCAGTAACAAGCTACTTATAGTTAACCCAGCATGCCGAGCCATTGGCAGTTAAATAAATATAAGATACACACTAGGCTTCTTGTGATGCTGCTTTCGGAGCTGTATCCAATTCCATATTGCTGTGTGTTCTACAGTTGAATTAAATTTGGGACGCTTTTCCCATACTGCATCATCAGAATTTTTTCTATACAGGTACTTGTTATAAGATCTGTCTTGTTTATAATATTTTTTACTTATTTCTGTGAAATATTTTATTTCATTATTGTAGATTCTTAACATGAAAACGATATGCTGATTTGCGGCATTCAAGTTCTTGAATGGTTTCCTTGATATTCCGAAGATTCTTTATCAATATCCATTATACCAGATATAAGCTAGTTACCAACCGTTTGTGGGATATGGCAGGATATGGCAGGAACTTTAGATACTTTAATTGTTTATTGGTCTGTGCAAAGCGTGATTTTGGCATTTTCCTCCCAGGGCATAACGTGAATACCATTACCACAGTACACTGTCCTAGTCTTGTCATGCCCGTGCGTTAAAGAATTGGCATTTGAGAATTTTGTGTTGAATTTATCAGTGTGATTGAAAATAAATGCAAATTGACCGATATCTTGGTGTCTGATTTGCTTTTCTCTTGTTGTTTTTGAACTTTCAGTTAACTTATACATGGTTATATTATTGTTAATTATTATTATTATTGCTTTAATTGTTGTTAATAGGTGTCGGATCGATTTGATTTCCTGATGAACATGATTGCCGAGATGAATGAACTGAGTGATGGAAGTGCCACGGAAGATGACGACAGTGATGTGGAGGAGGGTTTCTAGCAGACGATTCACGTTACTTTTTCAGCTGTAGTTCAAGTTAATTTATGCACTGTTGACTGTTTCGTGTTTCAAAGGAGACACCTTAGATGACTGATGATGGTACTAGTTTGTTTGTGAAATGTTGTCCAAGTTGAGAAAGAGCACTGAAAAATATGGCGTATTTATAGAGTTAATAAAATTATTTTTTCGGTTTACGTTTTTGACAGTTGTCGTCTTGTGAGCTTCAGGCTGGGCCCATCCTTTGCAGATTTGGGTACTGTTGTTTGCAACTGTATGGTTATGCATGCCACTGGTGAGTTGGTGAAGCCTTACAGACAGTCATAAATTTTGTTAGAGATGAATTCCTGAAAAAAGGTCATGAAATTTTTCAGAGATGAGTTCTAAAAAAGTCATCAGCTAGACCTATGGCCGACTTTGTCCCCGTAGTGAAAATCTCTTAAAATATGCAATGCTTCCAGTTTAAGACAGTAGAGACTTTATTTCCCGAACATAGTGTTTCCTCAACATTATCTACTTCTCAAAACTCTGGCTAACTTTGTTCCATGCTGCGGTTTGTCAGCATGTGTTTACTTTATAAGCAATAAACGAATATCATCATCATCATCATCATCATCATCGTAATCATAGTAGTTAACAGATGATAACAAGTTTAACAGGAGTCGAATTTAACTGTATGGCAACCTGCAAGGCGCCCATCTGTCCTACTGCTAATTTTTACAGGCGCAAACTAGGGAGTGTAAGGAGTGAGCTCAATTTACAGTCGCCACCTAGGGAGTGAAAAGGAGTGAAAAGGCCGAGTCAAAATCGTCTGGCACAGAGCACAATAATAAAATTATATTATTATAGCTTGCTATACGTTCATGTAAATTAACAGAAAATTGAATAATTTTTAAATGCTGACGACCAAACTTCTACTTTTGAAATCTTGCAAACATTTAAATTAAATAGCCCGCCCAACGAATTATATCTGACACCTTTATAACGTGACAAAGACAATGGCGTCGTTTCTTTTGAATAAGTGCGATTTTAAACCTTAATTATCGCCCACGGCCTACTGCAGGGGTGGGCAAACTTTTTGCACATGGGGCCACATTAAACGCCAAAAAAAATTCGCGGGCCGGATAACAAATTTTTACTTTTAATGACGACTAACATGAAAAGAAGTTTACTGTTTATTATATTAAATACACTCTGGCTGTTACTAATGAGATGCATGCGTCTGCGAACATGCATTAGGAAGTTTCCAAATATCCAGAGTTATTGTGCTGGTTGCAATTCGCAGTTCAAGTTCAAGTTTAGATCACTTAACTTTTAGACCAGCACTTGGATTTGTTAATCTTCATATTTTAAAATCTTTGTTGACAGATGTAAGTGGATGGAGAACACACAAAAGATTTTTAAAGGAAAAGTTTGTAGATTTGAGAATTTTTCCTTCCTGAGTGAATAAAAGAATTATATCAGGTCTGAGGTCTGAATCCTTTGAGTTGTTCTTTGAGAACAATGTCACGTTGTGGGTCAGTTAACTCCAGCTTAAGTTCCGTGTATGAGCTAATTGTCAATGTCAAATGTGAACGGAATAATAAGCACAGCAAATTCAGTGTCAATTGATATAAAATCCACAAATCGCCTGCATGGAAACTTGACAGCTGAAGGCTATAAATTAATTATCATACCCTGCAGTGTGCAACTACTGGGTAGGGTAGTTCCCGCAGTTTTGTTCTTTCATCTGCTTTGACAGCAACATTAGGCCTAGCTTGAACGGATTTCACTTCTGCGTATACAGGTCATGTGCAAAAACCTCTGCAGGGAAGTGGGACAGATCGGCCGAGTTAATGCATAGAGTTATTATTAAAGACGAGACCGGAATAGTAAGCTAGAGAGCAGAACCACTGGAGTAAAACGAAAACACTTCTCGCGGTCTGAATTTTTTTTATTTTCTGAAGAATTGTGGGGGCCGGATAAAAAGTGTTGGCGGGCCGGATCCGGCCCGCGGGCCGTAGTTTGCCCACCTCTGGCCTACTGCATATTAAGTTCGAGGGCTGAGTGTCGCTTGATGCCTTCGTGTCCTTCGTGACCAGGTTCTAGTCTGAGCTTCGGACCCAAGCTTTCGAACCGGGGCAATACCGACACACTTTTTCAAATACTGTTTAGTTTCATACAAATTTTCAATTTTTTAAAAAGTTTTATACAAAATTTGACGTATAAAACAAACAAAAAACGTAAAACAGTTTTGCGCTGAGGATGGTAAATTGATTTTAGTAACGATTTAGCAGATCGTCGATGCTGTCCTCTCTTTCGACGACAGAACTTACGTATGTATGTATGTATGTAAGTTTGTATGCATGTACATGAACTACACAGTCTAAAGGGTTACGGTGTACTTTTCCTATAGCACGCACATAGCAGTCACCAGTGGCGGGCTGGCCATTGTGTCCTTGTGCCATGGCACATGGGTCCCTCTGGTTTCAGCGCGCGGAGCCCCTAGGGCAGACAGAAATTAATTATACGTCAATAAACAAACATTCTAAATATTCAAACTCCCTAAACTTGAGGCCCCTTGCTGCCTTGCATGACTGAAACGGCAAGGCCCCCAAAATGATTAACACGTTTTGATAAAGACTACTTGATTCCAGGGGCGGTGATCCCGGGGGTCGAGGGTGACAAGACCCCCACCTTTAACAGTGGAGGGGGACTGGGGACACAGAGAGTATCGTATTCAGCTGTTCCCCAAATTTTGAAGAAACACCAAAAAGGTCAAAATACAATTTTTAACCTCTTTTTTTACCAGATCAGGTCAAAAGTGCCCCCACTTGTCAAACAAGATCGCCGCCTCTGTTTGACTCCCTAACGTTTGACCAGAGACGGTCTAAAGTGGAGCACCGTTTGTAGTTGGAAATTTATATAGCGCTTCTCAATTATGTTGGTCCGACGGTGAGCCTTAGCTGGAACGATAGGCCTATGAGTGCTTATAGGCCCATGTATGAACCGAGAGTGTGCAATGGTTTAACCGTCAACGAAATGTGTTGGTCGATCGGGTCATTCCTGTGTTAAAGTCTCATAACCTGACTTTTCCAGACTGTCCGACTGCCGCCCCGTCGGACCCACCATCCGTGGACACGGTAACGTTCTGTCCGTACGGGTTCAGGATCATCTTCAACTGTCCTTTGACCCCATCGCCTCCGAACCCGTTCGTCCAGATGTCGTTGATTCGTGGCTTGGAACCTCCGATCGGGTCCTTCTGGACGGCGGCGCTGTGGCAGTAGTCTATGTCGACGACGTCGCTGTACTTGTCTGCCACTCCCCGGGGGCTGGAATGTCTGCAGGTGGCCAGGCCGTAGCCCGTCAGGCAGCCCGTCAACAGCGAGGCCAGGATGCACAGCACGCTTGTCAAAGCCATCGTCTCGGCGCTGTACAGCTTGCCAGCGCCTTGCCAGGGATCTGGGTAGCACGGTCCTAGGTATGGCAGCATACACAACTTGTTGTAACATCACGATTTGAACAACAGTAACAACAATCACACAACATGGATCTGTGTAGCACGGACCTCGTTAATAAGCAACAGAGAGCTGGTTATAACTATAAAAATAAACGGATATCGAGTAAAAGCTGTTAAAGAACAGGTTATAAACAACAGTTATAATCAAAGTGTCATAAACAATAGGTAATAAACAATAGCTAGTAATACCAGTTATTTCATATTGATAAGCAACAGACAACTTCAATTGCAATAAACAATAAGCAATAAACAACAGGTATCAGGTATAGTAACAGAATTTTTAAATACGTATTAAAACCAACAGGTCATTATTAAGCACTTAATTATAAACAGCGAACAACCAGCAAAATAAGCTTATTAGTCGTAGGCAGTGAACAGCACGCATTGTTCAAGCTTATCCTGACCTACCGTTACCGTACCTTACCTTACTTCACATTACCATACCGTCGTACCTTGCCTTATCTTATTGTACCGTATACCTTTCTGAATGAACTAAACTTTTACCTGTAATCTGTGACTTAGCGTCATCGTCGTCACCGAAGACTTGAATGTTGTGCGACAAAGCTGATGCCGATCGCGGAAAATTATCTAGCGCAATAACAACAATTAAAACAACTATAGTCATCATCATCATCATCATCATCATCATCATCATCATCATCATCATCATCATCATCATCATCATCAACAACATCTTTATCATACCTACATTTTGATATGAATACGTTCACACGACAAGAAAACAATAAACACACGATCTGTGAAAAGAGCAACAATTGAAATTCTCACCAATTCTGTTTCCTGCCTCATCATCGTCATCATCGTCATCGTCTTCGTTTGTGATGCTTGACCAGCAGTTGCATGGATTACAGCGATTCGGTATAAATACTCTGGCTGCTATATATTCACAAAAGACAATGGTCAATGGTATGTATGAATGTACGTATGTATGTATGTATGTATGTATGTATTATGTATGTATGTATGTATCATATATGTGTATGCATGTATGTATGCATGTATGTATGTATGTATGCATGAAAGTATATAATTATGTGTGTGTGTATGTATGTATGTATGTATGTATGTATGTATGTATGTATGTATGTATGTATGTATGTATGTATGTATGTATGTATGTATGTATGTATGTATGTATGTGTATATGTATATATGTATGTATGTATGTATGTACGTATGTATCTGGACATTTCTCCAGCATGTATGTATGAACGCAGTCTTCAAGGACGACTTTTCAAAGCGATCTTCGCTGGGTAAACAGATGTTCGAGTTCTAAAGACCGACAGTTGATTCTAAGGCTAAGCTATTTAAAATTCAAGTAACCTAAGTGAATTAACCTATAGGTACGAAGGTCCGAAGGAAAAATGACTGCATATGACTTTCTACTATCTATTAATGCATTGAATTCTGTAGCGCCGTTATAGTAATATCCAAGACATCATTTGATGATCGCTTCGAATGAAGTCGCAGTCAAGTCCATTGGAAAGCCAGGTCGAATCGGGTGGATCAGGGAAACCAGAAGACAGACTCTCTTCCTCCAACCCTCCGTTCGCTCTCTTCCTCCAACCCTCCGTTCGCTCTCTTTCTCCCTTCCTCCATTCGCTCTCTTCCTCCAACCCTCCGTTCGCTCTCTTCCTCCAACCCTCCGTTCGTTCTCTTCCTTCAACCCTCCGTTCGCTCTCTTCTTCCAACCCTCCGTTCGCTCTCTTCCTCCAACCCTCCGGTCGCTCTCTTTCTCCCTTCCTCCATTCGCTTTCTTCCTCCAACCCTCCGTTGAACTACATTAAATTCACCCGAGGCAAATTAACATGAAGAATGAAAACTGCAGTCTTGTGTAGACAGTGTAATGTGAACAGTGTAGTGTGTGCAGGCCACAAGGTTTGTAGAGATATATTGAGAGAGACAGACTGCTGCTTTAGAACGCTTTGCATAGGGACTTAAGAAGGGGCATGAATTTTAGTCATGAGCAGCTTACTCTGATCTCTGTTCGTCTTTGTGATGTTTTCGATGACGCAGCGCATATGTTGACCGGCGTCTATGCTCTGGTACCTGAAAATAATTGTCTCTATATCTATTGTCTTTATTCGTAGAGTAGAGATATACAGAGGCCTAGATTTCTGCCTTCTCTCAAGAAAGTCTATATAGCAAGTCCTCTTCTATTTCACTGGAATAATCTAAATGTCGATAATTTAGTGCAATCGACCGATAAATTGAGTGAACTAGCTATTAATATGTGCACTTAATTATACAACTGAATATTTCTATAGCACCTTTAGAAAGGCGCTGCTTTAAGTTATGAATATCGAAGAGAACTGCCTCGATCAACTCTTATGTCAAGTGAAAGCTTGTGAGTTTATTCAATTAAACTATAGGGGACTAGTAATAGACGTTACTCCAACAAATTGGCTTTGAACTTACCCCATATATGAGTTTGTGCAGCGATCTTTGAACCAAGAACAATACGGATCTCTTAGAGCAACACAGGAACTGCAAGATCAAACGAAACTTCTATGTATGTATGTGGTTATCTATCAAAGCAATTAATTAAACGCCCTTTAAATATAGGTCCTACGGCGCAAAGGCAAGGTAAGTGGTCAAAGTGTGGGTTTAAAAATCTTTCGGCTAAAACAGCAAACACAATTAACCACATCAATTCAACAAACAGTTTCGAATAGCAAGCGGGTTTCGAACCCTTACGGGCGAAAGACAAGTCTAATGGTATATGATATGCATTTTCACACTACTTACGAGTAAGTAGTGTGAAAAGAAGAACGTCCCTGAATGCTTATTTCCACAGAGGTCATATTTATCATTATCATACCCTATACGCTGGCTAGGGTAGATCGCTGGCAGGGATTTCAAGACTGGAGAAAATAAGAACAGATGACATAAGACAATCATTAGGTATCCAAACAACTCTGCTAGACAAAGTCGTTCAAACAAGGCCCCGATGGTTTAGATATGTAGAGAGAATGCCAGTTGACCGAATCCCACACAGTGCACTACATGCAAGATTCGAAGGAAAAAGACACAAAGGAAGACCAAGACTACGCTGGATAGATAATATAACTGAGGACATATTAACAACACTTAGACTAACAATAGAGGGGGAGAATAGACTTGACGAATGACCGAGGACAATGGAGATCATTTATTCGTACCCATCGCCGCCAAATGGCTGGCGTCAGGAACTGACGATGATGATGATGATGATGATGATATAGGTCTAGCGTGGGGTGTTCCAGCGGTGCCATGGAACAGGGCGCAACTGAAGGGGGCGCAAATTTTGAGACGGAATGATTTAATTATTAAATTAATTACTTTATCTTGATATTATAATATCCATTTAAAATAAAATAGATGTATTAAAATGAAATAACAACAAATAAAAGTGTATATGTAGGCCTACAGTGTTTGTGTCCGTGTCACCCAGTGCGGTAAGTCATGCATGGATCTCCTCCCTTAGTCCCTTACCAGACCATACAGTATACTTAGTAATGTTTTTGTACTAATGTTACTCGTAAATCCTATGATTCCTGTATATAACTGAATGTAAAGGCAATAGTAGTGACATAAACAACTAGCAGAATTAAAATTACAAATGCATATTTTTATTTCATTTTTTATTTTAATCATTTACCATTAGACAGTCATTTTGTCATTTTGTTGTCATCCCTTCTGAAGATGTCACCCGTTTCGGCCCGCACCCACCTAGTGACACCACTGTATAATAATATTTGTAGATAGCTACCTCACAGGCTCACAGCTAGTGCAGGCTTATTTAAAAATTGTCGCTTGAACATATTTATAACAATAATAATAATAATAATAATAATAATAATAATAACCTAACCCCAGTAGCACAGTAATTCTTCGGAATTGCTTCTAGGCGCCTGAGGGATTATCCTACCTCGGGCAAAAAAAATAAAAAAAAATAAAAAAAATAATAATAATAATAATAATAATAATAATAATAATAATAATAATAATAATAATAATAATAATAATAATAATAATAAGGAGGCGCAAACCGTTCCAGAAAAATAACTTATTTAATCTCTAAGACCTTGAGGGAATGAAGTACCTCAGGGCAAAACAAAAATAATAATAATAATAATAATAATAATAATAATAACAATAATAATAATAATAATAATAATAATAATAATAATAATAATAATAATAATAATAATAATAATAATAATAATAATAATAATAATAATAATAATAATAATAATAATAATAATAATAATAATAATAATATGACAATAGTAGTGACATAAACAACTAGCAGAATTAAAATTACAAATGCATATTTTTGTCGTTTTGTCATTTTGGTGTCATACCCTCTGAAGATGTCACCCGTTTCGGCCCGCACCTACCTAGTGACACCACTGTACAATAATATTTGTGACAAAATGACCTTTCCTTCAAACCCTGAAGACGAGGCCTGACCATCCAGACAATTAATCTGCTCCTAAATTTTTTCCCCAAATACCTCGGGTAAAAAAAATAATAATCGTTTATTAAATTCAAACTGACAAGTACGTAGTAAGATTACTAGAACAGTATAACAGCTATGGCGCAGTCCCGATCTTTTGCCTTAATTGGCCCCTCTCTCTCTCTCTCTCTCTCTCTCTCTCTCTCTCTCTCTCTCTCTCTCTCTCTCTCTCTCTCTCTCTCTCTCTCTCTCTCTCTCTCTCTCTCTCTCTCTCTCTCTCTCTCTCTCTCTCTCTCTCTCTCTCTCTCTCTCTCTCTCTCTCTCTCTCTCTCTCTCTGGAATGCACTGTCTCCTTCTACTCGCTCTCAAATTTTAGCAAGTAGGCCTAACCCCTCGTCTTCTTTTGGCTTATTTCTTTTTCTCTTGGCCTTGCGCACTGGGAGCACCTCTGAACGGCTCACCCTACTAGAGGCGCTTTATAAATGTTTAAATACAATACAATATATAATATAGTAAACAGATGATAAAAAGTTTAAGAGAAGTCGAATTTAACTATATGGCAACCTGCAATGCGCCCATCTGTCCTACTACTCATTATTACAGGCGCCACCTAGGGAGTGTAAGGGAAGTGAGTTGATTTTACAGTCGCCACCTAGGGAGTGTAAGGAGTAAAAAGGGCTGAGTCAAAATCGCCTGGCACAGAGCACAATAATAAAATTATATTATTGTAGCTTGCTATACGTTCATGAAAAATTAATCCAAAAAATGAATAATTTTAAAATGCATACGATCAAACTCCTACTTTTGAAATCTAGCAAATATGTGATTTGTATAGCCCGCCAAAGGGAATTCATTATCACACCTTTAAAACGTCATAACGACAATGGCGTCGCTTTTTTGAATAACTACCAGTTTTAAACGTTATCTATCGCCACGGCGCCAAGGCCAATTGCATAAGTGAGAGCGCAGTGTTGCTTGATATCCTAGATCCTTCGTGGTCGAGTTCGAACCGCGCTTAAGACCCAAGCCTTCGAACAAGGATGGATACCGACACACTTTTTTCGAATTTTTCATAGTTTTATACAAAACTTGACTTAGGCTACGTCGAATCCTTGCATAATAACATGTTCTGCGTTGAGTATGGTAAATGGATTTTAGTAACGATTTTGGTAAAAATTTCGATTTTAGTAGCGATTTTGGTGAAAACTGTCCATTTCGTTAAATTTTTGGTTTTGTATCAGAAGTCAATGAATGCAATTGAAACTGTGCATGATGAAAGTGAGTCAATTATTCACGTAGAAAATGTGGCTGTTTGCGCTAAATTTTCTTTATTTTCCAAAAAAGTGACTTTGACAAAAATTGCAAAACTATAGCACTATCGTCATTAGAGTAACGGATCCAGTGACATCGCTACTATGGGTCGCGGTAGGTCATTTGACCTGCCTATTTTACTCTTGACCTGCCTTATGACCTGCCTATTTTACTCTTGACCTGCCTTATGACCTGCCTATGTTACTCATGAAGCGGTTATGTTGTAGGCCTAGACAGGTCTGGTAGACTGTTTCTGTAATGCTGTGCGTCATATAGGCCTTCATGTTCATGATGTTCTGAGTAGCTACTCAGTTAGCTTACTTCCAAATCTTTAAAGATTAGTAAAGTAACTAAGTTAAAAGTTTAATTGCTAAATTGTTTCAAATTTGAATATGCTACAACAATTGGGCTAAAGGTGTTCACTAACAATTTTCTTCTGCCTGATGCGTCAAACTCAAACATTAATTTCTTCGATCTGCTGAATATTAAACTCCCATGACCAGAGGCGCTTTTACACGTAGGCCCCCAAACGATGGAAAATATTTTTTCCAATTATGGAATTATGATATCCAATACAATTTGTGATGAATTTATCACAATTTAAGAGCTCAATTTATTCAAGAAGTAAAAATGGCCACGTATTTCGCGTTGATTGTTGATTCAATCCCGACGTCAGTTTTTTAACTAAAATAATGCATTAAATCAAAAAACTTCACAATTCTTGAAAATAGCTTCTATAACTAATCATAATTACAGTGCCAGTGTCACAAAAACGGCTTCAAGTTCAACTTCAGACTCTCAGTCTACAAGTTCAGAAGGGCCCTCAAACGTTTACGACAGGTCCAGGCAGGGGCTGTCTGCACTTTAGGCCAGATTGATAGGTGAGTAATCCATGGACTCACTGCTGAGTTGTGATAGTTTAATAATAGCGTTCAGGGGTAATGACCGTAAGGTGGCATACAAGTGACACCTCTCCCCCATTCCTTACTTCCTCTGGTAGTACCTGATAGCTGAAAGGAATGAACTCTGGTTCACTTGAAGGCCAATCAATTTGAAGGCCAATATAGACAAATTATAGGTTTTACCTCCCCCCGTTTCCTACGCGTATGTACATTATCAGTAGAGCCCCCATACGCAAGCATAAGCAAGCACATGCATTTGGGTTAACCCTCCCCCTCCATGAGTAAGTACTATATGGATGGCCCATATCTAGTGACACATAACGGATATATGGTGATGATGATGATGATACCCTATGTTTTGTCACCAATGTAATGAGTACTCCAATGCTTCTTGCCTCATTGATAAGATAAGCTAAAGAAGTGTACTTATGGTGCAAAGTGCAAGGACTGGGGGAAAACCTGCTAATCAGAATGATCCTAGAAATACCAACACATGGTGCTTCAGCAGACATGTCTGGGCATACCTATCGATAATCTATTTATGGAAGATCGGAAAGACCGACCTAAAAGCAAACAAAACTGGATGTAAACTCAACGCATTCGTCAGTGCTGCGGTTTTCGGTTTCTTGATAAGCCACAATTCTTCTCCGTAGCATCCAACGTCTTTTGCCTGCAAGACACTTACTATCGCCAGGCTCCGACTGCTGCAGATAAAGAAGTGGCATCGACTGCTGCTTGGTAATGAACCCCAGTCGTCTAAGCTGCTCTTCTTCCACTTGTTCATTCCATTTCATCCCGCTCTTCTTCTGCTTAATTCGCCTCCATTCATCCACTGATCTTCCACCTTCTGCTTACTGGTGATGATCATCTTTCTCTCTTTCAGCTCAGCTCTGTTCTCTCTCTCTGCTCTCTCTCTCCCTCTGCGCTCTCTTTCTCTCTGTCTCAGTCTCTCTCCCTATCTCTCTCTCTTTCTCTCTCTATCTGTCTCTCTCTGTCTCTCTCTGTCTCTATCTGTCTGTCTGTCTGTCTGTCGGTCGGTCTCTCTCCCTCTGCGATCTCTTTCTCTTTTTCTCTCTCTCTCTCTCTCTCTCTCTCTCTCTCTCTCTCTCTCTCTCTCTGCTCTCTCTATCTCTCTGTCTCTGTCTATCTGTCTGTCTGTCTCTCTCTCTCTATTTCTCTGTCTGTCTGTCTCTCTTTCTCTATTTCTCTGTCTCTGTCTCTCTCTCTGTCACACTCTCTCTGTCTCTCTCTCTGTATGTCTATGTCTGTTGTCTTTCTGTCTGTCTCTGTTTGTGTATCTATCTGTCTGTGCCTGCCAGCTTGTACATCTGTTTGCTTGCCTCCCGGTCTGTCTGTCTGTCTGTCTGTCTGCCTGTCTGTCTGTCTCTTCCACTCACTTTCACTTACTCTAGCAGACTTACGCGAACATGGTAGCATCTTCCGCCGACCCTATAGTTCATCGTCAGCCTCTAATTACTGTGCTTCCAACTCTCCATTTGGCGCTCATAGACTTACCGAGAAGGGATTATCCGCCAGTACCATGAATATTTAACTTCTTTATTACTCTGTGATTTATTTATATAAAAATAAAAATAATAATTGCCTGTTAATGATAGAAGCTGTACCAGAGTAATAAGGGTCGTAAGATCGATCATCTTTCCACTTGGACAATGCGCAAAAGGACCCACGAACGCTCATTTGTGTGGTGAGTCAAACAAGCAAGAACGTAGACACATTGTCGTAATAAGAAGACCTGAATAATTGACATTTCCATTACAACTTATTTTCAGAAATGAAAAGAAGTTCTCGTTTCTTTGTATTCTGATGTTAACAATGACTAACGCACACACTCGCAAATCGCAATCCCTCGGTGTATATTCCACAATCTCCTTGCCTCTCGATCCTTCACTACATCTTCCTCTTTGATTCTGTCTCTAACAAGCTTTCAGGAGTTATTGCACGTTTTCGTATAATCTTCAGGCGAACTACGGCATAGGAAGCGTGGCGAATTCATCCTCAGTAGTCGAATATGTATATTCTCTAACGCAAGTGTGGTCATGGGCGGCGGTCCCCCGGGGGTCGAGGTGAAAAGAGCCCTCCTTTAACAGTGGGGGACACAGTATACAGTTGTCCCCCAAATTTTGAAGACACACCAAAAAAGGCAAAATTTTTCGCGCGTGAGCGGCAAAATTTTTTCACCTCTTGTTTGACAAGATCACTTCAAAAGTGTCCCTTGTCCCCCACCTGTCAAACAAGATCGCCGCCAGTGAGTGTGGTGTTATATAAAGGAAAGAAAAATTACAACGACAAGCACATTAGCCATAGAGCTTTTCATCAACAATGCAGGACATCGGTAATAAATTTGTTTTCTAGTAAAAGTAGACCAGTGACATAGCGCCATAAAAGATACTAGAAAAGATTTACAATAATGTCCGCTGTTGTAGGCTATTGTTGTTGTCATGTGGCTTTTGCTGCTGGTGTTGTTGCATCTCGTATACTACTGCAGCTTCGTAATGATAATCCTATTCTATAGATTTCTACATCGCCCAAGAAACGAAGTCGGGGGAAAGCAGCTCATTTGCAGAGGCGCTCAGTCAAAACAAATTCGCCAAGCATGTAAGGCCAGAGTCGCTTCCAGATCAAGATTCAAGAGTGAGGCAGGCAGATGGTGCAGGGAAGCCTCGTAAGATGTAAGATCTTTATGGGCTATTAGCTATATATAGATATTTAGGATATAGCTCTCTCTATATAACGTTGCTTATCAAAGTAATGTCTGACAGCAGACATAAGTGGTTTCTGGAAAGATCTTAAATTGTCTGGTATCGGTGAGCGAAGCCTGCAATGGCAATAGCTTATTTGATCGTACATTGAGTAAGTACTACGAGACTGATACTAGGACCTGCTCTTGACACCTGCTAGCAGGAAGTACCGGTAATAGTATTTTGGCGATGTGTTCATAGATTTTCTGGGTTCTAGGACTATCGCTCATCTCTCATGAAATAGGACCAACACTCATATGAATATCGCTCATACGCTATGTTGTTAAATAATAATTCATCAAAGTAGGGACGCGAGCAATTATCTTCCAATTAGCTAGCAATTATAAAAGTAATCAACTAATAAAATGTTCCAACTGACTTCATATGACTTTACAAATATTTATGAAATATATGCACATCAAAGTATAGGGACATTCATCCGTTTTGGACAAATACATTGATTATTAAACTGTACAGATCATATACGAAACAAACAAGTGACTTCAAATAAAGACTCAATAGCTATTGTGGTAATTGTACAATAAAAAAAACCGTAAGTACAATAACAGCAATGCACTTCGAAGAAGAAACGTTTCCCCGTAGGGTATAAAAAGGCCATGAAATGATTGCCAGACAAACAACTCCGCCACTGCACGTCCGCGCTCTAGTGCCGGGCAGTGCCAATCCCAAGCCTGGATGAAGGAGGAGGGGACGCTAATGATCCTTGTTATCGCACAGTCGTTAAACTGAAACTGCTACCGCCAGACAAACGTATGAGCAATAATATATAGGAGCAGTACGTAATACGTTGCAGTACTTAATCGAGTATTAATAATAGCAGTTTTGCTTTGTCCAAAGAGCAACTGCTATAGCAGTTGTTAAAAGCGCATCAACGGCAGCATACGCATAGGATGTATCCATTGTAGCATTAGTAGCATAGCTGTTGTTACCTGCAGCTTGTCATGAAGTGACATCGGTGTAAAGGTATGGTTCGGATGCTAGTAGCAGAGACTGCTATTAGCTTCTCCTGCCCTTGCTCTAAGTTACGGAAGACTCGCAGTTTCTTGACGGCCGACTTGTCCTCGAAGACCTGCATCACTTCTATGACGACTGTCTCCACCTGGTGGTGACCTTTGCCCTTGTTGATGGCCTTTATGACACGGCCATCGTCTGAAAAGAAGTAACAACATGATAGTCGACTGTGTTTACATAAATACATATTGCACAGACATATATATATACATGTATATATATATATATATGTCTGTGCAATATGTATTTATGTAAACACACACACACACACACACACACACACACACACACACACACACACACACACACACACACACACACACACACACACACACACACACACACACACACACACACACACACACACACACACACACACACACACACACACACACACACACACACACACACACACACACACACACACACACACACACACACACACACACACATATATATATATATATATATATATATATATATATATATGCACAGCTGTAGGCTGATCGTGTCTCTACAGGACTTCCAACATATAGAAGTCGGTGCTATTGAAGTCTTTCACGTGTATACTAATTCATTCGGTAAATTGATTTAGCAGTAATAATTAGGCCCCTATTGCTTATTGATTTGACGTAACGCTCGTGAATAGGCTGGTGCCCTACGCTTGGCCTTCGAGGCTTCGAGCGGCACTTTAGAACTTTGGAGATTACGATTACGATTATTATTATCACGAAAATGAAGCGGTCTGATAGATCAGGTTAAACCTTATCTGTTCCTATGAAGCGGTCTGATAGTTCAGGTAATACCTTACCTGTTCCTATGAAGAGGATGTCGTAATACCTTCGATCAGCAGCATAGACCTGCCAGTCGACTGCGATCTGCGTCAGAGTGAAACTGAAACAGACGAAGAGAAACTGAAACTGAAAAAGATAAAGAGAAAGTGAAACTGAAACAGATGAACAGAAAGTGAAACTGAAACAGATGAACAGAAAGTCATGAATGAATGAATGAGTGATGGTGGCAATGATGATGATGATGACGACGACGACAATGAGGATGTTGTTGTTGATGATGATTACGTCCGTGGTGAAGACGATGACACGGCAAGCCGTAGTTGAACTATTATTCTGTGTGGAATCTTTAGACACGAGAGAAAAAGATATACGAAGCAGAGACAGATTGACTGAGTATTCGTCTGCGTCTCATATGTAAATACTGACTGAAAGCCAGTCTGTACAAGGATCGGTTGTCCTCCGAATGATGGAACCGCCTGATCCATCAGAGGATGAGACTTGATGAAGTTGAGCTTGTGGTCGCCTAGAGTAGTCGACGAATTGGAACACACCTACAGGCAACACAAGCAAAGCATACATATTGAAGTAATAGAGAACTACGTGTCCAGTATACTAATTGCAACAGCACCTGCTCAGCATATATGATAGTTCGCACACGAAAGAAGAATAAGAAGAAGAATGAGGAGGAGGAGGAGCAGGAGGAGGAGGAGAAGGAGCAGGAGGAGGAGCAGGAGCAGGAGAGGCAGGTGCAGGAAGAGGGGGAGGAGCGGAAAGAGCAAGAGGAGGAGAAGGGGTGGAGGACGAGGAGGAGAAAGAGGAGGAGGAGGAGGAGGAGGAGGAGGAGGAGGAGGAGGAGGAGAAAAGAAGAGTAGACCTCTATGCAAACCTCGAGAGGCAGTCATGGGTATGAAGTGTTAGCGACTTCGTTTCCTTAACCTCGGCATGTGAGGAAATATATACATACATGCATGCATACATACAACATGCATATATATAACAGATAACCTATATATATATATAACAGGTAACCTATATATATATATATATATATATATATATATATATATATATATATATCCGCAAAGGTTCACCAGCCACTCTGTTACAGAGTAAAGCAGGGAGGCGACCTGACCGACGACTCTGATGAGCGTAGACTCGGATCCGACCTGGGCTGGTGAACCAAAGTCCTCCGTGCCCACCTTCTCGTGGTGCGGACCGTTGGTACCCTTCCTAGGAAGGGGAACGAACGGGCACGGCAGGCAAAACCAGGGGAAGGCAATGGCAAACCACCCCTGTTAATCATGCCAAGAAAATCGTCATGCGACACACCAAACCACGCCGATGGTCGCTGATGGAGGGACTCCCAGGCCGAAGCGCTGAGGAGGGACTCCCAGGCCAAAGCGCGACTCAAGGGCTACTGCATGGGGAAGTAGCAAGACGGCAACGGAGACTGTGTAACATGACGATCGCTAGGGCTCCTAGAGCCGACAGCACAAAGAGAAGAGAGAGAGAGAGAGATATATATATATATATATAACAGGTAACCTATATAATATATATATATATATATATATATATATATATATATATATATATATATATATATATATATATATATATATATATATATATATATATATATATATATACATACACACCTATACGCACCCATACAGGCAACGATGGTAGTGGGTCAGTTAAGGCCTGGAAGAATCAGAAGATGGATGTGTCGTGTCGCCAATGTTTTCATGGTCTGTGCGTAAATTCAGCCAAACAAAAGATGATTCAGTGTCTCCACACCTCACCAACAACCATTGCCATTTATCAGAACCTTTGAGCTTTTCATCATCCTTAAAAGATTTATGATTCCAAGCCTCTGTTCTTTTTCTCCAGCAAGTCGCTCTTTAATCCAGTATTTCTACAGGTTATTGTGCACACACACACACACACACACACACACACACACACACACACACACACACACACACACACACACACACACACACACACACACACACACACACTCACTCACTCACTCACTCACAATATATATTGTGTGTGTACACAAATGCTGGATGAAGGCGCATTATAAATGAGCGATTGCATTACCTTACCATACCAAAGTGGTACAACGGGTATGATCATGGTCGTGGAGGAAACTCACGCTTGCCGGATGCGGAAACGGAACGTCCTTGAACTTGACCGGAAGCCAGTTGGCGTTCGGAGCCTTCTGTTCCTTGAAAGGTCCGTCGAAGCTCTTGACGATGTCCGACATCCGGTAGGCACAGACGGCGCTTCCACGAATACTGTTCCTGTTCGGACAATTTGTATACACTCGTCCTATAGACCTATTTTTGATGAATGTGTCGATGCATCTATCTGTGTCTCTATGAGTATTAAGACCTTAATACTCCTAAAAAATATAAATTAAACGCAACTGGCAACTACAGTATTTCCGATTTTGACACTACCTGGCTATCGATTTTGTTTTGACTAAGCGCCTGTGAATAAGCTGGTTCCCGCGACTCCGCTTTTTGGGCGCTGTAGAAGTCTCGAGATTGCGATAACAATTGTTTGGATCGCCTTCCACGAAGGCTCGTACTGCTCCATAATACATAAGCGACTTGCGCGTTCATGCCTACACTCAACCTGATGGCTGCTTTCTACGATTCGGCTGATCACGCCGTGCACGTCAGGTCTTCCTCTCCGCTGGACAGTCTTCTGGAACAATCTTCACACCGAAATTCGTAACATAATTCTTTATCTCGAACATTAAGCACACGCCTTTTCCATCCGATGATAGCATGAAGAGAGTGCCTCTGGGTTGCTCATAAGAAGTGCTATACAAGTCTTGTGTTACAGTTACAATGATTTTGATTTGGCCGCCACTGACTGCAGGCGAGAAGGGCGTTACAGTGATCTTGCCTCGGAGTGGAGAAGATTGCATAGATCATGCTCGTTCGGTCGGTTCTCGCCAGAGTTGGATAAACGTTTCCTTTGCCAAGATCCGTTGTCGACTCTGAACAGGCAAATAAAAACTATTATGAACTCAAAAAATACACTGAAAAAAACGAGAAACAAACGAGAAAATTCTGCAAATGATCATATGAGTATATTTTAGGACAGACATTCACACAGTAAAATGGTATGTACAGTCACATAGCAATATACTTCGACACTTCCAACACGGACGATGCAGTGTCACACAGGACAAGAAATAGTGTCACTCAGGACATGACACAGTGTCGCTCAGGACAAGGCAAAGTGTAACTCAGGACCAGAGACCGTGTCACTCAGGGCAAGGCATAGTGTCACTCAGGACCAGAGACAGTGTCACTCAGGATAAGACAAAGGTGTCACGAAGTAAGATATCGAAAAACTGTACAAGAACATTTTTTTATCAGTAAAACGGATACAGCACAGCGTACACCATAGCGGTGTTAATGGCGTTGGTGGTGATGATGATGGTGGTGGTGGTGATGATGATGATGATGATGATGATGATAGTGGTGGTGGTGGCGGCGTTGATGTTGTTGATGATGGTGGTGGTGGTGGTGGTGGTGGTGATTGTGTGGTGGTAGCGTTTGTGATGATGATGATGGTGTTGGTGATAGTAATGATGGTATTGGTGGTGATGGAGGTAATTGTGGTGGCGGTGGTGGTGGTGGTGGTGGTGGTGGTGGTGGTGGTGGTGGTGTTGGTGGTGGTGATGGTAACAATGTACTAAACACACGTATTTCGTCGAAGTAGAACGGAAATTTTCCTGGAATCGAGCAGTTGAGTCGTGTCTTGAAGAAGGACGTCCAAGTGTGACGCAGGATCCGTGATCCACCGGTGTCACTCTTACAGACACGAGCCACGCGAGAGAATATCACCTACAACACCAAAAGGAGCTTATGACATCAACCGCTCTGTCATCATCATCCGCGTCGTCGTCGTTGTCATCGTCATTATCATCATTATCATCAGTGTCATTTCGTCGCTCAGATCAAAATTACTTAAACGGTCAGGTAGGCAGAACTACCTCACGTGTTTCAGTCCGCTCTCATTATTCAGACATTTTCGTATAAAAGTAAGGGACATTTAGAAAGGTAACTCTAACATATAATTTTGTAATAAATATAATTTTACGAAAACAATAATATATTATTATTATCATCATCTCTACGTGTATAGCACCACTAGCTAATGAGGTGCAGAAATCGATGGTGCTATAATCAATGGCAGTAGCAACAGAAAGAGCAATAGTAATTGTTATAACTATAATCACACTATCCGCAATACGCAATAAGTAGCATATACTGGCGACATCTTTAGTAATAAACAGTTCAAAAGACACCTTTCCGCAGTTGATGTTTTCAATCGCCGTTTCGCGGAAGAAGAAAAACACTTTGTCTCCATACTCAAAGGACTTTACAAACTGCGGATCTGTTAAAAATCATATAACACAGGAACTTCAAACGACGTTAATATAAGCTTACCGTTCACAACAGAGTCTCAACGACTACATGGACTTTGAATCAATTAACAATAGGCTATAGCACAGATTCTAAATTTTGGATATGTGAATCGTTGACACAGAGACCTAAGGATCTCATGAACTGTGGGGGTAGGGAAAGGATATTCTGCCTGAAGACCTTCCTTATCACTCGCGGCTGTCACGTTGAGAGCGCCTCTGAATAGTCCATACTGTAAGCCGCGTTTACAGTAACCATAAATAACCATACATGGTATGATGTTATATGATATCTTATATGATATATGATATGACATTCGATTTTTGGTTGACTTATGGACAGAAGCAAGACAAAAATGTAACTAATAAAGGTGAATCTTCCCTGGAAATCGCATCCTGGTTGGAATTTTTTTTAAATTTATATTTATTCCGGATATTTCTATAGCGCCTCTCGAAGTCAGCTACTACTCAGAGGCGCTCCCGACTACAGCATTTCATACTGTGCCGGAATTTTCACGCCGAAGCGCCACGAACAATTGCGAGTGAAGGACTTGCCCAAGGTCCGTACGCAGCGGCTAGAGTGGGATTCGAACCTGCAACCCTCCGGTCACAAGGCGCCGAACTTACCACTGAGCCACCACGCCTTCTATAGTAGAAGGACAAACCAAAATCTTCCAAAATAAAGGCTATCGCATTGTAAGCTGTTCAAAGAAAGCTGAGTCGCGGAAGCCAGCTCACTTGCAGGAGCTTAGTCAAAGCAAGGTTTAGTAAGACCGAGAACCAACTGACTTTGAATGCATAGGCCTAGTCTCTGCCACTAATATTTGCACATGACAAGGTTCTGGAATTGTTGGCTTAGAAATATAGATTATGTGATTTCCACGTGTTATTCATGTGAGACTAGGTCGCGGAAATTAACCAATGCAAGAAGCGGACGATTTTGAAACATTTGTTGATTTTCTGATTGCTCCAAAGACAAAACTGGTCTTGTTTTCAGAAGACCCTTATCACATTTCGCAGCGCATTACGGTACAAAGCAACGTGGACTGTTCTTCTATCGCTAGCCTAATTTGTAGACCCTAATGCATTGTGATTCAATAATAGATGAAGTCCAAGTGATCGCAATGCATAACAACAAAGGATCCATTGCAACAACACAACTCGATTCTGAAGTTTTTTTTCGTAACAGAAGCGACCCCTACCGGTAATTATCTGCTGACGATACAATAGACGATAGAGGGCTGCTTCATTAAATAAACAAAACTAAGACAATATAAATTACTTGCTTGCCTCTTATTTATTTGTTTATTTGCTTGCTTTTTACTCATTTACTAGCTTAATTGCTTGATTGCACACTTACATATTTTCTTGCTTACTTACTTACTAATTTTTTACTTGCTTGCTTATTTACCTGCTCGTTTGCTTACTTACTTTTTTGATTACGTGTGTGCTTGCTTATTTACTTATTTGCTTACTTGCTTTTTTATTACTTATTTTCTTACTTGCATTCCTGCCTGTCTGCTGCCTGCCTGTCTGCTGCCTGCCTGCCTGCTTGATTGCTTACTTGATGCGCTCTTGTATGACTGCATTGTTTAAGTGGTAACCCTAACAAAAAACCAGTGAACGAGAACAGATAGTGAGTACATGACTCACCGTTGAGCCACTGTGAGTCATGTTGCTCAGTGCGCAGTGGCCTGCTGTAGATGAGCGAATCGCGGGAGCTGACGTCAGCCGCTGTAGCCGAGTACATCCTCCCACCTAAGAACATTCGAAACACCATCTATATAGGAACCAGCACTGACTATCTACCTGCCTCTATCCATCTCTGCCAGCCAGGAAAACTTTCCAGATAAGACCAACTTCCAGCACATGCGAGCCAACTGCTCATCCGTCGCTATTATGCTCACTATTGTCTTTTAACTACACACTCTGAACTATATATAGTTCGCACTGTGAGAGGCGCTTTATAAATTCCCAGGTACCATACCATACTTTAATGTGGCCACAGCGCTATGACTGGTAGATTTATATGTATGGATGGAGGGATAAATGGATGGATGAATGGATGGATGGATGGATGGATGGATGGATGAATGAATGGATTGACGGATGGATGGATGAATGGATGAATGGATGGATGAATGGATGGATGGATGAATGGATGGATGAATTGATGAATGGATGGATGAATGGATGAATGAATGGATGGACGGATGGACGGATGTATGGATGGCTGGATGGATGGATGAATGAATGAATGAATGGATGGATGGATGAATGAATGGATTGATGAATGAATGGATGAATGGATGAATTGATTGATGAATGGATGAATGAATGGATGGATGAATGAATGGATGAATGGATGGATGAATGGATGAATGGAGGG
Source organism: Allolobophora icterica (assembly GCA_963556255.1). Lineage (NCBI taxonomy): Eukaryota > Metazoa > Annelida > Clitellata > Crassiclitellata > Lumbricidae > Allolobophora > Allolobophora icterica. The sequence goes on from OY744616.1 coordinate 15,187,172, forward strand.
ATGAATGGATGAATGGAGGGATGGAGGGATGGACGGATGGACGGATGGATGGATGAATGAATGGATGGATGGATGGATTGATGAATGGATGGATGAATGGATGAATGGATGGATGGATGGATGGATGGATGGATGGATGGATGGATGGAATGATGGATGGATGGATGGATGGATGGATGGATGAATGAATGAATGAATGAATGAATGAATGAATGAATGAATGAATGAATGAATGAATGAATGAATGAATGAATGAATGAATGAATGAATGAATGAATGAATGAATTGATGGATGATGGATGGATGGATGGATGGATGGATGACTGGATGGATGAATGGATGGATGGATGGATGGATGGATGGATAAATGGATGGACGGACCGGATGGACGGAGGAACGGGTTGATAAACAAACAGATAGATAGACATATTGTTACTTGTGAATAATTGTCTGACTTTGAGCCACAGTGTCTATGTTTTATTACAATTCTACGACCAATCTAGCCGCAGAATTCTAATAGTGTGGTCTGAATCATCTGCACGTTCTGTAACCCGGTTACTTCTGCGGCTGATTCTGTTAGTTCAGCTTCTGTCGACCAGATGTTTGGCTGAATCGCGCGATGACTCGACCGGTGTGTGATGATTACGAGGTACCGTTAATGACCCCGGCTCTTCCCGGGCCTTCCCCTCCTAGCTCCGCGTGATCCTCTTACACATTCAGACTGCATCCGAATTTCATAATTTTTTCAGCACCTCTCTCATTCCCCATCGCGCAAAGGGAATCCGTGCCCAGCGTGAAGGCGTCCGGCATAGCACTTCCTCTCCGCGTCTTTCAAAAAGGTGTCCACGTGGACTCTTTCCGTGGCTCCATGCGGTTCCGTCGAGAGCACCTAGATGAGCAACCGACTGACGTTCAGACCTTATGGCCAGTATTTGCAATCAATTATGCATGATGCGAGCAGCTGCTGGTCTCCTGTTACGGGGCTCTTCCTTCCTTCGCCTCCTCCCTGCTGCTTTTATTCTCCGACAACAGTTTGCCAATAGTTCTTCTTCGCTTTCTCTCCTTCTCTTCACCTTCTCCTGCTTTTTCTGCTCCTCCTCCTCTTTCTGCTCCTCCTCCTCCTCTTCCTCCTCCTCCTCCTCCTCCTTCTTCTTCTTCTTTTTCTTCTTCTTCTTCTTCTTCTTCTTCTTCTTCTTCTTCTTCTTCGCCACCACCTCCTCCTCTTGGTCGTCGTCTTCTTCTCCTTCTCCTCCTCCTCCTCTTCCTCCTCCTCCTCCTCCTCCTCCTCCTCCTTCTTCTTCTTCTTTTTCTTCTTCTTCTTCTTCTTCTTCTTCTTCTTCTTCTTCTTCTTCTTCTTCTTCTTATTCTTCTCCTCCTCCTCCTCCTCTTCTCCTCCTCCTCTTCTTCTCCTTCTCTTCTTCTTCTTCTTCTCCTCCTCTTCTGCTTCTCCTCCTCCTCTTCTTCTCCTCCTCCTCTTCTTCTTCTTCTTCTTCTTCTTCTTCTTCGTCTCCATCTCTTCCTCCTCTTCTTCTTCTCAAGTTCTTCTTCTTCTTTTGTTCTTCTTCTCAGTCTGTACTTTTCAGCAACAGTTTCTGATATAATTGTAAATGTAACTGTTTCCGTCACTTGCCAAAAACGGTAGCCGATTGGTTACAGCGTTTGTCTTGTAACACGGAGAGTACGGGTTCATGTCTCCTCTGAGACGGTTACTGTATACAGACCTTTTCACTCTCAATTGCTTAGTGCCATTGATTGTAAGGCGTAACCGGGTAGACATTTTTCACCGAGTACCGAATCCGAGTATTTGGATGTTCTATTAGCCGGATCCGGGTACGAACTGAGTACCATTTGTCCCATATGCAAAGCTTAACATTTTCATGTAATAAAAAAATTAGCGAAATAAATTTTTGTACTTGTAATAACTGACTAATACATTTTGAATTTTATAAATAAATAATAAATGAAATGAACTTGACTTTTGTTGTGGACTTCTGGTGTTGGTGTTTTTGTACTTTTCTTCTTCAAAATGAATATGCTAGATGAATAAGTTTAAAAATTTATTTGCAACTATTTGTGCGTACAGTATTTGCCGAGGCGAATAGTGCCGAAAAACGGGATAGTCGGCCGAGGCGAATGTCCGAGGCGATTTCCGGTGATGCCCTAATCGATTGATGCTTGGTCATTAGGCAGTGATGCTTAACAAAAGCGTAATAATACTGCTAATAATAACAATAAAAATAACAATGATAATGATAATGAAAAATACTGATGATGTCACTGTCTTTGTTCTTTTAAACAGCGCAAGCTTTTCTCTGCCTGACAAAGCTGGAAGCTGACACGAATTCCGTCTGCATGGTTCTGGTGCGCCATACAGGCATACAATACATAAATACAATGCGTGCATGCATACATACATACATACATACATACATATACATCAATGCAAAAGCACATACATATACACACAGAGACGCGCTGATGGTCAAACCGGAAGGCGAGAAGACAAACCGGAAGTAGAGCAATTAATCATCGTAACATCCGGCGTCTATAGAACTAATCGCTTAGGGAAGTTTTCCACCTGCATAGATGGCGGTGCTGTTATAGGTCGGTCCGTAGGGGCATCTGGCGATTCCTATCTCTTCCTCAACGACCGTGTATCCACCTGTCTACAAGACAAATAGCACGATCGATCAGAAACGATTCAAGCACTAGATGTCTAATTGAAAGACTCAAGGTGGCCCACAACATTCACTTACATACGACACCACATCCAAACACTTTTGTCTGGTTATGTCTTATCAAAGCCAAGTTAATATTCAACTATGAGTTGGGCAATGGCGGCTCCAGGAGGCCGAGAAACATGAGGGACGCCAAAACTTAAAAGTAATTACGGATCGGGTTAAAATTTAGTGACGCCACTGAACCAGACAAAGGTGTTTGCAAAGATGCTTGCATTCTCCTCCGCTGCTTTCCACTCACGACTGAAAACCGAACTCTTCAAGCTCTCCTATCCCGATTCTATTTCTGCGCCACCACCCAACCACTATCATCACCGATTACCACCGTAGCACGCTGCTGTCTATTCGGCTTGACCTCCCCAGACTCTGACCTGGCACCGGAACGGACAAGGCAGCTTGGTTATTGCATCTGGTGAGCCTCTCTACAAATGGAGCTATATAAATTTGCAATTACAATTACCATAACTACTACACGTGTCTCGATTACCTGATGGTCATATCTGTACGTGCGACAGAGCGGATAGTAGGCGTTGGTTCCACAGATGACATAGACTTCCGGTTCCACTTTGACGATGACCCGGATGTAGTTCTGACATTCGTCCTTCAAACGACATAATATCCGACGCCGTTAAAATATTTATTTTATCACAATAAGAAATATCCTTTCCACTCTTTACACAGCGACTGATCCAGAAGGTTCACGAGAAGGGATCAAACATTTTTTGCGTCAGAAGAGTTACGTCATTGGTCATGAATATTGATTCGTTGGAGCGGCCAATGAGAGTGCGCAACTGGCGTAACATGCAAATTTCACACCATTACGATAGGGTTTTATATTACTAATATGCCCTTAAAACAATTTTGGCGTATTCGTTAATCTCGTCGTTCCACTTACAGTATACGGATCCTGCATTTTTGGTGCTAGTCTACTGTAAGCTGAAGCCAATATATTGGACCCGCAGAACGGACCCAAGGAGGTCAGAGGACCCGCAGAACGGACCCAAGAAGATCAAAGGACCCGCAGAACGGACCCAAGAAGTAGGTGTCAAGTGGGTCTTTTAGATCGGGCTCAATAGAAGTCCTACAATGCAAAAGACCCTCTCTACGGAAGCCTTTAACGCAGGCTCAATAGAAGCCTGTTGATATAAAAGACTGGCTCTGAAGAAGCCTGACGCTATGGAAGTCCAGCGCTTTTAGCACAATTGGCTAACAAAAAAAGGAGTGGCAGACTTTCAACGCAGGCTCAATAGAAGTCCTTGAATACGGATACGGATCCTGCATTTTTGGTGCTAGTCTACTGTAAGCTGAAGCCAATATATTATATTGGCTTCAGCTTACAGTAGACTAGCACCAAAAATGCAGGATCCGTATACTGTAAGTGGAACGACGAGATTAACGAATACACCAAAATTGTTTTAAGGGCATGTTAAGTAGACATTACTATATTATAGTAATGCCTACTTCGTGTTCGGGGGCCACGTCCTGTGTAAATATCAAATGGGGGCCATGGCCGGATTGGCCTCCCCTTGGATCCGCCCCTGCTAATACAGGCCTTGCCTTTTTATACGCTACGAATAATTCATCCCGAGTGGTCATCAATGGGCGCTTGGTCAGTTTGAGTCCAGCAAGAGGTCATTGACCAGTCGCTGAGTGGTCAGTGAGTTTTTAGTTAGTGGTCATTAAGTAGCCGGTGTGTGGCTGGGTCATTGAGAGGCATTGGAGATGATCCGTCGGTCGAGTGCATCAGGTGCGATTGGTCTGTGTTCTTCCGGACCTGCTTTGGACTCTGAGATTAATTCAAGTACCCGGGGATCTATTTGTCAATGGGAAACGCTTTCTACAACACCCGGTGATACGACAATGCCCTTAAAGGGATCTCACCAGGTACAACTCGGCTATTACAAAGTATTTGTCTGTATCTAAAGGAGATGGGCGGGGAAACCTGCCGAGGGTGAGACAGAAGGACGTAGACACATAGACAGAAGGACATAGACAGACACAGAAACTGAGATACAGGCAGAGTGAGACACGAGTACACGAGGAGCTAAGTTCCGATTGAGAAAGGCGAGCTCACTGGGAATGGTTCTTGCGAAGCGAGAGTTGATCTAGAATAAAAAGCACGTGAAAGACAGATGCTTCTGGGAGGCCCTTAATGGAGACAATGCAGTCCAAATGTTCTGTGGGAATTGAAAGACTGAGGAGGCAGAGGAGAAGAGAGAATGGTCGCGAAGATGAATTAATTGTGCGAGAGCGAGAGACACACACACAGAGACAGAGATAGAGAAAGAGAAAGAGGGAGATGGAGAGACAGAGACAGAAACAGAGACAGAAACAGAGACAGAGAGCCTAGCCTATATAGATTGTGAGAGATATACATACTTACTTACATACATGCACGCATTCATGCATGTATGCATTCACATGAGCACACAACGATATCAAAGGACCCGCAGAACGAACCCAATGGGATCAAAGGAACCGCAAAATGGACCCAATGAGATCAGAGGACCCACAAAATGGACCCAATGAGATCAGAGGACCCACAAAATGGACCAAATGAGATCAGAGGACCCACAAAATGGACCAAATGAGATCAAAGTAACCGCAAAATGGACCCAAGGAGATCAAATGACCCGCAGAACGGACCTAAGGAGATCAAAGGACCCGCAGAACAGACCCAAGAAGATCAAAGGACCCGCAGAACGGATCCAAGAAGATCAAAGGACCCGCAAAATGGACCCAATGAGATCAGAGGACCCACAAAATGGACCAAATGAGATCAAAGTAACCGCAAAATGGACCCAAGGAGATCAAAGGACCCGCAGAACGGACCTAAGGAGATCAAAGGACCCGCAGAACGGACCTAAGGAGATCAAAGGACCCGCAGAACGGACCTAAGGAGATCAAAGGACCCGCAGAACGGACCTAAGGAGATCAAAGGACCCGCAGAACGGACCCAAGGAGATCAAAGGCTCGCAGAAGGGACCCAAGGACGCAATCAGTCCCACTGACTTCGTAATCCCACAACCGGGAAAGGGCATCAATCCTCTCTTCATACAAAAGCCACCAAACTCATTGTAATTACAATAAATGAACGGAGATTGATACAGAAATAGAGTAACCGAAAGAAGCAG